>OZ012741.1:533712180-534312180 GCA_963859935.3 Lathyrus sativus
AATCAGAGATCATTGAAACAACCGGAATTAGAAAACAGGGACAGCCAGCTTATAGATGAAACATACACAAAATAGAAGGCTGGTATCCTTGTAGTAATAGCTTGAAAGATTGCGTAGCATGCCAGCAATTCGAGCATTGTTTGTTCCAGCGCCTATTAAACCCAAGGAGATAACAGCTGCCTGTAGCATGCAAAAAAATTTCATAAAAAATAGGAATCATATCATAGACAGCAATGATTCAAGAGGCTTTACCATCTTACCATTGCTACTTCTGAATCAGTATCATGGCTAAGTCTGCTCAAGGTATCCATAACATTGACCTGTGACAATCAATAAAAGAGTTAGCAATCAGCAAAGTAAACAAACATGAAACCTTGCTCGAGATTGCTACAGATGTTTACCATCTGTCATCTTTTCAGAACATGGTCATAATGTGTTCGACACTGATAAATAATGATACTAAGGTGATGATACATAGTAGGTAGGCAAATCTATTTTACCTTTGGATTTGATATGCACAACAGACCAAGTGCCAGAGGAACTGCTCGGCGAATATTCTGCTCTCCATACTGTAGAAGGTGTTCTAACGATCGAATAGCCATCTCAACACCTAATTCTTCAGCCATTGCTACCATAGCAATTCCAAGAACTGCCGGACCTTGGTGCATTTCACCTTTGTCAAGATGCTGTGAACAATGACCCAAAAGATTTTGCACCTGCATGAAATAAGCACCGGCAACTATAAACATTAAAATCTGCAGCAGAAATTTTTCATTAAAAGGCAACGTATATTATAAGAGTGTACCTTGAGAACATTCCCGGTTCCAGCATAGGCACATGACAGTAGTGTCATGTCACAATACTTTCTAATTTTTTCATTAAAAGTCTTTGAAACTTCAGCCGTTGCCTCCACACTTTCCTGTTGTTACAGAGCACAATATGGAGTAAATATTACATGAGTGACTTTGACCCGACCTAATAGAAAAACCCCTCCTAACTATTCAACGTTCTCAGAAACTAAATAAATAAGATTACAAATGCTTTGCATATGTAGATAAGGAATTCTATAATGCATCTCAAGGTCCAACTTTGACTTGGGACCTTGCATGGTGAGAGTTTTGAAGAACCAAGGTTCCCTTTTAAATGAACTGAAAAGACAAAAGGACAACAAAAGAGGCAGTTGAAACTGTCAATCAAGTAAATACCTGCTTCCCAAGATAAAGAAGACCAAGGCCGAGTGGTAGTAGTCGTGTAAGGGGCTCTCCTAACTCTGACTCACTACGGTCCATCAACGTAAATATGATTGCTTGAGCAACTTCCTCGTTGCAAGAACCCACGTAGATCAAGCCCAATGCAATTGCCGTGAAAGCGATCACATCAAGTGAAGCTTTAGGATCACTCAGAATAGGTGCCAACTTGTATCGTAACTGAAAGAAACAATCAGTCGAATTATATTCGCAAATAAAAAGCAGCGCGCATCTCAACAAGGAGTATTACTGAAAGAAACTACTCACCTGCTCATTCTGGGAACCTGCATATGCAATTCCTAATCCCATAATTGCACCAATTCTGGTCGAACTATCTTCTTTATCTATATAATCACCAAGGAGTGCCATTGCCTAACAAGAAACCAAATTAGGTCAAATACAGAAAATTAAAATATACATATCACTCTGAGAAAAGGAATAAAAAAAAGGAGCTCACAGGATCACAGTCATTCTTGATACTACAATTGACAATTCCAACTCCTAGTAATGCACCAGCAATGACATGGTTATCATTACTATGGAAGTATTTGTCAAGTTGTGCAAGTCCAGAGTCAACATCCCAGAGTAAAATCATACCCTGTTACAATACAAGGGACAATATAGGCATAGAAAATGAAATTAACGAGATCCATAAATAAGAAATTAAAAGAATAATGATGATTCAGTAAGAAACTCATACCAGACTTGCTGCAGCACTAGTTTTCCCATGTTCCTTGTTTTTGAAAAGCCAATTTCCAGAAGAACCACTACTTGAAGAATCTGATGCAACAGTCATTAACTTATCCTGCACAACAATAATGAAATGGAAGGACAACATAAATACAAATATCGAATCACAACATATGCAACATAGATTATCTTGAAATATAAAGGGTTACTGTACCTGACCAAACCCAGCATTAACAAATGCATTAACAAAAGTAGCAGCAAGGTTCTGTCTAGCTGAGTCAACACTCGCACCAGCACTTGCACGGCCATCAAGCAAATGTGCCTAGGAGAAAACAATTCAGAATAAAACGTGAGGATAACAGCAAATCAACAATGTGACACATTGCAACAACAGCAAGGTAAAACAATGCGACACACTAGAGACAAAAACAGCATAGCTAAAAACAATGTTTTTCTGATACCATTGAACATGAGCACAACCATAGATTAAATTCCAGCCTCTACACAAGCTTCGTGTGGCAGGTTGTATAAAGTTGTAAATTAAGTATATACATCTGCAATTAATAAAAGGCAATATGCTAGGAAAAGCAGGACTGCTTTAGTAAGGAGAGGATGCATGCCTCTACAAATAATTAACCAAACTTAAAATCCCAACAAGGAAAAACAATAATACAGAAAGTAGAAACAAAAACCCGATGCTTTAAATTTCAAATAATGGTATTTGCATCAATTCTGACAAGAACATAAGTATAAACTCTTCCATTTGTTAATCTAGGCTATCTTATAGCAAAGCAACAAATTTTAATAAGAGAATCAATTACATCAAAAAGTATTATTTCATTTATGATTAATAAATAAAGGTTCATTTTGTGAAAAATTGTACGTAATGAATAAGGCAATTTAGTATTAACTGGCAAGCCAATTAAAAATGAAATAAAAGCAGTTCTGTGGCAAGCATGTCTGTTTATGCTTATACTTTAATTTATGGATGTCTTATAATAGTTATATAGTTCTTTAACAAAAAAAAAGCCATTTTGGCTTAAGCAAACGGGTACTAAATTCAACAAACACATAACAAATCAGAGTCAACTGGGTCCTAAATCACATGCAACTTTTAATAGAAACTCTTAGAAATGACATGCAGCCATATGCAGTCCGCAAAACTAATACATGCATACCAAATAAAAAACGAGGTTCAGGGGAAAAATAACTCTAGAAATCCAGAGTTCATTGGTAGGTAAGTAAATTCTGCCCAATACTTGTTCTAGCCAAGGATCAAACTCAGGTACTCCTTATAATTCGATCTCAACTGAAACTCGTTAAATATACTTGAACGCAACCACTCAGTTTCCTTTGATCAAATTGAACCATATTTTAATTAATAAAAACTTAATTCTCAGAGCATTAAATGTAAAAACTTCACACAAACGGGGAGTCATAGGTATGTAGTCAAGTGTTCATTACATTAAGAGTAAATTTAACAACAGAAACACACCTTGTATATATCTTCAGGGGACTTGGGCTCCATGACTTCAATATCACGAGCAAGAGTCAGATATCCTTCACTTAACTTAGAATTGTTTATGATATCCTGCAACACTTCTCGGTCTTCGTCATCATTAACCATTTCCTCGTCAAGCTCAAAAGTAATTCCCTGAATGTATCACAAAAACCGTCAAAAATGAGTCTCAAATATAATTTAAAGTAGAAATTTCAGTCTCTGACACCCATTAGCTTTGCCATTGCTAACATATAGTTAAAGTTGAGCATATTAATTACATAACTGACATGCAACAGTTACATATGTTATCACAGGCAAGCAAACTCCGGCTAAAAAATGTTCAAATACCAATACATAATCGAGGACTTACATGGCGTGCAAGTATATAACAAAACTGCTTCTTTCGTAGCACATCAGCACAAGAGGTGAACACCTGCCTCACATACTGTTAACACATCAACTAGTTAGTCTCAAACCACAAAAGCTTTAAAGGAACGCATTTTAGAAATCAGTTCTTTACAGTTTATAGTATATGGATAATCCATAAAGAGAAAATCAATCACAATAATTAAAGAATTCCAGCATCACACCTGCAGGTTATCCAGGAACAATGCGATTTGGAGTGCATTTGGATATTCTTCAAACTTTAGATAGATTAAATATGCAATGTCCAAAACTAGCATATCATCTGGTCCAGGAAGATACCTGTAAAATTATTTTTTAAAAATTGCTAATTCATTTTATCCAATAAAAAAAGAAACAAGCAAGACCTTGTTGTCATGCAAATTGACGCTACAACTCAAAATAGATCCAGAGCCAAGCCAGTGGCTGTATATCAAACAAAACTTTAAACTATCCTCCCCAGTTGCATGCAAAACTCCATCTAATAAACCTTTATTAATAACAACCATTTAATATATAACCACTTTTTAAATGATTTCCAATACAAAATTAATTATCTTCAGAGTCAAGGCAATGACTACAGAAACATATGCCATTTCGGTATATTCTGTCACATGAACAAATAACTTCCAATCCATAGTGTTATTATATCTGAAAATACCTTACCATTATACCATTTGTATCTGAGTGTCTTGAATTATCTCATAGAATAGAAATAGGTTTTTATTACTGGTTATTATCTTGATTAACTTCCCTACTCAACTAGGATTAGGAATCTTGTGTCCCTACAATAGGGATTAGTGCTTAACCTTTCAGCACCAACAGATCATCACAGCCTTAATCATATTTTGAAATCTCCATCCTTTCTCTCACTAAAACCCTATGACTTAAACAGTTGGATACTCACCGACACCCAGAACAGTATTAAATGGTCCAAGTATCAGTAAAGCTAACAATAATTCCCATTTCTTAAGCACCAAATCACTATCACTTTGTTGTGTCCGGGATGATAAGCAATGACATCACTTAACAAGTAAATAATGACAATTCAAAAAAATATAGAAATTGGCATAGAACTAGATAGATATTACCATACATAAGAGAAATCAAAGAAATGGGTGTTTGAGTTTGTGAAACAAAAAATATTTGAACCACAAGACACAAAAGTTCAATCTTAATGATATATTATTATTTTCTCTTTCTTCATAACTGTTCTGAGTTTATTGAATCCCTTAAAATATAACATGAGGTCTGACTTACCTAGCTGAACTTGTGAGATACAGGCAAGTCCTTCTAAAATTTGTTTTGTCAACATGCTCGATCAACATATCTAGATCTTCAACCTAACAATGAACATTTATTACATGAAAATGTCATTCAGTTCACTATCTGAATAGTTCTGGAACGACCAAAAAAGGATGTGAGATATTACCTCCATCAAAAGATCAACAGCTTCTGGTTCAGCATTATGCTGCAGAAAATTAAAATTGGTCAAAAAACTATTATTAGCAATCATCATGTAACACATCTTGGTGCGTCAATATCCCATTTATTAACATTATTTAGTAAAATGAATGCTATAGATGATACCTTCATGTGAAAAGCAACTATCTGTTGTACAAGTTCCATGAGATCATCAATTGGAGCCTCTTCACTCTGTCAATACAAAATTAGAAAACAGTCACTTATAAGCATAACACTGAACTAAATTTACAATAGTTAACATTACTAAAAAAAGTACAGAAAATACTGCAGCGAGGGCATGTAAATTAGCTAGATGCCTAACCTGTCGTTTTGCATATTCTTGTGCAATTTCTCCAGCCAAATTTCTGACATCAAAAGAAAACATAAGATTGAGATTGATGATATAATCAACTCTTCAGTCAAACTACACCAAAATTTAACTAGTGATCCATTGTTTATAATGGCGATTCATCTTCCACAGTATAAAGCACAGACACAGCACAAAGAAGAATAAAATAATTCTCACCTAACATATTCATGTCCCCATGAACCAATATCTCCCTCTGAACCTAGTAATCTGTATTTGAGACTTTCCTGGCAGATTCAATGGAAACAGTCAATATAACAGATAGATGAAAACGGTGGTGGAATAGTTTCAAAGGAAAAAGAATGGCTACCAGAAGAATCCAGTGGGGTGTTAGAGGTTTAAAGAAGAGGGAGATAGAAAGGGAAAAAAAACATAATATGGGTGATGCAATGGGAAAGGAAAAAGAGAGAATATGCAGGAAAATGAACCATGGGAAAATCAGAATTGAGTATTAAAAAATGTCTTTATGAAGGTACCCCCAAACTTGAACATAATTAAAGCAATAGCCTAAAAGATTATTCAGTTTCTAAATACAGCAAACTCACCCGCTCCCCTTCTGCAGACATTGTAAGGGCCAAAACTGATAATATGTCTGCCAAGTACTTCTGCAATAAGGAAATAAAAATCAGTTAAGCAGCATAATACCATACTGTTACTCCAAAGTCATTCCTAAAACACACAAATAGCAATACCTTCAACTCTGATTCCGCCATAGTTTCATAATATGCCTTAAGAGTACCATAATGAGGGCGCAGAAACTTCAGTGGCTTGGGAACAGAGGTCATGGAGCTAGTTGAAGTACGAATTTCTTGTCTACAATACAACCATAGATTCCAATTTCAACATACAAACACACAATTTAATAAAAATAAGCCGATTCCCACCAGAATCAAAATTTGTTCACTTAATCATTTAAAGTAAACCCTCAACTATGAAATTAGGTTTACCTCATGCTCTCTAGTGCAACCTTCTGCAATCCCGGCTCGGAATCCTGAACCCGCTCAACATACAGCTCGAGTTGTTGCTTCAAAGCCAAATCCTCATCTGACTGCACGGATTACCACAAACAATCGAATTTGTTTACCTCAAGCGAGCTTAATAGATACACGAACCGTAAAATGAGTAACGGAACAACAACGAAATTCGAATCCAGACTGTTCAACTTACCAGATCTTCGCTCTCGATCTTCTTCTTTGCCGCTGCTTCGTCTTTGGAGGTTCCACTGGTGCTGGCGCCGGTACCGGCACGATTAGCATCGGGAGCCATCGGAGAAGGAAGAGTGGGAAACCCTAAAGTGGAGTTAACGTGAAATTAAAAGGAGATTGAACTACGAAATAGAAGTGAAAAACTCGCGAATTGAGTTTTGGGGGTGACTGCTAAAGAGAAAAAACGTGGGACCTTGGAGAATTTAGCAGAGGGAGGTTTCTTGTTGCCGAGGATTTGCTGTTGTTTCGATGGGCCGCAATTTATAAATAAGGCCCGATAGCTCAGGGTTCTTGGGCTCTTAGGTTAATTTGCAGAAATTTAGTGAAAGAGAAATTCTTTTTTCACCCTATATATTTCTTAGGCACCGTGTGGATTAAACATATAAATTGTTCAGTTCAGTTAATATTTCGAAAATATATTTTTGGAATTTATGGGCGGCCATTTAAATTTTCTGTCATTTTTTTATGTCAGGTTTTTTCGGAGATGTATCTTCGAAAATATCTGATATAGCTACCAGCTACATGATCAGTCCCCAATTGTTGTCATACTTCATTTTTAACTCAAATCTTCACCTTAAAATCATTCATTTTCAATCCATTTTTTCACTCAAAATATCCATAATTTTGGTTCAACATATCACAGGGAGGAAAAGAAGATAGAATTTCAGGTAAAGATTTTTCATTTTCATCTACATTGCTCACATTAATCATAAAAATGTGACTGAAAAAAGCTACGCAGTGTCTGGAGATACATCTCCAGAAAGTCTTTGAGGTTGAACATTTTCTAAATAATTTTGTGTTCGTTCCTAGCCTTTTATACAGCAGTAGATTAACTATTGGTATAGCTTGTATTTAATTCTAAGGTGCACCCCAACAATTTCTCAAAACAAGTAGTTTCTCTGAATGATGTTTCTCCGAATGTTCAAAGGATTGTTGTAAAGGCGGTAGTTATTGGCAACGATTTTAACAACAAGAAAGAGTTTGAAAATCGTGATAACATGCTCGAATGAATTTGTATGGTGGCATCAAGACTTGGATTTGGTGTGGTTAACAGAAGGTCGGACAATGGCTCGGATAGAAGATGTGTGTTTGTGACAATGTTGTGCAAAATAAGTGGAAGCTATCGAACTCTTATCCGAAGTTTGAAAAGAGACGACACGGATAGTAGAAAATGCAAGTTTTCGTTTAAGCTCCGTGGTTACATGTTGACTAACAAAAATGAAGATTTAATATCATTTGTGGCTTGCATAACTATGATTTGTACTTAAAATTAGCTGGTCATCCTAGTGTATGTCGACTCAAGTCGGAAGAGAGAGAATGTATTAGTGACATGACCTTGAATCTTGTTCAACCGAAAAATATACTTGCAACATTGAAACAGAAGCAATCTGATAATATATCAAATATAAAGCAAGTGTATAACATTCAGTACCTCACTAACAATGCGATTAGTACGAATGGAACTAAGATGCAACAATTGTTGAAACTGTTGGACAATAACAGTCACGTGACCTGGTATCGAACTTGCAACGGTGGAGTTACGGTTAGAGATATTTTTTGGACTCATTCTGATTCGGTAAAGTCTTTCAACACGTTTCTGACAGTGCTCATTTTTTATTCTACCTACAAGACCAATAAGTATAGACTTCCATTATTTGATATGGTTGGTGTTACCTCAACTAAGAAGACATGCTCTATTGGTTTTTCATTTCTAGAGTGTGAAAATAAGGACTATTTTACTTGGGCATTAGAGGTGTGCCAGTCACTTTTGAAGGATCAAGGTGAGACAAGAGCTATGCTTTTGCTCCTTTTCTCTACAGGTTGTTCACACATGTCCATCTCAAATGTTTGGAGAGAACCTATGAGTTCATCCACTTCCATGTTGCATATGTCTTGAGCTTCTTCAATGGCTGTGACCTTCATGGCAAACCTCTTAGGTAAGGATCTGAGAATCTTCCTTACAAGCTTCTTTTCAACCATCTTTTCTCCCAAGGCTTCAGAGGTGTTTGCAAGTTCAATAACATTCATGTAAAACTCATGAATGGTCTCATCTTCCTTCATTCTCAGACCTTCAAATTTGGTGGTCAGCATTTGAAGTCTTGACATTTTGACCTTGGAAGTTCCCTCATGAGTAGTTCTGAGAGTGTCCCAAACATCCTTTGCTAGTTCACAGTGGTGTACCAGTCTAAAGATGTTTTTGTCTATACCATTGAAGAGTGTATTCAATGCTTTAGAGTTCCCAAGAGCTAAGGTCTCTTGCTCTTTGTTCCATTCCTCTTCAGGAATTAACACATCTACTTCATCCTTGTCAGTCTTCACAGGATGTTTCTAGCCAGAGTTTGCAGCTCTCCAAGCCTTGTTGTCTAATGATTTTAGGAATGCAATCATCCTAGGTTTCCAATAATCATAATTAGAACCATCCAGAATTAGAGGTCTATTAGTGAATCCTATATCTTTATCCATAGTACCGAAATTTATTTCCCTAGATCTCACCCAGAATAAACAGGCAGGGTGCCTGCTCTGATGCCAATTGAAATTCTGGCAAGCACACGATGGATATTATTGCCAAAGTTATAACATCCAATGTGACATTGACTACTGTACTAACTAATTAAACTGTAAGTAAAAGCAGTAAATAACACAGCAATTGTTCACCCAGTTCAGTGTCAACAACACCTACATTTGGGGGCTACCAAGCCAGGGAGGAAATTCACTATTAGTAGAATCAATTCAAAGTCAAACAACTAGTTTGCACTTCTCACTTAATCTCTACCCAATGACACTTCAACCTAGATACACTCTAGACCTGAGTATTCCCACTCACTCCCCCTCAATCACACCACAATGATATCCAATTACAGTTTCAAAATAAAGATGAAGACACACTTCATACACACCTTGATCTTACTTCAAAGCGTTGATCAAGGGACACACACACTCTTACTTAAAAGCTTTGAGTGAGACACAACTTAGAACCTACCTAACCAATGCAGCTGACAGTTGCTTGGTAAACAAGTATTCCTAAGACTCAATTCACACGTGAAGAACACACTTTCTTCACTCACAATACTCACGTGAAGAACAACCTTCTTCACTCACAAGGACTCTGTAATCTGCACTCTCTGATCTTCTGTCAAGAGCTTGATTTCTAGGATTTCTCCTTCTGATATTTATAGTGCATTCAGTCCTTTGGGCCTTGGCGCGCATAGTTAGGTTTAATCATAATAAACCATACTCTTTAATTCTCTGCACGTTTGCCCTTTAATTTAGGAACATTTTTTTCGCTTTAGTGCTTCTTAAATGTCTCCTATCTTTCAGCTTGAGCTTCTGATTTGATTCCTGATTTCTAGATACCAGAAAAACTAACTTGCCCGCTGGATGTCATACGGTTAGTGTCATGACATTCAACTTAACTCATAGTTAACTTACCCTGCACACACATCATTAAGTATGTCCTAACATTCAGTATGACATACATGCAACCTCTAAAGTTTTGCCACAAAATGCAGCCAATCAAGAGCACTTACACTTGGTTTTGACATCACTCTTCTTGCATCCCCAGTTGGATCTTGCTTTCCTCTTTTCGCTCTTGGCTTTGATGTTGTTCGTTTTCCTTTTCTTCTTTCAGCATTGGTTCCCCGAACTACGTAGGCTCTGATTTCCTCATTACACTATGAGGGTGCGTAGGCACAAGATTGCGAAATTTTGGCGAGCCACCTTCCTCCATCTTCTTCCATTCTTCTGTCTCTCTTGTAGGCCCAAATCCTTTTCTTTTCCTAGTTGCTTGAACTACGGAGCGTTGACTTCCTTATTGCATTATGAGGGTACGTAGGCATGATGACCCTAATCCTCCGCGAGCACATACCTTCTCTTTATTCTTTTTTTTCTCTCTCTCTTTTCTTTTATTTTATCTAGAAGCCTTCAGATAGATAACTCATCCAAGTCTAGAAGCAAGCGAAATGGTTTTTGTCGGGTACGACAGATGCTTAAGGTGCTAGTACTTTCCTTTCGCATAACCGACCGCCTTTCCCGTTTCTCTTCCCTTGGGTTTTATCGATGTTTTCCCTGTCCTTCGGGAATAAATAAAATTCAGTGGCGACTCTGTTGTATCTTTGAGTGTGCGATTCACTCAAGTATAATCCCGCTAGCTTCACGGTCAAAAAAGCACAAGGTGGTTGATCAAGTCGAATTTATCCTTCAAAATCAAGCCAAAGTGAGCTCAAGTGAAGAATTAGGGTTTATGATTGCTAGTGATTTAAAACATCTCATATGATAGAAAATAATACATAAATATCTCAAGCCTCATCAATAAGACTCAAAGTTCTCGTGTGATAAAAAATTCATAGATAATGCTAAGACTTAAAACTTTAAAGTGTGAAAGATAGGAAATGTGAAAGCTCATCTGGCCATGTATGTTTGAGTGAACAATATATTTTAAAGACATAAGGGTATTCCCATAATTAGTATGGCTAAATCATCCATATAATTAAAACTTAGAGAAACCTCTCACCTTTAGACTAAAACAACCTAAAAAATGTTTTCAAGGTCTGGCCAGTTTTTTATAGAACTGTCTGCTTGATTAGGACATTTTTTTGAACTATCTAATTGATTAGATTATATGGCCTGTAGATTAGATGGTGCTTAATCGAGTCCATAATCAATTACAGACATCCCTTAATGATTTGTAACCACTTTCCATCAAAACCTTCCAATTTTGGTATAAATAATCAACTATTTGCACTGCCTAATCGATTAGGCCAACTAATTGGCTCAAAGGTTGTTTCCAAATTTACACCATTTCTTGGCCTATTGTTGCACCCTAAAATTTTCTCAACTTATTTCACTTGGTTTATGTTTCAATTGCATTAGCATTTGCATATTAGGTCATGTACATAATTCAGTCATCTGCATAGCATAGCATGGGCAAGCCATCCAACAAGGGACCAAATGCAATTCTTATCTCTATGGGCATATCAAGTGATTCTTATTCAAATTCAAGCCTATCCAAGTCATCAGAAAGAAATTGAAATCTAAGAAGTCAGTGGATCAAGCAGTGGATCTATCTCCTATCTTGAGGGTATTTGAAGATCATCAGAGAAGCATAGAGGGTATATAGACATCATGGAAGACCTAGAGGGTCATTTTGAAAGTGAGACAAGTCATTGGTGTGATTGCAAGAGCTGCAGTTGAAGACAGTCAACTAGGGTTTCATCTGGGTCAACCCTAGGTCAACCCTAAGTCAAATGCTTGATTGAAGGGCATCAAAGCCTGTTTGAAAGATGTGGGATGCCTCATTTGACATGTAGATATGGATGTGGTGTTGTGCCAAGGAGAAATCAAAAGAAATCAAGAAGAAGAAAAGTTTCTGAATTAGGGTTTCTGTGTAAAATCCCCTGATTTAGGGCAAACTTCCCAGCAAGATAATTCAAAATGCAAGTCTCAAATGGATCCTTGGCCAACATGAAACTTGAATTGGATCTCAAGACCTTTAATTTTAGTGGTGGAAGGCATCAAGGAGATTTATAGAACTCAAGTTATGGTTCTTGCAAGTTACAGGTCATCAGAGAACACTGAAATTTGTCTGTGAAAGTTACTTGACTTTCAAGCAACTTTTACCCCTCAAGGAGCTTTCAAATGGATTTCTGGTCAACATGAAAGTTGTTCCTCATGATCTTAGCTTTCTAGAAAGGTATAGTATGCCTTCATCTGATTTGTGGAACTCTACTTATGACTTTGGCAAGCAAAGGGCATTTTGGTCATTTGGAAGTTATAGGTCATTTCAAGCATATGGTCATATCTCCTACTTCCAAGATTCAAATGGAAAAACCTTCAACATCAAAGTTGCTTAGAATGATGTTTTAAGGCTATTAGGGTGGTCATGAGATGTTGGAAAGGCTCATAGCAAAAAGTGATAAAAATGGCCTAAAAATGAGACATAAGTTAATTCAAGTGAAATGGAAAATCCTAAAATCCAAGTTCCAAATCCAAACCATGGCATATGATAGGTCATTTTGACTCCCAAGGCAATTTTAAGAACAATGGTTCAGCCACAATTTTGATTTGAGGCTTAAATCTTGGGGTTGCTTTGTAATTTGCTTACTTGCATAATGGCATACCAAACCAAAACAAGGAAAAGTCCATAAACAAGGTGTATAAGCATTGTATCTTGGCCTAATTATCATGTAAGGAGATATTCAAGCTAATTAATCAAGTTGCAAGGGTTTTTGTCATGATATCTCATGTGGTGGGAAGTGAAATGCAAAATATCAAGTCATGAAAGTTCAAGTTTCTACTAGAGTGATCTAGATGATTCTAAGAGGTTCTAGATCTTTCTAAACATCTCTATATATTGATTAAAATCTCCATTGGTGAGAGGTTGGTGATTGTTGATGTTAATGGTGGTAGAGAAAAGAGTTTGAACCAAAAATTTTCCATTTGCAAATTGTATTGAAACTTCATCTTTCTCTTCATTACTCTTCCATTTTCTTCCACAAATCATCACTACAAACCTCCCTGAACATGTTCATGCTAGAGTGAGCCTCCATTGTTGAAGAATTGGAGCTTTTCAAGTGAAGTTGCAAAAGAGCAAAAGGGATTGGATCTAAAGATACAAGTCATTTCCATCAAATCTTGTGCAAGCAGAGTATTATTCACCACCTAGGGACCATTATTGAAGATCTACAAGGATTGATTCAAAGCTTTTTAACACTTACCATTGCAAGGGTCAAGGTATGCAAAATCTTTCCCACACTTTGATTTAGGCATGGTTAGGATTGATTCTTGTTGTAAAACCATTAGAGACCATTAGGTGATTCATTTGGATGAGTTTAAGACCAATTAGTGAGGTTTCATTAATGGAGGTTGATTCTTGATGGAGGTAGAACACACTATTTAATGGATGATAATGCACAAATTTTGGTTGGTTTTGATCACCATGGCATAGGGATTAATTATATATAAAGATTGTTGAGTTTTATGATGGTGGAAAATTGAAGAAAGTTTGGATTCTTGATGTTGTACTGTTCGGGTAGGATGATAGAGAGAGTTTTAATGCACACCATTGGCATGGTTGGATTCTACATAAAATTCTAGTCAAGTTTGGTTCTTGGATCATGGCATTTGATGGAGAAATGAGAGAGAACAAAGGTGATGAAGTTTCATGCATGAAGTTGTATTTTCATGGAGTTATGAAACCCTAAGCGTTCCAAGGAAGAAGATACAATCTAGACCATTGATCTCATGTAAGACTCTTTGACTTGGAGGCCTATCCAACGGATGGGATTAAATCACGAAAATGGATAAGTATATCATCATGGGCTCACACGAAATTATTTTCCCCACCCCCCTTTGTCCAAGGCCCAACCGTTACACTACAATGCCATGCTATTTACACCATAGTTTTATCTTTTTCTTTTGATTTTTTAAATGATTTTCTGAACTAATAGCTGGGCCTAGCGCCTTACTTCCAGCACCCCCCTTCCTGGGCCCATCACTAATCCAACTGCATTTTATTTCTTTATACACCCCATGCATCAATTCTCATATTAAACTTCCTCCAAATTTTATTAAACTTCAAAAATTCATAACAAATTGAAAAATGCATATTTTTTAATGAGACTTTTTTTCCCATTTTCCATTTTTTGTCTAGAAAAATATAAAATCATAAAATAGCCACTTTATTTCAGTTTTATATTTTTTGCACATTTATACTTTTAATAGCTTTTTTAATTCTTTTAGTTGGTATGCTAATTTGTAGAATTTAATTAGGATAGTTCCCTTAGGATTTTAAGTTCAATCTTTTTAGGATGATTAGATGAATGGTTTAGGGTCCCCCTGAATTAATTTCATAATTTTATGATAATTTTTAGGGTAGTTTTAATTAGGTAGTTCTAGGTAGTATAGAATTTGATTAAAACTTTAGTATAGGTCAATAACAATTTTAGATTTAGGTTTTTTAGGGCAATTTAGTCTATGGGGAATATATGGGACTTAAGGGTAGTTATGTAGGGTCCCCTAGCATTTATATTAGGAATTAATAGAATAATATACTATTTTTGGTTGATTTTTGAATTGATTGATTGTGTGGTGTGCCCTTTCTAGGGTTATTGTTTGATTGTGTGGGGTATTGGGCTTGTTTGGGGCTTGGGTTTGAGTTGAAGACTTTGTTGATGAAGCCCATTGAAGACAAAAGGAATGAAGACCCATTTCAAGAGTGGATGAAGAGTATATCTTGCTGGCAGCTGATGAGGTTATAAGGTTTAGGAGCTAGGTAGAGCTCTAGAATAGAAACTTGATTCACAAACATGGAAGGTCTTATTTGCCTCCATTCTTTCTCTATGATTCAAAGTCTCTTTTAAATACCCACCTCCTTCCAAAAGGATTAGTGAATGTATTTAAAAGATAGAACTTTTGAGAGAAAACTGTCTGTACCATGTTAACAGTCAGTAAGCCACCCTTAGTAGGCAACTGACTGCTTAACATCCAATTCATCTTGATTAACTGCTGCTCATCTTGGAGAGTGAGACTTGAAGAAAAGCCCTGAAAGATTGAAGATAGAGACCTTGCTTGAAGGCTTGAAGATGAAGACTGATGCTTGCTTGAAGCTTGTAGATGGTTGAAGATGGCTTGAAGACAGATGTTGACGAAGATTGCTTTTGCTGTTTATTTTTGCTGTTTATAATTGTTGATGTATTGTTTGAATTTCTCTGAATGTATTGCTTGCTAATTGACCTGTTAGGTTGAAAGTGAATTTTATTCACTTTTGCCTGTTGTTTTCTAGGTTCGAGGTTGAGTGGGACTCCCTTGCCTCGCTTGTATTGCTGCATCCATGCATTTTACTGCTTTATTGTATATATGCTATTGTTTCTGTTTCCGTTTATCCCTTAGGATCTCTGTTTCTCTCTGCGCAAGAGAGGAATATGATAGACATTAGGTCTTAACCCATGCATGATAACATTAGGTTAGTTTGACTCCCTTTTCAACCATAGGTTAGAGTTCTGTCTCTTCTTTCTCAAAAACAAACAGAAAAACACAATAAATATTTCAAACACAATAAAAGACACTTCTTCCGTAAAAGAATGTGAACTCATCAAAACGTCAATTTTTGTCCGCTTGGATCAGTAATCAGAAAAACCCTTTTTTAGAAGGAGATAAAAACAATCAAGACAGACTTGTGTCATACGTGGCCCGAACTACGTTTGCTCTGATCTTTCATGCTGTATGAAAGTACGTAGGCATAGGATGCGATATCCTAGCGAGCAACCTTCCCCTCCTTTCCCGTAGGTAGGTGAACTACGTTGACTCTGATTTCTCGTTCCAGACGGGAATACGTAGGCATAAAGTGCGATACTGTGCCGAGTCATTTTATTTTCTTTTAACCCCAGACCTGTAGAGTAGATAGAATAACAATCTGTACCAGAAAACAAGCGTGGATTCCGTCGAGTACGACGGACGTGAGGGGTGCTAATACCTTCTCCTTGCGTAACCGACTCCCGAATCCAGGATTTGGTTGCGATGACCATTCCTTTCCCCGTTTTGCGGTAGGTTTACCTCGAGCGTTTCCTTTCCCTCTGTTGGGATAAATAACGCGCGGTGGCGACTCTTCTGTTCAGCCGGAGCCGATTTTCGCAGTAGCGACACCTATTAATAGAGAGATTCTCTATCATTTAAAATCATCTATAAAAAAGTGAAAAACCTTGATTTTACTTTCTTTCAAATCTCTCTAAATCATTTTCAGTTTTCTCACATATTTTATCCATAGTGCTTTGAGACCACTCTTGAGTTTAGCGAGGAATTTGTTATGGGTGAGGGCTTAATTGAAAAGTTACCAATAATAGTTTTCTCCATTTGATTAGTGAGTTCCACAATTCAAGAAAATATATCTTTTAGGTTCGTGAACAATAACTAGTAAAAAATATTCACAATTGTTCTTGAGCTTATCCTGGTCAAAAGCTATATTGGTAAGAGATCAGTCTGGTGTAAAATCTCATTATTTTTCTATTCATCTTGTGTAAAATCTTTGTAGGTTCAAGATCAACCCGGTAAAAATCTCAGTTTGGTTTGTGATCAGCCTATGTAAAACCTCGGTATGTTTAGGAGGATATCCAACTCAAAAATTCATCTTGGTTTGAAGATCATCATGTGCAAAATATCTTTTTGTCTTAGAGACTAAGCGTTTGAAGCTATGCTCGATGTTTGGTTTGAAGACCAACTGCTTCAAGCCTTAGTTTGTTATTTGGTTGGAAATTAGCCTGAAACTTCATTGCCTTGCATAAGGGGGTTCATGGGCTTAACCTTCTAAAAGTTATCAAGAAATATTGGATACTGTCAAGATCACTTCTTGGGGAGAGGAGTAGGTCACTTCGTTAAACCAAACCTCTAAATTTCTGGTGTCGTTCTCTCTTCCCTTATCTCTTTTACTTTTCGCTTATTTTCTTTACTTCAAATTTCCACTGGATATTCAAACGTTTTTGATAAAATATTTTCAAATAGCTCTGATTTCCAAAATGATTTTATTTTAAATCAATGATTTTCAAACATCCACAATTCACCCCTTTTTTATCTATGAAGTCATATGTTCAATAATATACTCTGCCTAATCGATTAAGGCTTTAGCCAATTGATTATATAAAGGCATAAAATTTCTTAATCAATTAAGACCACTCATTGATTAAGACACAAGTTGTTATAGGTTTTCCTTTTTGGGAAATAGGGTTTCCGTCTTTTCAAAGCTCATAATCGATGATTACATTTAAAGGCCCATAGATCATTTTCCTTTTTGTGCCATATTTTTCATCTGTAAATAATGGGCTTCTCCTTACTTTTAAAAAACACCAGAAAACATATTTATGGGGGAATCAACTAAAGTCTTGCCAGGGAAACTCAATTAAGTCTCTCATGAGGGACTCAACTAAAGTCTCGCTAGAAGGGACTTAACTTATGTCTCACACGAGAATTTAACTAAAGTCTCTCTAGAGGGACTCAACTAAATTTTCTCTAGAGGAACTCAATTATAGTCTCGCCTAAGGGACTCAACTTAAGTCTCACCCTAGGGGATTCAACTAAAGTCTCATCAGAGGAACTCAACTTAAGTCTCGCCAAAGGGACTCAGATAAAGTCTCGCTAGAGGGACTAAAATAAAGTATTTCTAGATAGACTAAACTAAAGTCTAGCTTTAGGGGCTCAACTTAAGTCTCGCCTTGGGGATTTAACTAAAGTCTCACCAGAGGGACTCAACCTAAGTATCGCCTGAGATACTCAACTAAAGTCTCTTTAGAGGGACTGAACTAATGTCTCTCCAGAGGGACTTAACTAAAGTCTCGTCTGATGGAATCAACTTATGTATCTCCATAGGAACTCATCTAAGTCTCGCCAGAGGGTCTGAACTAATATCTCACCAGAGGGAGTCAACTAAAGTCTCATCTGATAGACTCAACTTATGTATCTCCATAGGGATTCAACTAAGTCTTACATGAGTTTCTCCATTCAAGGTTAGATTTGAACGATTCCAAATGAAAGGACGTGACATCTCATCTCCCAACAAACCTTGTTTAGCTAGATCAATTAAATTCATTTTGCTAACATGTATGAACCTTAAATTCCATAATTTTATTTTATCATGAAAGTTTTGACTAACTAATAATGCATGACTTATTATAATAGAATCATCTAAAATATTCAAACTTTATATTTTTTTACCTTAGAAATAGTCAATGCACCCCCACAAAAGTCTTTAATAGTATTGTTACTAATGTGGCTCGTGTGGTTAGTTTTATTGGTTAGAAGCCTCGTGTGGTGTTATTATTTGAGACATCAATGGTAGTTGGCTAGGGGTTTCCCAGTGACCAATTTATGGAGAGTAATGGAAGGTTTTAAGTAGGCCGAAAGGTTGGGGTTTATTGTCATTAAATTGAATGTGGACTTGGCAGCACTTTATCAAGTGATTAAAAAAGGGGTACTGGTAGTGTTATGAGTTTTTTCATTGGTGAAGAACATCCAGAGATTACTAGATTTGGAGTGGGAGGTGGAGGTTTCACATTCTTATAAGGAGGCGAATCAATGTGTATGAGTTTATTTTTATTTTTATTGTAATGAGATTGTTTCAAAAAGACTTGTTTGACTCAACTTAGGCATTTACTTTCTCTTGATGTTATGGGGGTATACCACCCTTAATTAATTTTGTTGTTAGCTTTTCTTTTTTAGGTTGAGACCATCATTAATATAAAATTAAAATTTCTAGTATAATTTAATCCATCAGACATGCTTATGGATGATAGAAAATTTAAGTTTAAATAAAAAATTAAATACACTTGAAGAAATTTATTATTATATTTAATATTTTTGTTAGCAACAACCAAGCAACTTTTTAGACATTATTGAAAAGTTACATTAATAATTCTAGTAAAAACGATATATTTTTTTTCTATTTTTTGACTGTTTATACTTGTACTTGTTTTTTCACACAGTATAGTGAAACATTTTAGGTAGGGATGGCAAAAAAGCCCGTGCCCGCGGGTATTCGCGGATATAATCCGTCACGGATACAATGTGGATAGCTTAATGGATATCCATGGATAAAATAAATGGATATTTAAATATCCGTTATTTAATAGATGTGGATGCGGGTTTAATGATACCCGTACCCGCAGATATCCATACCCGTTAATAAATTATAAAAAGTATTTAAATATTTTTAATTTATTATAGACGTCATTACATCTTCTAAGAAATTTAGTTTTTTCATATTTCTTTTTTTAAAAGTTTTCTTGGAAGAAAAAGAAAACCTTTCACATTCCAAGAAAAATCATATTTAGTCATTTTATATTTATTTAGACTTCTTCTATATTTTAGACCTAACATCTCTTTCACTTTCACAATTCCACTGTCCAACTCCAACCCAAAGAACCAGTACCGTCTTTTCTCTATCCAATACTGCAACTCAGAGTCATAATTTCCTAAATGATTAAGGTAATCTATCTACCTTGTTACATTTTGTTCTTGTTCTTACTATTTTAATTTTAATTTTGGTTGTTGCAACACTGAAGTAGTAATAGGTGGGGCTGCAAAATAGTTTCTTATTTTAAGGCAATTATAATGCAAAATACTACTAAACCCTAAACTAGTAAAAAGAAGAAGCACTATATACAAAACACTATATTCTTATTTCTTTTCAGGTTATACCAAATCAAAAGTTGAGGTTATTGAAATTAATTAAGTATTGGAAGATATGGATGCTGATATTATTAGTGAATGAAATTGTTAGTGTATCTTATAAGATTTGGTTACAAATATCACTGTTATTTTGGATATTTTATTTGGAATCTTTTAAGCTTTTAATGTAGGAGCTAGGAAACCAAAGTATGAATGCATAATATGGAATTTTGTAATGATTGATGAAAACTATTTGCATTATTACTTTTTATTTTATTTAAACAATTATTATATGGTATGATGAATTTTATTTTGTTAAAATGAAATGTATGGATATTATGTTTGAATGTTATTATGTTTTAGTGAAAAAAGAATGAAAATAATATGATGAAGTTTAGTTGTTAAATTGAGAGCGAAAAAATATATTTTTAAAAAATAATTTTAGACAAAAAAAGTTATTCATGAATATCTGTAAATATCCGCGGATACCTTAAAACCCGTGGATTACCCGCTTAACTGATATCCGCATGGATATGGGGCAGATACAGATATCATATTTATCCAACGAGGCAGACACGGATATCATACTATCCGCCCCCATGGATATCCATTTACATCCCTAATTTTAGGTTGATGCTTAGTAGAGGTAAGAGTAGTTCTTCCTTGATGATTTATAAGTAAATATCTAGCCAACTTAATTAGTCCACTTTTGTCTTGTAGTTTTCTTTGTTTGCTTGAGCCGTGTGCTGAGATGATTTTATTAGATCTAAAAAAAGATAGTCCATAAGAAAGAAAGACAAGGCAAATCCATTTCCGTTGAGCGAATACTATTGTATCGCCCTAATTCACCCAAGGAACGCTAGGCGAATACCTTGGTGGTGCCACAAGCCGCTTTGGGAATACCATAAGGTTCCCATGTTGGGTTGAGCCATCTGAAACAGCTTCATTACCCACTTGTTAAGTGGACATGTATAGACGTGTCCCAACTCCAACGGGTGGAAGGAGGCAGTCAATGAGAAAAACTGTATTCCCCACGATAATAGGAGAAATACTTGAAATACACTCCAAATTTTAATTTAGTGGGAACAACCACTTCTTAGTTCTAAAGACCCACGTCTAGGAAAAACTTATTTATATCTCGTCCCGTTAAGAGATGAAGGGATCAAATTATTCACCCACAGAAATACATAAGAAGCTTCTCATCATTCTTTTGGAATTATATCTAAATACCGCCCAAAACATCTTATACACCATATACATTATAGATAAATTCTACAAACACGTGGTTACCTTCTTTATAATTTTTTAGCACAAAAAAACTCTTTTTATCCAAAATAATAAATTAAAATTCTACCTTAAATAAATAAATATTTCAAAAAATTAAGCACTTTATTGAGAGTTCCCACCTTATTAATTAGTTTTACACTACGCATTAGCACATGACAACTCCATTTTTTCTTTCCTTTATTTCCTTGCTGTTAAAAGAAAGCTAGAAACTACAATATGAATCACTCACATTAAAATTAGATGCAACAAATATGCAACATCTAATGGATATAAAGTCGTCGAATTAATTAGGGTTTATTGGAACCTAGCTCCCCATTAAGAATATTTTGTTTCAAGCTCATGGGGTGGAATGTTTGAAATTCCTTGTCTTTGTAATTCACTCATTACGCTGTCATGTGCTGGAGCCTTAAGTCCAAGTGGTAGCGGCAACCATGGTTTTGATAAAACGTCTCCAATAGCTGCATCTATGCTCTCGTTTGACTGTAAAAAAAAAGTAATTAAAAACAATAAGGGTGATTAAGTTTTTAGAGACAAGCTATAGTTTAACCATGACAAAATAAATATGGTAAAGTGGAAATTTACCGGATGAAAGTCGAAGAAGAGATCGGGACCAGAAGCAGGACCGGCGGTGGCAATGGTGTGATCTGCTTCGTACATACCATGCGGTGGGATGCTGGGGAGTTGACGTCCAAAAGATCTCTATTCATCAAAGAAAGATATCAGATTATTTTAGTTAGACAAATCAATGAATTATAAAACATGAACTATAAGGTTTCAGTTTAATTAAAGAGGTAAAATTACCTGTTGGTGTTGAGAATGCCAAAATGAAGGGTCTTGAGGTGGTGCTGGTGGCCACGGTTGCGGCTGCAGCTGCGGCCACGTGTGCATGAATGACTGATCCATTGAAGGATGTCCCCAAACATGTAAGGGTCTAACATGGTGCAATGGAATCATGGGAGGAGGAGGAGGAGGAGGAAAACCCATGGCGGGTACTGCTGCAGGAGTTGGCCATGAACTGATAACTTCTCTCTTCCCTCCTACTACACCATACACATGTCTTCTTTGATTCCAGTTTGCTGCTTCTGCTTCACGCGCTAACACATGTTTTCTATGGGACCTATATTTCTGTATTCACCATTAAAAAATTATGCTACATGTAACAAATAATCATACACAAATTGAAATTAATAGTTAGTATCTTCCGCGACAAAACAGTATTAGTAGATAGCGATACTGATACCGTTATTTACTGTTATGTTAAAAATAAATTAGGATTAATTTATACGATAACAAGTGCAATCAGTATCACAACATAAATCACCTAAATCTTTAAAACAACCCTTGTTTAGAGCCTTCTATATGTACCTGAAGGTGGCTGGCAATGTTATGGCGAGTGAGACAATCAATTCCCATAATCTCCAAAATCCTTGAAGGCACCGCCTTATCCAATCCTAGTTGTTCCACTGCTTGCACAAATCTCCTATGCAATTCTGGTGTCCAATCCACCTAGTTACACACAAAAGAAAAACCCACAAATTAAATAATACTGATAGAAAATAAATATAATTTTAAAAAAAAATGATATCCTTGCACCATCTTCTACACCTACACCGTATTTCACTACTTATCAATACGGTAAATAGTGAAATATTATAATATTAAATATATTTAAAAGATAAAAATAATTTTTTTTTTAAAAATAAATGATACTAATATAAAATTGTGTGATTAACCAACTTCATAACTGCATTAACCTAACATTTTACATGTTATTAACCAATTTTGTTTACTGTTAAAAAAATATTTTTTTCTTTTCATTAACCAATTTTATTTTACTACTAAAAACTATTTTTAATATCTGGGCGTTTATAAACCAATTTCATCATTTTATTAACTAATTTTTTATATTTTATTAATCAATTTTTTTTTCATACTTTAAAAACCTATTTACTAGCCGCTTTTCATAGTATTGTTCATAATATTTTTAATGAATATATTTTTTTATTAAAAAAATACATTATTCATCCTACAAATAAAATGAACAATATATACTATGTAAATATTAGTGTAGGATATTAGTGTATGAATAACATTGCTCTTTAAAAAAAATATTTTCTCTGCACGCCATATATTAGAATAATTTAATACTACCGCTTGATTAGAGAGAGATTTTTTTATCATGGGTCAATTCTCAAAATTTCCAACAATTCTAAGCTTTGTAATTCTGCTTCTATCTGTACAGTTAGGTTACCCGTGAGTTTTTTCGACACACCTATCAGAAACTTTTTCAAGACTCGTAATTATAAGACAGTGACAGAACCTTAATGATAAACTAAAAAGCTACGTACTGCGCATGATGAACTCGACTTTCACTGAATTTAATTACCATATTAAGATAAACCACCTTTCAAGGATAATATTCTAAACTTCCTTAAATATAAACATACCTTGACTTTTCTCTTTCCATGACCCTCAGGATTCTTAGATTGATTCGATGATTTTCTTCCCTTTCCACCATTTTTCGGCAATGGATTCACATCAACAGATTCATCTCTTTTGCTTAATAACTCCTCCGAACCTTGCCGACTCGGAAAACCGCCTATTTTATCTTCTTCTTTAGACGGATTATTTTCATCCGCTATCTTGATAGTGGATAAGTTTATCTCCGATTCATCTCCGTAACTAACAGAGAACTCAGCAAAAATCTCTGAATCCATATCCATATCCAAATCCGGCAAGATGTCTCCGTTGATGTTGATGTCAACAAAGAAATTGTCGAAGTTAACGCTTTCCAATAAATTTCCGTCGCCGAATTCGCCGGTTGTAATTGAAGTACTCGCCATGGAAAAACTCTCCATCCCTTCTTGGTTTTCATCTTTGTTGATGCTCCTCAATGGTGACACCGCAAGCATCAATACTCTCAGATCCACACAACTCAACCTAGTTACAAATAATATATTTTTCTAGCAAACTAAGATTTGCTCAATCATGTGTGCATGAAAATTGAGAAAAGCTTAGCAATGATAGGGTTTAAATATAGTATTATTTAACTTGGTGAGGAGAAGGAGAACATGTATTGAAATAATGGAGAAGAGTTTGGTTTGTAGCAATAATATGATTAACGTTACCACTTTTGGAAATGATGTCAGAAAGTATGTGGAGAAGGATATTGAATGAGAACCACAATTTGGTGAGGTTTCAAAAGAGATTTGTTTTTATGTGTTTCGTTTGGGAGTGTGTGTGTTAGTTGCAGTGTTGGTCTGTTTCCATTGCATAATTATATAATACTTGTTTGTGGATGGCCTTTTTTTGAATAGTCAAGGTTTTTTTGAAAATAATTCATCACAAGTGCTCTTGTGAGCTAGCTAGTAGCTTTTTGTATTATTAGTAGATAATATATATATATAATTTTTTTGTATTGATGAGCATAAATGGTGTATGAAGAGACTAGTGAGAGATTTAAGTAGGGTCAGATAAAGCATGTCTGATAATAACAGTATAGTAGTACAGTGAAAGTGGAAATAAAAGGAGAATGGAAAGGGGTATATGCCTTTTTCTAGTTTTGGAGAAAGAAATAACTTTTGTTTTTGAAATGTGAATAGCATGTGTGTACAAGATAAAAATAAAGTAGAAGAGTGAGCTAAAAAATATTAGAATTGTACTTTTTTTTAGTTACACTAGACAAATATCCTTGTTATCCACTGGTTTGTCTAATCAAAATAATATGTTAGATTAAGTAAATAAGCTCAGTCGATTAGGAACAGAAACATGGAGTGTGAATGGTATGTGTTTGCCGATTTCAATATTATATTATCAAGACAAGAAAGGAATGATTTAGGAAACTCAAGTTAGACGCTGGCAGAAATGAATTAATTCAAGTTACTCATAGGTAATGATTATAAATATAGAAAAATCATAGATGATATTGAAGGTAGATAAACTTTCAATTCAAACCGACCGATCTATTATTATTATTATTATTATTATTATTATTATTATTATTATTATTATTATTATTATTATTATTATTATTATTATTATTATTATTTTTATTTTTTTTTAATGGGTCCAAAAGAAAACAAATTACAAAAACAATTTTTTAGAGGTGAAATCTCCAATTTATTTCTACAAGCAAATGCTTAATAAAATTAGGAGCATAGGAGAAACAAGACATATTTGAACGTAACTTATACCTAATTTTGGCTAATGCATTTGCACATTGATTAACTTCTCTAAACGTATGCGAAACAAAAGTCTCATCAAAACGATTTAAGAGGCTCTCAATCTTTTTAAACATTTCTAGCCCATCACATCTACTAGATCTACCTTGGTTTAATTCCATAGCAATCTCAGAAGAATCTTTGTTAACTTCGACTCTCCTGAATCCCAAGTCTAACATCAACCCTTCAAAAATGTCCCATAACTATGTCATATAACTATTACAAATTCCCACATTCTTTGAGAAACCTCCCAAACAACAACCTTCCTTATCTCTGATTAGACCTCCACAACCTACAAAAACACCCTCAATGCAAGTCCCATCCATGTTAAATTTCACCATATCAGACTTGGGAGGCAACCACTTAACAAGTCTAGCCTCCTTATTTCTATCAATAGCCTTATTGTTGATCATCAAAGTTTCTTCATAATCTTTCAACCGAACATACACATGCAAATTAGAATTATAAGGTCTAACAAAATCCTCCACATGCTCCTCTTTATTGTGCCAATACCAAATAGAGTGACAAGCCAGTACTCAAAAGTTATTCCACCCTCATTCCTTCAAACAAGAGAGAGTATACTTCTAGAATATAGATCATAAATTGGTTATTTCAGCTGATGTTCTTCTACCGTTATATAAAGTTGTTAAACATAGAGGCTTTGTTGCTTATGAGCATGAGGGAATTCAATATAGAGATCTTAATATTCACCTTAATGATTAGAATGAAGTGATGATGGAGACAAAGTCAGACCCACTTTTGAAAACACAGTCTTCCTGTTGCATGGATTGTGACACTCCTTTTGTCATTAGGAAAATTCCGGATGTCCTATTGGAAATAAAATACCAGAATTTAATGAGTTGGTGTATCAAAATAGGTGGCAAGAAGCCTTAGAGAGGCTTCTTGAAACAAACAACTTTCTTGAGTTCACTGGCCGGGTGTGCCTAGCACCTTGTGAAGGTTCCTATGTGGTATTATTGAGAATCATGTGTCTATTAAAGACATTGAATGTGCTATTATAAACAAGGCTTTTGAGGAGAGTTGAATGATGCCTCAACCTTCTGTCAAAAACAAGGAAAGAATCATAATCATAACGACAAGTGTTAATCTCCAATAATTTAATCACACATTTCCAAAATAAAAATGGAAATTTTTTGAATCATCATCAAGCATTCAATCACGTGTTCAGAGCAAAAAATCACAATTCATCGCAGGTTTATTTTCTTCTAAAACCAGAATCAACATCATGATCTCACATTTAATTTCAAAATCAGCACATTTAATCCATAGAGCCTATAAAAGGATCATATATGTAACACCTTTTTCTACCCCACGAATATTATGGCAAAATAGTAGAGTTTATCAGAGTGAAATTTAAAACACCATAAAAATCACCCAAACGTCGTACATTTCTCAATAAATTCAAATCAAGGTCAATGCTTCGTAAGCAACGAGTTTTCTCAAAATTACTCAAAAGTGCTCAAATGACAGCGGAACTCAAAAAGACAAAAATCCAAAGTTTTCCTTTTATCCTAAGGAAATTAACATAACAAAAACTCAATAAAATAGTTTGACTCAAAGACCCCAACCCGATGTTACACTATCAGAGCAAGACCCTCTAAGTCAACACTACGCCAGAAATGACTTTTAGCAGCGTAACAAAAGACAACGCTTTCTAAAAAAGCGCTGCTAAAGGGTCATGAAAAAAAAAACAAAAAAGTAGCATACCTAAGACAGCGCTTGTTAAAAAAGCGCTGCTAAAGGGGGGGGGGGTCAAAGAAAGCGCTTTAAAAAAGCGCTGCTAAAGGGGGGGTCTACAAAAGCTTTTTAAAAAAGCGCTGCTAAAGGGGGTCATAAGGCAGACCTATAGCAGCGCTTTTAAAAGCGCTGCTAAATGCCAAAAAAAGCGCTGCTAAAGGGGGTCCTAAGGCATACCTATAGCAGTGCTTCTAAAAGCGCTTCTAAATGCCAAAAAAAGCGCTGCTATAGGTTTAAGTAGCATAAATTTAAAAAATTCCAATATTTTCACAGAATCAGAACAGTCTTCTTCTTTCTTATTTCCACTCGCGAAAGTTGCCCTATTCAGAATTAGAACAGTCACCGTCGACGCATTCCGTCCGCGCCTCCGTCCGACAGCCTCCGTCCGTCGTCTTTCCTCCGGTCATTCCGTCGTCACCTCATTCTGCCGCCGTCCGTCCATTGTTACGGTATTTGAAGTTTTTCATTTTGCATTTTTCTGGATTAATGTCTTAGTATTTCATTTTTTT
Organism: Lathyrus sativus; assembly: GCA_963859935.3. NCBI lineage: Eukaryota > Viridiplantae > Streptophyta > Magnoliopsida > Fabales > Fabaceae > Lathyrus > Lathyrus sativus. Next base: position 533,739,980 of record OZ012741.1, read on the forward strand.
GGATTATATGATGTTAGTGTTACTTCTTTTCTGAGTTTTTGACTTGTTTTTGTTGATACCGTTGATGAAAATTACTCGTTTGATATTGGCTTGAGTTTTGTATACAAGGTGTTTGTTGAAATGCCACAATGAATTTACTTATGTTAACTTTCATTATATCTAGCCGTATAAAAGGTGTTTGCTGAAATGCCACACCTTATATGAGTTCTTTTTACTAATAATTTTTATAAGGGAAATACTGCACATATATTCAATGATTTCTTAGATTATGTTGCTTTAGAAACTTCACACTATTTGTGATTTAGATGAAAGCTTTAAGTTTCTGTTAATCTTGAAATTTATTTATTTTTCTTAATCCTTATTTTTCTATGAAATAGTCTAAATTCACAAATAATCCTTATTTATTTATTAAATTTTAAAACATAAATATATAGATCCGACAACTTTTTTGAAATAAAGTTTGTTTGGCGAATTACACAACATTTAATGAATTCACGTGTCTTCATGAATGTGGATATAGTTTTAGAATGTATAGATCATTCATACAACTTTATGTTTGTATATGTATAATGATGTTTGATGTTGCAACATTACATTGTATCAAAATCTATATTTTGAGGGACTATATCTTTCGTCTTCTTCAATTGCAAGTGCCATGATCAATCTTATTCCCGGAGTTACATTTTTAATAGCAACCTTTATAGGGTAATTAATAACTAACTTAACTTATATTTGTTAGTCAATCAAAATTCAAACCAATAATAATATGTTTCTTTGAATATTTTACAGAATGGAAAAAGTAAATATTAGAAGTTTGAGAACTATAGCCAAAATTGTGGGGACTTTGATATGTATTTGTGGAGCTTTGTCTATAGTATTGTTGAAGGGTCCAAAACTATTAAATGCAACGATCATACCTTCAAAATCAATCATGGCTGGAAGTGATACTGATAAGAATTGGTTGCTAGGATGTGTTTTTCTTTTGGCAAGTAGTGTTGCCTGGTCATTTTGGCTAATTTTGCAGGTACTTAATTTCAGTACAATCAAAGTCTTAAATAACGGTCTATGCTTACGCGATTTTAGTCGGCACAGGTGTTAGTGGTTGTTGCGAATGTGAATTAACCATAATTAATTCCTTATCATAAAATCCGTCAATAACAGAATCAATAACAAAATCAATATCGGTACCATCAGAGACTGTTTTTTAAAATCTTAATAATTAATACTTATGATATAACTATTATTCTATAAACATATAACATTTCACCCTTATATATTTTTCAGGTTCCAGTTTACAAAAGTCATCCTAATTATTTATCACTGTCAGCTTGGATGTGTTTCATTTCAACATTATAATCAGCCGTAGTGACAGTATTCTTGGAACCAGACCTTAATGCATGGAAGATTAATTCTCTACTTCAATTTGGTTCCACTTTATATGCGGTAATTTTTCATGATGATACACACCAATATTTATACATCATAATCCTAGATAATTTGTAATAAATATATTTTGTAGGGAATTATGGGATCAGCGGTTATGTTTTGTCTTCAAGCATGGTGCATAACACAAAGAGGACCTCTTTTCTCTGCATTGTTTAGCCCTCTTGTGACAGTGATTGTGACTGTATTGGCTGCTTTGGTACTTCATGAGGAAATATATATTGGAAGGTAATGATAATGAAGATTAATTCTATAAATACATATTTAATTATTAATCTGATTAACAGAAACTTCAAATAATGATAAGAACTGAAAATTTCATAGAAATCTAGTACTTAATGATCTACATGGGCCTGTTCAAGTGTATTGTTACTTATCTATTATTGTTTTTGCTTGTGTTGTTGTTAAGATGAATCATGTTCTATTGAATTAAGCTTGGAAGACATTAAATTGAATAATGATACAAAGCTTGAAGAAAACCGTGTATTTGTGGCTGATAGTGAACTCCATGCAGTCTCATACTGAATTCAATAGTCAAGTAAAGATTGTTAAGTTTATTTCTTCCTAATGTGACATATGATATTGTATCTATTTGTAAAGTTATCAGATTTGTAATTATATGTGAATTGATTGTATATGTGATTTTGTTCTGAGGATCGGACTGTGTTGTAATATATTTAAGCAGGTTTATGTGTATAATATTTCAAAGTGATGAATTATAATGTATACTTTAGTTATTGTGTATAATATTGCAAATTGATGAATACACAAAAATAAGGCCAAAATAATTGTTATATATAAGGCCAAACTGTTGAACTAAAGACCTGAATTATAAGCAGGGAATGTATTTGTTATAAGCAGGTTTATTGAAAAATATATAAAAAATGTGATTATTTAAAAAAAAAAAATTCAAAATCGTGAAGAATAGACAGCGCTTTTAAAAAAAGCGCTGCTAAAGGGGCAAAAAGAGGCATAAAAAAGCGCTGCTATAGGTTGGAAAATGAGGGTCTAAGAAAGCGCTGCTAAAGGGGGGGTCTAAGAAAGCGCTTTTAAAAAACGCTGCTAAAGGGGGGAGATGAAGGGGGATTAGGCAGCGGTTATGAAAGCGTTGCTATAGGTTGAAAAAAGCGCTGCTAAAGGCAAAAATAAAAGCGCTGCTAAAGGCAAAAAAAAAGCGTTGTCTTTACCTTTAGCAGCGCCACTTTAGGCAGCGCTTTTAAGCGCTGCTAAAGGCAAAAAAAAGCGCTGCTAAAGGTCTTTTTTGGCATAGTGCAACTACAATGGCCAACGACCCAAACACTTAAAAAAGATCATCGACGACATCCACGACTAAACATGGTCATTTGCACGTTACTCATATGGAGACAACATTCAAACAGGAAGGGTGAGTAAAACTAATCAATATATAAAACATCGTCATTTTCATATTCAACCTCATCATAATCATCCAGGAACATCAAAGGTCATAATATCATAAATTACTCAAATTATCTCATAAATGCAAATGCAACAAGACTCATGCATGTGGTACCAATCATCGCAGCTCGATGGGAACTGGGCCATCAACCCTCCATAGATCCCCATCAATAGGATCGATTCTATACAAGAACCAGAGCATATCAAAATATCTCACATCCGCATAATGGGACTGAAACCAAAGAAATCAAGGTCCTGAACTGAAGTACGAATGCATGTGAATGCATGATGCACACGTCAGTATCATGCTCATAATAAACTCATTAGGTGCATCATTATTCATCAAAGTCATCATAATAATCATGTCATCATATAATCATCAAAACTCATGGAATCAACATCATAAATCATCACAACTACTCATGGGAATTCATTGTACAGTCATGTATTAATCACATAGGAATCACAACTATACTCATATTAATTCATCATACATTCATTTAGTCATATATAAATCACAGTTACCCTAATGGTAATTCATCAGAAAAATCAAAACATCAAAACATTAAGACATCACTGAACCAGAACATAATTCATTAATAGAACATATACACAATTGACTTCTCAAACATAATTAGATATAAAAATATTAGGAAACTAATTCCCTTATCTATACTATGTTATAGCCTTGTTCATTAGCTTTCCAACACTTCAAACAATTCGTCATTTGGATTAACGGTCAAAATGTTATGATCGAAACAGTTTCGGGCGTTTTTCTACCTATGAGTCGACTCAAAGGTCGATGCACTAAGCTATGAGTCGACGAACTGAGCTATGAGTTGATGCATACTGTTAAAATTTCCACAATTTTGTATTCAAGTGACCTCAGGTCAACCCATGGGTTCTAGAAGTCGACTCACACTGTTCCGAACCCCAAAAATCACTTTTTTTAAGAGCACTTTCACCCTAGATTATCACTCTAAAGTCTATACTACTAACCCCCATTACCCTAGACCCGATTTTATATCAAAATAAAATCCTAAAACTCAATTAGGCTATGTTTTACTCATGGAGTATCAACAATTCATCATAATTTCTTTACAACTACACCACGGTCATTAGAGTACTCACTATCTAATTACCCTATAGGGTTAAACCCTCAACAACAGATTTTGGCCACGAAGGCCTACTTTCCCTTAAACCCAAACCGACCTCGAACCTATCAGACCATCAGTTAAAATTCCTTAAGACTCTTACACCTTAAAAGGCAACAACAATGTAAATGCTCATAAAACCTTCTACCCTTAAACCCTTAAATCAACTTTAAATACATCGAATCACATATTGAAAACAATGAAGGCAATACTCCCCATACCTTAGTTGCCGACTCTAAGCCTTTCTCCTTGATTCTTGGAAACTTGCGAAGCTTTTGCCTCAATCCTCTTCCTCAGAGCTCTGACCTCTATTTCTTTCCTTTTCACGGTCTAACAGGAATGAATCTTAATTCCCTCAAAATTCCTTTTTGTTAAACCTAACTTTGGGCCGTAAAATTGAACTCCTCCTCAAATGTCCATTTTGCCCTTAATTCACTTATATTTGTTTAAATTAATAATACCAATATATTCATATTATATACTATTATTTAAATAAATAACCTAAAATCCATAATTCTTAATACTTCATACCAACCACCGAAAATCACCAAAAATATGAATATTTATATTTAAATAAATTAAATAAATATTCCAATAAATTTGGGGTGTTACAACTCTCCCCCACTTAAAGGAAATTTCGCCCTCGAAAATTACCTCAAAGAAACAAATTCGGATACGACTCCCTCATCTGATCCTCACGCTCCCAGGTCCAACTTTCTCCAACTGGTCCTCCCAAAACTACCTTTACCAAGGAAATCTCTTTACCTTGCAGTTGCTTCACTTATTGTTTATCAATCCGTACTGGCAATGCCTCAACAGTCAAATTATCTTTCACTTGTACATCATCCATCTGAATCACATGCGACAGATCTGAAATGTACTTCCTCAAGTGAGACACATGAAACACATCATGCAAATTCGCAAGGATGATGGTAAAGCAGTCTGACATGCTACTTCTCCCATGCTTCCGCTGCGCAATTCTGATACAGACCAACAAAATGCGGTGTGAGCTTTCTGGACTTCAAAGCTCGGCCAACACTAGTTACCAGCGTAACACGTGATCTCCTTCATGGAACTCAAGTGCTTTCTTTCTCTTATCATGGTAACTGTTCTGACGACTCTGTGACGTTCTTATCTTTCTTGGATCATCTTGATCTTTTCAATCGTCTCTTGCACAATCTCAAATCCGAGTACAACACTCTCGCCTGATTCATACCAACACAAAGAAGTTCTACATCTTCTACCATACAATGCCTCGTACGGTGCCATTCCAATACTAGAATGGTAACTGTTGTTATAGGTAAACTCAATCAACGACAAAACACTATCCCATGATCTACATCGATCCAAGACACAAGCTCTCAACAAAACCTCTAGCGACTGGATAATTCTCTTTGTCTGTCCATCCGTCTGCAAATGATAGGCAGAACTCAACCTCAACTTAGTACTCAAAGCTGTCTGCAAACTCTCCCAGAACCTCGATGTAAATCTCAGATCTCTATTAGACACAATACTTGAAGGAATACCCTGCAATTTCACAATCTGATCAATATATAATTTGGCAAGCTTCCACAATGAATAATTGATCCTCACCAGTATAAAATGAGCCGATCTAGTCAATATATCCTCAATCACCCAAATTGAATCATATCTCTTCAAAGTATTCGATAAACCCGACACAACATCCATGGAAATACTATCCCATTTCCACTCTGGAATATTCAACGGTTGGATCAGACCCAACGGTCTTTGATGTTCAATCTTCGACTTTTGACAAGTCTAACCAGCATACACAAACTCAGCCACTTCTTTCTTCATCCCTGGCCACCAAAACAATTTTTTTCAAATCTTGATACATCTTTGTGGCACCAAGATGAATACTTAACCCGCTTCTGTGACCTTCCTCAAGAATGCTCTTCTTAATTTCTGGCACATCGGGAACACACACTCTATCTCTGAACCTCATCAAACCATTCTCATCGATCCGAAAATCACCCTCGTTACCTTGATCGATTAACGTGGCGATCCACCAAACCCAAGTCAGATTTCTGACCTCCTCAAATCTCATAAAGAATACCACTAGTAAGCTTCAACATACCAAGCTTAACTCCATAATAAGTCTCTTCACAAACCAAACTCATATCACGAAATTGCTCAATCAGTTTTAACTCTCTTACCATCATCATCGGTATATGCAAAGATTTCCAAATCAATACATCAGCTACCATGTTTGCTTTACCCGAGTGGTAATTCAAACCAAAACCATAATCCTTCAGAAGTCCCAATCATCTCTTCTACCTCACATTCAATTCTTTCTGATCAAAGAAATACTTCAAACTCTTATGATCACTAAACACCTCAAATCTAGAACCAAACAAATAAAGCCTCTAAAGCTTCGACACAACCACAACAACAACCAACTCTAAATCATGCGCCAGATGATTCCTCTTATGCACTTTAAGTTGTCTTGAAGCATAAGCTAAAACTTTCTGATATTGCATTAACACACCTCCCAATCCCATCAACGAAGCATCACAATATATAACAATGGTTCTGCCGGATTCGGAAAAATCAAAACATGAGCTGCTGTCAGCCTCCTCCAAAGCTCTTGAAACTTTCTTCACACTTTGAATCCAAAATAAAAGCTTGAACCTTCGTAGTCCACTGCGTCAATGGAAAAGATAACTTGGAAAAATCCTTCAATGAATTTTCAATAGTAACCTGACAACCCAAGAAAACGTCTAATCTCGAAAACAAGTTTTGGAGCTTCCCATTGCGATACAACTTCAACCTTCGACATGTCAACCGCAATAACTCTACTAGAGACCACATGACCAAGGAAACTCACTTCCTTCAACCAAAACTCACACTTTGACAGTTTTGCATACAACTGCTTTTCTTTCGACGCTGATAACACAATTTTAGGATGCTCATAATGATCCTCTTTACTCTTCGAATATATCAAAATATCATCAATGAACACAACCACAAACTTATCCAAATAAGGATGGAAAATCCTGTTCATATACTCCATAAATACACAGGGTGCATTAGTCACACCAAATGGCATCACAAAATACTCATAATGTTCATACCTTGTTTTAAAAGCACTCTCCTGAATATCTTCAGCCTTCACACGAATCTGATGATACCCAGATCTCAAATCTATCTTACTGGACACACTTGCAACAACTAACTGGTCCATCAAATCATCAATCCTTGTAAGTGGATACTTATTCTTGATAGTCACCTTGTTCAGTTGTCTAATTCACATATAGCCTCACAAAACCTTCTTTCTTCTTAACTAACAAAATTGGTGCACCCCACGGTGACACACTAACACAAAAGAACCTATCCTCAAGCAGATCTTGAAGTTGATTCTTCAACTTCTTCGATTCTGGTGTGGGCATAGAATATGGAGCCATCGCTACCAAACTATTCCCAGGAACTAGGTCAATCATAAACTCCACTTCACGTTCCGACGGTAAATCACTTATCTCATCAGGAAAAACTTTCGGATAATCACAAATAATTGGCACACCACAAACTTCCCCAATTTATTAACACTTAAAGTTTCTATCAAAATAAACATCTCAGCACCATCCTACACCGACTTACTAAAACAATCTGTAAGCACTTAGCTTAACTCAAAACAATTCACTGCACACGTCATCTAAGCTTGTAAGACACGTCTATCCCATCCAACATGACTCCGTCTACTATCAACAAGAGATTAAGGGTGATGAGTTCCTCAATTTGTTAATAGACATGCGAAAATTATGATGGGGCATAAACCATTTTTACCAAACTATAAGAGTGTTCATCGACACACTAAGTCACCTCTCCACACTTGAAGCATCTTGTAGAAGTACAAGCTTCCCCCCCCACTTGTTTCATTCCCACTTCTGCAGACAAAGGTTAGAAAATAAACTTATATCGACAGTGTTTTCACTCCATGTCGCATACTAGGGAACAAATAACATTAGACAACTTGGCCGGAAGGACCAACCAGGCTCTGATACCACTAATGTAACACCCTTTTCTGCCCCACGAATATTATGGAAAAATAATAGAGTTTATCAGAGTAAAATTTAAAACACCATAAAAATCACCCAAAGGCCGTGCATTTCTCAATAAACTCAAATCAAGGTCAATGCTCTATAAGCAACGGGTTTTCTCAAAATTACTCAAAAATGCTCAAATGGCAGCGGAACTCAAAAAGGCAAAAATCCAAAGTTTTCCTTTTACCGCAAGGAAATCAACATAACAAAAACTTAATAAAATAGTTTGACTCAAAGACCCCAACCCGATGTTACACTATCAGAGCAAGACCCTCTAAGTCAACCACAATGGCCAACAACCCCAAAACATCAAAAAGATCATCGACGACATCCACGGCTAAACCTGGTCATCTGCATGTTACCCACGTGGAGACAACATTCAAACAGGCAGGGTGAGTAAAACGATTCATAATAATGAATATAGGAATCAATATATAAAACAACATCTTTTTCATATTCAACCTCATCATAATCATCAAGGAACATCAAAGGTCATAATATCATAAATTACTCAAATTATCTCATAAATGCAAATGCAACAAGACTCATGAATGTGGTACCAATCATCACAGCTCGATGGACACTGAGCCATTAACCCTTCATAGATCCCCATCAATAGGATCGATTCTATACAAGAACCGAAGCACATCAAAATACCTCACATCCTCACAATGGACTGAGGCCAAAGAAATCAAGGTCCTGAACCGAAGTCCGAATGCATATGAATGCATGAAGCACACATCAATATCATCCTCATAATAAACTCATTAGGTGCATCATTATTCATCAAAGTCATCATAATAATCATGTCATCATATAATCATCAAAACTCATGGAATCAACGTCATAAATCATCACAATTACTCATGGGAATTCATTATACAATCATGTATTAATCACATAAGAATCACAACTATACTCATAGTAATTCATCATACATTCATTTAGTCACATAGAAATCACAGTTACCCTCATGGTAATTCATCAGGAAAATCACAACATGAAAACATCAAGACATCACTGAACCAGAACATAATTCATTAATAGAACATATACACAATTGACTTCTCAAACATAATTAGATATAAAAATATTGATAAACCAATTCCCTTATCTATACTATGTTATATCCCTGTTCATTAGCTTTCCAACACTTCAAACAATTCGTCATTTGGATTTACGGTCAAAAAGTTATGATCGAAACCGTTTCGGGTGTTTTTCTACCTATGAGTCGACTCAAAGGTCGATGCACTGAGCTATGAGTCGACGAACTGAGCTATGAGTTGATGCATACTGTTAAACTTTCCACAATTTTGCATTCGGGTGACCTCAGGTCGACCCAGGGGTTCTAGCAGTCGACTCACACTGTTCCGAACCCCAAAAATCACTTTTTTTAAGAGCACTTTCACCCCAAATTATCACTCCAAAGTCTATACCACTAACCCCCATCACCCTAGACCCGATTTTATATCAAAATAACATCCTAAAACTCAATTAGACTATGTTTTGCTCATGGAGTAACAACAATTCATCATAATTTCATTACAACTACACCACGGTCATTAGAGTACTCACTATCTAATTACCCTACAGGGTTAAACCCTTAACAACAGATTTTGGCCACGAAGGCCTACTTTCCCTTAAACCCAAATCGACCTCAAACCTATCAGACCATCAGTTCAAATCCCTTAAGACTCTTACACCTTAAAAGGCAACAATAATATAAATGCTCATAAAACCTTCTACCCTTAAACCCTTAAATCAACTTTAAACACATTGAATTACATATTGAAAATAATGAAGGCAATACTCTCCATACCTTAATTGACGACTCTAAGCCTTTCTCCTTGATTCTTGGAAACCTTGCGAAGCTTTTGCCTCAATCCTCTTCCTCAGAGCTCTGGCCTCTATTTCTTCCCTTTTCACGGTCTAACAGGAATGAATCCTAATTCCCTCAAAATTCCTTTTTGTTAAACCTAACTTTGGGCCTTAAAATTGGGCTTTCCAACTTCACTCTGACTAACTCCTCCTCAAATGTCCATTTTTCCCTTAATTCACTTATATTTATTGAAATTAATAATAATACCAATATATTTATATTATATACTATTATTTAAATAAATAAACCAAAATTCATAATTCTCAATACTTCATACCAACCGCCAAAAATCACCAAAAATACGAATATTTATATTTAAATAAATTAAATACATATTCCAATAAATTTGGGGTGTTACAATATACACACGAAGGAAAAGGACAATAGAAGGCATAATTGAGAAGATTTGAGACGAAACATCAATATAAACATGCAAGCATCATACACAAGGTGAAACAATAGCAGCAACAATACGCATCATCAGACGAAATTGAGACGAAAACAAAATCAAAGAATCACAACAACACACGGAGTGAAAACAACAACAACAATAGCACGCACGAAACTCACCTGATTAATTCTCAACATTACAGATAATTCCTTTTTTATTATTCAATTTCGTCGTTTTCGTCGTCGTTAGTAATTGAGATTCATGAGCATTTGAATTGAATCACAAAGATGTCAAAGACGAGAGGCAGGCGCGATGGATGTGTGTGCGGCGTAGACGAAATCATGGTGGCGCGATGTGCTTGCGTGTTGTTCGACGAGTTGGAGCAGAAGAACAGTAGATGAGGGAGAGGAAAGTATGAGAAGATGAATGCTAGAACTTTTTTTTAATTTTTTTTCATGATAATGACTGCATATGTAAAACACGGGTGGGCTCTATGGCCTCAAGCCCAGTTATTTTTTTTAAGCACCGCCAATTTCTTTTTTTTTTTTGGCACCCGTCTTCTTTGGGCGTGTGAATATGGACCAATCTCTATTTACCACCCATAATCCTTTTTCGCACACTCTTTCTCCTTAATTTTGTTTTTTTTTCTTTTGTTTATTTTTATTAGTTTAGTTTAATTTTGGTTAAAACTTTCAGTTTAATTTTGATATTAATTTTAATGTTAGTTTAGGTTAATTGTGATATTAGATTTTTTATGATTAATTTTGATAGTGATGTTAATCTCGATTTTTGGTTTTGTTTGAAATTTTGATCTTTATATCAATTTTGATGCTAAATTCATGATTAATTATTGATTTAAATCTAGGAATAATTCTTGGTTTAATTTCTTGAATTAATTTTGATTAAATTTTTGTTAGTCTTTATTTATAATTGATTAGGATTTTAATTAAATTCTAGTTGATATTTTGTTAGAATTTCTTGGCTGAATTTTGTGAACTTCCTTATTGATTTTTTTTGCCATGATCTTGATACATGCGCTTGATGACTGCTTTTGATACGTGATGCTATTGGTTGATTGTCTGTTTGATTTCCATGTTCTCTTAGGGTTCTTGATTCAGATTTATCTTTGATAAATTGAATTATGATAGACTTTGGGCTTTGATCCAAGCATGACAATATTATGATAGTTTCCCGTCAATCCTAACTTTAGGGTCATTCTGCATGAGTATTAGGTTAGTCATTTCTCTTTTCTTTCATAAAAAAAATCTTTATTAATAAAAAATACAAAGAATACTTAACTAATACGATACGTATGATATGTCACAAGCCTTAAGCACATGGAAAAGATGAACGGGAGTTTTTTTTACCTCTTCTTAGGGTATGTTATACATGAGACGCCTGACTCATTTGTATAACATATTCACTCTCATTGCCATAAACTTTAGTATGATATGTATCTCAAAGTTTTTCAAGTCTTTATAAAACACCTCACAAGTTCAAACCATTTTGCCTCCGGGCTTTTCCTTTTAAAACCATTTCAAAAAGGACATGTTACATCCATTCTATCGTAAACAGACAATGCCTCTTACTGCTGGAATGCGAACTTAACATTTTCCATAAAAAACACACAACAAACCAAACTTTTTTCAACAAGAACTATGAATTTCTGATTCCCTATGGGATACCTAGGCACTGGGTTGCAAAATTCCGACGAACTCAATAATAAAAACCTTTTGTTTTTCACTAAATAATCATCAATTTTCCCCTTAGCAAACTTAGAGATATCAAATACCCTTTCAAGCCTGGACAACTTAGATTGTTTAAATCGAGTATGGTGGATGTAGGGGGTGCTAGTACCTTCCCCTTATATAACCGACTTCTGAACCCAATATGGTTACGATGACCATACCATGTCCTTTTACACATGAGTTTTCTCGATGTTTTTCCTTTCCCCTTACGGGAATAAATAAAGTTCGATGACATCTCTCCTAAGTTCATCCATGATCGTGCTACCCCATTTTGTGCATCGTGAAGATCGTATTTTTTAAGGTACGACATGTTACCTTCATTATGGGGTCCATATTCCATTGTTTCTATCTTAGGTCAAAGATATTCTTTAACATTAATTGACGATTCACTAAATATGCCCGAGTTATTTTCCTTAAAATCAAAAACCAAACCAAGCTTAATATCATTAATTTTGTTGCATATATTGAAAACCAATTCCATACCACCCTTAAATGCTTAAGATCAGATCATGGTACATAATTTTTTAACTTTAACATTTTTCCTTTTGTCAAAAGGCATCCACCACCATAAATCCTGTCCTAAAACCCCTTAATAGAATGGTGTGGTGGAAAGAAAACACCAATATATTCTAAATATGGCTAGATCTCTTCACTTTCATTCTAATGCCCCCTATTTATATCGAATTATTATGTGTAACATGCCATCCACATCATTAATAGACTACCCTCACTTCTTCTTAATTCTCACACCCCTTATGAAATTCTTTTTCAAAATCCTCCATCCTACATGCATTTAAAAGTGTTTGGTTTCCTATGTTACACAACCTCTACACAAGCCCATAGAACTAAATTTGACTCTAGGGCTAGAAATATGTTTATAGGATATAAAAATGGCATTAAAGGTTTCATTTTATATGACTTATCCAATCATGAAATTTTCCTTTCTAGAAATGTTATCTTTTATGAGTTTGTTTTTCCCTTCAAACGACTGCTAAGTCCCCTTCACCTGACACAAATCCCTCTACTTTATCAAACCATCATTTACCACTAGACAATCACTAGAATCTCACATCCTCTCTTATATTTAGTAGATTGTCACTTCTTTCAAACTACTACTGATAATACCTATCTCATTCCATATCCTTTATCCTCAGTTTGGTCTTATGACCATTGTTCCCTTCTTACAAAAACTTATGCTTTTCTACCTCTTCAAACTATGAGCCAAAAACCTATACCCAAGCTAGCAAACCTGACTATTAGAAACAAGCCATGGATGCTGAACTACAAGCCTTTGCTAATAATAAAACTTGGTCCATTGTTGACTTGCCTACAGGAAAGGTCCCTATTAGTTGTAGGTGGGTTTATAAAATCAAATATAACTTTGTTGGTTGTATTGACAGGTACAAGGCACAATTTGTTGCCACGGGATATACTCAACTTGAAGGCTTAATTTCTTTGACACATATTCCTCTATTGCCAAGATCACAACTATCAGAGTTCTTCTTTCTCCCGCTGCTATTAAAAGTTAGCATTTAGCCCAATTAGATGTTAACAATTATTTTCTACATGGAGAACTTCAGGAAGAGCTTTACATGACTCTCCCACCTGGCCGTTCAACATCCTCATCTTCCAAAGTTTGCAAGCTTCACAAATGCATCTATGGTCTTAAATATGCAAGTAGACAATGGTACTTTAAACTTTCCTCTTTCTCCTGACATTGGGTTTCAAATATTCTAAGGCTGATCACTCCCTTTATACAAAGCCATCTCCACAAAGTTTTACTGCATTACTGGTTTATTTGGATGATGTAGTCTTAGCTAGAAATTCTTAGATGCTATCAACTTTGTCAAACAAGCCTTGCATGATAGGTTCAAAATCAAAGTTTTGGATTCACTGAGATATTTCTTAGGTTTTGAAATTACAAGGAACAACTCAGGCATCTTCTTCAATAAAAGACATTACACTATTGAGTTATTACAAGATACATGCCATCTTGCATCAAAAACCTCTGCCACTCCTTTTGATCATTCACTCAAACTGTCTGCTTCGAAAGGCAATCCTATTGCTAATCCCACACTTTACAAAAGACTTATTGGTCGATTGATTTATCTAACTAATAGCAGGCTTGATATTTGTTTTGTAGTGCAACATCTTAGTTAGTTCCTTTCGAGACCTCTCACCCCTCACTATGATGTTGTTATCGGCCGCATAAGATACCTCAAACCCTCTCCTTCTAGAGGTATTTCCTTTTCAGCTACAAGTGTTCTCAAACAACTTGCTTTTGCATATTCTAATTGGGCTAAATGCCCTGCCACAAGAAAATTTGTTAAAGTATTTTTGTGTGATTCTTGGTTCTTCTTTGATATGCTGGAAGTCGAAAAAGCAACATACTGTATCTAGATCTTCTACAGAGGCCGAATATAGATCTCTTGCATCACTCACATGTGATTTACAATGGCTGCAATATCTATTCACATACCTTCAAATTCATTTTTTCTCCTGCTTGTGTTTATTATGATATTATGATAGTCAACCTGCTATCTACTTGGCTCACAATTCAACATTCATGAGAGAACAAAGCATATTAAATTAGACCATCATGTGATTCGTGAGAAAATCCACTCTAAACTTCTTCATCTTTTGCGTGTCTCAAGCAACAATTAGCTAGTATATATGTTCACCAAACCTCTATATGCTCCTCCTTTACTTTTTAGCCTTTCCACGCTGTCGCGGTGAAAATTGGATACCAAACTATTGATTAGTTTGAATCTTTAATTCATTTAGCAACCGAACTTTGATTTGTCCAAAGGAAGGGATAAAGATCGAAATTCCCACAATACAATGAAAATGCAAGGTTTAGAGAGTTATAGGTTCGGGGGTTGGTTAAACTTAGGGAAGGTACTAGCATCCTAAGTCTCTGTAGTATCCTACAGGAACCTCTTATTTTATATTGTTTATTGCTAAGTGTTTATCTGCTTAAGGTATAAAAGACCTAGGGGTTTATTTCTAAGTATACTCGATAAGATATCGCATCTTATGCCTACATATCCTTACAGGAGTGGAATCAGAGTATCTGTAGTTCCCCTAAAGGGTTTAAGGAGTTCTTTGACTGTGGTCAAAATTCCTACGGGTTTAGGATAGTTGATTGATTGATTTTAGGAGAAGAGATGAGTTGTCATGTTAAGGGAGATTTAACCGCCACAAATTGTAGGAATGTAGTCTTTGCATCATCTTAAGAGAAGATCTCACGTACTCGGATAGGGATCGACGAGGTACACCTTTATCTCTCTTAAGGCAAAGTTCCTACGGTATTGATTGTATTGATGTGGGGTGGAGATTCGATCTCGCTTAAGATGATTAACATCTATTTCTCTATTGTGTTTGAATATTTGTATTGAGTTGTATTGTTTTGTTTGTTCTAAGTTGTAAAAGAGTCCTTCCTATGGGGTAGGATCTAACTTAGAGATCAACTTGAATGGGATCAAGGATCATGGAGAATGTGATGCAAATGATGTGCACTACACACGATTGTTGAATCATGTGTAGATTTTTCCTTTGGACGGAATGCAAGGCGAAAATATAAATACGATAATGTAAATTACGAAAGTAAATTGCGGAAAATAAACCATACACACGCATGAAAACGCTAAGGTGTAGGTGAGTGAATTGTGTATGTGAATATGGATGTGCACGATTGATTACATTACGATGTTGAGATTGATTTTAGACGGATCGATTTTTAAGAAGGTTGATTTATTTAGGAGTCATATTATCTTTTAGTGATGGATTCTATAAAAAGTTGCGTTGATTTTAGGAGAGTTGATTTGATTTTAATTGATTAAATTGATTTTAGTGAAAAAAAAGTTAATGTTATTTTTGGTGAAATCGGTCTAAAAAGGTTGGATTAATTATCGAAATGCTCTGTTGGATAGAAATAATTCTTAATAAATTATTGTGGTCATATTATTATATTTTTTGGTAAAATGGTTATTAGAGAGAAGTTATTTAATAAAGGTTATATTGATTAAATAAAACAAATTTGTATTTTTATTATATTAAAAGATTTATTAAAAAAAGTTTTAAAGTAGATTAAATTATAAAAAGGTTCTCTTGCTACTATCACTTGAATAGAAAGTTTTTTTTTTTAAGGTTTATTAGGATAAAATAGTTTTCTTATTATAAAAATAGTTTTTTATTAAATAGATACAAGTTATTAAATTATGAAAATGATTAAAAACAAGTTATATGTTTATTTTTAAAAAAGTTATAAAGTTATAGTGAAATAGGTTAATTAGAAATTGATTAAAAGATTAATCAAAAGGAGTTATTGGTTGTTTGTGTATGTGATTAGTAGAGTGTGTGTGTGAGTAATACAACAAGAAAATAAGATTAACAAACAAAAAAAAAAGCACAGAAAAACCCTAAATTCCCCCCAATTTCCCCTGCGTCGTCGCTCTGCCTTCTCCCTCACTCCCATCTCCGATCGCGTCTCTCTCTCACGCTCTCCGATTTGCTTTCATCTCCCCTTTTTAATAATTTTTCATCTTCTTCGATTCCTTTTTGACTTCCTGCAAAAAACAGACAACAAAACTCAACAAGATTAATGTTAGTAAAAGATCTCACGATTGAAGTGATCTTTGCAGATTTCAATGGCGATGGCGGATGGTCTTCCGGAGATTCGACGGTGATGGCGTCGAGAGTTTGAGGGCGGTGACTGGTTGGAGCTCGCGGTTGAGGTTTTGAAGCAACTGGGGCTTAATGCGATTTGCGGTGGAGGATTTATGGTGATGTGAAGGTTTTGATGTATGTCGAAGCCAACGGCGGTAGAGCTCAAGAGATAAGTTTTCTGATCATTTTGATTTATGAATTTAGGGTTCTTTACAATTTGGGATATTATGGGGTGAGTTTCTGCGAACTGTCGTGTGTTTGTATTGTGTATCTCCCTTCTGAAAATCGTCTTCCGTCTTTTATAGGTGGTTTGAAATGAAATCTTGAGTTAAAGCCTGATCAAAAACCGTTTGAATGCTGATTTGGGTATTCCATTTTAGGATGAATCAAATCAGAAACTTTCCTTATCTCGTTTCACTCTCTTAAACATCTGTTAAATGATAATCAAATCTTGGTACTGTATCAAATCATCTGTGCAGGTTCAAAATTGGATTTGGATTGGGATATCCGAATCTTCTCGTGGAATATTCTTCCGATTGATTTGCTAATTTCGTATTTTGCGATTTGTAGGTGTGGAAAGCAGACGAGTTTGTTGGGCCAGGGAGTTTCGATTTTGGAACAACTTTTTTGTAGCAATCCAAAACTTCCTCAAAACCATGGCAAAGTGAATGACCACTATGAAGGCTGAATACTCGTTGATCAGGTGTAGTAGCATCACCAAAGCCAAAGCAGGGAATCAAGTTATCATCATCAAGGGAGCCAAAGTCTTGCCAATAATTGTTATGGCCTTCTCATAGGGATTAGGTGTTTCTCCAATGAACTCTACTCTATCAAAGTTTACGGCTTCGGTAATTCTCGAACGAACAGATAAATCTCTTGGTTGTTGTGACTGCAAAGCATGTTGACATTCTCAGACTCCTTCTCGTAGGACATGATTCAAGGCTAAAACTGTTCAAATCAGGTATCATTCGTGGATGCTTCTCGGATGCTACCTCTATCTTTGCTCTATTTATTGAGACAATATTCTTCATAACAGGTTGCCTTCGTTGCTGATGCAGGTTTAGTAGCAGTTAATGCTGATGAGGGAGCGCCGGTAGCAGATGCAGCCGTACGAGTGCTTTTGGCCGTATGTGAAACAGGTCCACCCCATTGAGGCTGCATTTCAGTAGTATGCTTTCCTGAGTTCAAGGCCTTGAGGATCTTTAAGTCCAGGTGGTCGTTGTGAATTCTTGGTCTGATATATAATTGAAGATAAATTGTTCTTGGTTTTGTTAACAGGGCTGGGAAGAAAACCGCGGTACTCCACTTTCGGCTTCGAACTAGATGGGTGGAAGTGATGGACCGGTAGCCTCGGAGCGGACTTGGAGTCTCGTAGCAGGTACCTCCGTGAAAACTTTGTTTTCCTTCAAATTAGTAGTTATGCCTCAGCCATATTTATTTTTGTTACAGATTTAAAACTGGTTGGCTACCGCGAAACCGCCTTTCCGTCTTCTCCATTCAGAGTTAGCGGACTCTCTGCTATGCTGTTGCTTTCAAGGCTCTCTGTAAGATCCAAGTCTCCTTGCCTTATTTGCTGGTCCATCCATGCTCCCATTGACTTAATGATACTGACCAAGCAATTCGCAGGTTCATGTCAGAAAGTAATATCTTGTGCTGGAGACAAAGATGTGGTCGACCCCGTGGGTGGTCCCCAAAGCAGTTTTTAGAAGACCGTTGACTATCCTTCAAATATGTTCGAAACATCTACATCACAATCATAATTGACAAAAATGTCAATAATAATCTGAGGATCTTGAGATAATTTGTCCAATAAGCTCAGGAAAGTCATTTTCTGCAGAAAATTGGGCTGAACCACATTCTCAGGTACTCGGAGGATAAGCATGGGAAAAAACATGCCGATTTCTTTTTCAAGGCTGATCTATATTTTGATAACAAGTTCGTGAAAATGGAACACTGGAGCTGAAAAATGGCTATTGCTGAAAGAACGCTGTTCTTTAATAATGACAAGCAAGGATACTGCTTGATGCCATTGAGAAATCTGTCATTGACGCGCCATATAGAGCCGCCATTATCCATGACAACCTTTAGAAGCTCCAAGGACAAAATCTTCCCTCTCAAGAGGATCCTATCGTCAGAGTGCTGTTGGTCTTTACAAGGTAATTCTCCCATGATTATAAAAGTTGCCGCTAATTTCTGAATTTGTTACCCTTGGCTTGAATTCATTTATTTTACTCCGAATATTGACTGCTTGTAATCTGACAGGGTATGCGCTAATCTGGCAGGATATCTCATCACTCACAGCGGTTGGTTTCACGGAGCAACACAGGGTCCTATTTCCTTCGGTTCGAAGTCTTCAGGATTTTGCACAGGTGGTGCCTTGTGTTTCACCGGAAGCATTAAGGTAAGAAAAAGAACCTCGTTGGTGTCGTGATTGTTCGCGTGTATGTCACTGCGCGTAAGTTGTAACTGCTGCTGGAGTTTTAACGCTATTGCTTCCATCTGTGTCGCATGATTGATGTAATTGCTTGCGATATTGTCTCGCGGTTGTTGTGATTTTCTCTTGCCGCCTCTGTCTTCTCAAATTGTGTGAATACCGTGATGCTGTCGATGTTTTGCTATTGAGATACTCACGAAACCGAACTCGATTAAAATAATGCAGGAGCTATGGCGGAGTATTAAAGAGCTGTCACGGACGGATGGTTCCACCACAGATTCTGCACAACTTACTGTAGTTTTTAGAAAACTTCATTGGCTCAATGTAATGAGACTTAGTGTATTTAATTAATTTATTGAGGAAACATGTAATAGCCTGGCAAGTTATGCTAACCGTAGTACTTTTTCAATGTGTATTGGATCCTGCAATACTTGTAGCCATTTGAATAAATGGAACTTCACATAAATAAATCTTTGGTTAAGAGTTCATGACAAGAACACTCTTTTCATTAACGCTCCTCAATTTGTAAGCAAATTCTTCTAAGTAATCATAACTTCGTACTTGTCTTTGAAAGGCGAATGATGCTCTCGCTGCTTGAGACTTTCTTAAACGGTCCCTCATAAATCTTTTCCTTATAGTTAGAAGTTGTATGAATCAAAGTTGCACTTGGATGGGCGATGGACTTGACATTTTGGATATGGTAATGACACCGAAAATAGAAATGGTTAACCGATGAACTTGCACAAACTAATTGTCACTCGAATTCACAGAAGTTCCTGTAGCGCCTGAATTTAAATCTTGGCCCAAACTAAATGCTCCAGATACTTGATGTCGTTGAACAAGTTAGGATTGATGGACCAATCGTGGAATTCCAAACAAGCATATAAGCCATGATGATCTCTTTGCATGAACCGAACCTTGAGGAATCCTTAAAACACAACCTTGCCATTTGAAACGAACCAAATAAATTCAAGAAGTCACGAACCAAGCTTGAATACTATGAAGGGACACCACAAACCAAATGACACCAACTTGGTTGACTTGAACCCAAATTTAGCCTTTCTATCCGAGTAAAACCTTGTCTTCGACATCCCAAATTCAAAATATCTTCGCGCGAGAGAATGAGTAACCTGTGCTTGAAACGGTTGCACCTGTACAGCCTGGTTAGTCGTAATAAACATATATATAAAAAACAAGCGAGGAAGAAAAAAGGAGTGCACAAGAAGGTGAAATCTTATGGTCAAAAATTAGAGTGTGACACACGCTAAGACTTTGTAACATATACAGTCCACTTTGAGAGAGTGTGTTAAGTGTATTTGGCCATTATGATTAGTTGTAGGTCCATTTTCCTTTCTATTAGAAATCTGCTTTTCTACTTCTTTTCTCAACAATATTTTTTCCGTTGTTGGTTATATGCGATAGATATATAAACCGTAACTATGACGTTTGTATCATAATGTAAAAGTTAACTTTTCACAATAATGAAAAAATATTATTCCATTATGTGCTTCTATTGCGTATTTGCGTGTTACCTCAACACTAACATTAATATTTAAAGCCAAAATGTTCAAAATAGTAAAAAGTTGAAAAAACATAGTAACCGATAAAAATGGGTGAATAATGAAAAAAATTCCTTTTTAATTTTGTCTGTTCATCAATTTTGTTTATTTATGTGTATGTTATATGTAGGGGTGAACAATCGGCCGGGTTCGGGCTTAAAACTTAAATCTGATTTTTTATGGTCTAATATTGATCGATAAAATTTTGGTTTTCGTCGAATTTGATTAAGTCGATTTTACAGTTAAGTCGGTTGATTTAATATTTATTAGAACAATCCTATAAAAATAATTATTTTTTAAAATTTATTATAAAAAATATCAAATTTTTAAAATAGTACAATTTTTTATTATTAAAAAAATTATTATTACGGAATAATATTTTTAATATTATTTTGATCATTATCCTACTTTAAACCTTAAATTAAATAATATTCAAAATTTTATATTATATATCTTATATTTTTGAGAATACACAATGTCGTCATTAAATTATAAAAATGATAATATCCTACAACATTATAAATCTCATTTTTATAGTGAGTCAGTAATTCAGTAATAAAAAAATATTAATTAAATTCAATCGGTTTCGATTTTTTTAGAGTTCAAAATAAGTATTTGAGTCCGACCGAAATAATCCTATACTATCCAAATTAAACCGACATCTTACATAATCCGACCCATTTGAAAAAAAAAAAACAGATTAATTGATTTCAATTGGGTGGTTCTAATTTATCCATCTCTAATTACATGAGAGTTGAATCAAATTTTCCATAACAGGTAGATACCTATCTGAAAAGTCTATAGATACTAACACATCTGTTTTTTTAAAACTTTAGATACCTATCTTATACCTAATATTATCATTGTTTTGAGGGTGGCCAGTGTCAAAATTGACTAGTGTATAATGCTTATTAATAGCTGCAATTTATCTTTCTTCTTTCATGAAAATATATTCACATAATTGGATTACAATCTCTATACTCCTTACTAGAAATGGTATTTGTTCTGTTGGTTATTTATCGACCAATAGATATTTGCTCCTATGACGTGCTTCATTCTCGTATTCAATTTTATTTAAGTTTTATTTGAGGGTAGTAAAAAATAAGAGTTTTGAAAGGAAAAAAAAAAAAATAAAGGCGACAAATTAAAAAAATTATCAATTTTATTCTATATAAAAATAAGCATGTCAATATATATATATCATCCTTATATTCACTTTTATTTTGTAAAACTGTGTGAAAATATATTATTAAGATTTAGACACGGTACTTTTGAAAAAGATTAAAAGGTAGTAATAAATATTTTTGATTTAAAGAGGTCTGATATTAGTAAAGTTTTTGACATTTATGGAAGTTTGGAGTTCTATTCAAATATAAAGATTTTTGGAGTTTTGACATTTGCAAAGTTGATGTCAAGACTATGAATTGTGTCTTTATTAGTTATTTTAAAGAGGTGAAGGGTTACAAACACTAGAGGATGAATTTTGGAGGATCTAAATTTATCATAAACAATGATGATACTTTTGATAGAAACTCGTATAGAGATAAAGTGCAAAGACATTGAAGTTAAAGAATCAAAATCTATGGTAAAAAGATTTTTTTAGGAGGAGGTTCTTACTAGTGATACTCACTCCCTCTATTCTATAATAAATGACATATTTTAACTCCTAATGCATCTTTTCTAATTTTACTATCTAATTAGTATTTCTTTCATCATTTTCACTACATGATAAATGTATTTTAGTAAAAATATCATTATCTCTCATTCATTTATTCACTTTTTTTAATTGCGTGAAAAAATCAACTAGATCACCCATTGTGTGACGAATGGAGTACTATACTACAAGAAAAGATGTATATTGTGAAGTAATTGTGTATGGTGTTAATAAAAAAATGATGTTTGATCGGTGTTAATCACGCCACAACATCAAAAATGTAAATAAAAAAAACACATCGCAACTAATGGAGGGAGTTTCATAATTTTTAAAAACTAGGTTGCAAGGTGAGAAACATCCGGAACTTTTTTATTTATTTAAAAATTTAAATTATTTTGGGGGAAATTTTGACCGGAAGATTTGTTATGTGTTAGAAGGAAGGTGACCGTTTTGGACACTTTTTTAATATGATGAGTTGTGAGGTGAATGCCACTTCGCAAATTTCAATAGTCAAAAAGTTGCGGCGTGAAAATCACCTCATAACCTTAACTTTCATTTTAAGTTCCGACATGATTTTTCAACTCACTATATTGTTTATATATTCCCTAAAAAAATGCACTACTAGAAATATACTCATTTTATCTCGGACGCAAAAGGAATTAAACATCGGTTGCATATGTGAGGTAGCGAAGGGCGTCATGAAAACTTGCCACTTTGCCCATCGGTTATTACAAAACCGAGGAATAAAGTATTCTTTGCCAGAGTTCAATCCCCACCTTCTGCATTTTTATTATTTTTCTGAACTTAATGGCGCGCTCCAAATTTCTTCTCAGTTATTTTACCTCATTTTAAAATAATAAACGAGGAGAAAACATTGTTATTTCTCTCTTTATATTTTAGTTTGAACCTGTATTAGAAAATCATATTCTTGCCATTTTTGAAACATATACATTAATACATAACCATATTTTGACCATTTCTGAAATAGATACTTTATAACTTTTGCTCATTTCTCAAAAAAAATCATTGTATCCAAAATATTCATTGTTTACACCATTTGCAAAGTCAAAATGGCACATGTACACCTTATAATTTCACAACAAATTAAAACTAAAACAAATGATTAACCAACAAAAGCAATAACTAAAATGTAAAATTTTGTAGGTCGTCCAAAACTTCTCTTCTGTGATTTGCCATCGATCATTAAACACCTATAATTTAACCACATTTGAAACCAATTAAGATCATTAACAACAACATTAAATATAGTAAAAATAATATTAAAAAATAAATGAGTAAAT
The DNA here is from genome assembly GCA_963859935.3 of Lathyrus sativus. Taxonomy (NCBI): domain Eukaryota; kingdom Viridiplantae; phylum Streptophyta; class Magnoliopsida; order Fabales; family Fabaceae; genus Lathyrus; species Lathyrus sativus. Next base: position 533,763,688 of record OZ012741.1, read on the forward strand.
ACATATTAATAAGTGATATAAAACATTTAACGTACTAGTTTTCTTATATCCCCTCTTGATGATCATGACGAATATCATGCACATCATCATCGAAGTCATTTTCTTCAAATGAGAGACGGGCATGTGTTGCAAAAGAGGGGGGGGGGGTATCAAAATTTAAATCTTGATTTTCATCACTATCAGGAATATATTTTTCTTTTAAAACAATTGATCATCTTGTGTTAGAAGGATCAGTGACATAAAAATTGTTTTGCTTGAGATGCCATGATGAATGGTTCACTCATATAAGTCACATTTCAAAGATCAACTCGTGTGAATCCTAATTCATCAATTTCTACATCAGCATTATTGTCAATCCACTTGTACTTAAATAAATTCTCTTTAAAAGTAGCATAATCAATCTCCATAATCTCCTCAATGACCCCAAAGTACGATATAGATTTCAATACAAGATTCTTATCGTTCGAACTAGAGAAGTACATGGATTAAGCTTCAACCATAACCCCCATTATTTTTCACGGTACTACAATCATTATTTCTTTTTGGATAGAATGAATATTCAATAATGTTGTATGCACTCCAACTTATTACATTAAACTTAGGCATATTTGACATCCATTTAATTGTCTCTGATGCACTATTCTCTTTAGAAACCCTTTCATTAAACTAATTTATGAACGTTTTGTTATGATGTGTCAACAATATTTTTTCACTCATCCGATAGAATTTTTCCTTGATAAGACTTTTGTGAATGGTCAAGTAAGGCCGAACTTCACTAACATATTAAATATATACAAATATGCTTGAAGAACTACATCTCGGTCAAATGTCTTAACATTTAAACCTTGAATACCTCTACCATCACACCTTCCATCATGATGAGACTTGATAATTCATATAGGTTTCGCTTATGACAAATAGTTTGTACAAAAATTGATAGCTTATTTAGTGATGTATTGTTCAATGATCGAAACTTCTGGACGATGATGATTCTTTGTATATCCTTTAAAGATCTTCATGCATCGCTTTACCAGATACATCCATCATAAATAAACTATACCACAGATTCTAACCTCCCTTAGATTAACAATTAAGTGAACCGCAATGTCAAAAAAAGATGGAGGATAAAACATCTCTAATTGACACAAGATAATTGCAGTCTCATGTTCCAACTCATCTAAATTTCCCAGTTCAATGACTTTACTACATATAGCATTGAAGAATAAACATAATTTGGTTATAGTTACCCTTAAATTTTTTGGTAGAATACCACATATAGCCATTGATAGAAGTTGTTGCATAAAGACATGAAAATTATAAGATTTTAAGCCAACTAATTTGAGATCATTCATTAACACAAATTTATTCCAATTTGATGATTGCCCTTGGGGAACTTTCATACTCTGCAAACAATCATAAAAGCTCTTTTTTTCTTTTTTAGACAGAGTATGACATGCAAGGGGCAAATATGTTCTATTTACTATATCTTTTGGGACAAACTCTTGTCGTATATCCATCACCACCATATATTCACGAGATTTCTTAGTGTCTTTTGTGTTTCATTTAATGTTTAGAAGTATTCAAATCAAACTATCATATACATTTTTCTCCACATGCATGACATAAAGACAACGTCTTACGTCGTGGCTAGACCAATACGGAAGATCAAAGAACACCGACCTCTTTTTCCAAATATTTTTCTCCACGAGCCCTTTTCATTTATTTCTAAAGAGAACATTAATGTGTTGTTGTATTTTATAAATATCCTTCCGGGTTAAGGGATTTGGAGAGATACCAAACTCCTGTTTTCTGTTAAAAGTCTTTTACAATCTAATGTATGGATGATTTGTTCTTAGAAATTTCGATTCCCAAGGTAAACCATCTTTTTTCTATTTTATAATTGGTGGAATCATGCATCATCTTCATATATTAGACATGCTATATGCCCCTTGACGTTGTACCTGGATACCGTTTGCAGGAAAGTCATTGATTATGCAAAATAACATGGCACGGAGATTAAAGTTATCACATGTATACGCAACATCAACATCAATGCATTCCTCCCACAAAATTATTAAATATTCAATAAATGGCGTTAAATAGATATGTATGTCGTTCTTTGGTTGTTTTGGACCCAAAATCATCATTGATAATATCATATATTTGGGCTTCACGCACAACCACGAAGATATGTTGTAAAGTATGAGACGAACATGCCATGAAGTATGGTTAATACTCAAATTACTAGACAGGTTCATTTCGTCGGTGGAAATTCCAAGCCTTAGGTTCCTTAGCTCAAGAGCAAAATTTGGAAATAACATATCAATATTCTTGCATTGCAATAAATCAGCTACATAAAAATTTATGTCATCGCATAATCTTTCATCTACATGTCATCTAGTATTCTTTGCATCATTTACATTAGAAAATAATCTTTTGAACCTTTGAATTATCACTAGGTACCACATCACCTCGAAAGGAACACCCCTTCTAATTACACCATAATCATCTTCAGTACCATTGTCCTTCTTCTTGTAGCGTGACTCCTCACACCTTAGAAAGTCCTTCAAGTTTTCACACTCTTTCCTATATAATATGCAATAATTACGACATGTATGTATCTTGACATAGTCTAAACCCATAGGATACAATATCTTCTCCGTCTCATAACTACAGTTCGACATCGTGTTGCCTTTTGGAAGCATTTCTTGCAAAGAATCAAGTAATTCAGTGAAAATTGTATTCATCTAACCACCTCTTTCTTTAAGATTAAATAGTTTTAGCACAACTGATAATCTTGTAAATATTTTTTATCCCAGATATAACAACTCTTCCATGTCACATTTCAAAGTATCTTCCATATGTGTGTCTTTAAAAGCATATATTCTAATATCACGAATCATACCTTCTAGAGTATCATTCATAAACTCATCATCTTCAACTCTATGTGACGTAGGTCTTTTTTTTGTCACTTCACCATGTCATAACCATTTTATGTGATTTTGAATAATTCCATCATAACAGCAATGATTTAATATAACATTCCTAGGTTATTTTTGCATATTTAGACAATTTTTACAAGGACACCAAAAAATGTCATATCGTTATGAAGATTTTTTTTCGTGAATTCAAGAAATTGAATTACTCTATTCTCATACTCTTTACTTAAACTATTGGCTCTCATCCAACTACGACCCATAATAACATATAACTTCTATAAGTATAATAAAAATGAACATTACAAAATAATACAACAGTAACAATAAACAACAACAACTACTACAAATACCTGAAAAACAACACTACATTATACACTAAGTCTAAAAAATCATGAGAATTACAATAACTATAAATAAAAACACTAGATTATACTTAAAGTCTAAAAAATTATGAGAACAACAACAACAATAACAATGATAGCAACAACAACTGTGAGATGTTGGATCGAACTCTAGTATGGTTGAAGGGTGGCTTCTAGTTCGACAAGAATTAAGCACGAGGTCAAAGTTTGTTCGCATGCTGCTGTCGAAGATAATGTGTGTTGTATTCAAAGTTTGTTCTGACATGCATTAGTCAATATTGTTAGGTTGTTAGCATATTAGATTGGGTCTTGCTTGTAAGCCCAAGTGTTTAAGTTAACTTGTAACCTAAGTTAGCTTGTAATGGGTAATTGTTAAAAAGCCCATTAGGTTAGTGTGCTATTTTTCTTATAAATAGGATGTTAGTTTCTCAATCTTGGCAATAAAGAAAATAGGAAGATAAAATCCTAATTTCAAGTGAGAGAGGTTATTTTGTTATTCTTTTATACTTGTAATCTTGTTTCTAAGAGAAAGGAAATAATAACAGTTTATAACCAATTCTTGTTATTCCTTGTTTTACCTTGTTTTACCTTGTTCTATTTATTAACCCTAACTCTTGTGTGTTTCTTGATCATTAAGAAACCGGTTTATACTTTATTTAAAGGTATCTGATTCACAACAACAACAAAGACGAAACAACAACAACAATAACAACAACAATGATGACGATGACAACAACAACAACAATATTCTATGTGAGATTTTTACATTACCGGAAAGGATGAGAGATTCAAAGAAAAGTATTGGTTTGAGGTTAGACTTTCCTTCCTCTTTGGAGAAGATTGTATTTCAATTCTTTAAGTTGAGAGAATGATGTTTTAGTTGAAGAAAAGTGTTAGGGCGTAAAAAGTGAATGAAACATAACATTCTGATGATTGAGTAAAATATTATTTAGAGTTTACATATCGGTTTAAAAAAAAAAGAGAGAACAATACTAAGGTAAAATCTGCGTTTAATTTATTTTTAAAAAATATTAATCAACTTTTAATGTCGCTTTTTAAACAACTGAGGTATAAGATAATTTATAAAATAATGGAGATATTTTGATTCTAAATAAAACATAAATTTGTAGGAGCTGAGAATTGAAGCTCAAACTTTGATCTACATAAACTGTCGATTTTCAAGAAAACCGAGGGATAAGATTAAACTTTAAAATGATGACGTCTTTCTGGTCATTTGACATTGAATTTTCTGTGTCCGAGATGAAAGTTTTATCATGAAATGTGTTATATATAGTAGTGACGTTATTCACTTTATGACTCTCTCATTCCAAACCTCTTTCACTCTCAATGCCCTCTATCTCTTTCTCTCATACCTAGAGCAAAAAACAAACCAACACTCACTCATTCTTCCATTAAAATTTTGTCAAGGCTTGAGTGTAGATTTGGATTTTGTGCAATTTTTTTTTCAGATTCAATTTTTCGATTATATTTTTAAAAGGTACACATTTAGAATTTAATTTTTTTGTCATATATATTGGGTTGTTGTAGCTGGTTTAGAAAAATATTTACTATTTGTTGAAAAAAACTATTTTATATATATATATATATATATATATATATATATATATATATATATATATATATATATATATATATATATATATATATATATATATATATATATATATATATATATATATATATATATATATATATATATATATATATATATATATATATATATATATATATATATATTTAAATAATTGATTTTAGATATATTTTTATTTATAATAAAACAAAATAACAAAATTTTAAAAAATAGAATAAGAACAAATATATTTTATTTAACATATTATATGATTAAATATATTGCGTGAATTACACTAGCAAAGTTACTAGGTGAATTTTATCTAGCTAACAAAGTCTAATTATCATGCGGCCTACAGTATTGTGACGTGAAACACACCTAGCAATATGTGAATTTCACTTAGTAATGTTGTGACGTGAATTTCACCTAGCAACGTTGGGAGGCGATTTTTATCTAGCAAAAATTCGCGACTAACGTTTTTGTAGAGTGTTTTGCTACTTCGCAAGTTTTCAGTTTGAGGGTGATTTTAAAAGTTGTGACATGATTTTCACTTTGCAAAATGCAGTTTTTTGTAGTGCTAGAGACGATGAGGTAGTTGAGACTTTCATTTCTAGTACTATTGAAAGGAAACATAAAGTGTCTCCTTATTATCAATTGGCTCATGATAGAGTTAGGAGGGAGAATTTATCGCCTAAAAGGTACAGTTATATTAATCTTATTTTGTTACACTTTAAATGTGGCGATAAACATTGAGATGAATTCACTAATTAAGAGCAGTACTTGGGAGCCTGTGAAACTACCTAAGAAATAAAGGGAGGTTGACTGCAAGTGAATCTTCAAGAAAATGAACGATATTCCAGGAATTAAAGAACAAAGATTTAAGGCAAGATTTTAAGCGAAGGTTTTTTACTCAGATGGAAGGGTACTTATGGAAATTGTGAATCAATATAATCTTGAGTTGAAACAGATGAACATCAAATCATCTTTCTTACATGGATACCTTGAAGGGAGAAGCTACATGGAATAACCTGAAAGTTTTGTAGAAGATAAGGCTAAGGTATGTCTGTTGAAGAAATATTTATATGAGTTGAAATAAAGCTCAAGGTAGTGGTATTGTCGATTTGTTGAATTTATTCTTAAACATGCTTTTGTTAGAAGTAATTATGATAGTTGTGTATACATATTGAATAGAATTGAGAAAGTCCTTATCTAGCTCCTTTTATATGTTGATGATAATTTGATGGTAAGCTCTATAAAAAACGAGACTGGTAAGCTCAAAGAGATATTGAATGGATAATTTTAAATGAAAGATCTTAGTAAAGCTAAAAGAAGTGTGGGTATGGATATCATGAAAAGCCGCAAAAAGAGTGAATCATTTTTATCTCAATCTAGTTTAGAATGCAAGATAATAAAACCTTCAACGCTCCTTTAGGTCATCAGATGAAGCTTTCGGTTAAAAAATGTCCACAAATCAAGGAAAGAAGGAGATAATGGAGATTAATATTTATGCAAGTGGGGTTGGAATTATTATGTATGGTATGGTTTGTAGTCGACTAAAGTTATCATATGCAGTCAACATATTAAATCTGTTTATGGCAAACCCTAGTTAGATTCATTGGGAAGCTTTAATATGGGTGTTGAGGTATTTGAATGGTTTTTTACATAGTGGTTTAAAGTACACAAGGTCAACTCAAAAGGAAGGTGTTTTTGAGGTTTTATAGATTAAGACTATGTAGGTAATGTGGACACTAAAACATCTCTATCATGTTTTGTGTTTACGTTATTTGAGATAACTATAAGTTAAAAGGAAAATCAATAATTAGTGATTGTTTTATCTAATACTCAAGCAGAATACGACTTAAATCTAGGCATGATTTCCATGATTGGGGAGCTAAGGATTACTCAAGAGTGTGTAAAGATAGAATGTGATAGTTAAAGTACCATTAACCTAATCAATCATTAAATTTATCATTAGAATGTTAGACAAAGGTGACTTATCTAGAGGGAGTGAATAGATCCCTAAATTAAAATTTGCTTTACAAAAGTGTTTTAAAAAACAATGGCTAGCGGGAGTAATTAGATCGATTTGTCTAAACCAAACTTCTATCAAAAAGCTCGAATATGCATATGTGAAAACTGTTGAGATTGTAATTCCTTGTGTCGAAGCAAGTGTAGCTCGACAGAAGCAAGGATGTGTCAAAATTATCCTTGTGTGTGTGTGTGTCGAGTTGTGTTAGATGTCGAAGCGCCGAAGCAGGTTGCTTGACACATGATTTTGACTTAGACCAAAATATTGGGCTTTTGTGTTTTTGGGCTTTACCTTAGGGAGCAATGTAGCTCAATTATAAATAAAGGGAGTAACCCCTATTTTGAGTAAGAAGAATAGAGAATAATATTGTAACACACAACAGAAAGTGCAGTTGCACAATTGAATAATATTTTCTCAGTTTTAGAGCAGAGAGTTACTCTGTAGAAATCATTCTCTTTTTTCACTATTTTGTCAAACCCTAATCTTCTTTCTTATTCAATTTTATTTCTTTCTTCTTCCATTAACAATTGTTGCCCAGAATCATTCTTGCAATCAAGGTGTGAATGTTTCACTTGAGTGAAGAGGGAAGAACAAGGGATTTTGATCAGTTGATTGAATCTCATTCATCAAGATTGATTCAGAATTTCTCAAAGATATTCGCACACACACATAACACACACACACACACACACACACACACACACACACACACACACACACACACACACACACACACACACACATATATTTCGTTTGCTAATTGTTGAGTTCATCATTTGCATGATTAATTCGTTTGGTAAATTCTTTTGAAAATCGTTTGAAAAATATTTTGTTGAATTGATCATAATAATTTTGATTATGGTTGGATTTTAAGATCGACAAAGCCATACAATTTTACAAACATAATCGATTGCATACAAGGTGTTCGATAATTTGTCTCAATTATTTTTTTGTGATTTATCATTGGATATAACATTGCTAATTTAGTGGCTTTCAAGAGATTCTGATAGAAACTTATTAATTAGATATCGTATCGTCATCTCTGATTTGATTTTGTAGGAAATAATCCAAAAACTTTGAGAAATTCCAAATCAATCTTGATGAACAAGATTCAATCAAACGATTAAAATCCCTTGTTCTTCACTCTTCACTCAAGTGAAACAATCAGACATTGATTGCAAGAATGATTCTGCATAGCAATTATTAATGGAAGAAGAAAGAAAGAAAATTGAATAAGAAAGAAGATTAGGGTTTGAAAAAATAGGGAAAAAGGAGAATGATTTTTGCAGAGTAACTCTCTGCTTTAAAACTGAGAAAATATTATTCAACTGTGCAAATGCACTTTCTGTTGTGTGTTACAATATTATTCTTTATTCTTCTTACTCAAAATAGGGGTTACTTCCTATATTTATAATTGTGCTACCTTTCTCCCTAAGGTATCTCAAAAACACAAAAGCCCAAAATTTCTATTTTGGTCTAAGTTGAAATCCTATGTCAAGCAACCTGCTTCGACACATTGACATCTAACACAACTCGACGCATACACACTAGGCTAATCTCGACACATCCTTGTTTCTATTGAGCTACACTTGCTTTGACACAAGGAATTATAATCTCAATACAACACCTAATTCATTGTGTATAAGCTATCTATATTCATCATAGACATTCGCTTCTTGAACACTTCGACTTACACTCCTTTCGTCATGATATCTGCAATCTGATTCTCAGTTTTGCAGTGTTCCAAGTTCATTTTCCCTTCTACTACCTGCTCTCGAAGATAATGGAACCTCATTTCGATGTGCTTGCTTGGATTTTTCGGCAGATTGATAGCTGACATGTTGTTTATCTTCATGGTAATTGCTCCATGACTCTTCGTTGTAACCTCTTTGACAAGGTTCACCATCCACTTTGCTTAACATGCACAGAGAGGAACAACTATGTATTCTGCTTCGCACAATGACAATGCCACTACTAGCTCCTTTCTTAAACTCCAAGCAACTGGTGCACCACTTAGCATAAACACATAGCCAACTATGAATTTTTTATCCTCAACATCACTATACCAACTTTAATTGGTGTATCTCACTAACTTACATTATTTTCCTTTACCAGCTGCAGGAAATAAAATGTTGTACTTGAGAGTTCCTTTCAGATACCTTAGTATCCTCTTCGTCTCTGCTAGGTATGATACCTTTGACTTCTGCATGAATCTACTTACCATACCTACACTATATGTTAAGCCAGGCCTTGTGTGACAAAGGTATCTTAGTGACCCAATAATTCTTCTATATTAGGTTGGTTCAACATCATCTTCATCTGAACCTTTTGACAGTTACAGTCTTGGCTCAGCTGGAGTCAAAGTTGGGTTGAAATATTGCATCTCAAATCTCTTGAGTATTTTGCATGCATATCTTCTTTGATGCATCATCAAATCTCTACTGCTCTTATAGAATTTGATACCAAGGAAGTATGAAAGATTTCCCAAGTCTGAAATTTCAAACTCCTCATTTAGATCATGTTTGAAGTTTTCGATCTCCTTCTTGCAACTTCCTGTTATCAACATGTCATCGACATAAAGACATAGTATAAGCAATTCACTATTGCTTCTCCTTACAAATACTCCATGCTCAGTTGTGCACTTCACAAATTTCTTCTCCTTTAGAAAGCTATCTATCTTCTTATTCCAAGCTCTTGAAGCTTGCTTAAGTCCATACAAGGCTTTATGCAGCCTTAGGCTGTAGTAATGCCTTGTCCAATTTAGCTTGAACAATATTTACCTCTTTTTTCCAAATATGAAAATTTTTACATCTGAAACATGAAGGTTCACCATCCTCAAGCTTATCTTTTTGAATATCTACCAAAGATTTCTTAAGAGCCTCCATTTTATTTTTTAGTTTCTAACATTATCGCTTCTAATTATGCAAAATTATTTTGTTTGAATCTAACTTTTTAAATGTATATATGATTTCTTTTTGTAGATTTTCAAAAGCTTTTTGTAATTAAGAACAAGACAAATCATTAAAAGATTCAAGTTTATAATGACTACATTCTTCTTCTTATTTTTGTTGGCCATGAAGAAAATTTTATCCGACTCAATACTTGAACATGAGACTTCATCACTTGAAGAATCATTTCACTTTCCCAAGTAACATAGGCTCTTCTAGACTTGCTAGATTTCTTGTGGTGGCTTTTCTCTTTGTTAATCTTGATCAACAGGCACTCAGACCTATAATGACCCTCTTTTCCACATTCATAACATGAACCTCTATATTTACCTTTCTTACTCTCATCTTCCTTTGAGGAGTTAGAAAGCCTTATAAATTTTATTAGGTTTTTGTTAGAATGTTTGACTCTGTTCTTCCTTATGTATCTATTATACCTTTTGACGAACAACCCCATTGGTTCATCATCGGAATTCTCATCATCACTTGATTCACAATCACTATGCTCATTGGTTGAGGACTTAGGACTTAAAGTCTTTAGATCAATAAACTTATTCTCTCCCTCCTTGTCCTTAACTTTCTCCTTCTTCATCTTCTTCTTAAGCGTTTTATCATGTTTTTCCAAGCAAGTGAGTTCTTGCTCATATTCTTCTAGCTTACCAAATAAAGTTGTGAGATCAAGATTTTTAAGATCATTCGCTTCCATGATTGTGGTGATCTTGGGTTGCCATTCCCTATTAATAAATCTCAAAAATCTATTAGTAGCTATATCATTATAGATAGGAATACCTAAAGCATTCACGCGATTTATAAGATGTATGAATCTCTTTTACATTTCGGAAATGGTTTCACCATGATTCATGTGAAATAGTTGAAACTCTTGATTTAATGTATTCATTCTAGATTATTTGACCTCATTAGTTCCCTCATGGGAAATTTCTAATGTGTCCCCTGTGGCTTTAGCGGTCTCACAATGAGAGACACAATAATATTCATCAACACCAATTACGGATGTGAGAATATTTTGTACCTTCCAATCATGTGACCATAATTTCTTATCATTATCATCCCATTGTGCTTCCGGTTTTGGTACGATGACACCTTCACCATTGGTCATTGTAATTTGATTAGAACCATTGATGATGGCGTCCCATAAATCCTTATCAATGAAGTTGATATGGATACATACAAGATTTCCAGTAGCCATAGTTTTCACTGTTAAAAATTGGCACTCTATTATAAGCCTATTTAGGTTTGGTAGCCATTTTCTAATAAGCGAATATTGAAACGCAGAATTAACTGTGGCTCGTGATACCACTTATTAGACGAAGATGACTTATCTAGAAGGGGGTGAATAGACCCCCAAATTAAAATTTGCTTTACAAAAGTGTTTTAAAAAACAATGGCTAGCGGAAGTAACTTGGATAGATTTGTCTAAACTGAAAAGCTATAAAAAAAGCTTGGATATGCGTATGTGAAAACAAATCGGAGATAATGATTAGTATCTAATTAATAAGTTTCAATCACAATCTCTTGAAAGTCACTCAATAAGTAATGCTATATCCAATGATAAATCACAAAAATAAATAATCAATTGACACAAATTATAGAACACCTTGTGTCTAGTCAATTTTGTTTGGAAAACTGTATGATTTTGTTGATCTTAAAATCCAACAACAATCAAAATGATTGTGATCAATTTAACAAAAAAAAATTCAAACGATTTTCAAAAGAATTTACCAAATGAATTAATCACACAAATGAATTAATCACACACGCGTGAATATTTAGACCATTTCCCATTGCCAATAGATCATCATCTTAGGTAGAGTTTGAAAATTATATGTCTACAACGATCCAAACCCATTAAGATAAACATTAAATTAAAGATAACATCGATTAAGATTTGTAAAAGGGATTTTATACAAAGACCCATAAATGAACATACAATCTAAGTAAACATACATACAACAACCCAACGCAATGAAAAATACAAAGAGAAGCAGGAAGAAGAACAAATTCCCACAGTTTGTCATCTCCAACTAAACTTCTCACGATTTGTCATCTCCAAATGAAGTATGATTTAGCTTTGAATCATCTAGATGCATCATCTATGTGTTGTTTCTAAGCTGAAACTACTAGAGAATATGGTTTTGATAAATTGGGTTCAAAGGTTCCTAAAAGATAACTTAAAAATCTGAAAATGTGAATTTATAGGCAAAAGTGAGTTTCCGTGCTCGTTGGGCGAACATCAATATCGAAACGCGAAAAACAACTAGTGGAACACAGAGTCGCCACCAAACGTTATTCATCCCGACGGGGGAAAGGAAACAATCGAAGAAACCTCAAAAAGTGAAAGAACATGAGCTTGCAACCAAATCATGGGTTCAGGAGTCGATTACGTGAGAGAAATGTGTTAGCACCCCTCACGTTCGTTGTACTCAACAGGGTCCACTCTTGTTGTTCTAGTCAAAGGGTGTGTTTATCTAAAGCCTACTTGTTAATAGAAACGAAAAGGGGAAAAACAAAAGGATACTTGATAGGACTTCGTCGTCCTATGCCACGTATTCTCTCGTGCAATAGGAAAGTCAGAGTCAACGTAGTTCGAAGGACTACGGGTGAAAGGAAAAGGGTGCTCGCCAAGACTTCATCGTCTTATGCCTACGTATCTTCATTCGGACGAGAATGAAGAAACTAATGTGTTCGTAGTTCGTGGGACTACGAGTTACTTAGTGTCTTTTATAAGCGATGCTAAGTTCGCATTCCAGCAGTTAGGGACGAGGCTTGCTTGCGGTAGAACGAAAGTAGCATGCTCTTTCTGAAAAAGGTTTGAAGGAAAATCTCGAAGGACAAAATGATTTTCATTTGTTCAAGTGTTTTAAAGAAGTGAATTGACTTTGTTTGAGATACATATAGCACTAAAGTCTATGACATAGGATCGAATACTTTGTATGATCGACCCAAAATGGGACGTATGCAAATAACTCTAGACAAGGTAAGGAGAGACTCCCGCTTATTGTTTCACATGTACTTAAGGACTGTGACATGCTATACTCATCGTATTTATTACATATTTGGACTTGGTTTAAGAGAGAAAAGAAAGAGACTCAAAGGGAAAAAGAAAAAGGCTAAGGGATCTCCACCCTAAACGTTGTCATGCCAAATGGTCCTATAGTTGAGATGAGAAAGAGAATTCTACCATAATTCTATCATGTAAGAGATGGACCTAAGGTTGAGGTTAAGAGGGAGCTAACTTAATGTTGTCATGCAAAGGATTGAGAGCCTAATGTCTATCCTACTCCATGCTTAATCAGGAATTAAGTTGGACTAGGAGTCTAAGGGAGCATGTGAACAAGGCACAAGTAAACATTACACAATTCAATCACAAATAACATCAAGTACAAAAAAAAACTCAAGTAAAGATAAGATTCAAAGATGAAAGATCATGCCATCAAAAACTCAACTCAAGCATCCACAAAGTAAGGAGATTCAACAATCAATCCACAAGTGGCAAACATTCATGCTAGGTCAAGACATGCTTCAAAATTGAATCAAGACAACCAAGAATATGTAACTTAAACACTTAGCACACATTTTAAACATCATAAGTTATCCTTAAAAGAATCCAAATATTAGGGTTAAGGAAGACCGACAATGACAAATAAGTAGTGCACAAACATTCATGACTTGAAATATAAACCAAGTATCATCAATTAGCACACAAAGAAAAAATGAACTAAGAAAGATAAGAATCAAGACAAGTCAGTAGCCACACCATAATATGTTCAACACACTTCAAATATTGAGAAATAAACACAAAAGCATCACACATGAGCTACATCAATGGCTACACATTTGTCAACAATTAACTCATAAGAAATAAGGTACAAATGAACAATCATATGAGATTAGGGTATAGAATAAATATGAGGCTGTATCAAAAGTATGAATATCAAACCAAAACCAAGCTCATGATATCAAGAAGGTTCGACAAGAAACATATTCAAAGCATGCACAAGCAATAAACATTCATCAACCAAGATCATCCTTAAAAGGAAACAAACATCCATGAGAGGTACAAGGAGAAAATGATCATGAAATAGACATTGAGACATGGAAGGTCAGTAGCTAAAACAAGAAATTCAAACCATATAAAAGTCTCAAGTATCAAGAAGATTCACACAAGAAACAAATCTTAAGACTAGGTCAAAGATAAGCAAGTACCGTGTCAAAACAACATCCAAAAGAAGCATCATCTGAAAATATTTAAATGACAAAATAAATATGAAACCAAGGCTCTCCCTCATCAAGAATAAGTCAAAAAAAGATCCCAAAGAGAATTGCACAAGTGCATCATCCAAATAATTCAACAAGTTCAAGTATGCTCATCAATTAAACATGAATCGAGGCTCAATAAAATCAATTAGAAAATGAATACAAATGCATCATCAATACACCACAACATCACTCAAACCCTAATAATATAGATGTCTAAACATGGAAAAAATATTGGCTCAAGAAGTGGTTCATAAGTGCATCAACATCAAACTTTAGTTCAAGGGCAAACATGTAAAATACCTTTACAAAATAAATCCAAATAAAATAGAAAAATAAAAATAAAAATTATGAAAAATATATAGTGACATTAAATTTTTTAAAATAAACTTTTATTAATTTTTTATGTGAAGAAAACAGCTAAAACAAAATTAAAATTGAAGAAGGAAACAAATAAAATAAAAAGGATCAAAGGGTGTCAAACTGAAAAACATAATGAACATGAAATAGGATATATGCGCGTTGGGCCACAAAAAGTGGGGTGTGGGAAACAAAAAACGTGTAAATCCCAGTCCAATTCAATGATTCAGAAACAAAAAGGAACACGCGTGGCTAATTTATCCAGTTAGCTCCATGTCACGCCACACGTAGGCAACCCGTTGGCAAGTCAACATTTCAACACAAAACACAACTAGACGCCGAAGCTAAGGCTCCGGTCGTCTTCTCCGGCGACCTCCACCGGAGGTGACTGCAACTATCATCAAAATGAAAAAACAAGGAGATCAACTTGTATTTTTTTTACGTAGGTTAAGAATCCAACCTCCAAAAACACTTTAAAGTATTCTAAAGCCATGAAAACTGAGCCCGAAAGTTGGACACATAAATTGCAACTTGCTTAAATCAAGAAAATAACTATGCAAACATTGCCTACAATGATGTAGGACTTCAGATGCAGCCAAAATGATTCTAAAACACGTATAACATGAGAGAAATAAGGTGAAGAAAAATACCTAGTGGAGAGTGTCCACTGCCTCTTGTTCTTGCTTCAACACCTTCAGAAATTCCTTCTCCAAGCTTCAAGAAGCTTCAAAGATGATGAATAAAGCAAGTGAATTGACATAAATCTTTGGAAGAATGAGATTCGAATGCAAGAATTTTTGAGTGAGAGAGAGAGTTTTGAGATCTGACTTTGATGGAAATGAGGTTGTGTATCAGTTGTTTAGGGTTTTTTGGCTTTTATATTGAGGTTTAAAATGAGGTTAAAAGTTAACCATGGTTGACAAGAATGTTAAGAGTGAAAGATAAAAAAAAGAGAGTGAGGTGATATCGCATAGGTTTTTGCATCAAGGTTGTGTATTTGTGAGTGGAAATGAAGCATGAAATGAGTGTGAGGAGGGATAGCATTTGAGTGGAGTGGTGAGCAAGTTTGTGATGCAAGTTTCTATTTTATTCTTTTGGCAAAAATATTTGAAATAGTGCATGAGGTATGCATGTGCTTGTTTAGTCATTTTTGGCAAAGTTTAATGATGCATGCGTGTGAACATGATGGGAGCAAGACAAGTTCAATTTGTGTCAAAATGGCAACATGATGTTGCATAAAGAACATATCCATATGGACCTCTTTATGTGATTGTAACTTTGTAAATTCTGCTCCATTTGGTGAGTTCTTGAGATCAAAGGAAAGTATGAAGATCAAGGAACATTTATTATGTTGAAAGCAACTTGAGATGAGACTTGGAAGGTTGTGAAAAATGCACTTGAAGTTGTGTCCATAAAATTGACTTGATGTCCTAAAAAATGCTAAGTTAAAATTGTCACTTTTAGCCACTTGAGATAACAACTTTGAGGTAACATAACTTGAGGAGCATTGGTTCATTTGATGAGATCTTGGCATCAATGGAAAGCTTTAAGGATAAGGAACAACTTTCATGTTGAGAGAAAGATGAGACAAGGCTTGGTCATCAAGAAAAATGCACTTGAAGTTGGCTCCATGAAGTTGACCCATGACCTATAAATTTTGACAACTTGAACATCTTTCCTTTGAAGCATCATAACTTGAGTTCTAGAGATCCAAATGAAGTGTTCTTGGTATCAAAAGAAATCTTGGAAGATGCTTAACAACATCCATGTTGAGTGCAAAGTGAGATGAAGCTTGGAACCATGAGAAAAATGGCCTTGTAAACATGAAAATTTGGCTGACTTTTGACACTTAGAAAAATGCTAAGTATTGGAATCTTGAATTCCACTTTTCCTCATCTCTACATCCCCATAACTCTTGATCCATGCATCTTTTGAAATTGATTCCTTTTACAAACTTGTAGTATAAGATATCATCTTCAACTTGATCATTGGTCTGCACCATTTGGATTAAGCATGAGGAAGATATGAATCTTGCAAGATGGCCACATGAACATGAATCTTCCATAAATTGGCAAGATGATAGCATATCATGAAACCCTAAATTGGCAATTTTTCTTGATTTTATAATTTCTCTTGATTTTTGTTTATCAAACCTCATAATAACATGGACGATGACTTCAAATGTCCAAATATGACCCAAGAACTCAATAGTTGACTTTTGTAGAGCATTAGTTGACTTTTTGACTAAGTGAATCCAATTTCTTCCTCTATCACTTGAGAAACCCTTGAAATGATTTATGATAAACCAAGAGGCATATTGGAACTCTTGAAATATGATTTGAACCTTAGAACCTTGTCTTGCTCAAGAAAACAATCACAAGTGGCATTTGCCCAAAACTCTAGCTCAGAGCCACTAGGAGCTTGATCAGATGAATCCTTTGAAACCCTAATCCTCAGATGATTGTGTGAACTTGTTAAGATGCTTTGATGAGTATGAAGACCTTGTAGCTTAATAATACCATGATGTTGAAGACATCTCCTCTCTCATTTATTTGAAAACTAACTCCTCCTCTTAAGGAAAACCAAGATACCTTGAACCCATGTCTTAGAACCAATGCAATGCATGAATGATTATGACCTAATGAATGAAGCCTAAGCTAATTAAGGTTAATACAACAACAGGAAAATTTTTGGGGTGCAAAAACTGGTTCACACTGCAAACACACCAAACATAACTACTGCCTAAAACAATGTTTTTCCACGCTTATGGGAAATTTTTGTTCGCCTTGGGTTCGTTGTGCGAACTCTTGGTGAGCGAGCTCGCCTCCAATTCGCACAGCGAACATGACAACAAACTAAGAACTTGTTTCGACCATAACTTGACAATCGTAATTCTATTTTACAAATGTTGGAAATATTATTCAATGCTATATAAGACAATGGCCAAATATCATTGCTTGTATACCTACAAAAATGAGAGAAAAACTATTAAACTCAAAGATATGTACATGATTACGCATATTACACACTATATGTAAACTACTCAAAACATACACTAATGTTGAGGTTTATTGGTATAACTAAGCTGATAAGTGCCAATTATTTACACTCAAAATCACTACAATTTAGTACTTATCAAACTCTCCCTAACTTAAACTTGTTTGTCCTCAAACAAGAATCAATCAACTCAAAGAAACAAAAGCAATTATCAAGAAATCATGCTCAGCAAGTTTTTACAAATGAAAAACAAACGTATGGTACAAATATCAAAAGTACATGCAAAACAATGCTTACCACTAAATTACAACGACATCATGATTATGAAACAAAGTCTAAGCACAAAACACATGTCAAAAATTCTAAAGTAATACAAATGTTCAAGAATGAATCACACTTAACACTCGTCTTCAGAATAAGGATGAAGAAATTTACGCTTTTGCAACCGCAGGACAATTACACTCATCTGAAAACAATGGTAACAACAGTTCAATTCATACATTCATCTAACAATCATAAATGAAATCTTGGAAGCAAAAAAATCACTAAGGGCTTGAAAGGTTATATCTTGGCCAGGTTTCACAACAAAGGGTCATTTCTTAGGTTATTGAATCGAAGTTGCCACGCAAAAGAAACATTCACTATACATGCTATTTATACATCATAACTTCATTCACCAATTTCTTTTCTTTATTGCTCACCCTTTCCAAACTTCCTTTGCATATTTGTTTTTCATTCTCTATTTTTTTTCTTTTCAAACAAGCATCTTTTTATTCTGTTTTTCACATTCATATTCACAATTTTCTTATGTTTTTTCAAAATTTTTAGTAACCTACCATTTCCTTTCATTCTCCCTAACTTGAATACCATCAAACCTCAAGTGAATTCTCCTTGCTTTTTATAGCAAGGAAATCAATTTAAAAAATTGTTCAAAGGTTACAAGATTTTTTTTTAGAATTCCACATAATTCAATGATGGACTTAACTTTTAATTTATGTACACACACCAAGTTCATTACCAAATTAGGACCTAACCTGTTAAGGCTCAAAGGGGTTAACGAATACTCACTACTAACTGGTAAGTTACTTGTGGATATGGTTGTGCTCAATATAAATAAATGCCTTGATCATTTCTAATGCTTCCAAATAATCACAATAATCAAAATATTAAGCATGAATAAGACGAATTAAACAAAGTTATCAGTCATCCAAGCATTTAGTAAACAATTGAGGTTTCTCACAATGGGCTATGAACTAAAATGATTCATAAATGAACAAAAATGGCAAGAGAATGAATTACATGTAAGTTGTACAGATCCTAAGGTTCATAAACATATTATGTTCTAGAAAAGCAATAAACACAAAGCATAACAATGCAACTTTCTTTAAACTTTTCACACTACCATAACATTTTCTTGTTAAAAAAATCAAACCTAAACAATCACAACATATATCCTTAAGCTAATAAAAAAAGCTTGAGACAAAATACAAAAGTTTTCTAACAAACTAACAAAATTGAATCAAACTAAATAAACATAAAGCTATACAAACTCAAAAACCGTTGGGTTGCCTCTCAACCAGCGCTTGTTTCACATCGTTAGCTCAACACCTTTATTGTGCTTTGATAGTAACTTCCTCACAGACATGTGATGCTTTTCTTCAACGCACGAACTTAAAGAAAATGTCATAACCAAACACTTGAGCAAACATTATGAGAACAAAATATATACAACACTTGAACAAACATAATGGAAAACCATTATATACAAGGATGGAAAACAAAAGCAAAACAAGTATTTGTACAAGCATATATACAATATAGACAATTATATATAAAGCTTAGAAATATATAAATTATCACAATGCGATTATATTAAAACCAATCCCCGACAACAACGCCATTTTGCTGGTGCGGTAAAGCGACAAGCAAAAATTAAGTTTGGAAGAATTTTAGGATTTATCGTCTCCACAGGGATCGGTTCGAGGGAAAGAATGATGTTCGAAAATCTCCACGTATCTAAGCTTGGGTTTGAAATGGTTCTCCAAGGGTAACATGCATAATTTAAAAGCATAAAAGCAAATAAAGAAACACATTCTTTAGAAAGGAGAAACTCATCAGAAGTTGCATTTCCTTATACTCATCATGTATGAGAGAAAACCTATCGATCAAATGCACTAATCCTAATACTCGTCAAAACCCCCACGTATCTCTCACAAATGGAGGTTATGTCTAACGCAAAGTACAAAATATCAACCGTGTTTTTTCGAAGGTGATATCTCACGTGAAAAAACAATACAGAGCATTAAGCTCCAATAGACGCGCGTGAATATTTAGACCATTTCTCATAGCCAATAGATCATTATCTTAGTTCGAGTTTGAAAAGTATATGTCTACAGCCATACAAACCCATTAAGATAGATATTAAATAAAAGATAACATTGATTAAGATTTATAAAAGGGATTTTATGAAAAGATCCATAAATGAACATACAATCTAAGTAAACATACATACAATAACCCTAACACAATAAAAATATAAAGAGAAGAAGGAAGAAGAACAAATTTTTCACGATTTGTCATCTCCGATTGAAGTATGATTTGACTCCGAATCATCTAGATGCATCATCCACGTGTTGTTTCTAAACTAAAACTACTAAATAATATGGTTCTGATCAATTGGGTCCAAAGGTTCCCAAAAGATAGTGACTTTATAGGCAAAAATGGGTTCTCGTGCTCGCCGGGCGAACATTGATTCGCACTGCAAGCATACCAAACATAACTACATCCTAAAATAGTATTTTTCCATGCTTTTGGGAATTTTTTTTACTTGGATTCGTTGTGCGAGCTCGCCTCCAGTTCGCACAGCGAACATGACAGCAAAATCAAAACTTGTTTTGACCATAACTTGAGAACCGTAACTTCGTTTTACACGTGGTCGGAAGCTTTGGAAAGCTTATTCAATGCTCTATAAGACAATGACAAAATATCATTGCTTCTATACCTACAAAAATGAGAGAAAAACTATCAAACTCAAATATATGTACATGATTACACATATTACACACTATAATCTAAACTTCACAAAACATACACTAAAGTTGAGGTTTATTGGTATAATTAAGTTGATAAAGTGCCAATTATTTACACTCAATCACTACAGTTTAGAACTTATCACATGTCTCATATAATTCATAAATCAAAAGAGTCCAAGAGTCCATCTTTATGGAGTTTGAAAATGCGTTTCTCATTTATGTGGCCTATAATGACCTTCTTTTCCACATTCATAACACGAACCTCTCTATTTACCTTTCTTATTCTCGTCTTCCTTTGAGGAGATCGAAAGCCTTCTAAATTTCATTAGGTTTTTGTCGGAGTGTTTGACTCAATTCTTCCTTATGTAACTATTTCACCTTTTGACAAACAATCCCATTGCTTCAT
The DNA here is from genome assembly GCA_963859935.3 of Lathyrus sativus. Taxonomy (NCBI): domain Eukaryota; kingdom Viridiplantae; phylum Streptophyta; class Magnoliopsida; order Fabales; family Fabaceae; genus Lathyrus; species Lathyrus sativus. The sequence goes on from OZ012741.1 coordinate 533,784,624, forward strand.
CATCGGAATTCTCATCATCACTTGATTCATAATCACTATGCTCATTGGTTAATGACTTGGAACTTGAAGTATTTAGATCAATAAACTTATTCTCTTCCTTCTTGTCCTTACATTTCTCATTCTTCATATTTTCTCAAGCTTTTTCTCATGTATTTCCAAGAAAGTGAATTCTCGCTCATGTTCTTCTAGCTTGCCTAATAAAGTTGTGAGATCAAGTATTTTAAGATCATTCGCTTCCTTGATAGAAATGACTTTGGGTTGTCATTCCCTATTAAGATACCTCAAAACTTTATTATTATCTATATCATTGGAGATAGGATTACCTGGAGCTTTCAAGCGATTTATAAGATGTTTGAATCTATTTTTCATTACGACAATGGTTTTACCATGCATCATGCGAAATAGTTCAAACTCCTGATTTAATGTATTGATCCTAGCTTATTTGACCTTATTAGTTCCCTCATGGGTAACTTATAATACGTCCTACAAACTTTGGTGGTCTCACAATGAGAGACACGATAATATTCATCAACACCAAGTGCAGATGTGAGAATATTTTATGCCTTCCAATCACGTAACCATAATTTCTTATCATTATCGTCCCACTGTGCTTCCGGTTTTGGTATGATGACATCACCATTAGCCATTGTAATTTGATTAGGACCATTGGTGATGGCATACCATACACCCTTATCAACGGAGCTGATATGAATATGCATACAAGCTTTTAAATAGCCATAGTTTTCACTGGTAAAAATTGGCGCTCTATTGTAAGTGTCGTTAGGTTCGTTATTCATTTTCTAATAAACGAATATTGAAGCATGGAATTAACTGGAGCTCGTGATACCATTTGTTAGACGAATGTGAATTATCTAGAGGGGGTGAATAGATCCCCGAATTGAAATTTATTTACAAAAGTATTTTAAAAAAACAATGGCTAGCGGAAGTAACTTGGATCGATTCGTCTAAACTTATCAAATTTGTTTGAGGGTGATTCAAGATTTGGAGAGAGCAACAAGCTAGTTTATGGTTAAATTGACATCACCATAAGTTTAACGTCAATGTGGAGATTTATTGTAATATGTCTTAAAACCTCAAATGACAAAAGAGAAGAAAAAACATCTTTCGGTATTGACAGATTTCTGGGCTTGTTCGCGGATTTGTTTGTTAATTGGTCATATATTGGGTCTATTAAGGTTTCGGTAGTTATAAATATGAGTTTTCTCTCGTTTGTTATAACACAAGTTGCAGGAGTTGTATAAGGTAGAAATCCTAATGCAAAAAATAAATGGTGAAATTCCTTATAATTATATTCTAGGAATTTGGCAGCTTTTTGGGGGTTATAAAAGGAATTGATAAACACTTTAAGCAGGTTTGTGTAATTCTTATATTGAGAGTTGCAAGAGATTAAATACTCGGGTAGAAATACAGTTTGTTTTTGGAAACTCCAAAGGTTATTTTTTAAAACTCATATTGTAATTTTTTGTAATTACTTTTGAAGTTTAGTAAATTGGAGAGGCTCTCTTAGACGTAGATCGATTTGATCGAATTAGGTAAATAAATTTTCTCTCTTCTCACTTATTATTATTTTATTGTTTAATATCATTTGTCTGACTGTCATTGTTCTTTGTCACACTCATGAAATTTTTTGTTATAATTGAATTCTGAATAATTCGTGGTTTTAATTATTCTATCATTTAAATAACAAATATTTGCCTTTTTATAATAAATTATTAATACTCATTTTCCCGTGTTCTTTCTTTGTTTTTTTTAATTAATTTTTATTTATTATATATTTTATAATATAGTCTAATAATAGCGTTTTTTTTTAAAAGTGCTATTTTAGTGAAAACTTTTAGTAGCGTTTTTTTTGAAAAGCGCTATCTTAGTGAAGAATATTAATAGTGTTTTTAAAAAAAGCGCTATCTTAGTAAAAAGTGATGTTTTAGTGAAAACTTTTAGTAGCGTTTTTTTGAAAAGCGCTATCTTAGTGAAGAATATTAATAGCGTTTTTAAAAAAACGCTATCTTAGTAAAGTTTAATAATAGCATTTTTTACAAAGTGCTATCAAAATCACATTTTGTTTCCTTTTTAATAGTACTTTTTTTAAAAGCGCTATCTTAGTGAAGAATATTAATAGCGTTTTTTTACAAAGTGCTATCAAAATCACATTCTCTGTACTTTATAATAGCCCCCGACTATAAAGTGCTATTATAGATGTGTTTGTTTCCTTTTTAATAGCACTTTCTTTAAAAGCGCTATTAAATTAGGCGATACAAAATATCAATTTTGGCGTAGTGATTATTGACAGATTTTTGAGCTTGTTCGCGGATCTGTTTGTTAATTGGTCATATATTGGGTCTGTTAAAGATTTGGTAGTTATAAATATGGCTTTTTTTCTCATTTGTTATAACATAAGTTGCATGAATTGTATAAGGTAGAAATCCTAGTGCAAAGTAAATGGTGAAATTCCATATAATTATATTCTAGGAATTTGACAGTCTTTTGCGGTTATCAAAGAAATTGATAAACACTTTAAGCAAGTTTATGTGATTCTTATATTGAGAGTTAGAGAGATTAAGAAACACTCCGGTAGAAATAGAGTTTGTTTTTGGAAATTCCAAAGATTATTTTTCTGTAACTCATTTTGTAATTTTTGGTAATTACTTTTGAAGTACAGTAAATTGAAGAGTTGCTCTCCTAGACGTAGATCGATTTGATCGAATTAGGTAAATAAATTTTCTCAGTTCTCACTTAATATTATTTCATTTTTTAATGTCTTTTGTCTGATTGTCATTGTTTTTTGTCACACACATAATTTTTGTTATTGTAATTAAACTCTGAATATTTCTTCTAAAATGGTTTTAGTTAGTATAACAAATATTTGTCTTATATATAATTTTTATAAAAATTATAATTGATATATTATAATTATTCTCATTTTTAATTTATAAGATATAAAAAAATAATAAACTTAACTAATTGACTAATCATATAAATATTGTCTCTTCCAAATAAGTTAGTGATTCAATTTTTTAAGACAAAAATATTGTCTAGGTCATTTAAGTCATTTTAAAATATCATGTTATTTTAAAATATCATGTTACTCCTTTAAATTTATTTTGTAATGCTTTGGTCCTTTATATTAAGTAATGTTTACGTCATTGACTCTTTTAAAAATCTCTGTTACAATAAATTGCAAACTCATATATTATTTGAACTGTTTTTTCGCGCTGATCACGAATATGCAATCAAATTTATCAAAGAAGTTACGGTTCATGAAAATCAGAAGAAAAAATGGACAAATACATAATAGAAAATTGTTTGATCTGACCAAAATACGCAATCAAACATAGAACTAATTACATATTCGTGATTATCGCAAAAAAAAAAACAGTTCAAATGGTATATGAGTTTGCAATTTATTATAAGAGAGATTTTTAAAAAGGACAACGATACAAACGTTACTTAACATAAATGACCAAAGCGTTACAAAAAATACTTAAAAGACTAATTTGATATTTTAAAATAACTTAAAGAATTAAAGAACTAAAAAGTATTTTTGTCAATTTTTAATTAAAAAATGTGTTAAAATTGTAATTAATGTATCACAATTCTTTTCATGTTTATGTTGATGATATGAAGAAAAAATGTAATAACAAAAATTTATTTTACGTATAATTTTTATAATAAATTTTAATTATTTAATTTTTTTTAAATGTTAAGATTAACTAATCAAGTATTAACAAATCGCATTTGAGTTGGATGCTTCAACAATTTAATTAGTGATTTATTTGTGAAAAAAATAGTAAGAGAACATTAATAATTGAAATGTTAATATATATTTAATAACTCATTTCTATCTCAGAGATATTACAAAAATATTTATCTTAATTAATTTATTACTCATAAATATTTGTTATCTATATTATTTTTATCATTTAAGTATAAAATCATATGTATTTCTTTATACCAACTTAGTTTTGTTTAATTGGTCAGGAAAAGAGAAGTATATAAGATAAAATGAGTAGCGAAAATAATAATTGAAATAATAAAATAATAGAATCAAATTTTTCATAGCACATTACACATCTTGCTTTTATCTCTTCTTTGATGGAATACAATTTCTACCCTTCTTACTAGAAATAGAATTTGTTCTGTTGGTTATTTATCCACCAATAAATATATGGCTATGACGTGCTTCATTCTCTTCTTCTATTTTATTTGAGAGTTGGAAAGAAACAAGAGATTTGAAAGAAGAAAAAAAAATAAAGGCCAAAAAAATTAAAATGTACGAGAGAGAAAAAAGCATTTTAAAAGACTTTTATATATATATATATATATATATATATATATATATATATATATATATATATATATATATATATATATATATATATATATATATATATATATATATATATATATATATATATATATATATATATATATATATATATAATGTGAATTCAAAAGTTTTTTTTAAAGCATAAACAAATTATATAAATAAGAGAGCAAAACAAAAGAGGGGGATAAGAACTATAACCCTATGAACTTAACAAAAACGAAAAAAGAAAAGACTTAATCTATTTCGAATCAAATCGGCAAAAACAGATACAAAAGTTTCATTTCACAAAATAAAATCATGAATAGTAAGATTTAATGAAGCTAGTTTGTCTGTGCAGTGGTTCTCTTTCTGATCTCTTTCTAATAGATATGAGATAAGTGGAAATACATACAGTTAGTTCTATGGATGCAGTTAAGCCACTTATTCTTAAGCGACTACATAATGAATTGAGGATTATTAGTAGTTAGAAAAACTAGTTTGGAATCGGTTTCTACCCAAAGATACCTTCAATTTCTGTCAAAAGTTAATTTAATTGTCCTCACAACTCCTATAAATTATGTATTAATGGCAAAGTTTTCTCCGAGATTTTTGACAAAAACACCCAATTAAATTGTACCAATGATCCCTGAAAATTTCTCCACACGCCACCTGACTAGGGACACTTAGCGAAACACCATATGTGTTGCATTTAAGCCATGAATGGAGAGGAGGCGTCCAAATAACTTAAACAATCTTAAATCTTAGCAATCTTAGAAGGAATCACAGAAACTCTAAAAGCTTTTAAAACGATAGTGCAAAATGTTACAAAAAGATGATTTTATTAAAAATTTAAAATCTTCTATATTAAATTTTTTTTTGAAAAATTTAAAAGGTTTTGATTAATTCTCTATTCAATTTATTTTATCAAAATAATTTAAATATTAAAAATATATAAATAATAAGTGTTTATTTATTATTCTATACAAAACTCTCTTTAAATTTTTATTTATTATTTATTTATTTTTCTCTCTATTCATCTCCTCTCAAAATCTTTTAATCTATTCCTTTTTAAACTTTTAAACAAAAATTTAATTTATTTATAAAAAATCAAGAGTCACAAATTAAAATATCCAACCACTAATGTTGTCTTGTTTTCTTAACAATATGATATTTTGAAATTTTATTGAATTTTTATCTATTATTCAATGATTTAATGTCATGTATTTTTTAAATTAAATTATCTTAAATTTTGAATAGATTTTATCTAAAAATTATGGATAGTAAACAAAATTCTAAAGTAATTAAGGAATTTGTTTCCTTATCAAATTCTATTCATTATCTTTCTCAAAAATGTCCACAAACCTTCTTCCTCTATTTTTTCTGCATTTGCAATGTGTTGGACGTGCATATGATATGAAGCTACAATTTGAAATAAGTATAAACATAACATACACATAATCTCTATTTGCTACTAATTCAGAAAATATTGGATCACAGACAAATAAATATGACCCTCTAAATATATTAGAATTGTTGTTTTCAACTCTTATAAATATAAGAATAAATATTTGTGATCTTCTTAAATATCTTAAATTTTATTTTTAATTTTTTAAAATATTTTTTTTAAAGAATAGTCTTTTTAAAATTTTTCATCAATATTTTTGATCTTTAATATTAAAATCGTCGTTAAAAATGTCGCTAATTCAGTCGATAAGTAATAAATCGTCGATAATTCATTTGCTAAGTTGTAAAAATCGTTCCTAAATTGAAAAAGAGACCAAAAATATGAGTGAAAAATTTTAGGAGAACTATTCTCAAAAAAATATTAAAAAACTACAAATAAATTTTAAAATATTTAACAGAACCGCAGGTATATTTAACCTTAAATATAATCTTTATATTTGTCTTTAGTTTTTAAAATAATGTGTTGAAGTGTGAAAATAAATTACTAAAATTTAGAGACGACTCTTATGCAAAAAATTAAAAGCTAGGAAACCAAATTTTTTGAATTAAGTGGTCTAATGTTATTTTCTTAAATCAGTTTAGTTGGTAGTTATGCGGATCAATTGTAAGAATAAGTGTTTAAAGGTGAATTCAAATCACTAGACTATTGGAAAAAACGGTTTAATTTTTGTAAGTTGAAGAATATAAGAGAAATGAGAATCAAAAATCAAATAGTTCGCAACTTAACTCTTTTAAATAAGTGGATATAGAAAGAGATTTCTAATCTCCATGTTGTGGTGTAGGATCCGTATACTACAACAAACAATATATTTTATGATAAATTTTTTACTTCAACCAACAAAAAATTGAGATATAATCTTTCGGTGGACTACGTTTTTTAAATACCATATATTACTTCAGTTGTTATAAATAATCGAAGATAAAATTAACTAAGAAACACACTTTGAATCTCAGCAATTATGGTTTATATATTTATTTATTTTTAAATGGCATCAATTTTTTTTAAAATTAAAAATTAAGTCATATATTCATTCGGTTAGACTACCAATCGAAGGGAAAGATTATTCACTTTTACCTATAAAAACATTTGTTTATTTAGTTTTTTCCTTAACTTAATTCATTTGTTGTTGCTCCAAACTCCTACATTATTTTTTGCGATGAATTACAAAATAGAAAAATCTTTTAAGATTTTTTTAATTAGTTAGAAAATCTTTCATGATTGTGCTTGTTGTTGTTACATTCATACATTGAAGAAACTAATTTTATGAACCTTAAACAAAATATTTTTGCGCTCCTGCAATCTATCCCACACAATAACATTGTTGTTGTTAGTTCCATCTCTTACAATCCATTGTTATATTTGAGAATAATTTTTCAATATTGTCATTTAAGAAAAAAATTCAATAATTTATTAATTTTTTTACTGACAACATTAAGAAACATATTCATAATCATAATTAAAAGATATTTCAAAACAAAAAGAAAATGATGAATGACAAAAAGTTGTAATTGAAATTCTTTACGGTTCACCATTTTCTTTTTAGATCTGCAATAGAAATAATTTATTTTTTAGGGTAAACTGACTACTGAGGCGTACATAACCTAGTTTTATATATAAAAATATTTATTCATTAGCTTTTTCCTAAATTAACTCATCTCTAAAATATCATTTGTTGTGTCAAGTAATGTTGATTTTTCACATTCGCAAAATAAGATCTTAAAAATTTTAATTTGAATATTAACGTTAAGTTTCACTTTAGTCGATAAATTGATTTACTTGAAACTTGACATTAATATTTAAAAATAAAATCTTTAAAATAATTAAAAAAAATTGAGAAAATATTGCAACCCTTCAAAAAATTGGTTATTGATAAAAAATTTGAAAAAGAAAACAATACATATTACTACTTTCTTTTCAATGCTTTTGTTCACCAATTTTTAAAAAATTAAATATGTTTGTGATTCTTTTATATATTTTAAATTTAAATTATAGCAGTAATTCTCATAATAAATGGTGTTTCTCATAATATTTTTCATCCATATTTTTTTGTCTCTCATAAAATTTATCAATGATTTTTACAATTTAACAATAAAATTATTAAAAATTTTAATAAAAATTAACTACTTAACGATTAATTTAGCGATAATTTTAACAGAAGAGATAAAAAATATAGATGAAAATTTTTTAATAAGACAATTTATTGAATTTTTCTTTTAAAAATTAAAAAATTAAAAATTAAATATTTAAAATTACTTCATTGATGTGTACGTGACATGATAGCAAAATTAAAATTTTCATATCATTATTCTTAAGTCTATATAAGTCTATAGAAAATAACACATCTGCTTTTTTAATAGGTACTATTTGTCATTGTTTTGAGGGTGGCCAGTTTAAAAATTGACTAGTGTACAATGCTTATTAATAGCCGCAATTTATTTTGCTTCTTTGATGAAAATATAATCACATTCAATTTCTTCACTCCTTATTAAAAAGAGATTAATTACTGTATATCTTTAGTGTAAAAAATTTTACATTATCGATTTATCACATTCATTCGTTTATCTTACTTTATAATTGATTAAAATAAAAGTCAAATTCTTTTAAATATCTAATAGCTATAATTAATTGATAGTATAAAATCATTTTATACTGACGGTATATATATTTTAATTAAATTCTACTATAAATGGAATTTGTTATGTTGGTTATAAATCACCCAATCAATATATTCCCTATAGTCTGTCATTCTCGTCTTCCATTTTATTTAAGTTTTATTTGAGAGGTGAAAAAAATAAGAGTTTTGAAAAAAACAAGCGGAGTAATTAGAAAATATGATGGAAAAATACATTTAAAAAGACTATTTTATATGGGAAATGTTAACGAGTGTCTCTGGAGCAGTGGTTAAGATATTAAAATAGTAAGTTAAAAATTATTTAAAAAATTAAAAATATATGTCTTTTTTAAATATATGTATATTCAATGCACTGAAAAGAGAAATAATTGTTAAATATAATTCATTGTGATTTGATATGATTAGATTTAATATCATATGATTAGATTTGATATGATATGATTAGATATCATATGATTAGATTTGATATCATATGATTAGATTTGATTTAGAATATTTTAGGCCTTTTATGTTTTGGGCTAGTGTAAACCTAAAACTATAAATAGGGTGCCTTGCTTTGTATTCTACATCACAACAGAACAGATTTCACAGTTGCAGTTAGCAAGTGAAAGTTCAATAAGAAATCCCACAGTTGTGGGTAACACATTCTCTCCAAATACCTCTTCTCTCATTCTTCTCTTTCTTGTTTGTTATTCTTCTTCTCTTTTGTTGTTCTTGATAATTACTTGTTATTACCATCATTATCATATTGTGGGTTTGTTCATCAATCTTGAGATCAAGATTGAAGGGAATTCTTCATAGGGTGTGAGGTGAATTTCCAACATCTGGTATCTAGAGCTCCGGTTGAGAGATTTAAGGAAGGAAGATAGTGATGGCGATGAACTATCCGAACGGCAACTTTCCGACGACCCTGCCAATTCTCAAGAAAGACAATTATGAGAATTGGTGCAAGCAGATTAAGGTGATTTTCTGTTATCAAGATCTTTGGGATCTTGTGAAGGACGGAGTAACATCGCTTGGGGAGAACGCAACGGAGGCGGAAAAGGCTGCGCACAAAGAATTAAAGAAGAAGGATTATAAAACACTCTTTATAATTCATCAGTGTGTCGATCCTGATAACTTTGAAAAGGTTAGTGATGTTGATTCAGCAAAAGAAGCATGGGAGATTCTTGGAAAGTCGTTTGGAGGCGCAGAGAAGGTGAAAGAGGTGAGGTTACAAACTCACAAGAGAACCTATGAGTTGCTTCAGATGGAAGACAACAAAAACATTATAGATTTCTTTAACAGAGTTACAAGGTTGGTGAATCAAATCAAAGTATGTGGAGAAACGCTGACGACGAAAGCAGTTGTCTCAAAGATTTTGAGATCGTTGGCTCCAAAATTCGACCACGTGGTAGTTGCCATAGAAGAGTCGAAAGATCTGTCAGTGTTGACGAAGGAAGAGCTTCAAGGGACTCTTGAGTCTCATGAACAGAGGATGGCTGAGAGAGCTGTAGGAAAGTCGAAAGATATGGCTTTGCAGGCACAAACGGAAAAGGAGAGAAAAGGCAAAGGTAGCTGGAATGGCAACAAAGGAGGAAACCAGTCGAATCAAAAGAAACCTTGGAACCAAGGCAACCAAAGAGGTGGTGCTGCAGGTAAAGGAAGAGGTGGTGATCGAAAGACAGACAAAAGCCACATTCAATGTTTCAATTGCCAGAAGTATGGTCATTATGTTAGTGATTGTCCAGAAAAGAAGAGAAATCAAGAGACTGATGCAAAGCTGGCGAAACATGAAGAAGAAGAAACGTTGCTAATGGTCACAACAAACGATGAAGAAAGATTCCAAGATCAGTGGTACTTGGACTCAGGATGCTCATCACACATGACTGGAAGGAAAGATTGGTTTGTCAACATGAAGCCCTCGGTGAAGTTTGCAAATGACAACACTCTAGCAGCTGAAGGTGTTGGTGATGTTCTGATTATGAGGAAAGATGGAAAAAGGTCAACAATTTCCAATGTGTTGTACATACCAGGCATGAAGAGTAATTTGCTCAGTATAGGGCAGCTTGTCGAAAAGAACTACAAGGTAGTTGTCGAAGACAAGATGATGAGAGTCCTCGACGCAGGTGGTAGACTAATCTTAAAGGCTCCAATGTCTCAGAATAGGACCTTCAAGATTGGACTCAATGTGATGGAGCACAAGTGTTTAGCAACTGTAGCCACTGAAGTCGAAATAGAAGTTCGACAGGAACCAGTTGCAGATGAAGCAGGTTCAAGCAGACCTCGACGAACTAGACACATGCCTGCAAGGTTGCAAGAATGTGTAATCACATCAGATGATGTAGTCAATGAAGAGGGTGAGCTGGTACGTTATGCTTTATACGCAGATGTCGAACCAGTCAATGCAGCTGAGGCATTGAAAGATTCGAAGTGGGTGAAAGCAATGATTGAAGAGTTAGAGTCCATCAAAGTCAATGATACCTGGTCACTTGTCGAATTGTCGCAAGGCAAGAAGGCAATTGATGTGAGGTGGGTTTACAAGGTGAAGGTAAATCCTAAAGGATAAGTAACTCGACACAAAGCGAGACTTGTGGCGAAAGGATTTCTTCAGAAGGAAGGAATCGATTTCGATGAAGTATTCACACCTGTTGCTAGAATCGAAACAATCAGGTTGGTTGTTGGTCTAGCAAATATGAACAACTGGCACACATATCAGATGGACGTGAAGTGTGCATTCCTTAATGGCCCCTTAGAAGAAGAAGTTTATGTTGCACAACTAGCTGGGTTTGTGAAACAAGGCGAAGAAAGAAAGGTGTACAGGCTTCATAAAGCCCTGTATGGACTTAAGCAAGCTCCAAGAGCTTGGAATAAGAAAATTGACAGCTTCTTAAGGGAGAAGGAATTTGTGAAGTGTACAACTGAGCATGGAGTATATGTAAGAAGAAGCAATGGCGAATTGCTTATACTATGTCTCTATGTTGATGATTTGTTGATAACAGGGAGTTCCAAGAAGGAGATCGAAGATTTCAAACATGACCTGAGTAAGGAGTTTGAAATGTCAGACTTGGGAAATCTCTCATATTTCCTTGGCATCGAATTCTACAAGACAAGTAGAGGTTTGATGATGCACCAAAGAAGATATACAGGCGAGATACTCAAGAGATTTGAGATGCAAGATTGCAACCAAACTTCGACTCCAGCTGAGCCCAGATTTCAACTGTCGAAGGATTCAAATAAAGATGATGTCGACCCAACCCAATACAGAAGACTTATTGGGTCACTTAGATACCTTTGCCACACAAGGCCTGACTTAGCATACAGTGTTGGTATGATAAGTAGATTCATGCAGAAACCAAAGGTATCACACCTAGCAGCGGCGAAGAGGATACTGAGGTATCTGAAAGGAACTCTCGACTATGGCATTTTGTTTCTAACAGCTGATGAAGGAAAAGAATGCAAGTTAGCGGGATACACAGACTCCAATTGGTGTAGTGATGCTAAGGATCGAAAATCCACAGCTGGATATGTGTTTATGTTAGGTGGTGCACCAGTTGCTTGGAATTCGAGAAAGGAACCAGTGGTGGCATTATCATCATGCGAAGCAGAATATATAGCTGCTTCCCTTTGTGCATGTCAAGCAACTTGGATGGTGAACTTGGTCGAAGAAATCACAGGGAAGAACCATGGAGCAATTACCATGAAGATAGACAGCATGTCAACTATCAACTTGGCAAAGAATCCAATAGCTCATGGTCGAAGCAAGCACATCGAAATGAGGTTCCATTATCTCCGAGAGCGGGTAGCAGAAGGGAAGCTGAAGTTGGAACACTGCAGAACTGGGAATCAGATTGCAGAGATCATGACGAAGGGAGTGCAGGTCGAAGCCTTCAGAAGACTAAGGGCCATGATGAATGTAGACAGTTTAGACACAATGAATTAGGTGGTGTGTTAAATATAATTCATTGTGATTTGATATGATTAGATTTGATATCATATGATTAATTTGATATGATATGATTAGATATCATATGATTAGATTTGATATCATATGATTAGATTTGATTTAGAATATTTTAGGCCTTTTATGTTTTGGGCTAGTGTAAACCTAAAACTATAAATAAGGTGCCTTGCTTTGTATTCTACATCACAACAGAACAGATTTCACAGTTGCAGTTAGCAAGTGAAAGTTCAATAAGAAATCCCACAGTTGTGGGTAACACATTCTCTCCAAATACCTCTTCTCTCATTCTTCTCTTTCTTGTTTGTTATTCTTCTTCTCTTTTGTTGTTCTTGATAATTACTTGTTATTACCATCATTATCATATTGTGGGTTTGTTCATCAATCTTGAGATCAAGATTGAAGGGAATTCTTCATAGGGTGTGAGGTGAATTTCCAACAATAATTAATTTTAAAAAAAATATTATGTATACTGAATGAACTGAATATATATGAGTGAAAATCAACTTACTTCAAGAATAAATTTTTTTAACTTACTCAAAATCATAGTCTTTGGATTATATTTAATCTAATCACGACATGATGCAAGGAACATCTCCTTCCACGTTGAATTATATTTAATCTAATCACGACATGATGCATGCAAGGAACATCTCCTTCCACTAGGAAACTATGTTTTATTTGTTTATGTGAAAATATAAAAAAATCTAAATTATTATATTAGAATAAATAGGTCATATTAGAACATCATTTAAGTGAGTGTGTGCAATTGTATGCATCATTTTATTCTCGTAAAACTTTCTCTCACCTTTACTTAAATTATCAAAGTTATCTATTAATCCCAAGTCTTCTTTTTAATCTCATGATTTTTATTCATTCTAATCATTCTCATTATTATTATTACTATTATTATTATTATTATTATTATTATTATTATTATTATTATTATTATTATTATTATTATTATTATTATTATTATTTTCTTTTTTAGAATAAAGATACTTTATTAAGTTAAAATTACAAACAAAGCGATCTCAACTGAGATCCAACTAACAAGCAGACAAAAACACTACAAAGAAACTTAAGGCAATAACAAGCTACTTATAGTTTTTCTAAACTTAACTTTCATCCAACACCTATTGATAATTACATCAATAATATTGGACTCAACATGTTTCCAGCTTCTATTCACTCCAAAGCAAATATCACATATAATCCTCCAAAGCTCATAGATTGTTTCAACCAATGCACATTTCAGAATTTGATACTTAGGACTCTTGGCTTTGCTTTCTCAATCACCCATTTGAGTTCAGTACTCCAACTTCCAAGTCTATGATATATCTCCAACTAGTCTAAGACACCAATCTATATTTTGCTCATGGTACTGCACTGAAAAAACAAATGATTCACACTTTCAATATTATTGCAAAAACAACATTTATCATCAGTCATAAGACCAAATCTAGTGAGTCTGTCTTTGGTGGCCATCCTACTATGACAAGCAAGCCAAAGAGTAAACTGAGATCTAGGATTGTTTTGATTATTGTAGAAGATGGTCCTCCATTCTATAACCTGCTTAGTATCATTAAGCTCAACATATAACCTCTCATTCTTGAAACTACTCACATGCAACCTGATATTCCAATAATTCAACACAATAACATGGGCCTTAATTTCATTATGGATTTGAGAATCCAAGAAGTATTACTCTTTATGTCCATTGTCATCACACTTTGGGTCTTAATGTACTAACAATGCAGCCACCTAATCCATAAACTGTCAGCTTTTTAACTGATATTCCACAATAGCTTGGCTAAGCAAGCCTTGTTCCAATTACCCAGATCAATTATATTTAAGCCACCTTGCTTCTTAGGGGTACAATTCTTCTTCTAAGCTACGGGAGATTTTCTGGTGATCTTGTCAGAACCAGACCACAAGAATGACCTACACACAAATTCAATCTTGGCAAGAACCTTCTTGGGCATAGGTAAGCACTGCAACCAGAAATTAGAAAGGGCAAAGATGACACTGTCAATCAACTGCCTTCTGCCATCCAAAGAAAGCAATATAGAGCTCCAATAATTGATCCTAGCCAGAATTTTTTCAATCAAAGGAAGATAGTGGAGATATTAAGCTTTTTAGTGGTCAAGGGAATTCCTAGGTACCTGAAAGGAAGTTAGCCTTCAATAAACTTGGTTATACCCTAAATGATGACCCTACCCCTCTCATCAACATTACCAAAGAAGATCTTGGATTTCTCAGGATTGATGCTCAGCCCAACGGATTTAGAAAACATCTCAAACATTTGCATCAACAGCTCCACAGAAATGTGATCTCCTATAGAGAACAAGACTAAATCATCAGCAAATTTGAGATTTATAATGCTAAGCTTTTCACATTTGGAGTGAAAGTTGAAATTGAAATTGCCTTCAAATTTCTGAAGAATCATGTGCAGATACTCCATGACTATCACAAATAACAAGGGAGAAAAAGGATCCCCTTGTCTAAGACCTCTTTTGGCTTCCACAACTTGAGTAAAAGACCCATTCAAATGAAACTTGTAGGAAACACTACTACAAAAATGATTTTTGGCAGCGAATGAAAAGACAACGCTTTTTGAAAAAATGTTGCTAAAGAGTTAGGAAAAAAAATAGCAGACTTTAGGCAGTGCTTTTAGAAAAGCGCTGCTAAAGGTGGAAATTATGGTTAATAATAGAAAGCGCTTTATAAAAAGCACTGCTAAAAGTAGGCCCTACGAGAGCGCTTTCGGAAAGCGCTGCTAAAGGGGTAACTTACGAGAGCGCTTTCAGAAAGCACTGCTAAAGGGGTCAGTCTAAGAAAGCACTTTCTGAAAAGCGCTGCTATAGGGGTTACAAAAGAAAGCGCTTTTATAAAAGCGCTGCTATAGGTCCTGCCTAAGGCAGACCTTAGAGAGCGCTTTTTAAAAGCGCTGCTATAGGCCATGCAAAAGCGCTGCTATAGGTTTAAGTAGCATAAATTTAAAAAAACCCAGAATTTTTCCAGAAACAGAACAGTCGTGGTTTCCTTCTTTCCCACTCGCGAACGAACCCTACTCACCGTCGATCACTTCCGTCCATTGCCTCCGTCCGTCGCCATCCTCCATTTCATTCCGCCGTGTTGTGCATTTCCTCCTCCGTCCGTCCGTTTTGACCGTCATCTTCGTCCTCCACCTCCACTGTCAGCGCATTTCCACCATTTTTAAGGTATTTGAAGTTTTTCTAAAATGTTTTTGATGGAAACAAATAATGTTAATGTTGTCGTTATTAGTGTTGATGTTAATGTTGTTGATGGAAACAAATGATGTTGTTGCATGTTAGTGTTGTTGTTGATGTTAAAATGACAATGTTGATGGAAACAAATGATGTTGTTGTATGTTAATGTTGTTATTGATGTTAAGATGATAATGTTGGTGGAAACAAATGATGTTAATATTGTTGTTGTTAGTGTTGATGTTAATGTTATTGTTGTTAGTGTTGTTGTTGATGTTAAAATGATAATGTTGATGGAAAAAAATAATGTTAATGTTGTTGTTGTTAGTGTTGATGTTAATGTTGTTGTTGTTAGTGTTGTTGTTGATGTTAAAATAATGTTAATGTTATTGTTGTTAGTGTTGATGTTAATGATGTTGATGTTGTTGATGAAAATAAATGAATTAATTTCGTATATATGTTAATGTTATTGTTATTGATGGAAACTTGAATTAAGTAACGATAATATTGTTGTTGATGTTATTAGTGTTGATGTTAATGATGTTGATGTTGTTGATGAAAGTAAATGAATTATTTATGTCTATTAATTTTGATCATTTCCAAGAATTATTTAATATTGATGATGTTATTGATTTTGTCTGTTATAGGGGTTACCTGTGAAGAGCAAGATTGTGATTGTTTCCAAGAATCCTACTGTGTAGTTCTAGAAGTTGGTGATTTCTCTACAGGTGCTACAGGTATTTGTTGTTTTTGTTTAGCTTTTTTAGTTTAGTTTAGCCTACTTAGTTAGTATGGATAAAAAATGGATGTCTTAAAATCGATTGTCAAAAGAGTACGAGAATGTGGTATCAAAATTCGTTAAGTTTTCTGTTGAACACGCCAAAGACCCCAGTAGGACCACATCTCCTTGCTTAGGTTGCTGTTATGGGCGTCGGATTGATGCAGTTTAGTTGGAATCTCATTTAATGAGACATGGAATTGATCGAAGTTATACATGTTGGATATTACATGGTGAGATAAGTAACGAGAATGCTGAACCGGGGATAATACGATGTATGCTTCAAATGACAATGGCAGGGATACATATGATTGTGATCGAGTCGAAGAGATTGCAGAAGCACTTGAAGAAGATCTTCAGGATTGTCCCAAGATCTTTGAGAGGTTGGTAAGCGATGCAGAGAAATCATTGTATAAAGTTTGCACTACTTTCACAAGATTGTCTGTGGTATTAAAGTTGTACAACTTAAAGGCGAGTAATGGATGGTCGGATAAACGTTTCACAAAGTTATTAGCCCTTATGAAAGAGATGCTTCCGGAGGATAATGTTCTTCCCAATCGAACCTATGAAGCTAAAAAAATGTTATGCTCTATTAGCATGAGCTATGATAAAATACATGCTTGTCCAAATGATTGCATTTTGTTTCAAAATGAATATGCTTCATTAAACGAGTGTCCTAAATGCGGTGTATCTCGGTATAAGAAAAATTTGTCACCAGCAAAAGTCTTATGGTATTTTCCAATAATTCCGATATTTAGACGCATGTTTCGTAGTGAAACAGATGCAAAATACTTGACTTGGCATGCAAATGATAGAATTATAGATGAGAAGTATCGACATCCGGCAGATTCACCATAATGGATGAAAATTGATAATGAGTTCCTGATTTTGGAGAAGAAGCTAGAATGAATCCGCGTGGTCTACAAAGTATCTCACATTCCACATGGCCTGTAATTATTATGATTTATAACCTACCTCCATGGCTATGTATGAAGCGTAAGTACATGATGTTATCTATGTTAATTTCTGGCCCTAAACAACCAGGGAATGACGTAGACGTATACTTGACACCTTTAATCGAAGACTTAAAGAGTTTGTGGGAGAATGATGTGGAGGTTTATGATGGATATAGGAAATAAAATTTCAATTTGAGGGGGATGTTGTTTGGCACAATTAATGATTTTCCAGCATACGGAAATCTATCGGGGTATAGCATTAAAGGTCAATGTGCGTGTCCTATCTGTGAAGAAAACACAGATTGGACGCGATTGGAATTTGGTCAAAAGAATGTCTTTCTTGGTCATCGTAGATTCTTAAATTCTAATCATCACTACCGTGGGTGGAGAAAAGCATTCAATGGAAATTCAGAACAAGGTAGAGCTCCACCTACATTGATCAGTGAACAAATTTTTGAAAAGGTGAAAGATGTGAGTACTAAGTTTGGCAAGCCTTTTGCTCATACGCTTGTCACGCGTGGGTGGAAGAAGAGGTCAACTTTGTTTGAGTTGCGGTATTGGAAGTCATTGTATGTAAGACATTTTCTTGATGTTATGCATATTGAAAAAAATGTATTTGAAATTGTTATTGGTACGTTACTCAATATACAAGGAAAGTCTAAGGATAACCTTAAAGCAAGAAAGAATGGTCAGACAGACTCTGCTGAGCATTATCACAACCCCAGTGCTTCTTCTGGAAGATGCTCCTGCTGAAGAATCTGCAATGATAGAAGATACTCCTGCATCTGACATGGAGATTGATCATCCTTTGGCAACTGCATCTGCTTCTGAACCCTCTACATCTGAGATGAAGACTGAGACTCCAGATGTTGTCCAAGAAGTCAAGGAAATCAGATCATGGATGATAAAACAGGAACAGACTACTGAAGAGATCAAGACTTGGATGGCCAAGCAAGAAGAGTCCACTGCTAAGATTACTGATCTTCTGACCTTGATTGCTTCTCGCCAGCCCTAGTTTTCCTTTTCATGTTTTTTGCATTCTTGTTTTGCACTTGTTTTCTGTTGTTCTATTTTCTATCATATGTTGGTTGAACATCTTATCTGTTTGTTCTATTTTGATCTAAATGAATCTGGCTGTTATGTTTTTCATTTATGTGTTGTGATTTTCTCTTCTTCAGTTATCTTTTCTGTCTTTAAAATTCTTTTTGATTATGACAAAAAGGGAGAGAAAGAGAATTTGATTGTTCAATCCATAAGCAATACTAAAATGAAATTCAGACATTGTATTAATCTAACATTGAATCTTGAGACTTTCAGATCTTATTATTTCATCTGACAAAAATTATCTGAAGTTACACTGAGAAATTACCCAACCAGGCTCTGATCCTTGAAGCAAATTTGACTCTGATTCTGGAAGATATACCAAAACTCTTCAATTGAAAGAAATCATCAGACTCTAATTTTGGAAAGCATCCAAGCTCTAATTCTTTCTCTCAACAAGGATTTCTACCAGGTTCTGAAATATACTCAAGCAAAAAGGGAAGTGTTCTCTTCTATTAGAGTATTCATTTCAGGGGGAGATTCTTAATCTCAGGGGGAGTTATATATTTTATTTCTCTTTATTGAACAAAATTCCCTATGTTTTGTCATCATAAAAAAGGGGGAGATTGTTAGAACACAGATTGATGTTTCTTATATCTCTATGTTTTGATGATAACTTTTATGGAATTTTGTAGTAAGAAAATATACTCTCTAAAATTTGTTCAAGTATTATTGTTTCAGGTATAAAATTAAATACTCTTAAAGAAGCAAAATACATAAGTACAAGAAACTATGCAAAGCTCTGAAGCATCAGATGCAAGACTATCAGAAGATTCTTAAGCGCTGCCAGAAGGATCTGAAGCAGAAGCTACAGAATGATCTGAAGCGTTTATGAAAGAAGTGTACAAAAGTTGAAAGCTTTGATCTAATCAGACTCTGAAGTTCTTTTCACTGCAAGATCAGAGGCTTTGATAATCAGACTCTTATCATTAATATTCACGCTCTTAGCACATACTGCTGCATACTCTGATGAAGACTCTGATCAAGATTGAGACTCTGATACATTAAGATCTGATAATCTATAAAGGCTCTGAACATCTCAATCATTTTAGCTCTGATCATCTTAAAGTATTTCATACCTTTAAGCTTGCTACAAGCTCTGAAGTGCGGATTATGAAGACTTCATCCTGGAGGATGCTTGTTGAAGAAGCTGTAAACTTGATTGAACGTGATGCTACTTCCAAAGTAACCAACGACTATTTTGTCCAAAGAAGTGACGTGGTGCAAATCCCAAGGCTTCTACAACCATACTTTTCCTGCAGAAAGCATATCTCTGCCCATACTTTTTGGTAATGAAAAGTCTTATAATCTAATATTATATTCAGCTGCACATCACTCAAAGCATTTGGAAAAGCTATAAAAGGAGAACTTCTACAACATTTTGAAGCTGCTAATTTCCTGCTCATCACTTGCTTATTGCTAGTTCACTCAGAAAGAAATTCTCATACACGCTTGATTCATCAAAGTGAAAATCTCACAAAGATCTTATTCATTTGATCTTTCATAAAACTGTATAATTTTTGTTGTACTTAATCTTAAGTGTAAACATCACAATTGTGATACAACTTATTAGAAGCATTCAAACACTTGTTAGTTTACATTTATTTGTAAGAAGTTCCTTAAGAAGACCAAGGTGTGGTCAGTAGTTCTTGAGAAAACTAAGACAGTTGTTCTTAGTGCTTACTATTGTAATCAGTTGATTAATAGTGGATTAAGTCCTTGTGGAGAAAGGCAAATCATCTTTGATAAGGTGGACTGGAGTAGTTGAGTTCAACGAACCAGGATAAAAATCTTGAGTTGTTTTTATTGCCATTTTGGTTAAAACTCTTATTCAACCCCCCTTCTAAGTGTTTTTCTCACCTTCATTCTTTACAAAAATGTTTTTAAAATAATGGCTAGTAGAAGTAACTTGAATCGATTCATCTAAACTGAGCTGTTATAGAAAAACTCGGATATACATATGTGATAACAAATAGGAGATAATGATCACATATCTAATTAATAAGTTTCAATCACAATCTCTTGAAAGCCACTCAATAAGCAATGTTATAACCAATCATAAATCAAAAAAAAAATCAATTGAGACAAATAACCGAAAACCTTGTGTGCAATCGATTTTGTTTGGAAATTTTTATGGTTTTGTTATTCTTAAAATCCAGCCACAATCAAAATGGTTGTGATTGATTCAACAAAGCGTTTTTCAAAGATTTTCAAAAGAATATACCAAACCAATTGATCATACAAATGATGAACTCAACAATTTGCAAACAAAATGTAAAAGAGATAGAGAGAGAGATATAGATATATATATATATATATATATATATATATATATATATATATATATATATATATATATATATATATATATATATATATATATATATATATATATATATATATATATATATAGAGAGAGAGAGAGAGAGAGAGAGCACAAGGATTTGTTTAGGCAGTTCCCTAATCGGCCTCGCTACGGGTACATCTGCCCTTAATTTGAATTCGAGTTGAGATCATGAAATTAACCTTAATTTGCAAATATAGTTTACAAGAGATATGTATAAATGAAACCCTACAAACCCTAAATTTTAATGTTGATCCTAGAAATTTCTCTTCCATTGGTTTGAGCTTGATCAAGTCACCCAACAATGTCAATTTAATTCACCATTTCATGCTACCCCTTTGCAAGAACAACCCTATAAAGCCTTCACTCGATCAAATCCAAATTACGAATTATTGTAACCCAAGATTTACCAAGATGATCCACCGTCTCACGCTACTCCTTTCCAAGAACCTCTGCTCTTCAAATCCTTCACTCGATCTAATCCAAACTTTTGTAGTCTTGTCCAAAACCTTCAAATCCTCACTTCGATCTTTAAGGAAAACCCCACCTTGATTTTCTTATTTGAAACCCCCGTAAGATTTCAACCCAATTTACAATACCATAAGCTAAATTTGACGTTATCAACTTGATTCTAGATGGCACACAAGCAATGAATGGTTATATGTACTTTGTTTGTGTGTATGCGTAAAATCTAGGTTGAAGATGATGACGACTCTTAGTATGTTCCAGGTTTCATTTATGATTTTACCAAAATTATTGAAAATAAATTATGCATTTAGCAAGTGTGTATATATATATATATATATATATATATATATATATATATATATATATATATATATATATATATATATATATATATATATATATATATATATATATATATATATATATATATATATATATATATATATATATATATATATATATATATATATATATATATATATATGCATGTATGTTAAGAGACAAAGAGGAATGCAAAAGATTTGAAAAAAATTGTGAATTTTTGAAAACTTTTATTGGATAGGTCATGTTCGACGCATGTGTCGATCTGTATAGGTCATGTGTCGACCTGTGAAGGTCATGTACTGACCTATAGGGGCGGTACATCTAACAGAACCTACATGCTTCAATAATGCATCACATGAGCCAACCTATAGGACGTGTGTGTCAATATATAAGGAAAATATTTCTTTTATATGTTGATCTGAAGTATGGATGCGTCGACTTATAGGTAAATTTTTCACACAAAAAAATGTTTTTGATACATTTTTAATGCATGAAACCTTTTCCAACTTGTTTCCAAAGGCTTTTATGCTTCCTAATGCTAAGATGCATATTGAGAATTAGAAGATACCGTCCAATATACATTAACGCTAAAGTATCCTAATTTTGACATCATGAAAAATACATCTAACAGAAAGTTTCACTCAAAGAGCAGACAAACAAAATTGACATTCATTTAGACTTTATAGGGATATGATAAAGTCAAAAGAGATTCAGGTTCAAAAAGTATGATCAAAATAGAATCCAACATATATGTCCACTAAATTATTAGCAAGATCAAAGTTCAAGTATTGCTTGGACTTGATCAAATTTGTTGGAGGGTGATTCAAGCTTTGGAGAGAGTAGCAAGGTAGTCGGTGGTTAAATTGACATCACCATAAGTTTAATGTCAAGGTGGAGATTTGTTGTAAATGTCTTAAAACCTCAAGAGAAGAAAAAACATCTTTCAGTATTGACATATTTTTGAGCTTATTCGTGGATTTGTTTGTTAATTGGTCATATATTGGGTCTGTTAAGGTTTTGGTAGTTATAAATATAGATTTTTCTCTCATTTGTTATAACACAAGTTGCAGGACTTGTATAAGGTAGAAATCTTAGTGCAAAGTAAATGGTAAAATTCCTTATAATTATATTCTAGGAATTTGGCAACCTTTTTGAGTTATCAAAGGAATTAATGAACACTTTAAGTAAGTTTGTGTGATTCTTATATTGAGAGTTAGATAGATTAAGAAACACTTAGGTAGA
Organism: Lathyrus sativus; assembly: GCA_963859935.3. Lineage (NCBI taxonomy): Eukaryota > Viridiplantae > Streptophyta > Magnoliopsida > Fabales > Fabaceae > Lathyrus > Lathyrus sativus. The sequence goes on from OZ012741.1 coordinate 533,807,431, forward strand.
AATAGAGTTTGTTTTTAGAAACTCCAAAGGTTGTTTTTCTATAACTCATATTGTAATTTTTTGTAATTACTTTTGAAGTACAGTAAATTGGAGAGTTGCTCTCTTAAACGTAGATCGATTTGATCGAACTAGGTAAATAAATTTTCTCCATTCTCACTTATTATTATTTTATTGTTTAATGTCTTTTGTATGTTTGTCATTGTTCTTTGTCACACACATAGTTTATTTTTTTTTAATTGAACTTTGAATAATTCTTCTAAAATAGTTTTAATTAGTCTATCTTTTAAATAACAAATAGTTGTCTTATATATAATTTTATTAAAAAAAAATATCATTAATATATTATAATTATTCTCATTTTTATTTTATAAATATAAAAAAAAACTTAACTAATTAACTAATCTGAAAACTATTTTCTCTTTCAAATAATTTAGTGATTCGATTTTTTAATTAAAAAATGTGATAAAATTGTAATTAATGAATCACAAAAATTTAATAACAAAAATTTATTTTATATATAATTTTTATAATAAACTTTAATTATTTTTTTTTTAATGTTAAGATTAACTAATCAAGTATTAACAAATCACATTTGAGTTGGATGCTTCAACAATTTAACTAGTGATTTATTTGTACAAAAAATAATAAGAGAACATTAATAATTGAAAAGTTAATATATATTTAATAACTCATTTTTATCTCAGAGATATTACAAAAATATTTATCTTAATTAATTTATTACTCATAAATATTTGTTATCTATATTATTTTTATCATTTAAATATAAAATCATATGTATTTCTTTATACCAACTTAGTTTTGTTTTAATTGGTCAGGAAAAGAGAAGTATATAAGATAAAATGAGTAGCGAAAATAATAATTGAAATAATAAAATAATAGAATCAAATTTTTCATAGCACATTACACATCTTGCTTTTATTTCTTCTTTGATGGAATACAATTTCTACCCTTCTTACTAGAAATAGAATTTGTTCTGTTGGTTATTTATCCACCAATAAATATATCGCTATGACGTGCTTCATTCTCTTCTTCTATTTTATTTAAGTTTTATTTGAGAGTTGGAAAGAAATAAAAGATTCGAAAAAAGAAGAAAAAAAGATAAAAGACGGAAAAAAAATTAAAAAATATGAGAGAGAAAAAAGCATTTTAAAATGTGTGTGTGTGAATTCAAAATTATATTAAAAAATGTTTTTGAAAATTTTAAAAGGTTTAGATTAATTCTCTATTCAATTTATTTTATTATAATAGTTTAAATATTAAAAATATATTAATAATAAGTGTTTATCTTATATTCTATAGAAAACTCTCTTTAATTTTTTTTTTATAATTTATTTATTTTTCTCCCTATTAATCTCCTCTCAAAATGTTTTATCTATTTCTTTTTAAACTTTAAAAAAAAATTTAATTTATTTATAAAAAATCAAGGGTCACAAATTAAAATATCCTACCACTAATGTTGTCTTGTTTTGTAGCAATATACTATTTAAAATTTTTGTTGAATATTTATCTATTATTCAATTATTTAATGTCATATATTTTTTATATTAAATCATTTTAATTTTGAATTGATTTTATCTAAAAAATTTGGATAGTAAACAAAATTCTAAAGCAATTAAGAATTATTATTTTCACTCTAAATATTTTAGAATTTTTATTTTCAACTCTTACAAATATAAGAGTATATGTTTATGATCCTTCTAAATATTTTAAAATATTTCTTTCGAAAAATGGTATTCCTAAAACTTTTCATTAACACAAATTTATGAATTAAGTGGTTTAATACTATTCTGTTAAGCTAACTCAACAAAGACATGAATTGCAAAAATGCATATTCAAATCCGTGACATGCTATTTGTTCATATTTAAAGACGAATTTTAGCCACTAGACAATTGAAAAAAAATGATTTAACATTTGTAAGTTGAAGAATATAAGGGGAATAGGAATGAAAAATCACATAGTTATGGATTTAACTCTTTTAAATAAGTGGATATAGAGAGATTTCTAATCTCCAAACATTGTGGTGTAAGATTTGTACATTATAACAAATAATATATTTTATGATAAAAAAATGATTAATGACAACAAAAAATTGAGATATAATCTCTTAATGGGCTATGTTTTTTTTTTAAAAAAAAAAAACCATATAATACTTTGGTTGTTATAAATAACCGAGGAGAAAATTAACTAACAAATACATTTTGAATTTCAACAATTATAGTTTATATTTTTATTTATTTTTAAATAGCATCACTTTTTTTAAAATTAAAATCAAGTCATATATTTTTCCGGTTAGACTACCAATTGAGGGGAAAGATTATTCAATTTTGTCTATAAAATCATTTGTTTATTTAGTTTTTCCCTTAACTTAATTCATTTGTCGCCGTTCCAAATTCCTAAACACCATTTTCTGCGATTGATTGCAAAACAAAAAAAATCTTTCAAGATTTTTTATTTAATTAGGAAATCTTTAAGGTTGTGCATTGTTGTTGTTACATCCATATATTAAAGAAACTAATTTTACAAACTTTAATCAAAATATTTTTGCACTCCTGCAATCTATCCCACATAATAACGTTGTTGTTGTTGATTCCATCTCTTACAATCTATTGTTATATTTGAGAGTAATTTCTCAATATTTTCATTTAAGAAAAAAGTTCAATAATTTGTTAATTTTTTTGACCGACCACATTAAAAATCATAATGAGAAGATATTGCAAAGCAAAAAAAAAATGATGAATAATAACAAGTTCTAATTGAAATTTTTCATCATTTTTTTTTTCTTGGATATGCAATAAAAATCATTTATTCTCTAGGGTGAAATGATAACTGAGGGTACATAACCTAGTTTAGTATAAAAAAAATACTTCATTCATTAATTTTTCTCTAAATCTAACTCATATCTAAAATATCATTTGTCATTGTCAAATAATGTTGATTTTTCACTTTCGTAAAATAAAATCTTGAAATTTTTAGTTTGAATATTAACGTGAAGTTTCACTTTAGCCAATAAATTAATCTGCTTGAAACTTGACATTAATATTTAAAACAAATTCTTTTAGATTAATAATAAACTGCAAAAATATTACAATGAATAAAAAATTGATAAATGGTAAAAAATTTGAAAGGAAAAGCAATTCATATTACTATTTCATTTTCAATGCTTTCATTCATCAATTTTTTTTAGGATTAAATATACATGTAATTCTTCTAAATATTTAATATTTTAATTTTTCTTTCATTTGTTTTAAAGAATGATTCTCATAAATTTTTTCGTCCACAATTTTAGTCTCTTATAAAATTTAGTGATAATGTTTACAATTTAACGACAGAATTAACAACGATTTTAACAACAACCTACTACTTAACGACTAATTTCACAATGTTTAAATAGAAGGGACAAAAATGTAGATGATAATTTTTAGAAAAATCATTCATTAAAATTTCTTTATCCATTTTTTATTTACGTGTATGTGACCTGAGAGCAAAATTAAAATTTCTATAGCATTTCGTTTTCTTAAGTCTATATAAGTCTATAGAAAATAACACATCAGCTTTTTTAATAGGTACTATTGTTTTGAGAGGGCCAGTTTAAAAATTGACTAGTGTACAATGCTTATTAATAGCCGCAATTTATTTTGCTTCTTTGATGAAAATATAATCACATTCAATTTCTTCACTCCTTACTATAAATGGAATTTGTTCCGTTGGTTATTAATCAACCAATCAATGTATGTCCTATGACGTGTCATTCTCGTCTTCCATTTTATTTTTTATTTGAGTTGGAAAAAAATAAGAGTTTTGAAAAAAAACAAACAAAGTAATTAGAAAATATGAGAAAAAATATTTGAGTTGGAATTTGTGTGAAAGGTGATGAGCACTGTGATGAAATTATGACAGATGTTATATTTGAGAATAAAGGGTTAACAGTAATCAAAATTAGATCTAATAAGTATAATATTGAAAGAATAGAAGATAGGATTAATAGAATCGATCAAAATCTGAGTTTTAAGATGAATGGGATGGTAGAATGATGGATCTTGAGTGGAAACTCGTGAGAAGAGTGAAATCTGAGTTTTTGACAGAATTACTGGTCATACGTGTATTGCGGGTGTCATTACGCGTATAGGGGACTTCCCAGGGGCTGTACGCGTCGCAGACGTGCCCTGTCCCCAGGGCCAACACGACCCTCTGGTAATATGCGTACCATACGCGTATTGGCTTGGTCAATACGCGTGTGAAGGGTAGTCATACGCGTAAGGGGTTGCATGAGGGAATAGGGAGAGGTGTTAGCCTCTGCCATTACGCGTAAGGGAGTGTCCATACGCGTATGCCTGCAGGGCAATACGCGTATGGGGAAGGGTGTTACGTGTATGGGCAGGTCTGGGGTGACTTTTTCCCATTTTCGCAATTTCTGTCCAGATTTTTCTTGGAACGCAATTCCGTTTAATCGGTAGGATTAATATGACTTAACTGAACTTAAGAAATATTAGTAATGAATTAAATCGGGGAAATGTGGAAATCCATGGGTGTGCCCTTAGGGGGGTGTGTTCGATGAGTGTGAGCCATGATTGTCGAATGTGGATAATCTTGTGTGATTGGGGTAATTCCCGAGAGGATTACGGTGAGCGGATGGCTTGTGTGGATCATTGATGATCATGAATTATGCTTGAAATTATTATTGTAATTGCATAATGGTGTTGTCATGCATTTCATGTCATGTGTCTTGTGGAGATGACTAGGTGGAATCTATGTTGGGTGCCTAGTTCAGCCGGACTTCATGTGGAAGTCGTTGTGGAGATAAGTCGTAGTTCAAAGGAACGTATACGACTTATTTAGATTCGGACGGGAATCGGGTTCTAGGGTGAACCGTATGTATTTGTGTTGGTACCACATGCATAATGTCGAGTCAGTGAGTTACATTACATATTTGTATTTGATTATGGGCTATTAATGCCGAGTAATTAAGATGGCACGTGTATGTGCATTGCATGTGTATGATTGTATGTATGGTGTGTAACTACTCCTTAGCATGTGTATTTCACCGCTTATTTATTGAATGCAGTTCTCACCCCTTTTCTGTTTGTTGCATCTGTGCTCCTTAGGGAGTGCAGATGACCAGGTACCTGAGTAGTGCTTGGAGTGTGTTGCTATTTGATCGAGTCCTAGGAGTCACTCTGATACGTAACATGGGATGACGAGATTACGTTATATTATGCTTATTTTCTTAATTAATTGTTACGTATCTTTTATCTGTTGGATTAATGATGTATAACCACCGGTTGTGGGGATTATGTTTAAACATTGATTTTATTCCGCTGTTTTACTGAATGACCTTATTAAAATATTGTGGAAAGAATGTAGTGACTTGATACTTCATTGAATGAGAAAATGTCTATGTGACATCCTATGTGTTTTGGAAACTCCGGTTGTATTTTCTTTAATATTCCTATAATACGCGTACGGGGTAGAGTGGGGTGTCAAAATGGGTATCAGAGCAGGTCGTTCCGTCTGGCCAGTGTTGTAGTAGAGTCTGACTATAGAATGTCTATAGTTGTGTGTTTCTTCTAACCTGTGTTTTCTTGGATGTTGAGCGGTATGGCTGGTAGAAATGCTGCGATGGCTGATGCTTACAAGCTGTTGCGTAGGCAGTGGAGAATATTGGTCAAAATATCAATCGAAGTGCTGGAAATGGAGAGTTCTGTAATTTGGAGAAGTTCTAGAATAACAAGCCACCTAAGTTTGAAGGTGGACATGATCCAGATGTAGCACATAAATGGATGAAGGATATTAAGAAGATCTTTAGAGTCATGGGATGCTCAAAGGATCAGAAGGTACAGTTTGGTACCCATATGCTGGAAAGTGAGGCTGAGGATTGGTGGGACAACACCCTCTAGAGATTGGAAGCTGGTGAGGGTCCCATTAATTGGACAGTGTTCAGGGCAGAGTTTCTGGAATGGTATTTTCCGGAAGATGTTCGCGGAAAGAAAGAGATTGAATTTATTGAGTTGAAAAAGGGGAACATGACAGTGGCAGAGTATGCGGTTAAGTTCGACGAACTGGTAAAGTATTATCCTCATTACAATACTGAGGCAACTATGAGTTTGAATTGCATCAAGTTTGAGAACGGGATGCGCCCCGAGATCAAACTGGGTGTTGGTTATCAAAAGATCAGGTACTTTCCTGAGCTGGTGAAGAGGTGTAGAATCTATGATGAAGACAACAGAGCTAGAATCGCCCACTATAAGAATCTAAGTGACAAAAGAGGCAAGCATAGGCATGCGAATACACCTTATCGTGCTCTGGCTGATAAAGGAAAGCAGAAATATGTTGCTGGGAAGAAACCAAGTGGGGGAGGAAATCCTTCCAATCCTCTCAAGTGTTTTAGATGTGGTGGCGTAGGTCACCGTGCGAATGAATGTTAGAATGAGGTGAAGAAGTATTTTAAGTGTGGAAAGCCAGGTCATGTGGTCGCGGATTGTAGAACTAACATGCCAACCTGTTACAACTGTGGTGAGCAGGGTCATATCAGCACCCACTGTCAGAAACCAAAGAATTCTCAGACAAGTGGGAAGGTGTTTGCACTGGTGGGAGCTCAGCCTACCAGTGAGGATCTTTTGGTTAGAGGTACATGTTACATTCATAACACTCCTTTGATTGCTATTATTGATACGGGTGCAACTCACTCATTTATTTCTGTGGATTGTGTGAAGAGACTGGGACTTGTGCCGTCTACTTTAGGTAGAGGGATGGTGATTGATACTCCATCTATTGGATCAATCACTACATCTTTAGTGTGTTTGAATTGCCTTGTGTCGATCTTTGGTAAAGATTTTGGAGTGGACTTGATTTGTCTACCACTCAGCGAACTAGATGTTATTTTAGGGATGAATTGGCTTGAGAGCAACTATGCTTATATTGATTGTTATAGGAAGAGGCAGTTATTCCTGACTCCTGGAGAAGAAGAAATGACTAGTCTTATATCTACTAAGGAGTTGAGAATCTTGGTAGAAGACGAAGCTAAAGTATTTGCAGTGTCCGCTTCATTATCTATGGAGGGTAAGTCGTCGATTGAGGAATTAACTGTTGTGAGAGAATTTCCTAAAGTGTTCTCGAAGGATGTTGCAGAGTTACCTCAGAGAGGGAAGTATAGTTTATGATTGATCTTGTCCCTGGTACCAGACTTATATCTATGGCACCATACAGAATGTCAACGTCATAATTGGCAGAGTTGAAATCTCAGTTGGGAGAATTATTGGACAAAAAGTTTATTAGACCCAGTGTGTCGCAATAGGGAGCGACAGTTTTGTTAGTAAAGAAGAAAGATGGTAGTATGCGTTTGTGCATCGATTATCGTCAGTTGAATAAAGTAACCATCAAGAATAAGTGTCCACTTCCAAGAATTGAGAATCTGATGGATCAACTCATGGGAGCTCGTGTGTTAAGTAAAATTTGTTTGAGGTCAGGCTATCATCAGATCTGTGTGAAAGAAGATGATATCCAGAAAACAGCTTTCAGAACTTGGTATGGACATTATGAATATGCAGTGATGCTATTTGGTGTGTCCAATGCGCCGGGTGTGTTCATGGAGTACATGAATCGTATCTTCCATGCTTATTTGGACCAATTTGTAGTAGTTTTCATTGATGACGTTTTGATTTACTCCAAGCCAGAAGAAGATCATGTAGAACATTTGAGGGTTGTGTTGCAAGTGCTGAAGGATAATAAATTGTTTGCAAAACTTTTGAAGTGTGAGTTTTGGTTGAGCGAAGTGAGTTTTCTTGGACATGTTATTTCTAGAGGAGGCATAGCAGTGGATCCATCAAAAGTGAGTGATGTGCTTCAGTGGGAGGCTCCAAAGTCAGTGACAGAGATTAGAAGTTTCTTAGGCTTGGCAGGCTATTACCGTAAGTTCATCGAAGGATTTTCTAATTTGACTCTCCCGTTGACCCAGTTGACTAGAAAAGGTCAGGCATTTGTATATGATATTTTGTGTGAAGAAAGTTTCCGAGAACTGAAGAAACGGTTGACTACTACACCAGTGTTAACCTTACCAAACCTGTATGATCCTTTTGTAGTATATTGCGATGCGTCTAAAATAGGATTAGGAGGTGTTTTCATGCAAGATGGCAAGGTTATGGCTTACGCTTCACGACAATTGAGGATTCATGAAAGGAATTATCCTACTCATGATCTAGAGTTAGTTGTAGTGGTTTTCGTACTAAAGGTTTGGAGGCATTATTTGTACGGGTTGATATTCGAAGTGTTCAGTGACCATAAGAGTTTGAAATATCTGTTTGACCAGAAGGAATTAAATATGAGGCAGCAAAGATGGCTGGAATTTCTGAAGGACTATAACTTTAGCTTGAGTTACCATCCCGGTAAAGCTAACATTGTAGCAGATGCTTTGAGTCGGAAGATGATACATATGTCGATGTTGATGATTAGAGAGTTGAATTTGATTGAGCATTTTAGAGACTTGAGTATGGTTTGTGAGTTAACTTCGGAAAGTGTAATGTTAGGGATGCTGAAGGTGAACAATGAGTTCTTTCGTGAAATAAGAGAAGGTTAGAACCTGGATTTGAAATTGGTAAACTTGATGATCGTAGGCGGAACGGACAAGGAAGAAGACTTTAAAGTAGATGATTATGGTGTGTTGAAGTTCAGAGACAGAATTTGTGTGCCAGATAATCCTGATTTGAAAAAGGTAATTTTGCAAGAAAGCCACAAGAGTAGCTTAAGTATTCATCCAGGAGCTACAAAAATGTATCAAGACCTGAAGAAATTATTTTGGTGGCCGGGTATGAAGAAAGACATAGCTCGGTTTGTGTATGCTTGTTTGACTTGTCAGAAGTCAAAGGTGGAACACCAGAAACCATCCGGTTTGATGCAACCGATGGAAATACCGGAGTGGAAATGGGATAGTATTGCAATGGATTTTGTGACTGGATTGTCGAATACGACGAGAAGTTTTGATGCAATTTAGGTAATTGTGGATAGATTGACGAAGTCGGTGCATTTTATACCGATTAAGATCATTTTTCCTTTGACGAAGTTAGTAGAAATTTATATTAGAGTGATAGTGAAGTTACACGGGGTTCCGTCGAGCATTGTATCTGATAGAGACCCGAGGTTTACTTCTGGATTTTGGAAAAGCTTACAAGAAGCTTTGGGTTCAAGTTTGAAATTGAGTTTTGCTTATCGCCCACGGACCGATGGTCAATCCGAGAGGACTATTTAGTCATTGGAAGATTTGTTGAGAGCTTGTATACTTGAGTGGGGAGGCGCTTGGGATACTCATTTACTGCTGATTGAATTTACTTACAACAACAGTTATCATTCTTGTATTGGAATGACACCTTTTGAAGAGTTGTATGGTAGAAGGTGTAGGACACCTCTATGTTGGTATGAGTCAGGCGAGAGTACGGTACTCGGACCCGAGATTATGCAACAGACCACAGAGGTGATCCAGATGATTAGGGAGAAAATGAAGATGGCCCAGTGTAGGCAGAAAAGCTACCATGATAATAAGAAGAAAGACTTGGAATTCAGCAAGGGTGACCATGTATTTCTTAGAGTCAATCTGGTGACTGGTGTTGGTCGTGCGCTAAAATCAAAGAAATTGGATCCTAAGTTCGTTGGACCGTATCAGATTCTGCAGAGGGTTGGAGCGGTTTCCTATAGAATGGCGTTGCCACCTGAACTTTTAAATCTGCATGACGTGTTTCATATATCGCAAGTTCGGAAGTATGTTGCTGATCCATCTCATGTGCTTCAGAGAGATGAATTGCAAGTTCGAGATAACCTTATAGTGGAGGCGATGCCATTGAGAATCGAAGACCGCAAGATGAAACAACTAAGAGGGAAAGATATCCCGTTGGTGAGAATAGCTTGGGGAGGAGCTGATGGAGGAAGTGTGACCTGGGAATTGGAGAGAAAGATGCGAGAGTCGTATTCAGAATTGTTCTCATCAGGTATATTTTCATGGACGAAAATATTTTAAGTGGGGGAGAGTTGTAACACCCCATTTAAATTATTTAGTCATTTTATACTTTGTTGTGTGTGTATTTGTTGCGATATCCTTAATTAGGGGTATAAAGTTAAAGGCAAGAGTGAGAGGTGACTTTAGTTGGGGTAACGTGGACCTATAATAATAATATTAACCATTTAATAACAATAATAAGAATACCATGTTTATTGATATTATTATTTAATTATTATTGATAATAATATTAATAGGATGGTAATTACTATTATTATTATTAATTGGATTAAATGAATTAAAAGTCTGATTAAAGGGGCTAAGAGAGGGTTAATGGAAGAGTTAGACAGTTAACACGTAAAAGAGGAAAAGGGCAGAGAAAGGAGAGTTAGGGCAAAAAGAACCAACTTTCTCCATTGTTGTCAAGGAAAAAGCTTCAATCCAAGGTAAGGGGGGAGAATGAACTTCAATATGGGTGATTTAACATGAGAGCATAGTGAGAGGTCCTTTCTCTTGTAGGAATTTATGTTTGTTCTTGTTCATTGATCTGATTTCGCAACTTTGTGATGTTCCTTGTGATTGCTGTCATTGTCGAATATTCTCGTCAGATGTGGGATGAACGAATTCTAGAACTGATCTAAAATTCGTGTGAAAGGTGATGAGCACTGTGATGAAATTATGACATATGTTAGATTTGAGAATTAAGGGTTAACAATAATTAAAATTAGATCTAATAAGTAGAATCTTGAAATAATAGAAGATATAATTAATGGAATCGATCAAAATCTGAGTTTTAAGATGAGTGGGAAGGTAGAATGATGGATCTAGAGTGGAAACTCGTGAGAAGGGTGAGATCTGAGTTTTTGACAGAATTATTGGCCATACACGTATTGCGGGTGTCATTACGCGTATGGGAGACTTTCTAGGGGCTGTACGCGTCGTAGACGTGACCTGTCCCCAAGGCCAGCACGACCCCCCTGGTAATACGCGTATGGGCTTGGTCAATACGCGTGTGAAGGGTAGTCATAGGCGTAAGGGGTTGCATGAGGGAATTGAGAGAGGTGTCAGCCTCTGCCATTATACGTAAGGGAGTTTCCATACGCATATGCCTGCAGGGAAATACACGTATGGGGAAGGGTGTTACGTGTATGGGCAGGCCTGGGATGACTTTTTCTCCATTTTTGCGATTTCTATCCAGATTTTGCTTGGAACGCAATTCCGTTTAATCGGTAGGATTAATATGACTTAACTGAACTTAAGAAATATTAGTAATGAATTTAATCGGGGAAATGTGGAAATTCCATGGGTGTGCCCTTAGGGGTGTGTGTTCGATGAGTGTGAGCCATGATTGTCGAATGTGGATAATCTTGTGCGATTGGGGTAATTCCCGAGAGGATTATGGTGAGTGATGATCGTGAATTATGCTTGAAATTATTATTGTAATTGCATAATGGTGTTGTCATGTATTTCATGTCATGTGTCTTGTGGAGATGACTAGGTAGGAATCCATGACGGGTGCCTAGTTCATCCGGACTTCATGTGGAAGTCATTGTGGAGATAAGTTGTAGTTCAGAGGAACGTATACGACTTATCCGGATTCCGACAGAAATCGGGTTCTAGGGTGAACCGTATGTATTTGTGTTGGTACCACATGCATTGTGTCGAGTCAGTGAGTTACATTACATATTTGTATTTGATTATGGGCTATTAATGTCGAGTGATTGAGATGGCACGTGTATGTGTGTTGCATGTGTATGATTGTATGTGTGGTGTGTAACTACTCCTTAGCATGTGTATTTCACTGCTTATTTATTGAATGTAGTTCTCACCCCTTTTCTGTTTGTTGCATTTGTGCTTCTTAGGGAGTGCAGATGACCAGGTACCTGAGTAGTGCTTGGAGTGTGTTGCTATTTGATCGAGTCCTAGGAGTCGCTCTGATACGTAACATGGGATGACGAGCTTACGTTATATTTTGCTTATTTTCTTGATTAGTTGTTACGTATCTTTTATTTGTTGGATTAATGATATATAACCACCGGTTGTGGGGATTATGTTTAAACATTGATTTTATTTCGCTGTTTTATTAAATGACCTTGTTGAAATATTGTGGAAAGCATGAAGTGACTTGATACTTCATTGAATGAGAAAATGTCTATGTGACATCCTACGTGTTTTGGAAACTCTGATGTATTTTCTTTAATATTCCTATAATACGCGTACGGGGTAGAGTGGGGTGTCACATAAACTATTAGGCTTGTTGTTGGTATTGCAAATAACCACAATTGGCCCATCTACCAAATGGACGCCAAATTTGTATTTTGAACGAACCGCTTAAAATGGAGGTATATGTAGGACAACCCCTGGTTTTATTGTGAGAAATCAAGAGTTGATGTTCTACAAGTTGAAGAAGGCGTTATATGGTTTGAAGCAAGCTTCAAGAGCTTGGAACAAAAGAATTGACGGTTTCCTAAAGGATGTTGATTTCAAGAAATGTGTATATGAGCATGGAGTGTATGTGAAGACAGATACAAATGAAGGAGTGATTATCCTTTATCTATATGTAGACGACTTATTAATAATAGGCAGCAACAAAAAGTGTATTTTTAAGTTCAAGAGTGAACTTATAAAAGAGTTTGAGATGACTGACCTTTTCCTCACGATACACTTCCTTGGCATTGAGTTCGACAAGTCCAAAAGGGGATTGCTCATGCACCAAAGAAGATATGCTCTTGAGATATTGAAGAAGTTTGAAATAGAGAATTATAATGCTGCCATTACTCCAGCTGAACCAAATATGTAGTTGTCTAAGAATGAGGATGAGAAAGATGTTGATCCAACTTAACATAGGAGGTAGATTGGATCCTTGGCTTACTTGTGCAATATGCGAATGGACTTGGCGTTAGTATCGGTATTGTGCGTAAGTTTATGGGGAGACTGAAGGTGACTCACTTGACAATAGTCAAGAGGATCCTAAGATATGTCAAAGGTTCTATTGGCTATAGAATTCTCTTTCCTGCAGCGGATATGGGTAGAAAATGTAATTTGCTCGGTTTTGCCGATCCAATTGGTGCAAAGATAAATATGATCAAAGGTCTATAGCTCGATACATCTTTATGTTTGGGGCAACACCAATCTCATGGTGTTCGAAGAAGGAACTAGTAGTTGCACTCTCATCTTGTGAGGTCGAGTATATTGTCGCTTCGTTATGTGCGTACCAAGCCTTGTGATTTATGAATCTATTGGAGGAGCTAGACAGCAGTGAGAGTGAGGTTGTTACACTCCTAGTTAACAATGTTTCCGAGATTAATCTTGCTAAGAACTCAATTTCACATGAGAGAAGCAAGCATATTAAGATGAGGTTTAACTACTTGAGGGAACTTGTTAGTGAAGGAAGGTTACGATTGGGATATTGTAGGAGTGAAAACCAAGTGGCTAATTTGTTGCCTAAGAGAGTATCAAATGATATGTTCAAGAGATTGAATATGAACATGCGCATGGAATACTAGGCGCACTTGAATTAAGATGGTGTATTGAATGTATCTCAAGCAATTCAAGTGTTATAACCGGTTACACCAAGGCAAACAACAACTCTGAAGTAGCAGAAAAATAAAGTTTTCAAAGGCGTAACCGGTTAACCTCATGCGTTAACCGGTTACCATTGAGAAAATAACGAAGATACTCAACTTCAGAAGAGTGGTAAATTATCTTCTACCTATCACTGGGTAGAAAACAAAAGCAATAAGTCCAAAAGAAATGAGATCATGGTATACAAATCACAGATGTTCCAAGAGATGTCTAGACATTGATCTCTACATAACTAAACAAGGCCAAAAACAAGAACATTCAAATACTGCAAATACATTATAGTGTCAAGACAGATGTTTCAACATCTATCAAGACATATATTTCAAAACATAAGAGCAGACTAAATTTAACATAACAAAAAGATAAAGAATATTAAGATATGACAACCCAGTTTGGTGAACAACAACACTTACATCTAGGGGCTACCAAGCCATGAATGAATCCACTATTAGTATTATTAATTTAGAGTTAAACTCCCCCATTTACAACTCCTCACTTAATCCCTACCTAGTGCAACTTCTATATAGAAATCACCATCTAGACAAGAGAAACCCATCTCAATTCCTAAATCACCTCAGTGATATCTAACAGTCACAACCTTCGGTAACTATATCAAACTGTTCAATTGAAAGATACCCCTCTCAATACAATATTCAGTCAAGACTCTTGACTGACAATAATGCTTGAATTTTCTTAATAGCTTTATCCAAGAAAAATATACAATTCATTACCTACAGATTTCTGAATATCAAAAAAATTATGTTTACCACAATGTATCAACTGATACAAAGGGTGACTTACAACACAAGAAAGTACACGAATCTCAAAACCCTAAACCCTTATAATTACTTTACAAGAATTCATTACAAGGTATACTCTCTCTTTATGCCCTAGGTCTTGGTCTTCCTATCGCAGTCGGTTTTTGTGGTGTGACCACTACCGCTCCTGGTGCTACTTTCTGATTTCTACATTTATCTTATGAAGCTTAAAAGAAAGGGGGAGATATCTTAAACTATTCATGCATGCAAGTGTTTTCTCTACAAATGCAAAGAGATCTGGAATCGGGGGTTGGTTATACAAAGGGAAGCTATTAACACCCAGAGTATCTATAGTAATCTATAGGAACCTTGATTTACATCTGTTTTTACTGTTTAAATTGCTTTCTTGAGTCTATTTGTTGTCAGGTGGGGAAAGTTTCTCCTTTGGGAGGTTGAGAAAATGTTTTTGTTGTTTTAGGATTTTCTATTGTTTTTGGAAAGGTATATAGACCTAAGGTTTTTGATTAGTGCGCTCGCTAAGATTTTACAATCTTATGCCTACATATTCCCGTAATGAGATTTGGGGAAATCAAAGCGTTCGATGGGAGGAAAAAATTTTGGTGTCTTGTTCAAAGCCCAAGATTGAAGATAAAAGTGTCTGTGTCTTGTTCAAAGCCCAAGATTGAAGCTAAAAGAGTTTGTGTCTTGTTCAAAGCCCAAGATTGAAGCTAAAAGAGTATATGTGTCTTGTTCAAAGCCCAAGATTGAAGCTAAAAGAGTATTTGAGAGAGAATTTGTCATCTCTAAAGGGAGATACCTCACCTATTCGTCACAATTGAGGCTTTTTTTTATAAGGGAAGTTGCTTTAACTGGTATGTGTGGAATTCAACAATGCCACGTTTTCCTTTATAGGAGAGTTGAAATGTCATGAAGGGAGAAGCTTTAACTTAGTGTAGAGCAATTCCACTTGTTCCTTTATGAGTATTTGCATGCTAAGAGAGGGATATTGGCTTGGATGTGTTCTAGAGGCTTGCCACTTACATCACTTAGATGAAAGAGAACTTTGGCCATGATAAAGGAGGGACTCCAACTTCGATTTTGAATCAACAAGTGTGCCACTTACATCAATTATCTAGAAAATAGTTTACTTGTTTGTTTTAAAATGTGATGTATAGAGGAAATATCCTCCTACAGAAAGAACTCAGAGTCTCATCTATGGGGATGTTGAATTTTGTGCCTTGATCAAAGCCCAAGGTTGAAGCTAAAAGATAAAGGTTAGAAATTGACTCAACTAGGGGAGTATTATATCTGTCTTGTACAAAGCCCAAGATTGAGGCTGATTGGGGAAAATCTTTATATAAAGCCTAAGGGGAGGCTGAGGAAATTTAAGTGGAGGCTGACTCTCACTGAGGAAAATTGAATCCAAGGGCAGGTTCCAACTGCTATGAGGAAACAAAAGAGAAACTGACTCCTGCTGGAGATTAGATGAGAGTTGGATTTATTGAACTGCCATATAGGCTTTGATTCCTTTAGGATTTGTTGATTGTAACCTGACCCTTGCTGGGGATTAAGGTGGAAGTTAAGCCTTATTGAGGATTATAGGAGACTCAAAGGATGAGTTTGAATGTTTTAGAGGTTTTGACTCTCTTGAGAATTGGTGTAGAGATGACTATGGTCTATTTTGTGCTTTTAGGAAGCCTGAGGGTCCTTGTACTAAGCCCAAGAGGAGGATGAGGATGCTTCTAGGAAGCCTGTGGGTCCTTGTACTAAGCCTAAGAGGAGGTTGGGGATGCTTCTAGGAAGTATGTGGGTCCTTGTACTAAGCCCAAGAAGAGGCTAGGGATTTTAGACTTTCCAAGTCTTAAGAAAGTTCAAAAAAGGTTTCACTGGAAAATAATCGTTTCTTTGTTGAATTGTTCCAAGATTAAAGGGGTTAAAGAAGAGGTTTCACCGGGAAATAATCATCTCTTTGTTGAAGTTTTTCAAGGTTGAATCAATTGAACAAAGCCCAAGAGGAGGCTGACTGTATTGGGAAGAAGAATTCCTTTGTACAGTGGGGAACTAGTTGTTTAAACTAAGTTATACTGATTGAGAATGGTCCTATTGTATGAACTAGTGTAAACTAAGGATGATTCAAATACTAAGAGAAACTTAACAAGATATGTACAAGCATATATACAAAGATATGAGTAAGTATATAAATAAGTATGAATTGAATTGAGAAAAGTGGTGGGTCTTACACTCTAGACAGAGGCCCAAGTGTACTATGATTGATTGGATGTTTTCTTCAAGATTGAGTTAGGGTTTTGAGAAATTGAAGAAAGTTTTAACTTTTAAGATGGCTTGATCTTTAGGTAAACAAAGGTGTTGGGTCTTACACTCTCGATAGAGGCTCAGATTTATTGAAAATAAAGTTTATGTATAGAGAGATTAGACTTATACTCCTAGCAGAGACCCAGAGTTATTGAAAACAAAGTTTATGTACAGAGAGATGAGACTTACACTCCTAGCAGAGGCCTAGATGATTGAAAACAAAGTTTATATACAAAGAGATGGGACTTACATTCCTAGTAGAGGCCCAAATGATTTCGAAAATAGAGGCATGGGGCTTACAACTCAAGGAGAGGCCCAGATGATTTTGAAAATAGAGGCATGGAGCTTACAACTCAAGGAAAGGTCCATGGAGGTTTTTTATTGTTTGAAACAAAGTTTATATACAAAATATTGGGGCTTATACTCAACGAGAGGCCCAAATGATTAATTTGAAAACAATGATCGCACCGCGATACCTAAAGACGTTGTGGGACTTATACTATAGTAGAGACCCAAAATTTATTTATGTACATAGGAGGGTTGGATCTTACACTCAAATAGAGGCCCATGATGTATTTGAAATAAAGTTTTGAAAGATTAAATCAAAAGGGAAACCCTAATTTTATTTTTTTTGCATTTTTAAAAGGAAAAACAATTAAAAATGATAAAAAAATATCAAATAAATTCAAAAAAGCAAGTTATGAATCATGGTTAGGGTTTGAAAAATTATGTTTTTATTCACATGATGATTTAAATTCATTTGGTCTTGAAACATCAAGAAAAATAAATTATTTAAAATGTTTAAAACAAATTAAAATAAAATTCTTTAAAATATTTAAAAATAGATCAAATAAAAATATTTTTTTTGATTTTTTTTTGTGGAATAAAATATTTAAATATGTAAAGGATTTATTTCTAAAAAAACACTTGAAAATGATTAAAATTGAGAGAGAAATTAATTTTTGAAAGTAAAATGAAAATGTTAAAAATATTTGAAAATTCAAAAATTTGCGAAGAACATCATCCTCTTCCTCGTGCCCCACCAGATGCAAAACCTCTCAAATCTCTCTCAATTCGTAATGAAATTGAATGATGTAAACATCAAACTTGTTCAAGGGTTTGGATCACTCATATATGATATATGTGAGGTGTTAGGACCATTGATTTGAGTTGGATTGCTCCCTATTGCAAAATTCGATTCTCACACCTCATGAACTTGAAAAATTGGAATGATGAGTGAAATGGTGGAAAACATGTATTGTGATGTTTTAGTGTGTTTTGGTTAACCAGAAATGACCTCTATTTATAGTAGAGGAAGTTGTTTTGCAAGGAATAGTGAATGGGGGCTAGATCACCCTATTGTTCAATGCATATGGCTAGGTGTTCAAAGTCTCCTTTATCCATTGACTTGAATTGAACTTGCAGGCCTTGATTCTTCTGGTTCTTTGATAAGTCTTGACTCATTTAAACTGATATGAACTGATTCATGCCACCTCAATGCATCCTTTCAATGTCATATGACAAAATTGGATTTTGGATTTGCAACATTGATTTCCACATGCCTAAAGGATGAGGTTCTTGACTTATAAGGCACTATGGTGTGATTCCTTTGTAGATGGCAGGTGTATTGCATCTTTGATACTCGTCTTGTATGGTGACAAGGCTTGCATAATCATCAAAATAGCAAAATTGAGTGGTATGCACAGTCTCTCTTGGAAAATTAGAATGGAAAATGCCATTTTGCAAGGTCCATAACTTCTTGCTCAAGTTGAATCAATGGATGTTCTTGTACTCTTTGGAAAGCTTATATATCATAGTTCAACTTTGATGTTTACATTTGGTCTTGATTCATCTTGGATCATAATGAAGAATACCTCCAAAGTTGGGCAAAACATGAGGTAGGTTCTGCCTAGAAAATTTCTAAGTGTCAAAGTTTCAAATCTCATGAAACCCTAACTTTAATGCTTAATATCTCAAAATCTAGGCATTTTTTGGGGTGCTTGTGTTTTTCAATCTTTTTATATGTAGGAAGATCTATCACTTGGGCTTTTTATGGGAGAAAATGGTTGCTTGGATCACAAGTTATGGCCTTGAAAAGTTGGGTAAAAATCAAGTTCTTTCCATAACTTAGTGAAATTTCAAGTTTCTCAAAGTTGCCCCTTTTGCAAGTAACCTCATTTTTCTTGATTTTTATTGATTGATCATGATCCAAATCATAATTTAACATTGTTCTTGACTTAAAGAGGCCATGTTCACCAAAAAATCCCAAAAGTCAAACTTGGTTTTGATCACAACTGACTTTTTAATTAGATGTAACTTGAACTTTATGATCCTTTATGAAATTAAGTCCTTGGGCTAAATTGAACCTAATGGATGGATTCAAAAGGTTCTTTTGAGGGTCTTGAAATAATGTCCTAAGGTTTGAGATCATGTCTTGGTCAAAAGTCAAAGGTATGGTTGACTTTTTCTCAGGAACCCTAGTTTGTGGTCCAAATGGATTTGAATCCTTGTATTGCTTATGAATAAAGTTCTTTGAATCAATCCAATCTTTTGAATAGATCAATATGATTCCTTTGAGGTTCTTGAAACATATCTTGAGGTCTTGGATCATGCCTTATTCCAAAAGTCACTCTAGGGGTTGAATTTGGTCAAAACCCTAATTCCTGATATTTGATAGGTGCAAACCCATGAGGCTATTTTGAACTTATAAATGGACTAATGAGGTTCTTTTGAGCTTCTTGACTCATGTATTGAAGTATTGGCTCATGCCCAGATGAAAATTTCTCTTTGGAAGCCTTGGCCGACCAAAACCCTAATTTGGTGACACTGATGGTCTTAAGGCTTAATTAACTTGGAATGGTGCAATCTTGTGTTAAATTCTTGTTGGGGAGGATCTCTTGATCCTCCATGGATGTTTGAGAGGATTGAAGAGTTGAAGATCATGTAAATTCTTAATTGATCCCTTGCCTGAATGCCCTCAGAGGGCTCAAAACCCTAATCCTTGGTTAAGGTGAATACTCAACAATCTTTGAGATGATTGGTGAGGTATGAAAATACATCCATATTATGGTGATGATTTGCACAATGATGTGAAGTCTTGTGGTCAAATTTTAGGGTATGACACTTCCTTTTATAGCCTTCAGCAGTTCATGGGCTTTGAAATCTCTGTTCAATCTTTCCTTGACCCACGTTCTGATTACACCTTAAATCTTGGAACAGATCTGCAACAAATATGTTGCACCAGACCAAGACGTTGAGTCCACAATGGTAGGACATCTTATCTGACATGTTCTTCTTTGCAGATTTATTCTTATTGGAACATATTGTTTTACCAAAATTTGCTCAAATCTTAGAGTCTTCAATCTCCCCTTTTGACAAATTTTGGCTAAAACACCTTTTGCACAATAAACCCAAGAAATAAGGAGAAATAAAGTAGGAAGTCCTAAATTCATTTTATCTAGCCTGTAATGAACCTCCTGGAAGCTTTCATTCTTCATGTACAACATACACCACCTATTGTACGACAAGTATCATGAACCCTGGTGTACATGAGGAAGAAGATGCAGGCCATTCCCCCTCAAAACTAGTCCCAATTTAGCATCCTCCATTATCCAAAATAGGACATAGAGGAGCAGACTCCAATTCCGAATAACTCCAAACATAAGACACAATTGTGTTCATAACTCAGATCACAAGACACAAAAAAGAAGACTCAGGAAAAAAACTGAGACACAGACAGGATGTCAGAACAACACATCCAACATCCTTGCAAAACAACTGCAAGAACAGAATTAGACCCCAACCAGAGATCAGTTATGTATTGTAATATGCAACACACAAATGGGGTAGACATACAACTTATCTCCCCTTTTTAGCCAAAAATTAATAAAGATGCCCAACACAAGTCCATACCCACACGGTACTTACCCAAACCCGAACAAAAGCCATTAAGACTAGACACATCAAAAAGAAACACAACCTGACATAAACAAAGCCAAGACCCCCTTTAAATACCCAAGCAGTCTCTCTAGGAATTAACGTTCCATAGAAGTTACCGAAGAACAATTCAATGAGGATATAAATTTAGGTAGATAACTTCATCATAAATGACTGTGCACCACCCAAATCAGATTTGACTGTTTCAACTTTAGGGAGAACCATCCAAGGAATGCGCATGTACCAATACACATGTTTTGCACGCTTTCTTTAGAGCACACTCTCCACCATCCAAATAGAGCTACTTTGAAACAACCACGAGTCCTAAACAATGTCCTGACATCTGGTCAGACTTTGTCTAGTCTCTCTCTCTCTCTCTCTCTCTCTCTTGTCCATTTTGAAGCATAGTCACAATGCTTACCAATGAACAACACACATACTCCTTTCATCCAGAATTAGAAAGTCCTAATCATGATGTTCAGACAGTATGTGTGACATCTCCAATTTATCAGCAGAAGCTTCCGTGGACCTTATTCCAAACTACAGAGAAAAATAAATTCTCCCAGACAATATCCAATCTTGTTTATCAGGTCTCTTCTAAGAAACATGAACATAGTTGAATTACTTCAAAACCTTAATATGTCAGGCTCATAAGCAGAACTTATTAGGCTAAAGCACAAACACACCATGATGTTAATACATTGAGTCAAACATCACAATCTCATATGATTTAGATGAGCACCTTTATGCTTATAAGAGAAAGAAACAAAACAGGAGCACCAGTGTTATACCATAACCAATAGACTCTTGGATTGTGATCAAATAACACCATTGATCATTCTCCTCTTGAACACATCCACACGTTGTAAAAATCCATCTTGAACCTTACAACCATAAACAACCTTGTTCTTTGAGAATAAATCCAATCAAGCCTGAAATGTTCACAGTCCCTAAAGAATCATACACATTCTCTTAACCCCTTGGTTAATTAAGATGTCATCCACACATGGAATTCATCAAACCCCTTCACCAAATGAAGAA
The DNA here is from genome assembly GCA_963859935.3 of Lathyrus sativus. Lineage (NCBI taxonomy): Eukaryota > Viridiplantae > Streptophyta > Magnoliopsida > Fabales > Fabaceae > Lathyrus > Lathyrus sativus. The sequence goes on from OZ012741.1 coordinate 533,829,065, forward strand.
AAAAACCTACTCATCTTGCTTTTTTCTCAAGATTTAGTATTCCAACAGAACTAACCATTTCTAATCCACCTGGTGAGAACCAAAAACTTTCCTTTCTGAATAGATGGTTAATTGAGGACTCCAATAGATCACAATTGTAGCAACTCATAGATCATCATATGAGGCATAATACCACAGAGAGAAATAAACTCTCACAATCCTTATGAAGCTTCAACCCAGAAGCATAATGTTCAGACATCCTATTTGATATTACAAAGTCATCACCCATCCTTAAGCATCCAAAGAGGAGAATCCCTCTGGCAGATACCAGTATGACTGACAATAATCATGAAGATATAGATTAAGCATCATACAAGCCAAAGTACATCAACACTATTAAGCAACAGGCTTGAGCAGGTAGTTCCTTAGAGCACACTCTAAAGACACTTTCCTTTAGAGTAACCAAACAAAATACCTTTCAAAGGTCCTTGATCATGTGGGAACAACAGAACTGGAGCTTCTAGTACTAACACCCCCTTACCCCCAGACAGAACTCTGGAACACTCATATCAAACATCTTATAAGAGACTCCAAGAAAAGGATCAAAACACCAAGCAATCAGCAACTCCCTTGAGCTTTTAGCTATTACATGACTAAAAAAAGTTGAGATAGACTTTGGAAACAACCATAGTTGGAAAGAAACCACTCATAAGAAGACAAACTTATACAAGATGGTACAACTCCAATTCACACAAATAACTTAAAATTGTTTAACACAATGTCGGAACATTTTGATTTACATCAATGTCTTGACTAGCCAAAACACATCCCTTAGACTTCCAGAAATTATCCCACATTGAATGGCTTTTTCACCATAACACAACAAGAGTTCTATGTTCTCATAGACTTGATCATGAAATCAAGTTTGATTAAAGAAACTCCTTCTTGTACATATAAATGGAAAAACAACAACTAGACCTTTTTAAAAAGGCTCAAGAGAACGAACAAATACCTTGATGACATCTGCTTCAATCAACATTCTCTAAGGGAATCATCCACACACGATCAGAGTCCACACCAGAACCAACCCTAATAAAAGAGGTAGTCATAGAATAGATACAAATATCTGCAAGATCACTCAGATTCAACTTTGAAAGACCAGAAAAGTCTCCAAGATGTCAGAGTGAATGTCCTTGACATGTTTCCTTGACTTCTAATGCACATAATTTGATAGAGATGTCTTCACAGCCCTTCAGCATAAATTAGGACACAAGCTCCTTTAGCGAAGAACCAGAAGTCTAGCTCCAGATCAGAAATAGACTAACCTAAAGAAACTGACCAAAGCATATGGTGTCTTGATCTTCATCTTCACGAACACATAAATCTTAGATAGAGGCTTCCTAGACTGCAAAGAAAATGTCTCTTCAAGACCAATCTGAAGAAGATTCCCAACACTTTTGAGAACTTCATAAATGATTTCGACTGTATCTATTATTCAAGACAAATCAGTAATATCCTTGAATAATCAGGATCACTTTCCAAGAGTTAGACACCTCATGTAGTTGCTCTTGAGACCAGTAGGGAAAATTTCACCACAAAGATCCAATGTCTTCACACTCAAGAATGCTTTGAAATTAATCCGCTTTTACTCCAGTTTCAGCCAATTGTGATGAAATTTAAGAAACCGTGTCATTCCTTCCTTTCTATACCCAAATGGACTGCCTTCCAATAATTCTGATAGGGAATCCTCAAACAAGGGCCATCTCTGATAGGGTTAGGAGCAAAAATAACTTGCACATGACTTTGTTCTCATAAGTACCCGTGGATCTTCTTCTTGACCTCTATTTATCAAACACATTTAGAAGTGCCTTTATGAGTGGACTTGAGAGAAACTCAAGTATCTTGAGCTTAAACGTGACATAGAGTGTTTACCAAATCTATAGATCATGAATTTGATAAACAAGGCCTCAACTCAACCTATTTTCTCCTATTACCCTTCATGATACCTGGTTAAAACTATCTCCTAAGCAACATAGGAAGATCTTTCAGTGGAAGCCAGATCACACTGCTCTCTCCTTTATATTACTCCCAATTAATGATGGCATAGAGAGGCTGACAACATCTTTAACAAGATCCATGTAAGATGTCAAAACATCTTATAAGGCACCATGCATAACAATATCATCATTATCAGCAGCAGCGGTAGAATCTTCATAAGAGTATTAAATAAACCATCAGAAGTTGTCAGGTTGGATTCAGAAAGTTATCCTCCTAGCTTCCAATCTTCTTGAACATAAAAATAATGGATGGTCTAACAACACAATCTCATTCCTTGTTCAAAATACCATAAAGTATCTTCCCTAGAACTCATCCAGAAACAGAATAGGGTGCCTGCTTTGATATCAATTAAAATAATGGTATACAAATCACAGATGTCCCAAGAGATGTCGAGACATTGATCTCTGCATAACTAAAGAAGGCAAAAAAAAGAACATCCAAATATTGCAAATACATTATAGTGTCATGACAGATGTTTCAACATCTATCAAGACATATATTTCAAAACATAAGAGCAGACTAAATTTAACATAACAGAAAGATAAAGAACACCAAGATATAATGACCCAATTCAATGAATAACAACACCTACATCTGGGAGCTACCAATTCAGGAATGAATCTACTATTAGTAGTATTAATTTAGAGTTAAACTCCCCCATTTACAATTCCTCACTTAATCTCTACCCAGTGCAACTTCTATCTGAAATCACCATCTAGACAAGAGAAATCCATCTCAATTCCTAAATCACCTCAGTGATATCTAGCAGTCACAACCTCCAGTAACTGTATCAAACTATTCAATTGAAAGACACCCCTCTCAATATAATACTCAGTCAAGACTCTTGACTAAAAATAATGCTTGAATTTTCTTAATAGCTTCATCCAAGAACAATATAAAATTCATTACCTATAGGTTTCTGAATATAAAAAAACTAAGTCTACCATAATATACTGACTGATACAAAGGGTGACTTACAACACAAGAAAGTACACGACTCCCAAAACCTTAATCCCTTATAATTACTTTACAAGAATTCGTTACATGGTTTACTCTCTCTTTATGACCTAGGTCTTGGTCTTTATTTTATAGCCTTCATCAATCTATGGGATTGGAAGTCTCTGTCCAATCTTTCCTTGATCCACGTCCTAATTGCACCTTAAATCTTGGAACAGATCTGCAACAAATCTGCTGCACCAGACCAAGATGTCGAGTCCACAATTCTAGGACATCTTGTCTGACATGTTATTCTTTATAGATTTATTCTTGTTGAAACATCTTGTGCAACATCATGTTTTACCAAAATTTTCTCAAATCTTAAAGTCTCTAAGAAAGATTCTTGACTACCGGTCACTGGGTAGGGGAATAAAGTAAAGGTCAACTACCTGTCACTAGGTAGGAGAAGAAAATAAAGTTCAACTACCTATTATTGGGTAGGAAAAGAAATAAAGGTCATCTACCTGTCACTGGATAGGACAAGAAATAAATTTCAACTACCTGTCACTGGGTAGGACAAGAAATAAGAAGCTCGAAAGGAAGAATAAATCTTTACCGGTCACTGGGAAAAAGCAAAGATGACTAACCATAAGGGGTGAGAGATATTACCTGCTACTGGTCACCAGGTAAAGCAAAAGCAATACACTCAAAAGGTGAAGAAACATTACCGACTACCTGTCACTTGGTAGGAAAAGTGAAGGCAATGAACTCACGAGGAAAGATTTGAACAAAATTTTCTAACAAATTCCACTTGGAGAACCTACGACCGAGGTCTATTGTAGGGATTTCAGAAGATATCAACTGGGGGAGTCTACTGCCGAGACTTAGGACCTCATTAAGGAATACCTTTTACCAAGATTCTATTGAGAAATGTGTCAACCATCAAAATTTACTAGGGAATCTGCTGCCGAGATTAGACAGGGAGTCTACTGCCGAGATTCTGAAAAGAAACAAATATCTGTCGAAGTTTAAAGAAGCATCATAGTTAACCAGAAAATCTACTGCCGAGAAACCAGAGAATTTACAAATGAAACACCTTCTGCTGAGGTTTAACTGAGAACACACCCGCTGCCAAGGTTTTTTTTTTGTTGGAAAATATTCTGCCGAGATTTAACCAAGGATTATACTGCCTAGATCCAAAAAATAAAATACCTTCTTCCGAGGTTAACTGGAAATCTTCTGCTGAGATTTTCCAGGAAATGAAAGGAAACACCTTCTGCCGAAGTCTGCTGTAATCCTTTTTTGAAATTATCCAAGAAATCTACTGCCAAGATTCTTAGAAAGAAAATACCTTCTGCCAAGGTTTGTTGGAGAAAAAATAATTTGATAGGATAAATTGACAGAGTCATACCAGGCTTTTCAAATAAAGAGATGCCACTTAAAGTCATGCAATAGATTCCAAGAGAGTGTTGCAACAACACTGCTGGGGAAACAAAATCTTCAACTTTTGATGGTAATCATAAACAGATCATATACTGAGGAATACAAAATCCCCAAAGGTGCAAAATAAATGTACTCCTAATCATCTAGGTTGCATAGCCTAGAGATTTTCAAAGTGGTCACTGTCGAGGACCAAAGTACAATCCAGGAACAAACTGGAGAGAAACGATCAAACAAGACTCATCCCAAGGAGGAAATATCTCAACTGGAGAAAATTCCATCCACATAATGAGCTGGAAAGGAAAACTGAAACAAAATCTTCCACGAGGATCAAACTCAATGGGTGAACTAGAAAGGATAAACTTTTCCTTCTTAAGGTTGACACTCTATTGGAGAGAGGACTCGTGCACTCTACGGAGGAAACAACAAGGAAGAGCAGAGAAGCACTAAATAATGCAAGATGCACCATGAAACATATGATGTTATGCGTGTATGCACATGCATGAATATGCGTATGAATATGCTGACATAATAAACATGAAGATAAACAGAAGATGGATAAACATCACAGACCAATCAGCTACTCGACTAATCTTAACAAGATAGATATATCACCAAAGGTCCTGCTAGGGATTCAGCTAGAGAAATATTGCAGGGAATAAACAAAAGCCATCAAAAGAGTTAAATTCTACTACAAGGCTCAAATATCGCTGAGGTGAGGAAGATACTTCTTAGGAGAAACCCAAAAATTAATCTTTTCACATCGATAATCTACACATAGGATTACAACATGAAATCTGCTTCAAGGGAATTATATGCTGGAGAAACACAGATCTTCCAATTCTGTTTGGGGAAAGAAAGATCTGTTGAGGTAACACAAACCAAGCAGGTATTCCAAATTCTTCCAGGGAGAAACCACCTCAACATCACTCAGTACTGGTGATAAAAATATGAAATTCTGTCAGGGAACCCATGACAGATAGGAATAGAATCTCAAATACTTCAAATGCTCGATCAAATCTTAATGACTTTACTCGGGAGGAAATTGAGTTTTCCTGGAACACAAGAACAAACTCTACTTAGGGGAGTGTTGAGTTTACAACTTATAACTTTTCCCCCAGACTGCATGGTCTACAAAGGATTTTACACCGAGAGGAAACTTTGTACCATAAGGACTTGAGATAATCTTCCATAGTGTCTTCAAACTCTTGGAGAGATTATTCGTCGAATATCGACATAACTTCCCGAGATTGACTAGACTTGACACATTCTTTTATCAAAGGAGTATTCAAGCTTTGTCCCATATGAAAGTATCAATTAGGAAAACAAACTTGCTTAGGCTCAAAAATGTTTTCAGGTGACATGCCCCTGAATATGGTCATTCTTTGATATGATTTGTCAATTATTCATAAGAATTTCAGGCCTCAAAAGATTAAGTTCATCACTGATGCTCATATGTAAGCTTCTATGATGTCAAACAAATGTATGCAAGCAGAAATTGTTAATTTTGAGAATGATAATTATAGTGCAATTACACGTGTTTATCTTGAAGTTTTTACTGAAAAGATGTCGTCAAACCCTGTGGATAAATCACTAGCTAGAATACGACATTGATTTTGAATACATATGCAATACCAACAAAGATCTTTTAGCACAACTCATGGGAGTCAGGAACGCTATCTGGTTAAAGAATGATTTCAGAATAAACCCTGCTTCAATTAGGTCTTTTGAGGGTTGAAACATGGTCTGGATCACGGTTTTCAGAAAAAAGGATTTTTAGGCTCAAAGTTTATTTTTATCCATCCATTCTCCGTGATGTTCTTCAGTCCTACATTCAGCTAATTTGACATGTATGTTCATTTCTTAAAGGGATTTTGTGAGACTGATGGTTTAAGAATCAATGACGTTTTTTTTTCAAGGAATAACATTCACCCTTTTGTCTGTAGTGATACATATTTGTTCTTTTGATGAGGATGTTTCTTTGAAATCTTTTCTTTTTGCTTTTCGTTTTTTCATTATTTTGTTTTTCCTTAAATTTTTCCTAGAATAATTCTTTTGAAATTTTTGATGTTCAGCGGGATGCCCTAATTTTTGCCTAAGTCACTTGCTTTCAAGTTTTCGACTTAGCGGGCTGTTTCTTTCTTTTTCTTTCTTTCTCCTTTTTTTGAACAAATCATGCGACATTGGCTTATCTGACTTATCAGAAAGGGTTGTAACTGCCTCTCTCCTTTATGGATGAGGGATAACCACCGTGGTTAACTCTTAGATTCACACCCCTTTTAAAATTTGAACAAATTAACTAAAGACTACACTGCCCCAGGTTAAATGTAAGGTTTTTTATTTAGAAAAGAAACTCCTACTTCAAGGCTCAAAGGGGTTAACAAGGGATTATATTCCTTATATCTCCGGTGTTTGGAAATTTGAAACAATGCCTTACATCATCAGCATGGTCTTATTCAAAAGTATACAACCAGAAATTTTGCATTTTCAATTCATCATCCTCCCTCCAAGAGTTTAAACGAAAAGTTGGTATTGCAAATGCAAGAAAATATTTTATGACCGAATGCAAATGGATTACTTCAAGACAAACATACTTATTGCATTATGATTAATATTCAAAATCAAACAAATTTCTACATGTAAACAAAGCATTAACAATCATACAAGATTACAAATAAAAATTGCAGTAATAAACTAGAGTTCTAAAGAGATTGTCTCAGTCTGAGATTGAAAGAACATCCTCAACTTTCTTAGGAGATACAGAAGCAAATACACGACCGTTGCGGGTCACTCCACTAATATCGGCAACAGGAACTTCCTTGAGTTTTTATATTTATCAGCATAGAGGCGTTCCATTCACAAATGGGTTACCTCCCTTGAAGGTCAACACTTCATCGTCGATCATCTCTTGAACCTTTTCCAAGAAAACCTTGCACTCCTCAATCGAATTCCCCACTACTCCATCATGAAACTCACAAATGGTATTTGAATTGTACTAATGAGGACGAGATTTTATGACTCTGGTCTTTCTGGGTGTCATTACCGAGTTTCGAGCAAAATATGACCATAATTGACTGTAATTCATTGGGATTGGATCAAACTGGTGACTCTCTCTTTTTGGATTATTTAGAGGTCTATGCTGATTCTAGAACTGATTTTGGTATAGGTGATAAGGCACCGGAACTGGAGCTTGCAGAATCTGAGGAGAATCCAGAATTGCATCAACTTCAACATTTTCTTCCACTTGGGAATCACTAACAAATTTTTCTTCACTAGCTTGATCATTCGAACCATCTTGGATTCTTCCGCTTTTGAATGCGTTCTCGATATTTACTCTGACTTCCACAATTTTGGAGAACTCTAGAGGCACAATGTCTACCATTCTGACATGAGAAGAGTCTGACAGAGTTCTTAGAAACATTTGGCCAATTCTTTCTCTAAGAGTGGTGGATGAACTTGAGTTGCCAATTCTTTCCACCATTGTGCATACTTTCTGAAGGATTTGTTGTCCTTTTGACTCATACTCATCGATTAATCGCTGTCTGGAGCCATGTCCAAATTGTAATTGTATTGTTTCACAAAAGCTCCAGCTAGGTCTTCCTAAGACTGAATATGGTTCCTTTCTAGCTTCATATACCATATTAAGGATCCCCCATATAAACTTTCTTGAAAGCAGTGAATAATCAACTTATCGTTGTCGACATGAGTGGTCATCTTTCGACAGAACATTGCGAAATAGTGCCTTGGACAACTAACACCTTTGTATATTTCAAAGACATGCATTTTGAACTTCGGGGGAATAAGCACGCCCGGAACTAGACACAAGTCATGAGCCTTAATACCATATGCATTGCGTCCTTTCATCATCTTCAATTGTTCCTTTAGATCACAAACTCCTCCTCGATTTCCACAACTATAAGATCATTCATCTTTGTCACAGGGTGGTGTCGCAATTGCGAAAAACACCTGGCAGAAAAAAATAGAAGAGACGCCATCGAACGTTATTTATCTCGATGCAGGGGAAAGGAAACGATCAAAGAGAACCTAAATAAAGGAAGAAGATAAGGTCATTGCAACCAAATCTTGAGTTCAGGAGTCGGTTATGTGAGAGGAAGGTATTAGCACCCCCTCGCATCCGTTGTACTCAACGGGATCCATGCTTGTTGTCTAATCAAAGGGTGAGTTATCTAAAGCCTACTGCTAAATGGAAATGAGAAGGGAAAAAAAGACACTCGATAGGACATCTCCGCCCTATGCCTACTTATTCCCTCGTGCAATGGGAAAGTCAGAGTCAACGTAGTTCGAAAGACTATGGGTGAAAGGGGAGGTTGCTTTCCCAGACATCTCTGTCTTATGCCTTCGTATCCTCATCTAGTATGAGAAATCAGAGTAGTCATAGTTCAGCTTACGACCACGAAAGAAAGGGAAGAGTGTTTGCCAAGACATCATCGTCTTGTGCCTACGTATCCTCATCTGGTATGAGAAATCAGAGCATCTGTAGTTCAGCTGACAAATTGTTAAGTGATTTTCTTATGAGTGACGTTAAGTTTTCATCCCAGTAGTTAGGGTCGATGCTTGTTTGCGGTAGAACGGAAAAATAACGTACCCTTTCTGAAAATGAGTTTGAAAGACAATTCCGAAGGATAAAAAGGTTTTCAATTTGTTTGTGAGTTTTAGAGAAGTGAATTAATTTGATTTGAGATTCATATTGCACTAAAGTCTATGATATAAGAGCGAATGCGTGACATATCGCCCCCAGACAGGACGTACACTAAACACTTTAGACAAGCAAGGAGAGACCCATCACTCATCATTTCCCATATACTTAAGGCTCGTGGAGCACAATGTTCATTGTATTTATTAAGTGTGTTAATGATGTTTTGAGATGAGAAGAAAGAAGACTCAAAGGTTGAAAAGAAAACAACTAAGGGAAACTGACTCCTAATGTTGTCATGCACAATGATCCTAAAGTTGGAATAGAAAGGGAATTCTACCTAATGTTAGCATGCAAAGAGAGGTACCTAAGGTTAAGGTTTGAAAGAGACTATCCTATTTGTTATTATGCAAAGGATTGAAAGCCTAATGTCTCTCCTACCTCCAACTTAATTAGAAATTAAGTGGAACTAGGAATCCTAAGGGATCATGTGAATAACACAAGTAAACATTATACTAATCAATCACAAGAAGCAAAAGCAAAGTCAAAACTAAAGGAAGAAATAAAGAGATGAAGAGTAAGAAAGTGTCAAAGTAACACAAGATGAAAAGAATTCAACATCAATGCACAAGTGTCACACATGGATTAGAGCATGTTTATCAAATGAATCAAGACATCAAATATGGATAAAACACACAATCAATCACATACACTCAAAAATCATATCATCATAAGAAAATGTTCACACTTTCAAATTCAAGAAAGAAAATGAAAACATTCAAAGAAGTGCACAAGCAAACTTGTTTTAGAACCACAATTGAACACCATAAAGCAACATACCAACTCAAAATGAATTCGACAAGATGAAAAGCACGTTAGGGCAGTAGCAACATCATGAACATCACTCCAAATATCAACTCAAGAAACTCAAGAAGAACCATTAAGGATCAATCTTAAAACATGCATCCAAACTAGGCAAGTCCATACCATGATCATCTTCAAATGAAAACATGTATTCAAGTAAGGTACAAAGTGAAAGTTGATCAAGTAATACACACCATAACATGAAATTCAGAAGAAAACGCAAATGATTCAATTCACATCTAAACCAAAACATCAAGCAAGTTCAAGAAATATCAAGTTTCAATCATGCTCAAAGAAACAATCAAATTATCCATACAAGAACACATTTGAATAAAGAAGTGGGAAATGATCATACAATGGACACATAACATGAAGATCAGAACCTTAACCAAGTCATTTGAATCACACAAGAATCATGAACCACAAGGAAAATCCATTTAAGAAGCAAGTCCTAAAACTAAGTCAAGAAATAAACAAGTTCATGTTTAAACATCATCACATTGGAAAATCAATTTGAAGCACTAATACGGTCATACAGAAATGAAACCAAAGCTCAAACTCATGTTAAAACAATCAAAATAAGCATAGAAGAAATATCAACAAGAGTTGCATGAATGCACCATCAAAAGAAATCCACAAGTTCAAGCATGTTATGAATCGAGGACTAAACAAAACCAAGTGATAAATATCCAAGAAATGATCATCAAGGCATCAATATGGCATTCAAATATTCATTAATCAAGTGTCTAAATATGTGAGAAAAATTGGTTCAAGAAGGCACATCAAAGGCATCAAAAGGTCAAACCCTAATTCAAGGGTAAACATGTCAAACTACTTCACATTTTAATTCAAAATAAAAATAGGAAAGTAAAATGAAAAATAAAATAAAAATGGTGAGAAATATCTCAAGACAACAAAGGATCATAAATTTATTTATTTTTCCAATTTTTATCATGATTAGAAGTATTTAAAATAAATCAAAACAAGAAAATAAAAATAAAATAAAATATAAAGAGGAAAAGAGAGGGAGGGGGTGAACTAGCAATATCCTGATGAACTGAAATAAAGTGATACGCGCTACTGGGCCAAGACATAGGGGTGTGGATAACAAAATAAGCACAAGTCCAGTCCAAATAACATCAGAAAAAACAACAAAAAAGCTGGCGTGGCATGTCCATGTCATCCTCATTAGTTAAGGTGGCAATGAGTCATACCAGCCAGCGAATCAAACACCAACAATTTAAATCATTTGAATTTAAATCAATGTCAAGGCCATATAAGCCCTCCTTCAACCTTCAGAGGCCGGAGCCCTAGTTTCGGTCATCTTCTCCGGCCAACCCTTCGCCAGAGCAACATCAAACCACCCAGAAACATGAAAAACCACCATCATTCCACACATAAATCCATGATGACCATGAATCAAATGATAGATTTAGCAAATAAACAAGTTATCATGGTGAATCGGAGGAAATAAAAAGTGAGCATAAAAAATTGATATTGCTCAAAACAAAACAACAAGCACAATATCATGTCTTGAAATGGCATAGCAACTTTAAAACAATAGTTACAAGTTCAGGATGCACATGATTTAAGAGGAAAAGGATGAGAAAGTTTACTGAGTGGAGATAGTCCACTGCCTCTTCAACACTTCCAAGGAGGTCACCAAAAGATGCAGAATGCTTTCTTAGAACTTGGAGGTTGTAGATCAAAGCTCAAATTGCTCTGATTCTTCTTCAAATTCTCAAGCCAAACTTGAACATGTAATGAATGTGATGCTCCCAAATGTTTTTTCTTGCATATAGAAGGTAGAAAACACTTGATTAAATATGAATGAATCAAGAAATGAGAGAAAACCTTGGGGAAGAATGAGATTCAAAGAGGAGCAATTTTGGAGAAAAAAAGTTCAGATTTGAAAATGGTGCGAATGAGGCTAGGTTTGGAGCTCAAATGCTTTTGATATGTTTTTAGGGTTGGAAATGAAACTGAGGCTTGGAGGTTGTTGTTCTTGGTTTTGATAGAAAAAATGTGAGAAGAATGCACATGGGGTGTTGGCTCGAGCTACGGCTTGGCAAGCTTTAGAATGAGGTTTGGAAGGATGGTTTTGCTGAGTGAGAATGAATGGGAATGTTGCGATGAAGCCTACACATGAGAGAGGGAATGTGGCAGCATTTCACTCTTTCCAAACTTTTCCAATTATGGCAAAACAAAAGGAATGAGATATAACATGTGTTTGGTCATTTGGAGTAAGGTTCTTTGGCAAGAAAGGTGAGGTTTTGGTGCATTTGATTAGTGTGTAATGGTCATGCTACAAGAGTGTTCATAATATTTAAATGGCATAGCAACTTTAAAACAATAGTTACAAGTTCAGGATGCACATGATTTAAGAGGAAAAGGATGAGAAAGTTTACTGAGTGGAGATAGTCCACTGCCTCTTCAACACTTCCAAGGAGGTCACCAAAAGATGCAGAATGCTTTCTTAGAACTTGGAGGTTGTAGATCAAAGCTCAAATTGCTCTGATTCTTCTTCAAATTCTCAAGCCAAACTTGAACATGTAATGAATGTGATGCTCCCAAATGTTTTTTCTTGCATATAGAAGGTAGAAAACACTTGATTAAATATGAATGAATCAAGAAATGAGAGAAAACCTTGGGGAAGAATGAGATTCAAAGAGGAGCAATTTTGGAGAAAAAAAGTTCAGATTTGAAAATGGTGCGAATGAGGCTAGGTTTGGAGCTCAAATGCTTTTGATATGTTTTTAGGGTTGGAAATGAAACTGAGGCTTGGAGGTTGTTGTTCTTGGTTTTGATAGAAAAAATGTGAGAAGAATGCACATGGGGTGTTGGCTCGAGCTACGGCTTGGCAAGCTTTAGAATGAGGTTTGGAAGGATGGTTTTGCTGAGTGAGAATGAATGGGAATATTGTGATGAAGCCTACACGTGAGAGAGGGAATGTGGCAGCATTTCACTCTTTCCAAACTTTTCCAATTATGGAAAAACAAAAGGCATGAGATATAACATGTGTTTGGTCATTTGGAGTAAGGTTCTTTGGCAAGAAAGGTGAGGTTTTGGTGCATTTGATTAGTGTGTAATGGTCATTCTACAAGAGTGTTCATAATCTGTCACAAGGTAATGCATCAAGATCAAGTTCATGCCCACCATTTTTAATGGGCATAACTTGATGAATTCAACATCAACTCATGCAATTTTGAGCTCAATATAAACTAGGGAGAACATAGAATATTGTCATACCCTAAATTTGTCCTTCCCTTTTTGTAAATATTTCCGCATTTTCTATTTTGCATTTTTCACTTAATTTCATGCCGTTTAGACACGCGTCCACCCCCGATTGGGTGTTTTTTTTTCAAATTTCGACTATTTTGCCCAATAGGAGCGTGACATGTGGCCATAGGGTATTTTTGTAAATATTTAATCCTTTTTAATTTCTCTTTTTTCTTACAAATATTAATTTTCTGTATATAATTTTGTTTTAACTTTTTTTAATTTAATTAAGTTTAGAATATTGTTTTTATAGAAATATTAAATAGGTTTTTTATTTTATCATTTAGACTTAGAAATAGTTTAATAAAATTTCAATATTTGAGTTTAGGATAGAATTTTATTTGGTTTATTAGAAAATAGTTATTATATTTTTGTAATATATATATATTTTTTTTAATTTTTAGTTCCTTTTAGAAATAGAAATAGAATACATTTTGTTCTTTAGAAAATAGCTTTTTAATAGAAAATAGGATTTTATTATATTTTTGTTTACATAGAAATAGTTTTTTTTTTATATTTTAGATAGAAATTAGTTTTTTAAATAGATTATTAAATATTTTTTTTTTTAGAATTTTAATAGGTTAGTATAGATTTTAATTAAATTTTTTATTATTATTAAAGTTATTTCCTTTTAATTATTTATTTAGATTATTTATTAATTAGGATTATAAATGTTAGATTGTTAATTAGGTCGTTAATTAGTTAGACTATTAATTTTATTATTAGGATTTCTTATTGTTAGTTTTGTTTAATTAATTATCTATTAGGATAGTTTATGTTAATTAGGATTAGTTGTTAAGGTCAGCTTTTTTTATTTTTATCAGTTTTAATTAGTTTTTCCATTAATTAATTATTAATTTCTTTAATTTAAAATTGTCATTAGCTTTAAACCAGCTGCCACGTGTCGCCTGATGATAGTATATATTACTATTCATCATCTCCTTCAGAAGTGACAACCCTAAACCCTAGGAAACCAGCTGCCTCCTTCCCCATTCAACATCATCATCGTGTTCTCCATACCCATTTTTTTTTCCAGAAATCAAACACCAACCTCTTTTCGTTAAAACCAAATCTCCCTTCTCCAAACTCTTTGCTCTGATACGAATCCGATCTAACATTCATCAACTTCACCAAATCACAAACTCAATGCATTTTCAAACCCAGAATCATCGTCAATCCAACCATACACAATCTTCAAACTTCATCCAACTTCTCCAAGCAAACTACACCAAACTTCCACTCCAACAACATCAAAACCTCTTCATCCATTCATCTCTTCGTTACAGTACACGACCCACGTTTCTTTCAACAACACAACCACACAAAAAGTTCCATAATCTTTCACTAAAAAACCTCCTTCTTCCTCTGTACAACAAAACATGAAGCACCATTTTTTAAAATAACAAACGCGCCTTAACCACCACAATTAAGTCGTATTCAAACACACCATTTCATCCCTTTCCACTTCTTCGTCTACCTTTAACCCATTTCAACAAAATCGATTTCGAACCACCCTCCTCTGTTTTGAAACATCGCAACAACCCTCATTTCGAAGCCACAACTTCATCGCCACGGTTAAAACCTTCAACAAGTCTCAGCCTCCAAACACCATAAACAACCAACAACCAACAACACAGAACAAACCCACCTCATCTTTGTCGCGTGGCCTTCATCAACCCACTTTTGTTTCCGAACTTCAACATCATCTTCCACCTCCTTCCATCTCAACCCCAAAAAACCAAACGAAACTCGTAATGGAACCCACACAAACCCATAATACCCAGATTTCCTCTTCTCCTTCAACAACGAATCTCTGACCTTCATCATAGCAAAACCCAGAGATTTCCTTCAATAACCTTCGAACACGATCTTATAGCAACTCTACCCAGATTTCTTCAAAAACAGCCATCAAACGAGAAACTTCGAACACGATCTTATAGCAACTCTACCCAGATTTCTTCAAAAACAGCCATCAAACGAGAAACTTCAAACTTCCATAAACCACAAACCAACTCGAAATCACCCGCTCCGTTAAACCAACCCATTTAGGATCCTCCAAGATCACCATCATCAACAAATCATAAACCCATTTCTCTCTCTCTCTCTCTCTCTCTCTCTCTCTCTCTCTCTCTCTCTCTCTCTCTCTCTCTCTCTCTCTCTCTCTCTCTCTCTCTCTCTCTCTCTCTCTCTCTCTCAAACCTCACTCATAAACCACACAAACAGAAATGGACGGAGAAATGTTTGATGAATTGATGAACCGAGAATGAGAAGAAGATAGTAAGAAAGACGAGTGGTTTGAAGTGGCTCTTTTCACGTTTGATCTTATTGGGGACCTTTTTTTTACTTATTTTTTTATTCTAATCAAACTTGTGTTAAGAAAAGGGTGATGATGTTGTGCTGATAGGTGATGGGCTTTCCAAAAGCCCAAATGATCCTTTACTTTGTTTTAGACCTAACCCCCCAGATTGCATACCCTCTGTTTCTCAGTTTACACCCCCCTGTTCTTTTTTATTTTATTTAGAATATTTAATATATTATTATTAATTATTATATGTATTGTTATTTAATAGTTATGTAAATATATATTGTTATGTAAATATATTACATATTTGTTTTACAATATTTCTTTTAGAGTTTGTATATATATTATTCTCTTTTTTTAATATATTTCTTTTAAGAAGTTGTTATATAACTTATTTTAGAACTTTCTTCTTAATTTTCATTAGAGTTTTTATATGTATATTATATTTAGAAGTTTTTTAAATATTTTTCTTTTAGAACTTTATATATATTATATTGGTGGAATCTATATCTTATTTTTCAATTTCTAGTTTATGAATATATTAGTTTATAGTATTTTCTTTTCTAGAGTTAAATTCAATTTCTCATTTGATATTGGAAATTTTATTTCAATTTTTCTCTTTGGTCGATGACGATATTTCCGTAATTCATTACCAGTCAAATTATTGATGAGTAATGTTGGATCCGAGACCACCTCTTTTCTCTCCTCATTTCTCTTCATCTTTCGATTTTATTTTGACTTGTGGATTGATGAAGTCTTGTATCTGTAAGCGTCAGATTTATCGGAGTTGATAACCTTCCCGATTTCAAATCTATGGAAGATTCCATTCATAAGTCGAGTTACGATGGTTTAGCGTCACATTGTGTCCCGATTCAATTCACTAACCAAACTAACCACTAACTTTACTTTTTGTCAAATATTAATTGTTTTAATTTCAATCATCATATTCTTGTACATATTGTTATATTCTGTATATTATCCATATCTTGTAAATATTCAAACTGACTTGTACATTCTTTCAAGACACTTAATCAACATCGAAACCATAAAATCTAAATTGGTGGACTGTTGGTTATCTGTATCTTGTATATATTCATATTCATCTCCTATTTCTCTCGCATCTTCTCAAAACACTTTTAATAGAGAATGAAGTTCTCTTTGTATTGAACTAAAGAGAGGGGATTGAGTGTAGACTTCTTCCTCTCCGAGTGTCAGGATACTCACTATAGAGTGTATGGTCTCGATACTCGTCTTTCAATACGAAGACGCGTCTGTACTCACCGCCACTTTTTTCTCCAAAAAACCTCGGTCCCATACCGAGTGCATTTTCAAAATTCTTTTCACAATTAAAGAATCAATTTCTCTTTGTATTGAATTAAAGAGAGAGGATTGAGTGTAGACTTCTTCCTCTCCAGGTGTTGGGATACTCACTGTAGTGTGTGTGGTCTCGATACTCGTCTTTCAATACGAAGACGCTTGTATTCTTTGCACCTTTTTTCCTAAAACCTCGGTCCCATACCGAGTGCATTTTCAAACTCTTTTTCAAAACAAAACTTGAATGGTCATGGAGTGGTTAGGCGTAGGCCTTCTCCTATCCCGAGTGCTTGACATTTACCGTAGGGTTTACAGTCACAAAAGCACTTACCGTTCAAAACCAAAAACACTTTAATAAGAGAATGAAGTTCTCTTTGTGTTGAATTAAAGAGAGAGGATTGAGTATAGACTTCTTCCTCTCCGAGTGTCAGGATACTCACTATAGTATGCGTGGTCTTGATACTCGTCTTTCAATACGAAGACGCTACGTTCGCCACACCTTTCATAACAAAACTCTGAGATAAAGAATTGGGTACTACCCGCAAAGGGTTATTATCCGATGACGTATTTCTCCCCTAAAAAACCAATTCCACAAATCAAATGTGACATCTTGCCTCGCATGGCGAAAACTAATCTTTCAAAAGGGATATGTTATGTACGTTCTACCGCAAACAGGTAATGCCTAAGTCTCCAACAAGCGAGCAGAAATACACCTAAACTGCTAGAATACGTACGATAGCACCATCTATAAAAACACCGATTACTCATTTCCGAACTACGGCTGTTCTGATTTCTCATGTAAGTTGAGAATACGTAGGCACAAGATGACGATGTCTTCGTGAGCACCCTTTCTCTTTTCCACCCTTTCCCCAGAAAGGCATGCTACGTCTGTTCTACCACAAACAGGTAACGCCTAAGTCTCTAAACGAGCGAGCAACAATACACCTAAACTGCTAGAATGTGTATGCTAGCACCATCTACTCGAACTTCCCCGCAAACCGTAGGCCAAACTACGGCTGCTCTGATTCTTTACTTCTTTTGAGTAAAGATACGTAGGCACAAGGGCCATAATCCTTGCCGAGCACATTCCCTACTTTTATATGTAGTTCCCCGAACTACGTCAACTCTGACTTTCTCATATTTGTTGAGAATACGTAGGCCTAGGACCGCGAAGTCCTACCGAGTCCTTTCTTCCCCCGTAACCTCTCTTTCCCCTATTTCTAACCCTTCTCTCTATATTTTGGAACATTTTTATAGCATAATATTTTAGCAAATACTTTCACACGTTGACAAACAAATGGTTCCCATCGAGTACGATGGATGCGAGGGGTGCTAATACCTTCCCTTCGCATAACCGGCTTCAAAACCCATTCTTTGGTCGCGAGACCATCTTATCTGTTCATTTATTAAGGTTTTCTCGATATTTTCCGTTCCCCTCATGGGATAAATAAACTTCGATGGCGACTCTTCTATCTATCTTTTCGCCTCCCGGTCGTTGCATTTTTCGAGTAGCGACAAATATAATTCATGTTGGAATGATCTTGAGATGAAGCTTGAATCCTTGTGAAAAGTGTCCATGAAAGTTATTTCATAATCTTGCCCTAAAACTCTTAGAAAAAATTCTAAGTTTTTGTCAATTTAACAACTTGAAACCTTAATCTTGGAAGCACCATAACTTGAACTATAATGATCCAAATGATGAGTTATAGCCATGGTCGGAAAGCTTGAAGAATGATCTACAACTTAGGTGTTTGATGAAAATTGGATAGGAGGTTGGATCAAAGAGAACTCTGGCCATGAAAGTATTTGATCAAACATGAAAACTTTCCAAAAATAGTAACTTTCTAAAACCCCAATTTCCCAAAAATGGCAACTTTTCCAAATTCTTGATTTTTGATGATTCCTATGATATTTCTTGATCAAATTCCACCCATTGGTGACATTTAACATGAAAAACACAAAAATGACCTCAAAAAGTCAGGAGTTGACTTTTTTCTTGCACATATGACTTTGTTCCCAATCCAAATGATTCACAATCATCTGATCAATTGAAGCTTCTCTGATTGAAACTGATGATCAATCTTCCACCCATAGGAATTTTTGGATATATAAAGGACCATGGAATCAAGTCTTACTCAAAGAATCAGAAATAAACTAATTTTATCTAAAACCCTAATTTCAACCCTAAAAGATAAGAGATGTCGAACCAAGCTCAAAACGTTATTTCCTCTTAGTAAGATGAATAATCTCTTGAATAAAGTTGATTTGTGTAACATGATGATGATGAGGCTTCAAATTTCTTGCCCATGAAGGTGTCACATACCCAAATATCCAAAGACCCTAGCTTGAGAACCAAAGATAGAAGGATGTGGTTTGCTTGTAATCTTGATCTAGATGATTGTGTGAGATAGTTGAGAATGCCATGAGATGAAAGGACTTTGGGGGTTGAGAATACCATAGGGTTGAGAATAAACCCTTGCTTTATCCTTGAGGATCATACTCCTTCTCTTGATAATGAACTAAGATACCTTGATCCCATGCTTAGGACCAATGTTATGCACAAATTGTGATGCAAATGATATGAAACATAAGCCTAAAGGTTAAGAAAAAGATGAGGCAAGTTTTGGGGTGTTACAGGTGGACATTTTAAGGATTTGGCATATACCTCAAAAATTGGGAATCTCTTTCACCAACTTGAACATCTAGGTTATTTTGCACGTGTTGAGGTTAAGTAGGAACATCCACTTGTGAAGCATTGTCGTCTAGAGGAAAACCATACATCGGGTTGGTCATCACTCTAAAGCCTAACATGGGATCCACATTCCATGTTCTCTTCTCTGTCCTTTAGTAACTACTTCGAATTCAACACGAATGCCAGGAAATCAGCTAACTAGTATAAGGATAGAAGGAAAAATGAGTTTTCTTTAGGGAAATGCATGTATGCAAATGATGAATGCAATGCTTTCATTTTTGTTTTCTGTTTTCAGGGAACTATAATACAAAATCAACTCGATTATTGCAAACATGGGAAAAATCGAGAACTTGAGCATTACAATTTTTATTTATAACCTTCACCAAAAGGACATTTGCCTTGTCCATATTTGAAATAGTCTAAGTTATTTTCCTTGAAAACGGTTACGATGATGTTTATGACGTATGAATGTATGGATGTAACAACCACAAACAAAATCACACAAGGCACACGGGTCCAAAGGTTTGGCATCACGAGCATGGAGCCAAAGGTAAGAACCTCCCACAATGGTATGTAATACGGTTCATATCCACCTATAGAACATGGTTCTAAAAAGTTCCCAGAGTCGTGATTCCATCTTTTTGGATATTATCGGCTTAAACCACTACTCGTCAACCAACAATATTCTCAAGAGAAACTTGTCTGAGTATGGTACCGTGTAACAACTAATTCAAGTCTACACCTGAATAGCCACCGTACCACGTCCTAATAAGGCTAAGATGGGTTAAAGGGTTCTAAGGTTCTCAACTTCTCGAGCTCCCAGGTTGGAAAATGTAATGCCAAATACGACTACTCGTATGACATCAGTAATCCCAAAGGAGCCTCCACTGAGCGGGGGATCTCAAGTTAGCTTAGTAAGGACTACCCCACGTAAACCGAACAAGACTATGCCACCCTCCTATGATAAGTGCACTCAAGTCCGGGTATAGGACTTATCTCACCATACAGATCACCAAGCACCCAAACATAACAAGCAATAACAAACAAATCAAACAAGCAAGCATAATAAAACAAAGTAGGCCGAACCCGTCAGTATCCCCAGCAGAGTCGCCACTTTTTTGAAGCAGAGAAATTTGTGAGTTTTAGCTATTGATTAACTTAACTCAAAATACAAGAGTTTCCACCTCACTTTTATTTTATCCAAAAGGAAAGGAAAAAGAGCGAAAAAAACCTAAAGAGTTCTAAAACAAGAACAAATAATGAATGGGTAAGGGAGTTTGTTACGCTAAAGGAAGGTGTTAACACCCAAAACATTTATAGTACTCTATAGGAGACCTTTGAAATATTTGCACATTTTGGTTTGAAAAGGTTTATTTGAAAAGAGATTGGGGAGATGAGAAAAGAAATAATTTTTAAGATTTTTGTGTTTGAAGAGACTTCTTGAGCCTCATACCTATACAAAGTGCAATACAGGATCAAAATCTCGTAGTTCGTGGTACAAATAAAAAAATGGTTTGTTATGGTTGATTTTAAATGTAAACACAAGTCGTCATTTTAAGGAGAAAACTACGACTAGTCACCCACAAGTATAAGAAAACAACATTTGCATCATCTTAAGATGAAAGATTTTACTTGAATTAAAATTAACAAGTCTATCACTCAACATCTAAGTCGAAAATGTCAACAACTTAAATATATGAGGAATAGGAGAATTACATCTCAACTATGAAAATGACTCATGTTTAAACTTTTTGAAAAGTTTTAAATAAAAAAAATGTACAAAGGCACAAAAAGATTGAATGAGTTTTTGTATTTTATATGTCTTTTTTAAATTAGTCAAAGTATGATTAATATTGATTGACATTTATTAAAGAAAAAGAAGTTTGAAAATCACTTGACAAAAGTCAAGGTTTTTTATGAAAGAGGTTTAATTTTGAAAACAATAGGGTTTGAAAAAAAAAAGAGAGAAGATTTTGAAAATTGAATAAGGGGTGGGGAAGAAGTGACTATCCTAAAAAGCAAAATAAGAGCTAGAGATGGGAAGATCTAACCACACAAGGAGCTAACACTTGACAAGAAGTCAACATAAGCAATCCTCTTCCTTTTGGATTCAAACCACAAGCATAATAACCAGTTGAAATAAAGAATCCGAGGAGATCCCAAATTAAGCCATGGCCAAGTCAATGCGAGGTCTTCCCAAAGGTTGAAAGCCAATTAGGAGAGTCATGTATCAGATGATTTTCATAATGTCAAAATATCAACACCTGCACACAGGAAATTTCCCAAACAAATAGATAAAAACAACACCAAGGTCTAAGGTCTCAAATCTCCACGAGCAAAGGGCAAGGATCCTAGAACTAGGTTCGAAGTCCGAATCACAAATTCCAAGCATAAAGTCATATCAGTCCGGATTTGAAGAGTCAAGTCTTTTAGTGTTTAAGTATTTATTAGTGTCTTAAGAGAGGTATGGTCTAAATGGATAAAGAGAAAAAGAGCAAAATCACAAATAAAGGTCCAAATGGACAAAGATAAAATAAGATGATAAAGATGAAATGCTAAATGTTAAAGCATAAAAATAAATGACAAGAAAGTAAAGAGCGAAAAATTAAAAGGGAAAAAAGTAAAAGTTAGTGCAGTTATAGTTAGTAAGTTAATGTTAATGATGAAGAACAATTGGTTGTTTTTTGGAGAATACTCGACTAATCAATCATAAGTATGAGAACATGAATCCATACATCATGAAGGGAAGGGCTCTAACTCGGATAAAATTGACGAGTATATCAACTAACTCCCTTAACGACAAAGAAACAATCTATCTCACACCATGCTATGGCGATTAGGAGATTGATAACTCGCTTACAAAAACAACTCAATTCTGATTTAGGGACAATCTAGCGCTACGTTAAACAATCGTAATCGGACTTATGTAGATGTCACGACTATCTAAGGCCGGTCAATAACAATTTTCATGTTAATACAAGTTAGAGAAATGACATGTAGGTCATTGTCCTAAAACTTGTCACACTAAAATAAAAGAGGTAGCGGTCTCATCTTGATCATAACTTCAAAGAGAAGTCTAAAGATATGTAAGTTTTTCATTGACCAAAAGAAAAAAAAGGAAGAAGATGGAAAGGGAAACCAAATTGAATTATAATATTTGAATCATTCCATATTTAAGTTCCATCACTCTTCTTGGTGGATTAAGGTACTTAACCTATCACCAATTCGAAGCTCCTAAAATGAATCCAATGATCCACTTAAAGATAAAGTTGAACTAATGAAGGTTTATCCGACCTCATCAAACACTCAAAGTTCATGGAATTTAAAGAGAAATTTGATCAACAGACACCACAATTCAGGGCAAACAAAAAGTAAATGGAAGAAAGAAGAATGAACTCAAAACAGTCCCAAAACAAGCAAAAAAACACATTCGGACTTGTGTTAATCGATTAACTAGTTTTAGGCATATTTTGGTTAATTGATAAACACTGGCAGGACAGCAAAAAAATTTGAAAAAAAATCAACATTCCATGATTCAATCATTTCTTCAAACACCTCATGATCATGAATACAATTGAGCACGAAAGTTCAAGTAAAAAAACAACAAATGACACCAATGAAACATAATTTGCAAGATCCAAAGATCAAGCAACAAGAATCAACAAGATATCACATTTTGGAAGATGAATCAATCACAACAATGGTGGAACAAGAGTTTACCACTTCCAAATCTGAAAATGCTTCAAATCAACTTCAAGAACCACACTTCAAAGCATTGATCTACAAAATTTGATGTTGATGAAGTGTTTTGATGGAGGTTTAGCTCAAATATTAGTAAGCTTCATTCAAAAGCTTACTGACTTTTAATGGAAGAAAGAGCTTTGGTGAATTTGGGTAGATGAAGAAAATTGAGAATGAGGAAGAATTTTGACAAGGTAAATTTGGATATCAAAAGCTTGAAGAATGAATGAAATTAGGGATCTATTTATAAAATTTAGGCTTGGGAATTTTGGTGGTTTGGAATTTGGTTTAGAATTTAATCTAGGCTTGGAAATTGGATTAGAAGTAAAATCAAATATCAAATGGTGATTAATGAGGGTGTATGATGGGAATTAATTATGATGAGGTAGAGGAATTAAATGAAAGTGATATAGAATATTCCCATGATCAAAGAAGTGAATTTTGGTTAATCGATTAGCACAGTGAAAAAATGAGAAAAATGACTTTTTGTTGTGCTGTCTTGGCTCTGACTCGACTCTTTTGATTTGTCAAAGAAGACATGGAAATAAACAAATGAACCTTAGAGTCTCTTGAGCAATAAACAATCAAATCTTGGAAAACTCTTGATCAAATGATTTTGAATTATTTGCATATCAACATTGACTTTGTTCAGATGAATTTCATTCGAGATGAGGAACTGATATTTGATGTTCTTGATCCAAACTTCCTCCTGAAAACATTAATAAAAGGAAAAACAAACATTTTTTTAGATTTTGGTTAGGGTTAGTAAACATAAACAATCAAATAAAAACAAATAATAAACACACAGGGGTGCTTGGTGATCTCCCTCAAAAGCAAACCTACAGAGGAGGATAAGGGAACCAAAGCTGGTAATCTTGTTTGTGATGCAGGATGTGAATGGAAAGTGGGATCTTAAGGTTAAAAATTAGGGTATTACAAAGTGAAAATAAATTACTATACATAATGAATCTAAAGTACAACTACTATATACTTCTACACTAGTATGTGTTCTAAACTACAACTCATCTAGCTTATCTGGATCGTTGGGCTCATCGGACTCCACTACCCCCATCCTCCGGAGCTGTCTCTGATACATTAATGCCTCTCATGCCTCCATCATAATGGCATCTAGGACCTGTCTCACATCAGGCCCATCAAGGAAGACACCTCTATCAATGTCGCCCTACGCAATCTCCACCATGCGATGTAACACCCATATATAATATAAGTCTAGAATAATTCATATTATACATTATTGTAAAACTGGTAGTGAAATATACATAAGTTCCTAGCAACACTATATACATATTACATGCCCCAAAACACCGAAATACTAAAAGTTGAATAAATATATACAAGATGTCCAAAAGAACTAAGAACTAGATCATATCAATAATCTCAAAGTAGAGTCTTCACAGCAGAAACAACGTCATCCCAAAAAGCCAAAACAAGTAACGACATCAAACAACTTTGTCCTTACCCTTTGCGGAACCTGAACCACCTAAAATATAATAAAAAACATGGGGTGAGATGATAATCCCAGTGGGTTCCCTATCTTATGGATTCTCTCGGCTTTACAAGGTTCTATCCAATACTATCTCAAGTCAAAAAGGGAAGGGAAGGAACTTGAGTTCACAACTCACACATTATATGAAAACATGTTACTTGAGTTCAACAACTCAAACTATCACTAATCGAAAACCACGTCAAGGCATCTTTCCCCGACCAACGTTACGTCTAGAGTTATCGACACAGGTCGTGGATCCTTGCATTATAGATATCTTTCCCCGACCAACCCACACAAGAGTTCTCGACATGGGTCACATATATCTAACTCATAGGTAACTTTCTCCGGCCAACCCGCACAAGAGTTCTCGACACGGGTCACAGATACCTATCTAATAAGCAACTTTCCCCGGCCAACCCACACAAGAGTTCTCGACATGGGTCACATATACTTATTAATGAATAATTCACACGTTCTGAAGGAGCTCTCAATATAAGCCTCAACTCTTGGAATAACACATCTTAAGGGATTGATTTTGATTTTGCAATCTCACACACAAACGTGATTATATTCGACAATCATAAGGCCACATACGCCTTATTCTCAAGGTAACACAAAATCACACATGTTCCATATAATGTTTTAACTCTTAAATAGACAACTATTTGTCAAGGATGCACACCTAGGCACCAAATGCACAAGCATTATCATTTAGTTATCTATCAACTCCTAGTTGCGTGCCTAGGTCATCCCATTGAATTGTGATAAGTTTTCCCTCACTTTTCTTAATCATTTTTAATCATACAAATGTCATTTCAACCAATTCACCAACCCACAATTTCACATTCATATAATTCATAATATTCAAAGTAAATAAGGTGTAGTAACAATAGTCATGCATGGAAGACAAACAAGAACTAAGAAAACAAAAGGGGAAAAACACTGCTACGTTCGTAATGCGAAGCCCAAGCGAACTCCTTCGCTCTGAGTCCCCAGTGCAAACTCTGGGAGAACCAGGAAATAATTATGGCAGTGGCGAAAGGCCTTGTGATCACAGTGCGAACTCTGGGTGAACCTTCGCCTTCAACTTCGCTCACACTCGTAGTGCGAGCATGATAAAACTGTCATGTTCGCTGGCCATTCACCTACGTTCATAGTGCGAACCCTGCGTTCTAGAACCTATTACCATCATGAGGGGTTCAAACAAAAGGATTTCAAATCCCACTCCTCATAAAACCCATGTAGGGAAAATCAAACACAACCACAACTTTAGAATGGCTTCCATATCATAAATAAAACATGAATCATACAACTTTCATAGCAATGGAATAAAATACCATAACCTAACTTTTCTCATTCAATCCAAATACTCTAACCTTGAGTCTCTACCTAGATCCCACCTTTAATACAAGATGAGGAAGTTGTTAATGATGAAGATGAGATGATTTGATGAAGAAATGGTGAATTTTCCAAGCTTCTTCTTCTAGGGTTTTCCTTTTGTTTCTTTATCTTGTTTCTCCTTCTTCTCTCTAAATTCTTACTATCTTTCTATCTATGTTGCCAAAATGAAAGGAAAAGAGAAGGAAATGATATAAGGAAAAATATCATTAATGTTAGTAAGACTAACTTGGTTAAATGTCCAAAATTGAGGGTATCCAAAATGTCACTAAAGTACCAATTAATAAAATCTCAGAGTCAGATAATATTAATTAAATCAACTTTGAGCTCTTCAGCTACTCTAATTATCTCAACAGATAAATCTCATAGCACATCGGATCCCAGTTTATCTCAATTAATATTATTTAGAGCATTTTATTAAATACGAGGTATTACATCCTCCCCCCTTAAATAAAAATTCATCCTCGAATTTAAATATTACCTGAAAAAGGTGAAGGTAAACATCCCTCGTTTCGGATTCAAGCTCCCAAGTAGCATCACCCAGATGCATCTCATCCTACTGAACCTTAACAAGAGGAATTTCTTTTTTCTCAACACCTTAGTGTCTCTCCCCACAATACGGCTTGGTAGAGGTTCAAAAGTCAAATATGCCTCTATCTTAATTGAATCTGGTAGAACTGGTTGAAGAGGATCAGTAATAAACTTCTGGAATTGAGACACGTGAAAAACGTCATGCATCTCAGATAGAGAAGGTAGTAAGGCTAATATGTAAGCTACTTCACCAACCCTTTCTAGAATTTGATATGGTCCCACGTATCTCGGACTCAACTTCTGTGACTTAAACGGTCCTTTCAATCTCAACCTTGGAGTAACTTTCTAGAATACTTGATCACCTTCTTCAATTCCAAAGGTCTCCTTTGTTTATCCGCATAGCTCTTCTAAAGGTCTTGTTCTTTCTTAACCTTTTCGCGAATCATTATAATCTTTTCCGTAGTCTCTTGAACAATCTCTGGTCCTAAAATCCTTTCTTTACCCGCTTCTGTCCAACACAAGGGCATTCTACATTTCCTTTCATACAATGCTTCGTAAGGAGCCATCCAATACTCGCATGGTGTTGCACCCCAAAATTTGCCCTCACAATACAAGACTTTGTGTTCCAAGAAGGTTCACAAGGTTCACAAAATTCATAATTGGTCAGAAGAGTTGACAATTCCCTCAGACAATGCACCTCCTAAGCAGTGCATCCAAAACTAGGGTTTTGACTTTAATCAGGCTAAATGGACTTCCAAGACTTCAAGTGAGCTTCATAACATATTATATGTGTATAAGAACCCCCATGTCAAGTTTCAAGACTTTTCTCAAAAGTTTACTCAGTCAGATGATCAGATAAGTCAAAAGCAGTCAATGCAGTTAAAAAGTCAAACTGAGGTCAACTGTGGTCAAACCAAAGTCAAACTTCATGATTTTTTTTTTGCCAACATCAAAGAGAGGTTGGGTGAGAAATATTATCATAATAACTGTAATACCCCAAATTTTGCCCTAAGATTTGTCGTCGCATTTCATTGCATTTAATCAATTACTAACAAATTTGTGTAGTCGTTTGACTTTTTGCAGGTAAATATCATATGGCATGCATTTTTTTTTCTAAAAAGTAAAAATGGCACAATTGGCAGGAGGACATGTGTAAGGAGTTATGAGTGTGAGAGGTTGAGAGTTCGAATCTCACCTTTGTCATTTTTTTTTTGTTTTTTATTATTTTTACTCTAAATTTTTCTATCTTTCATTAAAAAAATAACAAAAATAGTTTTTTATTATTATTTAATTATTATTTTCGTATTTTAATTAAATCATTTTTTAAAATATTATTTTTTTCACTTTTTTCTAAATTATTCATAAAAATATCCAAAAAATCATAAAATAAAAAATATTGAAAAAAATTTTGTTCTTTTTATAATATTTTTTATTTTAGGAATCAATAGGATTATTAGTTTTTATTTTAAGTTTATTTTAATTATTTTAAATTATTTAAATTTTATTTTTTCTTAACTAATTATTTAGTTTGGGCTTTAAAATGGGCTTTAGGGACATTATTGACAATTTGGTGTTAACCCTAATTTGTTCCCTATATATACATGTGTTGCCTTGTTGGAAAAAAAAGAGAGAATGAAAAAACCCTGAGAGGAATGAGTGCCGTTTGCCGTTATTTAGTTTTCTTCTTCATCCATTACTATTGTTTCTTTTTCTTCATCGTTTACCGTTATTTCTTTTCCTTCATCTATTACTGTTGTTTCTTTTCTTCATCTTTTATCGTTATTTCTTTTTCTTCATCTATTACCGTTATTTCTTTTTCTTTATCTATTACTGTTACGTTTATATATATATAATTTTTAAATTGTTAGAGTTTATATATATAAGATTTTTGATCGAATTATGTCGATACGATGTTTGCACATTTGTGTGCATGACGCGTGACATTTGTGTTAGTTCGATCTGGTTGCGATGATCGCATTTTTGTGTGAGCAATAATACTATTTTTTGCTTAATTTCTTTTTCTTTGCGATAAATTTTGTTTCGTCCGATTTAGATCTGGTTGCGATGAGCGCATTTCTGCGTTAGCAACATTGTTGGGTTATTTGGCACATTTAAAATTCATTATTGCTTTATTATTATTATTATTATTATTATCATCATTATTATTATTATTATTATTATTATTATTATTATCATTATTTATTATTATTATTATCATTATTATCATTATTATTACCATTATTATGATTATTGTTATCATTAATTTATTAAAATTTGTTATAATATAAAAATCTGTTTTTTTAAAATAAATAACATTAACATCTTTTTCCAAATTAATATGAAAACCTATTATTTTTAAGAAAAACTTTTTTTAGATAAATTTAAAATAATAACTAAAATCTTTTTTTTAAAATAATAACTAGAACCGTTATTTATTTTATTTTATTATTGTTCAATTCAAATTTCATTATCATATTGTATCTGCTCCTCTCATGTAACCTCGCGAACTTAACAATCGCTCTTTAAATTCTGCCTTTAAATTTCTGCTCGCATGGTTTAAATTATGACATTATCTCTCTGTTTGCATGATTCAATTATCTCACGCGTTTACTATTATTTCTGTCACATTGCACACATCCGAAGGTTAGGTCTAACTGTTTGGCCGCCGCGCCAATAGTCCGTAAAACTTCACACATTCAATTTCAAATCCTCAAAACTACAAACCCTAATTTTCACAAATGCCTCGCCGCAGGCAAAATTACAATTTTACCCTTAGCATTAGGTCAAAGAGCCGCCGCGCTCATTTTAGGGTTTCCCGCCGTGGAATCCCTAATTTAACCCTAATTACAACTTAACATTTCAACGTAGAGATTTGGAGTTTCTACACTCCACGTAAGCGTGTCCTTAAGATGCGTTTATTCCCCTTGAGACCTTGACCACAGTCAAGAAGTTTCTAACCTCCCTATTGAGGGGAACTACGATTACTCTGATTCCACTCCCGTAAGGATACGTAGGCACAAGATGCGATGTCTTGCCGAGTAAACTTAGAATTAACCCCCTTTATTATTTATTGCTTATTTATATTTTATTTATCTTTGCTATTTAATTATTTTGCTTATTATTTTGTAATGGTCTCTTGGATGTAGATTGTAATTATTTAATTATTATTATCATTATGGTTAGTAATTAGGGAGTGCTAATATGTATGATATTTAAAAAAAAAAAAATTAGATCATTTTAAATAAAGATAATTAAAATAAACACGTCACACACGTAAGTCGATTTTAATCGCCGTCTCACTTCCTAAGGATATCCCTCAAGTTGCCTATGAATATTGGTTAAGTGGGGTGTATAAAGCAAGTCCCTCAAAAAGAAAATCATCAAAGTCCCTTATGGTTGCCTTTACGAATCGAGTCCCTTTCGAAGAATGATGATAGTCCCTCCAGTTTGCTTATTACACCCCATAATGGCCTTCAAAAATCCAATCGTCCCTCACATGTCCCTTAACATCCAAAGTAAGGACTACCTACTCCATTTTAGTAGGGATAGTCTTACTAAGGAAAGGATAAAGAATAAGAAAGACCTTAAAACATTAGGGTAGGCTACTCCTAGATACTTGCTCACTTCAAAACTTTTTCACACTTAAACAAATTTCCAACAAAATTTTCAAACAAGTTTTTTTCACATCCATACACGGATTATTATTAAACTATTCTGAAATTTTTGCTATTCACACACTACACTTTCAAAACAATTCAAAAGTGAGCTTAAGTACCTAAGAGCCCATGGATAACCATGGATGAAAAGGGTGCTAACACCTTCCCTTTTCATAACCTACCCCCCGGACCCAAAATATTCTCTAAGGTCTTTCCTGTTCTTTTATAACCTTTCCTTATGGATAAAATAAAAGTCGGTGGCGACTCTTGCTATCCGCAACATTGTTTAAAGTCAGTTCTCCCACCGTGTTACAGAACTGGCGACTCTGCTGGGGACCTATTTAAGAGGGGTACCCTTAGGAATTAAGATCACTTTAAATTGTTTGCCTTGTTTGCTTTATTATTATATTGTTGGGGTGCTCTTATGTGTGAAAGGTCCTAACCCGGATCTAGTGTACCTTAGGTAAATGGCAATAGACCAAGGAAACTGTACGACGTATATCGATACGGTTGATCTGGTGGCCATAGTTAGTGCGACTTCTTGGTTGGTGCTTATATTCCTTAAGTCAAGTTGAGGATAATATTGAGGCTGCCATATGTTGTCAATGCACTAACTAACTTTTAGAACCCTAGTTAACTCATCTTGGCCTTTAGAAAGTAGTGAGGTAACCGGCTTTGGTGCAGACTGAAGTTGGTTGACACTCGATGCTACGCTCATTGAGATCTTAAACTTGGAGGGTTTTGGTTGGCAAGTAAGTTGCCTTCTGATCAACCACCCTTGTGAAGGATCAATGATATTGAGATCCCTTAGAACCTGGTTACTTTTGTAGGACAGGATGAACCATCTAACTTCAGGGGAGGGTACTTGCCTTTGAACCTCATGCAAGCCTTTAAACCTAGGGCTATGGTGTGACTTGTTTGTGTGTGCCACATGTTTGTGATTGAGCATGACATCATGACATCATCATGCATCATAAGCATATCATTTTCCCTAACCATTTCAAGGACCAAGGGATTTATTTTTGTTCTTTGTTGCACGTCATGGCTTCTGCTCGTAGAAACACCATCAGGATCAACTTTGTAGGGATACCTCCCAAGCTCAAAGAGTTGGTTTCCCAAGTGTCTGATCATTCCCAGTTCGTCCAGAGACATGGTCACTTATTGGATCTAGTTACTTCAGGGTTCAGTGAAGACATGATGGTTCA
Source organism: Lathyrus sativus (assembly GCA_963859935.3). NCBI lineage: Eukaryota > Viridiplantae > Streptophyta > Magnoliopsida > Fabales > Fabaceae > Lathyrus > Lathyrus sativus. The sequence goes on from OZ012741.1 coordinate 533,860,621, forward strand.
GTGAAGACATGATGAGTGTGCTGTTTCAGTTCTTTGACCCTAAGCACCATTGCTTTACATTTCCTGATTATCAACTGGTTCCAACCATGGAGGAGTTCTCTAAACTTCTGGGTATACCTGTTCTTGATCAGAAGCCATTCACAGGCTTAGAGAAGGAGCTTAAACCAGAAGTTATTGCTGCAACTCTACATCTGAAGAAGTCTGACATTGTTCTAGAGACGAGAAGCGGAGTCAAGGGTATTCTTGCCAAGGTATTAATGGATAAAGCTCAAATGTTCTTGAAGGCCATGAGCTATGATTCTTTTGAGGAGATCTTAGCCTTGCTGATATATGGCTTAGTGTTGTTCCCCAATCCAGATCAGTTCAATTGATGTTCATGCCATCAACATTTTCCTGAGTCACAATCCAGTGCCTACATTGCTTGGAGACATCCTACATTCTCTTCACACCCGTACTACAAGGGCAAGAGGAACTTTGATGTGCTGCATACCTTTGCTCTCTAGGTGGTTTATTTCTCACCTCCCTCGCTCAGTAATGAAGAATGAGCAAGGGTTCAGATGGTCCAAGAGGATCATGTCACTATCTCACTCAGACATTCATTGGTGCTCCAGATCTATGGAGAATGTCACCATCATTGACCGTTGTGGGGAATTTCCTAATGTACCACTTCTAGGCATAAGAGGAGGCATCACCTACAACTCAGCTCTAGCTTTACGACAGTTTGGTTACGCCCGGAGCGATGGTCCACATGACATGTTGATTCAGGGCATTGTGTTTGATTACGACAACGATCTTCAGGGTTACCGTCAGAGATTCATCCGAGCTTGGGGAAAGGTAAACAGGATTGACAGCAAGACACTGGAGCCTAAGTACACTATTCCTATGGAGGCTTATCTCAGATGGGTACGATCTCGTGCTCAGACACTCATGATGCCATATCCTGCCGTCCTACCAGTTACCATGGAACCTGTTGCTGAAGGAGACACAGCTTATACCATCCTTCACCCAGACATGCCTACTGATATGGAAGACTTGCAGAGATCATGGATCCAACTGAAAGAGCAAAGGGATGCTTTCGAGGCTCATTACAAAGCAAGCCAAGCAAGGATCCTAGAGCTAACAAAGCTACTTCATGAGGAACGAAACCTCAACTCATACCTCAACACAAAGAGGAAACGTCCATGGGAGACTTAAAACCCCATCTTTTGTACTTATTTCGTTTTCATTTTTTATAAGCCTAAAAGGCAAAACAAGTTATTACTAATAAAAAGTTACTTTCTTGTTTGTTTAAGCAAATTTAAGTCCTGCGGTCCTTGAAAACATTGCATATGCATTCCCATATCATTGCATCACAGGGTTATAATTGTGCACAGGTTTCTCATCTTCTCGCTGTTTATTTCAGCAATGGCTCTTGAACAATCAGTTAAGGATCTCCAGGCACAGAATGCACAGTTCCAAGAGCTGATCCTGAACCTATCCAAGGGGCAGGATGAATTGAAGACACTGCTGGCCAAGAAGACTAAGAAGGCTAGAAGGTCTGCTGGGTTGCTCAACATGGGAAGAAGGTTCAAAGGTCCTGTCAGGACCAAGGAACAGGTTGAAGACTATGAATCTGAAGAATCTGAGCAGGAGAGAGGCAGTCTCCACAACACTATGGGGGACTCTGATTCTGAGGCTAACTACTACCATGAGCCTAACGAAGACAAATTCAAGATGCTGGTGGATAGAATGGATGCTATGGAATTACAGAAATCATCTGGACTGGATTTTGAGGATTTGAGCTTGATATCTGGGGTGGTCATACCCATTGGGTTCAAAGTTCCTACATTTGTTGTCTATGATGGGGTCTCTTGTCCCAAATTGCATCTGAGGTCTTATGTCAGAAGAATGCAACCCCACACTGCTGATAAAAAGTTGTGGATCCATTTCTTTCAAGAGAGTTTATCTGGAGCTCAGCTAGAGTGGTATTATCAGTTGGAGAGTGTCAACATCAGAGATTGGAATGACCTTGCTGAAGCTTTCTACAAGCAGTATCAATACAATGCTGACTTAGCCCCCACTCGCATGCAGCTTCAAAGCATGTCTATGGGTGCCAAAGAAAGCTTTAAGGAGTATGCTCAGAAGTGGAGAGACTTAGCTGGAAGAGTTCAACCCCCTTTGACTGATAGGGAGTTGGTTGATATGTTCATGTGTACGCTGAATGGTCCGTTTTACAGTCATCTCATTGGAAGCTCATCATCTGGCTTCACTGAGTTGATCATGACAGGAGAGCGAGTAGAGAATGGTATCAAGAGTGGTAAGATCCAAGTGGGCACTTCTTCATCAGGTGCTGCAAAGAAGCCTCCCACTGGGAAGAAAGAATCTAATGCTGTGTATGGTCAGCCTGATCGTAACAGAAGGCATCAGTCTGTTAGTGCAGTTCATATTTCAAATCCAACTCCTGCAACAACAGAGCAGCCTCAAGGCAACCAACAGAGGGCTAGAAGACAGTTCACGAAGATCAACATGTCAATGGCTCAGGCATTGCAACACTTGTTGAAAGCTGAACTTATTACCCTGAGGGAGGCCCCTCAGAATCCCAATGTTACCTCTCCCAAGTACAATCCCAATGCACGATGTGCATATCATTCAAACTGTCCAGGACATGATACTAATAACTGCTGGGTCTTGAAGAACAAAATTCAGGATATGATTGATGCTGGAGAAATTGAGTTTGATCCACCAGGTACTCCAAATGTGATTACAGCTCCAATGCCAAATCACGAGAAGACTGTCAACGCCATTGATGAAGATATTGACGAAGATCTGCATGTCTATTCAGTTATGGAGTTGAGCACACCATTGTCTGTTATCAAAAAGAGGTTAGTACAAGCTGGGATCTTTCCAGGTTGTCATGAAGATTGTCTATATTGTACCTATAAGCCGGATAGTTGCTTCATTTTGAGAGATGGGATTCAACGTCTCATGGATAAATATACTATAGTGTTTGAAAGAAGACCAGCATCTGTAGAAAGTATGGTGGATCATCTGACTCAGGGTAAGAAGATTGAAGAGGTTGACATGGTTGACAAAGTACCACTAAGAATCACTTCAAAGGGTCCCATTAAAATCACTCATCAGGGCCCAATCAAGATTACTGCTGAAGGTCCTGTGAAAGTTGTTGCTGAAGCCAGAGTAGCTCCTCTGATCATTACCACTCCTGGTCCTATTCCTTATACATCTGACAAAGCTGTGCCTTGGCACTATGGGTCTGATGTTTACATCCATGGTGTCAAGCAGGAGCCTTTACCTGATATGCCTGTTGACATTGATAATATTGCTGGATCTAGCAAGATCACTCGTAGTGGAAGAGTCTTCTCTCCTCCAGTTGCTTCTAAGAGTGCAGTTACTCCTGCTGTTACTTCCACCACTGATGCTCGGGGCAAGGGTCCTGTTATTGAGCCTGTATCTACCGATGTGCCAGCTGCTGATGACCTCTCTAAGCAGATGGAAGAAGTATTGAAAATCATTCGCAAGAGTGATTATGATATTGTTGATCAGCTGGGGCATACTCCCTCAAAGATTTCTATGCTCTCCCTGTTATTATGTTCTGAGGCTCATGCCAAGTCATTGATCAAGTTTCTAAAGATGGCTCATGTACCCAGTGCAATTTCTGTGGACCAGTTTGAGAATTGTGTTGCTCACCTGACCTATGACAACGGGTTAGGATTTTCTGATGCTGACTTGACCCCTGCCAAGAGGGATCATAACAGGGCCTTGCATATTTCAATTGAATGCAGGGGCACTACCCTGTCTCATGTGCTGATAGACAATGGTTCCTCTCTGAATGTGTTGCCTAAGGAAGTCCTGAACAAGCTGAGTCCTGAAGATACGGTATTGAAACTCAGTAATATTGTGGTAAAGGCTTTTGATGGTTCTAGAAGAGTAGTGCATGGGGAAATTGATCTTCCAATCAAGGTTGGCTCTCAGGTGTTTACTGCTACATTCTATGTGATGGATATTCGTCCTTCGTACTCATGTCTGCTTGGTCGTCCCTGGATCCATGGGGCAGGTGCTGTGACCTCCACATTACATCAAAAGTTGAGATATCCGGTGAATGGAAAAGTTGTTACTGTCTTTGGAGAGGAAGAATACTTTGTCAGCCATGTAAACACTTTCAAGTATCTGGAAGTAGAAGGTGAATACATTGAAACTCCATGTCAGTCATTTGAAGTGGTTCCCTGGGCTGTTAAGGATTGTGTGACTCCTCCTGCTGTGAAGAAGGTTCCTGTGGTCATCAGAAACCCTCCAACAATGGCAATGGCCTCCCTCAATGATGCAAAAGCTGTGGTGGAAGAAGGTGGTTGTACTATTTGGGGTCAGCTTCCTGATATTCCATACAAGCCTGACAAGTTTGGTTTGGGTTTCACTGCAGAGTCCCAGAAGGCTGTCCGTCGTGCCCGTGCTGTTCGTATCACCAATCAAGGGGTTATCAATGCTGTGGGAGATCAAGATGAAGACTACAACTTGGAGGCATGGATTTTTCCTACTGTGGGTGCTGGACTCAATAATTGGACAGCTGAAGATATTATCCCTATCTCCTTTAGTCAGGAGTAAATACTATCACTGTGTTATGTTTTTAAATTTGTGATTTCTGGAACAATTAAAACTTTCAAGCCATGTGCCTTACCCGGGGCACAATGGTGTGCTTGTTACGGGTTGTCATTTCATTTGCATACTGCATTCAATAAAATCAGTGGACGTTTCGTTTTCGTAAATATTGTGTTCCTTGTCTTTCTTTTTCTTTTTGCTTTATCAGCTATGTGTTCTTACACACACCCACGTCACTAAAATACAGATCCTCATCCACTCTGGATCCAGTTGATAACAGTTCTACTATTGCCAATTACAATTTCGAGAATCCGATCTATCAAACTGAAGACGGAAACGAGGACGATTGTGAAATACCTGTAGAGCTTGCTAGGTTGTTACAACAAGAAGAGAAAGCTATACAGCCACATGAAGAGCCAGTCGAAGTTGTGAATCTGGGAACTGAAGAAAACAGAAAAGAGGTCAAGATAGGGGCTGATTTAGAGGACAGTGTCAAGAGCAGGTTGATTCAGATGCTACGTGACTATGTGGAGATCTTTGCGTGGTCTTATGAAGATATGCCAGGGTTGGATACAGACATTGTGGTTCACCGTTTGCCAGTGAAAGAAGATTGTCGTCCAAAGAAGCAGAAGGTTCGTCGTATGCGTCCTGAAATGTCAGAAAAGATCAAAGCAGAGGTAATGAAACAGTTCAATGCAGGGTTCTTGGCCGTAACTTCTTATCCTCAGTGGGTTGCAAATGTGGTACCAGTTCCTAAGAAAGATGGTAAGGTACGTATGTGTGTAGACTACAGAGATCTGAACAAGGCTAGCCCTAAAGATGACTTTCCACTTCCTCATATTGATATTCTGGTAGACAACACTGCTCAGCATAAGGTATTCTCTTTTATGGATGGTTTCTCTGGTTACAATCAAATCAAGATGGCACCTGAAGATATGGAGAAGACTACATTTGTGACACAGTGGGGCACCTTTTGCTATAAGGTAATGCCATTTGGTTTGAAGAATGCAGGGGCAACATATCAGCGTGCCATGGTGGCTTTGTTTCATGATATGATTCATCATGAGATAGAGGTATATGTGGATGATATGATAGCCAGGTCTCGGAATGAAGAACAACATCTTGATCATCTGCACAAGTTGTTTGAGAGGTTGAAGAAATACAGGTTGAGATTAAATCCAAACAAGTGTACTTTTGGAGTTAGATCTGGAAAGCTCCTGGGTTTCATTGTCAGTGGAAAAGGTATTGAAGTGGATCCTGCAAAAGTGAAAGCTATACGAGAGATGCCAGCTCCCCGTACTGAGAAGGAGGTTAGAGGTTTCTTGGGATGATTGAACTACATTGCAAGATTTATTTCCCAATTAACTACCATCTGTGAGCCAATCTTCAAGTTGTTGAAGAAAGATCAGGTGATGGAATGGAATGATGAGTGCCAGACTGCCTTTGATGAAATCAAGAGATATTTGCTAGAACCTCCAATTTTAATGCCACCAGTTGATGGAAGACCCTTGATTATGTATTTAACAGTATTAGACAACTCAATGGGGTGTGTATTGGGGCAACATGACGAGTCTGGTCGAAAAGAGCAGGCAATATACTACCTTAGCAAAAAGTTTACCGACTGTGAAACAAGATACTCACTGCTCGAGAAAACTTGCTGCGCTTTGGCATGGGCTGCTCGCCGACTAAGACAGTATATGTTGACCCATACTACTTTGTTGATTTCGAAGATGGATCCAATCAAGTACATATTTGAGAAACCTGCTCTCTCCGGAAGAATTGCAAGATGGCAAATGATCTTGACGGAATATGATATACAGTATACTACTCAGAAGGCCATTAAGAAGATTGTACAGAAGATGACTGTTACTTACAAGGATTGGCACGAGATGTTACCATTTGCTCTGCATGGTTATCGTACTACAATACGTACTTCAACAGGGGCAACCCCATTCTCCTTAGTCTATGGTATGGAAGCAGTTCTGCCTATTGAAGTTCAGATCCCCTCCTTGAGAATTATGAAGGATGCAGGCTTGGATGAAGATGAGTGGATTCAGACTCGACTTGACCAGATAAATTTGATTGATGAGAAAAGGTTAGCAGCAGTTTGTCATGGCCAGATGTACCAGAAACGGATGATCAAAGCTTTTAACAAGAAGGTTAGGCCAAAGGTATATCAGGCTGGTGACTTGGTAATCAAGCGTATCATATTACCACAGGGTGATCCTAGGGGCAAGTGGACTCCAACATATGAGGGACCATTTGTAGTCAAGACAGTGTTCTCAGGAGGTGCCATGATACTGACTACAATGGATGGTGAAGACTTCCCACAACCTGTAAACGCAGACATAGTTAAAAAAAAATACTACGCATAAAAAGAGACCCGCTAGGTTGACAGGCCTAGGCAAAAATAAGGGCATCCCGGCAAACTAAAAGGGTTTGGGCAAAAATTAGGGATATATATATAAAAAGATGTACACCCGGCAAGTCGAAAACCTGAAAAGGCGGCTTGGGCAAAAAAGGGTATCCCGGTGGATTGAAAACCTGAAAGGGCAATCCAGGCAAAAGTTAGGGATTAAAGCGTATGACTATGTCTCGTTTGGATCACTCATGAAATTGCAACCAGTTGTACTACTTACTCAAGCTCAAACAGATGAAGCTCAATCCAATCGTTTCCGTCTCAACAGCAAGAAGATGAGATACTTGAGTGGCAATAGTAGAATTGAAACTCAATAGGATTATTTCCCACATAGCTGATTCTTTTTGTAAAACTTCATGACAAAATTCTCTTACTAGGGTTTATGTCTCCTTGTACAAACTTACCCGTGTATGGGTCACTTTTGATATAAATAAACTCCATCTTTTGAATCCAGATTTACTTTTACCCTATTTACATAAGCGAAACGTCCATTGGTTGTGTTTGAATGTATGTATGCCTTTGAATATGATTGATGTTTACCAGAAATGCATGTATGCTTTTAATATGATTGATGTTTACCAGAAACGCATGAAAATGCAGTAATAGTATTTACTAAGGACGAACGAGGGAAGGATTTCAACGAAGCTTCGCCGGTTCATCTTTACAAGACAGTTACAAGCCATCAGTAGGACTAATCCATTTTCACAAAGTCTAATCTCCCCTGGAATTTATATCCATCTCTTTTATCCTCATACGGATATACGGGAAATTACTTTCCATTAAGGGTACGACGAACGAAGACGGGATGTTATACTTATCCTACTATCAAACGAAAACGAAGGTTATCTATACCCTACTATCCCCAACAACGGGAGGTTATCTATACCTTGTTATCCCCAACAACGGGAGGTTATCTATACCTTGTTATTCTCAGCAGACGGAGGGTTATATATTCTTCAACAACGAATCGGGATTTATTTTCCTTGGCCAGCAGTTGTTATACAAGGATATCCAGACACTTCCAGCAGTGTCATATCATACATACATCATTTACATCATACCATAACATATATGTCTATAGTACATTACCTAAGTGCATCATGTCATACATGCATATATAAAGCATAAACTAATGTTGTTATACAGAATGCTACCTTGTTTTCAGGTTAATTATCCAACAAACAAGCTTATGGTCTTTGGGACTGCTTTATTGTAACCTCAGGGTTACTTTATCCTCCTGATGAGCTTCTTATTACTTTGGGACTGCTTTATTGTAACTTCAGGGTTACTTTATCCTCCTGAGAACATCTCATGACTTCAAGACTGCTTTAGAGCTACTGATTGCTCTATCCTCCTGAAACCATCATTATTATTTCAAGACTGCTTTAGAGTATTCATTGCTCTATCCTCCTGAAATTACATTATTATTTCAAGACTGCTTTAGAGTATTCATTGCTCTATCCTCCTGAAATCATTACTTCAAGACTGCTTTAGAGCTATTGATTGCTCTATCCTCCTGAAGACATATCACGTTATTATTTCAAGACTGCTTTAGAGCTATTCATTGCTCTATCCTCCTGAAATCATTACTTCAAGACTGCTTTAGAGCTGTTGATTGCTCTATCCTCCTGAAGCCATTCTATTACTTCAAGACTGCTTTAGAGCTATTGATTGCTCTATCCTCCTGAAGCCATTATTACTTCAAGACTGCTTTAGAGCCATTCATTGCTCTATCCTCCTGAAATTACATTATTATTTCAAGACTGCTTTAGAGCTATTGATTGCTCTATCCTCCTGAAATCATTACTTCAAGACTGCTTTAGAGCTATTGATTGCTCTATCCTCCTGAAGACATATCACATTATTATTTCAAGACTGCTTTAGAGCCATTCATTGTTCTATCCTCCTGAAATCATATCATTGCTTCAAGACTGCTTTAGGGTTATCACTATTGATTGCTCTATCCTCATGAAGACATGCTGCTACATCATTATTATTCCAGACTCCTGACAGCTTTCATCATACACCCATATTTTGAACTGCTCCCCCCCTAGTGGCATCTTTAAGCCCACTCAATCATATTCAACTAGCCATCTGTACCACTCTAGTGCACTGGTGAGTGCAAATTTTTGGGCTTTTGTGTTCAATCCCCTTCAACCTTCCAGGTTACGACTGGCAAATATACCAATCTAACCCCTCAGGTTTCAGAAAATTGAACAGGGGCAGCTGTTGCACCCCAAAATTTGCCCTCACAATACAAGACTTTGTGTTCCAAGAAGGTTCACAAGGTTCACAAAATTCATAATTGGTCAGAAGAGTTGACAATTCCCTCAGACAATGCACCTCCTAAGCAGTGCATCCAAAACTAGGGTTTTGACTTTAATCAGGCTAAATGGACTTCCAAGACTTCAAGTGAGCTTCATAACATATTATATGTGTATAAGAACCCCCATGTCAAGTTTCAAGACTTTTCTCAAAAGTTTACTCAGTCAGATGATCAGATAAGTCAAAAGCAGTCAATGCAGTTAAAAAGTCAAACTGAGGTCAACTGTGGTCAAACCAAAGTCAAACTTCATGATTTTTTTTTTGCCAACATCAAAGAGAGGTTGGGTGAGAAATATTATCATAATAACTGTAATACCCCAAATTTTGCCCTAAGATTTGTCGTCGCATTTCATTGCATTTAATCAATTACTAACAAATTTGTGTAGTCGTTTGACTTTTTGCAGGTAAATATCATATGGCATGCATTTTTTTTTCTAAAAAGTAAAAATGGCACAATTGGCAGGAGGACATGTGTAAGGAGTTATGAGTGTGAGAGGTTGAGAGTTCGAATCTCACCTTTGTCATTTTTTTTTTGTTTTTTATTATTTTTACTCTAAATTTTTCTATCTTTCATTAAAAAAATAACAAAAATAGTTTTTTATTATTATTTAATTATTATTTTCGTATTTTAATTAAATCATTTTTTAAAATATTATTTTTTTCACTTTTTTCTAAATTATTCATAAAAATATCCAAAAAATCATAAAATAAAAAATATTGAAAAAAATTTTGTTCTTTTTATAATATTTTTTATTTTAGGAATCAATAGGATTATTAGTTTTTATTTTAAGTTTATTTTAATTATTTTAAATTATTTAAATTTTATTTTTTCTTAACTAATTATTTAGTTTGGGCTTTAAAATGGGCTTTAGGGACATTATTGACAATTTGGTGTTAACCCTAATTTGTTCCCTATATATACATGTGTTGCCTTGTTGGAAAAAAAAGAGAGAATGAAAAAACCCTGAGAGGAATGAGTGCCGTTTGCCGTTATTTAGTTTTCTTCTTCATCCATTACTATTGTTTCTTTTTCTTCATCGTTTACCGTTATTTCTTTTCCTTCATCTATTACTGTTGTTTCTTTTCTTCATCTTTTATCGTTATTTCTTTTTCTTCATCTATTACCGTTATTTCTTTTTCTTTATCTATTACTGTTACGTTTATATATATATAATTTTTAAATTGTTAGAGTTTATATATATAAGATTTTTGATCGAATTATGTCGATACGATGTTTGCACATTTGTGTGCATGACGCGTGACATTTGTGTTAGTTCGATCTGGTTGCGATGATCGCATTTTTGTGTGAGCAATAATACTATTTTTTGCTTAATTTCTTTTTCTTTGCGATAAATTTTGTTTCGTCCGATTTAGATCTGGTTGCGATGAGCGCATTTCTGCGTTAGCAACATTGTTGGGTTATTTGGCACATTTAAAATTCATTATTGCTTTATTATTATTATTATTATTATTATCATCATTATTATTATTATTATTATTATTATTATTATTATCATTATTTATTATTATTATTATCATTATTATCATTATTATTACCATTATTATGATTATTGTTATCATTAATTTATTAAAATTTGTTATAATATAAAAATCTGTTTTTTTAAAATAAATAACATTAACATCTTTTTCCAAATTAATATGAAAACCTATTATTTTTAAGAAAAACTTTTTTTAGATAAATTTAAAATAATAACTAAAATCTTTTTTTTAAAATAATAACTAGAACCGTTATTTATTTTATTTTATTATTGTTCAATTCAAATTTCATTATCATATTGTATCTGCTCCTCTCATGTAACCTCGCGAACTTAACAATCGCTCTTTAAATTCTGCCTTTAAATTTCTGCTCGCATGGTTTAAATTATGACATTATCTCTCTGTTTGCATGATTCAATTATCTCACGCGTTTACTATTATTTCTGTCACATTGCACACATCCGAAGGTTAGGTCTAACTGTTTGGCCGCCGCGCCAATAGTCCGTAAAACTTCACACATTCAATTTCAAATCCTCAAAACTACAAACCCTAATTTTCACAAATGCCTCGCCGCAGGCAAAATTACAATTTTACCCTTAGCATTAGGTCAAAGAGCCGCCGCGCTCATTTTAGGGTTTCCCGCCGTGGAATCCCTAATTTAACCCTAATTACAACTTAACATTTCAACGTAGAGATTTGGAGTTTCTACACTCCACGTAAGCGTGTCCTTAAGATGCGTTTATTCCCCTTGAGACCTTGACCACAGTCAAGAAGTTTCTAACCTCCCTATTGAGGGGAACTACGATTACTCTGATTCCACTCCCGTAAGGATACGTAGGCACAAGATGCGATGTCTTGCCGAGTAAACTTAGAATTAACCCCCTTTATTATTTATTGCTTATTTATATTTTATTTATCTTTGCTATTTAATTATTTTGCTTATTATTTTGTAATGGTCTCTTGGATGTAGATTGTAATTATTTAATTATTATTATCATTATGGTTAGTAATTAGGGAGTGCTAATATGTATGATATTTAAAAAAAAAAAATTAGATCATTTTAAATAAAGATAATTAAAATAAACACGTCACACACGTAAGTCGATTTTAATCGCCGTCTCACTTCCTAAGGATATCCCTCAAGTTGCCTATGAATATTGGTTAAGTGGGGTGTATAAAGCAAGTCCCTCAAAAAGAAAATCATCAAAGTCCCTTATGGTTGCCTTTACGAATCGAGTCCCTTTCGAAGAATGATGATAGTCCCTCCAGTTTGCTTATTACACCCCATAATGGCCTTCAAAAATCCAATCGTCCCTCACATGTCCCTTAACATCCAAAGTAAGGACTACCTACTCCATTTTAGTAGGGATAGTCTTACTAAGGAAAGGATAAAGAATAAGAAAGACCTTAAAACATTAGGGTAGGCTACTCCTAGATACTTGCTCACTTCAAAACTTTTTCACACTTAAACAAATTTCCAACAAAATTTTCAAACAAGTTTTTTTCACATCCATACACGGATTATTATTAAACTATTCTGAAATTTTTGCTATTCACACACTACACTTTCAAAACAATTCAAAAGTGAGCTTAAGTACCTAAGAGCCCATGGATAACCATGGATGAAAAGGGTGCTAACACCTTCCCTTTTCATAACCTACCCCCCGGACCCAAAATATTCTCTAAGGTCTTTCCTGTTCTTTTATAACCTTTCCTTATGGATAAAATAAAAGTCGGTGGCGACTCTTGCTATCCGCAACATTGTTTAAAGTCAGTTCTCCCACCGTGTTACACATGGTAACTATTGTTGGAAGCAAATTCAATCAATGATAAAATCTCCTTCCAATTTCCTCCACTTTCAACCACACAGGCTCTTAACATATCTTCCAAAGTTTATATCGCCTGTTCTGTCCGACCATCCGTTTGAGGATGATTTGATGTAAATACAACTTAGATCCCCTAGCTTGTTGAAAAGCTCTCTGAAAGCTTGAAGTAAACTTTTTTATCTCTATCAAATACAATATTGGAGTAAATACCATGAAATCTCATAATTTCTGCAATAAACAACCTCGCAAGATGACTTGCCTTATAAGTAGTCTTCACGGCCAAGAAATGTGTCGAATTCGTCAACCGATCTACAATCACCCAAATAAAATCATAGCCACATTGTGTATAGGGTAACCCAACTGCAAAGTCCATTAAAATATTATCCCACTTCCACACCAGAATCTCTAACAGTTGTAACAAACCATCCGGTCTTTGGTATTCGATCTTCACTTGTTGGCATATTGCATATTCTGACACATACACCACAATGTCTCTCTTCATCTCGGACCATCAATAGTCCCTTTTTAAAACTTGATACATCTTTGAAGAACCAGGATGTATAGTAAAACACCTTTATGAGATTCCTCTAAAATATTCCTTTTTAATATTGTGTCATCAGGAACACGAATCCTTTGACTGAATAAAATAACTCCATATATGGCTTGTGCGAAACCCGGTTGAACCAACATCTCTTGTAACTTCGCATCTAACACTTGCCCTTGTTAAATTTCATCTCTTAAGGTAGAATTAACACTTAAGTTTCCCATTATCACACCATCCGGATTCCAAACAGATTGAAGATTAAGATCTCGAAACTTTTCCAACAATGCATACTCACACATCATCAACCCGACTTTATGTACTTCCTTCCGACTTAACGCATCCACCACCTTATTTGCTTTACCTGGATGATACTTCAATTCAAATTCAAAGCTCTTCAAATACTCCATCCACCTCCTTTGACGCATATTCAATTCTTTCAGATTGAACAAATTCTTTAAACTCTTATGATCACTGAACACTTCAAAGTGCACTCCATATAAGTAATGACGCCATACCTTCAGTGTAAAAACCACAACCGTTAACTCTAAATCATGAGTTGGGTAATTCTATTTGTGAACCTGTAATTAATGAGAAGCGTAAGCTACCACTTGACTATCCTGCATTAACAGACCTCATATTCCCCTCTTAGAAGCATCACAAAATACTTCATACGGCTTGTTAGGATCGAGAATAATCAAAACAGGAGCAGTCGTCAACCCTTCCTTCAAACTCTTAAAACTTTGCTCACAGCCTGAATCCTAAATATAAGGAAACTCTTTCTGGGTAAGTCTAGTCATCGATAAAGCCAATTGAGAAAATCCTTTGATAAACCTCCTATAATAACTTGCCAGTCCTAAGAAATTTTTGACTTCTGAAGCATTCTTCAGTCTTTCCCAATTAATTACCGCTTCAAATTTTGAAGGATCTACCGCCACACCTCCTTGAGATATAACATGCCCAAGAAATCTTACTTCTGTCATCCAGAACTCACACTTGCTCAACTTGGCGAAAAGTTGTCTCTCTTGCAATATCAATAGGACAATCCTTAAATGTTCTCCGTGCTCTTATGGAGAATGAGAATAAATAAGAATTTCATCAATAAAGATCACCACAAATTGGTCTAAGGTTGGAATATCCAGTTCATGTAATCCATAAAAACAGTTGGAGCATTTTTTAGAATGAAAGGCATCACAAGAAACTCATAATGACCATAACAGGTTCTAAATGCGGTCTTTGGTACGTCTGAACTCTTCACACAAATTTGTTGATAACCCGACCGTAAATTAATCTTTGAGAATATACAGGCTTCTTTCAACTGATCTAACAGGTCGTCTATCCTGGGTAATGGGTACTTGTTCTTGATGGTGACTTTATTCAACTGGCGTTAATCGATACACAAACACATTCCACCATTCTTCTGCTTTACTAGCAACACTGGAGCTCCCCAGGGTGAAACACTAGGTCGAACAAAATGCTTATCCAACAACTCTTCCAATTGTTCCTTCAATTCTCTCAGCTCAACTGATGCCATGTGATTTGGAAAACGAATATAGGAGTCGTTCCCAGTATCAGGTCAATAGAGAATTCCACTTCCCTATTTGGAGGGAGAGAAGTGACATCCTCGGGAAAAACTTCTGGAAACTCGCAGGCTACAGGGATTTGCAAAACCTTCAAGTCTTTATTTGCCTCCTTAGTGAAAACCAAAAGAACAAACTTTTCCTTCTCAAACAAGAAATTAACCATTCCAATCATACCTTCCAAAATATTGGTCAAAACATCCTTTGGAGTAGCCTATCTGAACATAATGATGATTAACTTCTCTTCACAACTAATAAACACCGAATTAGTAGAAAGCTAATCCATTCCCAAGACTACATCCACCTTCTTTAGCGGCATACAAATAAGGTCAATCTGAAAAACTCTACCGTCCACTGATAACACACTGTTTTCACAAATCAGTGGTGTCTCAACCATCTCATCCATAGCGGTAGTAACCACCATAGAAAGAGACAAAGGAATATCTTGCAACCCAAGCCGCTTCATACATTGCATCAACATAAAAAGTGTGTTGCTCAATAATTAAATAATACAAAACAAGGATGTCCATTCATGAAACACGTACCTACAATTAAAGAGTTGTCACCCTTTGCCTTCCTTGCATCCAATGTATAAACTCGACCGATATTCTTCCCTTGCCTTGGTTCTTATTATGAGGACACTCTCTAGCCATATGACCCATTCCTTGGAATTAGTAATATCTAATTCCTCCATTGGCACACTTCCCATAATAATTCATACCACAAGCATTACACATGGGATGAACATTAGGTCTAGCACTCTATACTTGTTTCCCTTTGAAGGGTTGTTGTAGTCTAGGCCTAGACTGTTGGCTTGGTTTTCCTTGGTCTCTCTGACAAGCTCTAACCATATCTCTCTTCTTGAACTCTCTTCAAACTATTTTCCGCCAAATAACACTTCCTTAATAACTCATCATAGGTAGCAAACTCTCTTTGAGACACATTGTGAGAGATGTCTGCCCTTAGACCAAACAAAAACTGGTCAATCTTTAATTTCTCATTCGGAGCATACATGGCCTGCCTAGAGTAAGCAGCCATGTCTTCAAACTTCTCAACATACGCAACCACAATCATTTTACCTTGTCTCAACTGTTGGAATTCAAACTCCTTCTGAGCTCTCAAAGAACTAGGGAAATACTTATCCATAAAGGTAGTATTGAATTGTTCCCACACCTTAGGCATACCTTGGATAGTCATTAGAGTTGAAGTACTTTGATCAGTACATCTTCATACACATTCTTCCATTGTTATACTTAGGCATTCCTACAGTTTATTTGAGTATTTTTACTATTTTAATATATTTTCATATTTAAGTTTGTTTTTACCTTTATTTTATTTTTGCAGCTTATTTTCAGCTTTAACGGTTACTTGATATCTGTCCACTGCTTGAATCATAACTGGAGCTGCGAGAATCAGATTTGCGTGTTCTAATAGGAGTTGGAAAGCTAAGACAGAGAGACACGACTTTTATGTTTGAGACAAAGGATGATTCGGAGTGTAGAAGGTCCAAATAATTCGTTAAAGTTAGGACCCAAAATTTGTCGTTTGAAATATTTAGTTTTGGGCCGGGTTTTTTATGTTTTTCAACCCAGTTGGGTTAAAACCAAAAGTGTTGATGCTTTCTTATACCTGACAGCCGTACTACTGTCACTTAACCTTCTTTTTACAAATTTCATTGTGTTTTTGTACGATTTTCATGGAAAACTAATTCCCAAGGCAAATCCTACTACTTACGGGTTCCATCACTTTGAGGTTATTATAATACCAATTTAATTTGATTTCTGTTCAATTATTTTCTATGAAATCCTTTGCTTAGTTTGATTGCAATCGTTTTCTTAATTCAATTGTGTTCATAGGATAAAATTGATTAAATTCGATTGTATGCATGTTCCTAAATTTAATTGCATTTTATCGTTTGCTTAATTCGTTAACTCGTCATATTTTTAACCGTTTGCTTAATTCGGTAACGGGAACATAATTCATATGATCTCGATAAGCGCTTGTCTGATTAATATCATAATCGAATAGGATTGAAGCCGCTTAGGGATTGGTGTTACAATAGCCGATGATAAGTCGAAATCCGAATCAGTAGGATTAGCCGTTTTAACTTAATTGATAATCACTTATTTTAATCACTTTTTCTCTTGTTTTATAAATCAAAACTTAAAACCCCCCATAAACCTTTTCTTTAGTTGGTTGAAATAATACAAGAATCTTTGTGAGAACGATACTCAAGTTGTCGTCACTGTTGCTACTGTTTTTAAAAATACTCGTTTTTGATCCGTGCGCGACAGCGGATCATACTTTCCCACCACCTTATAGCAGGACCCTTCAACACGTGGTAAGAAAACACCACCTTATCCACCTCACTACATTGCACAATCTGAAAAATTCTATCCATACCAGATACCTATGCATGAGCCTTCACAGGATCTAGTCCGCGATGGAGTTCTGTAGGATTCATGCGGAAGAAATTCTAGAAGCTCCCACCTATAGCTTCTAGTGGAACCACTGCAGTATGAGGACCTTCATTCATCTGTTGCATGAACTGATTCTGTTGCTACTGCATCTGTTGTACAAATTGAGGCCATTGGACATTCTCACTACCACCGGGAGGATTCGAGTCGAATGTCAAAGTTGCGGGCCTACCACGTGTTCTGCGTCTGTTAACCATGTCCCCTAAATTTTATACAAATAGAATTAAGTTGATCAGGCTCAATACTATAAGTATAACATCCAAAACAATGTTCACACACATATGAAGCAGAAGGAAGCACTTATAACATTTCATGGCTAGGTCGAGGATACGACCTGCTCTAATACCAACTGTAATACCCACATATAATATAAGTCAAGAATAATTTATATTATACATGATTGTAAAACTGGTACTGAAATATACATAGTTCCTAACAACACATTATACATATTACATGCCCCAAAACACAAAAATACTAAAAGTGGCATAAATATATACAAGATGTCCAAAAGAACTAAGAACTATATCATATCAATGATCTTAAAATAGAGTCTTCACAGCAGAAACAACACCATCCCAAAAAGCCAAGACAAGTAAGGACATCAATCAACTTTGTCCTTACCCTTCGCGGAACCTGAACCACCTAAAATATAATTAACAACATGGGGTGAGATAATAATCTCAGTGGATTCCCTATCTTATGGACTCTCTCGTCTTTACAAGGTTCAATCCAATCCTATCTCAAGTCAAAAATGGAAGGGATAATACTTGAGTTCACAACTCACACACTATATGGAAACAGCTTGAGTTCAACAACTCAAGCTATCACTAATCAGAAACCGCGTCAAGGCATCTTTTCCCGACCAACCCTACATCTAGAGTTATCGACACGGGCCACAGATACTTGTATTATAAATATATTTTCCTGGCTAACTCACACAAGAGTTCTCGACACGAGTCACAAATATCTAACTCATAGGTAACTTTCCCCAGACAACCTGCACAAGAGTTCTCAACACGGGTCACAGATGCCTATCTAATAAGTAACTTTCCTCGGTCAACCCACATAAGAGTTCTTGACACGGGTCACAAATACTTATTAATAAATAATTCTCATATTCTAGAGGAGCTCTCTATGTAAGTCTCAACTCTTGGAATGATACATCTCAAAGGATTGCTTCCGATTTCGGGATCTTACATACAAACGTGACTGTATTCGACAATCACAAGGCTACATACGCCTTATTCTCAAGGTAACGCAAAACCACAAATGTTCCATATAATGTTTCAAAACTTAAATAGACAACTACTTGTCAAGGATGCACACCTAGGCATCAAATACACAAGCATTGTCATTTAGTTATCTAAAAACTCCTAGTTACGTCCCTAGGTCATTCCATTGGATTGTGATAAGTTTTCCCTCACTTATACAACCATCATTTAGACTAATTCACCAACCTGCAATTACACATGCATATCATTCATAATATTCAAGGTAAACAAGGTGTAGTAACAATTGTCATGCATGGAAGACAACTAAGAAGTAAGAAAACAAAAGGGGAAAAACACTTCTACATTCACAATGCGAAGTTCAAGCGAGCACCTTCATTCTGAGTTTGTAGTGCGAACTCTAGGAAAACCAGGAAATAATTATGGAAGTGGTGAAAGGCCCTTCTAATTGCAGTGGGAACTCTTGGTGAACCTTCGCCTTCAGCTTCGCTCACACTCGTAGTGCAAGCATGATATAGCTGTTATGTTTGCTGGCCATTCGCCTATGTTCACAGTGTGAACTCTACATTCCAGAACCTCTTACCAGTATGAAGAGATCAAATAAAAGGGTTTCAAATCCCACTCCTCATAAGACCCATGTAGGATAAATCAAACACAACCACAACTTTAGAGTGGCTTCCATATCATAAATAAAACATGAATCATATAACTCTCATAGCAATGGAACAAAATACCATAACCTAGCTTTTCTCATTCAATCCAAATACTCTAACTTTGAGTCTTTACATATAACCCATATTTAATACAAGATGAAGAAGTTGTTGATGATGAAGATGAGATGATTTGATGAACAAATGTTGAAGTTTCCAAGCTTATTCTTCTAGGGTTTTCCTTTTTCTTCTTTCTCTTCTTTCTCCTTTTTCTCTCTAACTTCTTACTATCTTTCTCTCTATGTTGCCAAAACGAAAGGAAAAGAGAAGGAAGTGATATAAGGAAAAATATCATTAAAGTTTGTAAGACTAACTTGGTTAAATGTCCAAAATTAAGGGTATCCAAAATGTCTCTAAAGTACCAATTAATAAAACCTCAGAGTCAGATAATATTAATTAAATCAACTCTGAGTTATTAAGCTACTCTAATTATCTCAACAGATAACTCTCAGAGCACACTGAAACATAGTTGATCTCAACTAATATTATTTAGAGCATTTTATTAAATACAGGGTATTACATGCGACGACATCTGGGTAAGACATAAGGAGCATGACCTAAATGTGTATGTTATTCCTCTAGTATCTCCTAATGAGTTGGTCCCGATGGATCTTCAGGAGCACCCTGCACCATATACGGATGTGACACCTTGAAAAACTACCTGATGTACCCGTCGACATAGCTTTAGTGGCTCTCTGTTATGGTACTATGTGCCTTCTCTAGTACTAGATGACTAAGATAATCATCAAACATGTAATTCATCTCTCTATATGTCATAGCAAGAGGAGCAGAGACAACAGGGTGTCTAAGAATAGTCTGAGTGTAGCTAAACTTCTGCATGACACGCTCAGGCAGATAAGGAAATGTGATATATGAGTCACAAGTCAACCATCTAGAGCATAACTGATTAGTACATCTTCATACACATTCTTACATTGTTATACTTAGGCATTCCTACACTTTATTTTATTATTTTTACTATTTTAATGTGTTTTCATATTTAAGTTTGTTTTTACCTTTATTTTATTTTCGCAGCTTATTTTCAGCATTAGCAGTTATTTGATATCTGTCCACTATTCGGATCATAACTGGAGCTTCGAGAACCGGATTGACGCGTTCTAATAGGCTTTGGAAATCTGAGACATAGAGCTACAACTTTTATGTTTTAGGCAGAAGCTGAATTAGAGTGTAGAAGGCTCAAAAAATTCATTGAAGTCAGGACCCAAAATCTGCCGTTTGAAATATTTAGTTTTTGGCCGAGTTTTTTTATGTTTTTCGAACCAGTTGGGTTAAAACCAGAAGTGTTGATGCTTTCTTATACCTACCAGTCGTACTAATGTCACTTAACCTTCTTTTTACGAATTTCATTGCGTTTTCTACGATTTTCATGAAAAACTAATTCCCAAGGCAAATCCTGCTGCTTACGGGTTCCATCACTTTGAGGTTATTATAATACCAATTTAATTCGATTCCTTTCAATCCTTTTCTATGAATTCATTTTCTTAATTTGATTGCAATTGTTTGCTTAATTTGATTTTTGTTCATTGGATATAATTGATTAAATTCGATTGTATGCATGTTCCTAAATTTAATTGCGTGTTATCGTTTGCTTAATTCGCTAACTCGTCATATTCTTAACCGTTTGCTTAATTCGGTAAACAGGAACGTAATTCATTTTATTTTGATAAGTTCTTGCCTAATTAATCTCATAATCGAATAGGATTGATGTTATAATAGCTGATGATAAGTCGAAATTCGAATCAGTAGGATTAGCCGTTTTAGCTTATTTTGATAATCACTTTTTATTATCACTTATTTTTCCCTATTTTCTTAATCAAAACTTAAAACCCCTATAAACCTTTTCTTTAGTTGGTTGAAATAATACAAGAATCCTTGAGATACGACTCAAGTCATTGTCGCTTTACTACTTTTCCAAAAATACTCGTTTTTGATCCGTGCGCGAAAGCAGATCAATAACACTATGTTGTCAAATGGTCGCGTCTCATGGCGATCGACATAGCTATGGAAGTGAATATCCTTGGAAGACAAGTGGTCAACATACACTCTTAACGGCTCTATCATTTGGTTCCCTCTAAGCGGGGCAAATAAAGAAGAACACAACATATCCTCAATATAAGTCGGTACACACGACCAGCCGGAGATGAACGAGACCTGCTTCGTCTTCCACCTAAGCTCGATGATAACTTCGAGCACAAGTAGACCAAATAAGCGGCCCCCCAGTTGTACTCATGGATTCACTCGAAGTTCTTGAAGTATCGTAGGTAGATGACATCCACATAAGTGGCACTCTTGTCCACAAAATAATAGTGCCAATAAAATATAACAGGTATTCTCTCATTGCATACGCTATATGAAGCCCCACTTTCTCGTCATTGCCTCTAGCCTGCTCTGCTCTAACAATCTTATTTGTATATACCTTTTTTCAGGAATTCAAACCTAGCATAAGCCCCTCAGGTTTTTTCAAACTCCCTCATGGAAGCCTCTAGGTCAACTCCTAGATAGTCTACCATGACCCTGAGCGCCTCGTCTTTACTAATACTCTCATGATCTAGAAGTTTCCCTCTGATCGAAAGATGCAACAAACATGACACATTGTCGAGTGTGATAAACATCTCATCAAACGGTAGATAAAATGATGAGATTTCACCGTGCTATCTCTCCATAAATGCATTAAGCATCCTGTGGTTGACTATAATATAACCGGTCATGCACAAGCCCTTCATCCCAGCTAGGGACAAAACAACCTGAAATCGCTTCTCATTCGGTTGAGGCAAGCCAATAGTGTTCTGCCCATGGTTTATAATCTTGAGCGGATCACAGTCATGTAGAAAAATAAATCTATGTCAGAAAATTGTAGTGTAATAATAAACATAAATTAAAAAATAAATCTAACTAATTTTACCTCTATGTCCCAAATATGTCTAGAAATATGGTTTTGGTACAAAGGCAACAATAACAACTCTACAGGGCCTCTTCCAAATACCCGAGGTGGCTCATCATCCTCACCAGCCTCACCAGTCGGAGGTAACACTAGCTCATCAGCCTCATCAGTCGTAGGTGGCACTGGTGCCTTAGGTACCACTGGTGACTCGGGTACCTCTGGCGCCTGAATAGGTGAAACCCGTCGCCTGCGGGAGGAAGGATAAAGTGATGCATCGGTAGGTGAAACCCATCTCCTATGGGAAGAAGAAGAATGAGAAGCATGATCCCTAGAAATAGATGCCTCTGCATTGCTAGAGTGAACAAGAGCCTCTAAAACCTGACTCTTCTTCCTCCGTACCGATGCATGATATAGCCTCTAAGAGTGACTGTAAGTAAACCAGACAATTAGTACAAGAAACACTACAAGCAAGAAAATCAAAATAAAAAAAAACTGATAATTTCTGGATATACATCTTAGGTTATTAGGAAACTAAATGTTGAAAAGTTCCGGAGATGCATCTTCGAAATTTTCTGCAACTCTTCAGGTCCTTCAATGGTGGCAATGCAGACATGCAAACCCCAAAAATAATGGTTTGATTGTTATTCTCAACCAAAAAATATGTTTTACAGTATGTATAAACCACCATCCATGTGATTTCTACTCATTTCTTACCTAAATCATCATTTTCTACTCATTTGCATAAAAACTCAAAAATCTTCTCAAAACATAAAAAACTTACAAATCTAGACTTTACTTCAGTGTTGAATGATGTTTCTGATGTACTTGATGTTGATTGAAGAACCTTTGAGCTTGGTTGTTTGATTTTGGTCTTGGTTGATGAAATTTTTTCTTTTGCAAGTTTTTAAGAAAGTTGAGTTTTTTTAGAAATGAGGAAATAGAAAGATTCTGACGCGATCGAAGCTCCAATACCTTTAGGAGATGCATCTTCGAAATAAGTTTGAAGATGCATCTCTGAAGTATTTTAACGTGGTATCTTAATAATATATAAGATACATTAAGAAATTTCCAAATAATATTATATTTTAAAAAAGTGAGGCCCGAGATGGCGTTATTGGCCTACCCTTGGGCCGAGCCTGCTTTTGCTTGAGGTGGCCTTGTTGGCCTACCTTTGGGCCGGGTCTGCTTTTGCTTGAACACTTTCTGCTGCAATAATGCAAGTGACAACATTTCTCTTTATCAAAATTAATATACAATTTTGTTCAACCATTTTTCCACCTTGATTGCGTCTAGCTGTGTTAATAGGTACAAACAGGTCAATTTATCAACCCAATCACTTAAACCAAATATATTTTTAAAAAGTGTTTGATTCTGACTCAACCTACTGAAGCATTATATTTTTTTTTAGTTCTTTTCCATTTTTATAAAAAAAATTGTCTAGCACATCCTGCTTATTATAAAACTATTTTTTTTATCACGGTTGTAAGTTTTTTTTTACTTATAATAAAACAACTATTTAATTTATATATTTTAAATAATAAATGATACCACACATTAATACTATTTGAGAGGGAACACATTGGAATACGCGGTTATATGTGAAAATTAATTATGTACATTTTTGGTTATTATTAGAAATAAAATAAACTCTTTTAAATTATTAAACAAATATTATTTTCGATTTATATAAATTAGATATACGATTCTTGAATAAATTTAAAAAACATGGACTTAATTTATGTTAGTGAAAGAGAGTATATATTTTCTGAATCAAAAGTAATATAAATTTAGAAAATCTAACTAGTGAAACATATTAAAAAATCTATGTGCGGAGAAGAACATTTTGTCTCATTGAGTGGAAGTACTCGAAGGAGTTCTGTGGTGACAAGTAATTTCTCTGGACTTTGGACACCTACAATCTTTTTGTCTGCATATAAATAATTCTAAAGTAAGAAAACAATTTTGGTCTTTTGGTGCTACTACTCATCATGGTGTGTCGAGTATCAAGTAGCTCTTTAACCTGGAAAATAACATGCCTTTTGCTACGGTTGCTATGGTTTGTTTCTTTGACTAATACTTCTTTTGGCCTCATACAATATTATATAAGAAAAAAAACTTTGAAACTATGTTTACACCTAAAAAAGTCAAATTATGTATTGTCTACCAATTTGAAGTAGAGTGATTTGTATTGGCGAAAAACAAATTTAATAGTTGTTGGTTCGTTTAGGAATTAGAAATTGACGTTTCTGCTTCTCGAAGGAACCAAAAGTAATGAGTTAGATAATTGTTAATATCGAATGGTAGCTCTGATCTTCTTTACGGTGGCATAGAGTGAATATACATAGCTAGCACTCTAACGCTTAAGTCAGTTCAAGATTTTAAATGAGTAAAATGAAATTGGAGATCAGAGATTGTGTATTTTCTCATAGTGTGCAAACTAATTTTATATTTTGGATCGAGTAAAGTGGACTTTTGAGATGGATTAGGCCTTATGGCCAGTTCAGAACAGTTGCCTCCAAGGCTTTGCCGGACACTGGAGAGGTTGGGGGAAGCCTTAAGTATCATTGATCGGCCTCCATGTCTTCGTTCAGTGTGGAATGAATCACTAGAGATCAGTTTTGAAAAAGTAATGGGGGGAGAAACTTTCTAACCCAAGTTTTTCTTTTAGCATTAATTATTCCCTTAGTTAGGATAAATGATAACACTGCTTATTTAGTGAGAGATTATGAAGTGGAAGCTCCATCTGGATCGTCTAATGATTCTTACCATTTCCCCTTTAATAGTGATCATGTAGGACCATAAATAATACACATATATGAAGATTATGGGTTATAAGGGATGTCTGAGGCTTCCTTGGAGGAAGAAACTTCTTCTTCCAGATCCTTACACGCCCTGTTTACCGTTGTTTTTGGTAAACTGAATTACAAGTTCCGTTCACTTACAAGATTAAACTCGAAAAATGCTAGGACATATTGTGCAAAAGATTCGAGAAAATATGTTTGTGCTTTGAATATTGATGTTTGAATATGGAGGAATTGGAAAGAACTTCCAATAAAAATAATGCAGGGATCATTCAAAAATATAAAGTAACCGAAGAAGACAATAAAAGTAAGTAAATAAATGCATGTATTAAAAACTTAAAGACAAAGACGTAGGTTCATATATGTTTTCTCACAAACATTTTTCTCTTTGTGACTTGAATACTCGAGTTCTAAAGGGAATAACGATAAAATTTATGAGCCTTGTGTTGGTGTAAGCCATAGAGGTCATTACTTTTGGTACTTGTATCGAATTATTTATTAATAATAAAAGACATTTCTTTGTTATGTTTGTTTTTCCAAGATAATAAAGTCCCTAGAATAGCTAGTCCGTTTAATGAAATATTAAGTGTGACTTAATCATGAGATCCCATTAAACATAAGGACGTTATTCTTAAAGTATCTGTAGTCGAGATTTACTATGAAGTGGGATAACCTTAAAGCATTAAGACTATTATGTAGATAGACTGATGATCACATCTCATGGATCATGGATAAGGAGTTTTCAAGTCTTAACATAGGTGTGAATATTAGGAGTAATATTTATACTAGATTGACCCGCTATGAGAGTACTACATAGAATTTTATGCAAAGTGTCATAAGTTACTTTCATGGTGATAGTGCGGCATACCACCATTCGACCTGAAACCACTATGAACCCTAGATGTAGAGTCGAGTTCTTTATTGTTGATCTAACATTGTTCGTAAATGGATGACCATAAAGATAATTTATGGGTACTCTACAAAACTTGTTGAGGGACATGAGTGACCTTGAGGGAATTTTCCCATCCTGCATAACAGGATAAATTTCTAAGGGCTCAATATTGGACTGGACAAGGGTGACACGGTGTATGCCTTGTGTTCAATATATACTTAAGGGAAAAATGGTAATTATACACACAAGTACTATCACAAAAGATTTTTTCAGATCACATCATATTTTTGTGACTTGGGTAGCAGTGATGTGTTGCTAGATACTGCTCACTATTTATTACGTTAAATGCATGATTTAATATAATTGTCAACATCGCGAAAACCTACAGGGTCATAAACATAAGGACAGATTGATAAGAGGTAGAGTAAATAAGGAACACGATAAGGTATGATGAACTTAAGTAAATATAGAACACTATAAGGTACAGTGCACTTAAGTAGAATACAAAATATGGTAAGGTACCACGCGCTTAAGTGATATACGGTACACCATAAGATATTGTGCGCATACACTTAAGTGGGCTTTTTAGATTGCAGCCCTCACAAGTGGTTCTATAAATAGAACCCTTGTGCAGAAGCATACACTCTTGATGAAAATTCATATTGTGAAACCCTAGCTGTATCTTTCCTTTTCTCTCTCGCTCAAAGCCTTCAATGTAGCAGCTAGCACTAAGACTGAAGGAATTTGTTCGTGTGGACTGAATAGAGGCGTTGTTCATCATACATCACTCGTGATCACTCCTTCGATTCAGAATCAAAGGTTTCATTGCTACAAGATGTAATTTTTCTATCATTCATCATGACCATTCGTAAGGATCACTAAAGGGAACTTTTTAATTTTGGCTGCGTTTTGGATCACATATTTCCTTTCACCTTGATTACATGAATGAAATTTGCTTAGAAACTACATTTTTATAAATTTTGATAATGGTCTTGTCTTCAGCACTCGACACGTACACCATTATGTGACCTTATGTCCTCTATTTTTCTTCCATGTGTTGGTCTTTGAACTATCTCTAAACTTATCTTATTGTTAAAAACGTCTTTACAACCTTTAACTACCTTTGTCGAGGGGTTTCTGTTTTGAACTCCATAGTGCTGTCGACATGTCTCTAGATCACCTAGTCTTTAATCTCAAAACATACCGAGTCCCAAAACACATGAAAAGAAAGCCGAACTCACAACCTTTACATCACACCTTTGTATCGAAATGTTAACCCATTATGAGCCTTTTCGAGATCTGGACATGTTTTGAAAAGAGAGTGATCCTAATATTATGGATCTATTCCTGAGGCTCTTCCAAACCAGGCTTAGTGCGTTTTAGTGCAGTGTTAAAAATCAGAGACTAACAGATGCCCCCAAAAAATATCATTTTCGATCATATTCATAAGATGGAAAAAAGGTGGTGTTTTTAGTAACATATTAAAACTATTCATAGTAGTCTACATACATCATTATCATCATCGTCACTTTTACCAAACCGTCACGTCAATGAATGTACGTGCACTTAGCCATCATGATTCCAACTTCTTAGGCCATCGCGGGCCACCAAATTAACTCATATTAAAATAAAATCATTTTATTTTATTTTACTTTAAAAATTAAAAGGCTAACTATCAAAATTGAAACGCCACTTGTCCATATTTTTAGACGGAAATTGAAATTTTTTCCTCCACGACTATATATACACTTTCCTTTATTCTTTTTCCCTTTCTCTACGTCTTCTTCTCATAACCCTAAGAACTCTTATCTCTGCGATCTTCATATTCAACAACCTTTCCTTTTTCAACTCAAATATCATAGCAAATAATGGCTTCCTCCACGAAACAACTTCTAATGACTTCTGTTGCTGATGTTATTGCTCTGACTCTCCCGGATGGCCATGCCTATTTCCTTGAACATCCAATCAATAAATAAAATCCATGATAAGGGTTTCTCAGGTACTAATCCCTTTATATATTTCAGGTAATTTTCACGCAATTTTGGGTTCATTCCCCATAACCATTATAAAACCTGATAAGTTAAAGAAGTTTTTTACTTGCTATCATTGCTGCAAACCATGTGTGTTTGAAGACACAATCTATGAATTTGGTTTTATGAGTTCATCCCAACTTACCTTCCATTCTGCTCCTACCACCAACAACAAAGCTTACGTCAGTTGATTGAACAAAGTAGAAAAGAAGAAAGAACAATTCTAGAAAGACCAATGCATATATGACTTGATTTAATTATCCATAACTGACCCCAAATACAACCTAATGTGATTATTTCGGTGCTTTTATTTTAGGAAGGCCCGACTGACACCTTTCACCTTTGTTATGGAATGGTGACTCCCACCCTCTTCGAATGGTTGTTATCATTATTGGTCTTCGACCAACTAGGGATACCTTCGACCCCTCTCTAAAAAAACTACCTAAGTTTATCTTTCACTCATCCAAGCTTCATTAATTATACCGAGGTCCAAGATGAAGACCCCAATGAGGAAGTCTCTGATTATGAGCATATCTCATTTCTCACCCTTTTTGGCTATCTCATTTTGTCTTCTGCTCTAATTCTCAGCAGATAGCCAAGTAGTTCATACCTTTGGCCACTCAGATCCATAAGGGGCAAAATATTTGCCTCAACAAGTTGAATTTAGGTTCTCTTTATGAATCTCTAGGGCTTTCTTATTCTGACCTGAAATCTATAACCAACTCTAACAAAAAAACTCTTAATGATTGGTCCTATGTGGCTTATACAAAGTTGGCTCAATGCCACTTTTGAGCCCTCTTTAAAGGTTACCATCTCATCTAACTTAAAAAAATAGGTCAAAAACAGAAGGATTGAAGGCCCCAGGTTTTTTTTGCTTACCCCAAAAGATACAAGCCTTTTGACTATAGAAGCCTTCAAGCAGTATTTCTTTATGTGTGGAGGCTATGTTACATTTCTTTCCTCCAAGGCCCCATTTGTTAGTATAGTTCATGGGCTATATTGGTTGAATATAGAATTCCCAACCATTTCCTCTAAACACCACTCTGAAACTCTCGACATTTAGACAACTTTCCTAAAATCCACTATCCTATCAACTAGAATTTTGACAAGAAAAGCTAGCATGAACATGTTGGTTACCAACCAAACCTAGTTTTCAGATAAGTTGGCTTCAACCAATTTTTGCGAAAGTCTCTTTACACCCATATAGACGAAACTTTTTGGGCCAAGAGTGACCTAACAGAGGAAGTATACCAAAATTTTTTTTAGACTATTAGGCCAAAGAAGTCATTACTCTGACCCCCTATGAATTTCAAGCTTCTTATTTATGCACAAATTTTTGTAAAGATTGGTGGTTGAATTATCATCTCAATATTTATGTGGATCCTTAGACTCTTTTTCAATGCTTAACAAACAATTTTTCCTCTATGCAGAGTAAATTCAAGAAGAGTCGAGGTACGCACATTAAGGAAATTAAAACTTCCAAAAATACTTCAAAACAATGTATAATCCATGTGAGCTTAGTCGAACTATGTAGGATGCATCCCTTACTTTAAAACACAAAGTTCTTGAAAAAAATTCCAAAACTAAAATTTCCTTCTTATGTAAAAGATAGGTATGATTTCACTTTAAAATTTTATTTTTCCAAACTTCCACCATTGTCAACCTGTGAATTTAAATTGGCTTTTCCTCTGCCATTTCTAGACTGGTTTACTTGTGACTCTTTGTCAGCTTTAAATAATGAACTAGAAAACCTCTCCAAAGAGTAGTTTCGAATAAGTGTAACATAAACAATTATAGAGGTCATCTCCATGTTGATATTGGAAATGTTTGAATCTTGTCTACCAGTTCGGAAGGTGAAATACAAGACTTTTAGGAACCTATTAATTTTTTCTTATGTTTCACTTAATTTACTTGTGTCAAACTGTTGCAGTTGTATCCCTTGAATCAAAAGAGTCAAAGAAGAAGAAAATAGAAACAATCGACGATGGTGAGAAGTTTGACCATCCAAATGAAACAAAACAGGTAGACTTTTCTAGACCTTTATTCTTTCTTTTGATAATATTTCTTTCTTTATCTCTTATTTATCTTTGTTTTTATCTTCCAGAGTCGAAAAAGAAGCAACAGTTCCACCACTACCGCTCCAAAAAAAGAAAGCCAAGAAAGACAAAGCAACTGAAGTTCCAGACAGTAAAGAAATGCAGGTTTGAACCACCTTCTGAATCTCATTTATTTTTATACCTCCATTCCTTATTATACTAACATCTATGTATGCCTTAGTTTGAATCAAATGAACAAATGAAGTGGAATAAAAAAAAATAAAGTTTTGAGCCATTTTCAGTTAGTTTGAATAAAGAGGAAAGTGTGATTCAAGTCAAACACTTGGATCAAACAGGCTAAGCTAACTGAAAAAATGTGAAAAAATTGCATGATTTGAATCATGTGTAAAATGTGATTTGAATCAAATGGTTTGAAAATTTATAGTTTGGCTCTATCTGAAATGATTCAAATCAGAATTTATGCTTAATTCAAGTCAAATACCCAAAATCTCAAATTTTCAAAATTTTAAAGAGACTTTGAGATTTTTCTTTCCACCTAACTTGAATCAATATAATATATGACTCTTAGTCTACTGGCTCATGCAATTGATTAAAAGCATCGTTATCAAGTTCAAACCTAACTAATGGTCTATGAATGCTAAAAATTAATCATTTCAAAACTTGGTTCAGAGAGATGCAATCATGAAGAAGACTCAATAATTAAAAGTAAATCAAATATGAAAGCGATATGACAAATAACAAAATAACCGTATTGGGGTGTTCCCCCTGAATGTATTAGAGACATGCAACTACGTTCTCCCCCTTTTTGATGCTTGACAAGCTTTCTCTTGGAATTGAGTCGACTTTGATTATAACACAAAAAACGCTTATGCTCCCCCTAAAAAAATTACACACAAACCATGACATAAAACACATAAAACAATTCTAGACTCATTACAACTTCTGCCCCTTTGACAACATCAAAAAGATATAGATCGAAATGCGTCTAAAATTCAAATAAACAAGCACCAACAAATAATTCCAATGAACATATGAGCTAAACAACTAAGAAGCATATACAACAACAGAGATCAGATACACGACACAAGATGGACATGTCACAAGCAAAAAAATGTAAATAGATATGCAACACCAACATTGAACATCTAACAATTAAATGATCAAAACTTCTATGTCAAAGAATGTATTAACAATCATAAATAATGAATGAACAATTATACAAATGCTCAAATGCACATAATTAGCATTACACATTAAAAATACTTAAATTCAAATAAGAACAATCAAAATATAAGCTAAATATGAATGAGTAGAATAAGGAGGAAAAAAGTAAACCAATCACAACTCTAAAATAAATACATAGAATGACATAAACCAATAATAGAGTTATAGAGACATACCAATGTAATTCGGTAAAAGCTATGATTTGCTACAAAATTGTGTTAGTGAAAACAAAATATATAGAAAATGAAACTGAACAAATTCCTCATTCTATTTAAAGCATTAAGAGTCTAAGACTCCTAAATCCCTATAAATATTATGGAAGGGATTCAATGATAATGACTTTGCAAAAATGTCATCTAGAGATGAATGAGTAAGACAAGGAGGAAATAAGTAAACCAATGTACAACTCTAGAACAAACACATAGAATCATATAAATCAGATACAAGAGTTATAGAGATATACCAATGTAATTCGATAAAAGTTATGATTTGCTACAAAATAACATAAGTGAAAACAATATATATATATATATATATATATATATATATATATATATATATATATATATATATATATATATATATATATATATATATATATATATATATATATATATATATATATATATATATATATATATATATATATATATATATATATATATATATATATATATATATATATATATATATATATATATATATATATATATATATATATATATATAAAACAAATGAAACTAAAAAAAAATCCTCATTCTATTTAAGGCATTAAGAGTCTAAGACTCCCAAATACCTACAAATCTTGTGGAAGAGATCTGATGAAAATGGCTTTGTAAAATTGTCAGCAAGCTGACTTTTAGTGTCAACATATTTAAAAATAATATCCCATTTTTTCACATGATCTATAAGAAAATGGTGCCTAATTTCAATGTGTTTGGTTCATGAATGAATTACCATATTCTTAGTGATACTTATTGCACTAGTACTGTCACACTTAATCAGAATGCAGGAAAGTTTTAAATCATAATCTAGTAATTCTTGCTTTAGCCATAAGACTTGTACACAACAACTACCAGTGGCTACATATTCAGACTTGGCGGTAGAAAGAGCAAGGCTATGGTACTTCTTACTGTGCCAAGAAACTAATGAGCTTCCAAATAAGTGAAAGCTACCACTAGAACTTTTCCTATTTGACTTGGACCCCGCAAAATCGGAATCATAATAACCTACTAAGCTACACACACTACACTTAAGATACCAAAGAATGTGATTAGAGGTTTCGTTAAGATACCTCAAAATATGTTTTACGATCTTAAAGTGGGAATCCTTAGGTGATACTTGATATCTAGCACACATACACACGCTAAACATGATATTTGTCCTGCTTGCGATTAGGTTAGACCGCAATTATAACAATTTAAGGTATAAGCTTATGTCTGTGGTGTATCAATCTTATGCAATCATCATGAAGCCAATTATGCTTTGATAAGAACATCTATGTAACATGTTTTTAAATCTCTTCACCTAAAGCGAATTTGATTGTCTTGTAAGTAAATTTCACCAAAAACAATCAATATCATGCTAACATCGTGTATCATTTCATGTAGCTTGATTCATTAAGATGCTTTAAAGCTCTCATGTTTTTGTGTTTTTCTTCCACACTTCTTAAAATCTCGGATTTTGATTATGGGACCTAGATTTTTTTTCAAATTATCTTAAGGGAATAAGGGTCTATTCAACCCCCATTCTAGAACTTTTTGTATCCATATTCTCACCCAACATAACCCACAAGGAGTGGAACGTAACTTAGAATGATTTTGTAAAAATCTATCTTTTGTAAATAAGCATGAGCAAAATAAAAATAGTTCATGATTGTCATAGGTTCAATTTGGTAGCAAACAAGAGTGA
This sequence comes from Lathyrus sativus, assembly GCA_963859935.3. Lineage (NCBI taxonomy): Eukaryota > Viridiplantae > Streptophyta > Magnoliopsida > Fabales > Fabaceae > Lathyrus > Lathyrus sativus. The sequence goes on from OZ012741.1 coordinate 533,893,635, forward strand.
AATAGTGTTAATACAATAATTTAGTTCAATGATAAAGAGAATGTTAGGCAATGATCCATTAATACAATGTTGTTACTTATGTGTGCATGATGTGTTAAGTCATTCCTAGAAATGTTAAAAATTGATCTAAGGGTGTATCTTTACATCATCAAAAACGTATAATTTAGGGCAATGAGACAAATCTCTAAGCCTCACTTGTAACCCTAAAGCAAGTCTGGTTTAATTATGAAAGTCCTTTATGGTTGTAGCCACTTATATCTAAGAAGTTAATCTAGTGAAAATCTCTATCCTATTATTTTCAACCACTTTTATCATGAAATCTGTTTGTTGTTGGATCTCTCACAACAACAAGCTTGTATCCTTTTCTAAGTTGATAAATTAAAGAAACATATTTATAAAAAGTTAGCGCATGATAAAACAAAATATTAATAACATATTACTTAACATAAAAACTACATTATATTAACTTCTCATTTCTCAACATAAAAGGTTTAGCACATAATGAACTTAGTACATACAATAATACTGGTTCTTAAGCTAATCATTCTCAAACACATAGTGTAAAAGAAATAATAACCTAAGAAATTTCTTTGTCTTATTGCAATGGTTAATCGTCAAGAGGAAGTTTCTATCGCGACAGGTATCAACAATAGGCACTTGAGATGGTGAGAAGATGAATCTCCATTTTCACTCAACTCACTTTCTTCACTAGTTTCTTCTAAGTGTTTTTCTCTAACATCTGTTGAACTCCTTTTTCCTTCTTCAAGAGTTATTTTTATAGTTTCTCCATCTATAGTTTTGAGAAATATCTTAGATCACGAGCTTGAGAATAAATGAAATCATGCCGAAAAGAGAATCAGTAAAATTCCCTCCATTTCAAACCATGCGTACAACTTTAGAATCAGGTACAAACAATAGTTGGAGACAAAGTGTAGCGTAGTAGTCTGCTAGCACAGAAGAGCATGAGGCGTTGTCCTTTTTGATGCATAGCAGGCTTAGTGGTTCTTATCCTTTCAAATCAACTCTCTTTCAAATGCAGGTTGTTCCTACATGTGATCTAAGAATGCAATTGATGTTTCTTATTTTCTCTCATTTGCTTATATTCTTCTACTTTCCTTGGGTACTAGTTGTTGTCCCAGGCTATCTTGCCCGACCTCATTAGAACTAACCTTTCAAAAACAACAAACACACAAAAACTACCAAAGAGACCACCTATTATGCTCGTTATCAATTACCCTAAAAACAACAAAATGCAATGAAATTAACTATTTAATTGTAAAACAGATATCAATATCAAAGTATTAGGACTTGTAACTCACAAAATGTGGGTTATCAAGATGCCCGCTTTTGTAGAAGCATATTTTGGTAATATTGGTCTAGAGTTCATTTCCACCGGCCTATCTCTTCTTATCATTTTGGGTCCACCTCGTTGTCTCCTGAAGAAGTTTTAATGAAAGAGGGCTTACATGTCTGGTACCAAAGGCTCAAATATAAAGAAGGGTTTGGTCCTGGTGAAGTGCTTTGCTTTCCGAAGAAAAAGAGGCATGTAAATACCCATTCTATCATTAGTGCTTCTGAACATTCCAATAGAAAAAAATCTTTGGTGAGGATGAGGATCCTGGCACCTTATTCATTTTAACCAAGCAATTTATGATCTTGTATATAACATGAATTAGTTTATTCAATTATGGAAAGCTCTAGAGCTTATGAATCACCAGGGCCTAGCTATTGTCTTGTCCATCCCAGCGTCGGTGGCACCTGATGTTGCTTAGGTTTCTTTCCCAGAGGTTCGGGTTCCTGCCATGATGAATGCTCCACAGATGATCCTGGTTCTTAACCCTGAATTGGGTCAACCAGATGTTGACGTAGCGGATTTATCTACTCAAGGAGTTTCACCTTTTCCTTCCCCCGCCAAGAGGGTTTGCAGTGATAGCCCATCCACTCCTATTGAGGAAGGTTCTCCTAAACGCGCTTGTTAAGTGGATGATAGTGATTGGTATGATCTGACTCTTATCTTTCAACTTCCTGTTATTCTTGCTCCCTGGTTACCTAACACTCAGGAGGAATATGCTGCTACCATGGCCGCTAAGAACATGGATTTCATTTGGGGTTTATCTGCAACAGACAGGCGGGGTTATTTTGCAGTTGCCTCTCGTACTTTGTTCTGGGCCAGGTCCCTTATTTCTATTGTGGTTGTCGATCAAGATGACATTATGGGCTCTAAAAAACTTTCAAAGGAACAAGATGAGTTGAAGAAGAGGTGGTAGGTCCTTGAGCAGCAAAATTCTGATGCTAAGAAGGAGTTCGTTGTGCTTCAGGAAAATGTTGATGCCCTTAGCTCTTTGCAGAAAGAGGTGGATTGGTATGGCCATCTGTCCATTTTGGCTTCTCGGGTAAAAGAGCTTGAGGTTTCTCTTGTTGTCAGAAATAAACATTGTGAAAAGATTTCTGCATATGTGGTGGAAGCACGTTGGACGTTCGATGCGGATAAGAAATCTTTATAGCAGAGGAAGAAGGACCAGTCCAATGTTTTGAGAAGTCTCGAAGAAGAGGTGATTGCTGCTTTGAGGAAGTCTCAACAATCTCTTTAGCAGGAAATAGAGGCTTTGGGTATGGTTCAGGACAAAATGTTGGAGCAGGCTCAGACGTTCTATCCTAGCCTCACTATTTCCGCTGACCAGCTAAACCCTTAGCCGACCCGTTTGAGAAAGAATCTAATTTTGATAATTGAATGTTGTTTTGTTCTTTTCGTTTTTTTTTCTTCTGTAACATTTGGACGAGCTTGTGTGCCTCATCTTGTAACCAATATTTTCATATATGCATTTCAGTTTTTAGGTTTGCATGTTGATTCTTTTCGGTATAATATTGTTTCTTTCTCAGCCATTGTAATTTTCAAGCTGAGATTCGAGGAGAATATGAATCAAAGGATCGCTAAATATTTCTTTCAGAAGCCTACACTTTTCATTATTGTTTGCTGTAAAAAAAGTGATAAATAATAGTTGCTTAAAGTGTAAATGACCTTAAGTCTTTGCATAGTCGTGTAAGGCTTTTCGCTCGGATGCGAGTTTCATTGAGATGCATGTAGCATATTGATAAAATGTCGAGGTAATAGCACATGGTTGTGCTTGAAATCACCCTTCAAAGAGGAAGTGTTATTGTAGTCTGGAGTATCCGTGTGTCAAAGTGGAAATGGTGGAACATGAGTTCGTCTCTGGGCACTTATGCTCCTAGTCATACCTATAAGTATTTCATGTTGAACCAGTTAGATGCAACTTTGCCTTAATCATATTCATACGGATAAGGTATAAAGCTAGATGCAATAGTGTTTCGATTCATACTTACAGACGAAGGGCGTGAAGTCGGCTAGATGCAACCATGCTTTGAACTATGCTCCGCATCACAGAGAATCTTGTAAGTGTATAGTGCACCTAAGAGGGGGTGAATTAGGTACTTTGATCAATTTTAAGTTTTAATGAAGTGTTACTTTAATTTTCTGGTTTGTTGATGTTTTAGAAAGCGGTAAATGGAGAAAAGTAAAAAAACACAGGTGATATATCATGGTTCCCCTTACAATCGAGAGTACTTCAGTCCTCTTATGCAGTAAGAGAACCTTGTACAAGCTTATCCTAGCCACTATACAGAAGTTACTAACTTAATCAATGAGGAACACTCCCTTATGATTTTACAAAGTATAAAAAAAGAACAATCCTCCCTTTTTCACTCTCTTATTTCCAACAGTCCTGGACAACAAGGTATACATAAATCTGAGTTTTATACAAGAAGTTGAAGTTGGATGATATATATCAATCTCTTGAATTGATCTTCCCTTTCAAGTATACAATTCACAAATTACACAAGTGCTCAAAACAAAAATGATGAAATTTTTTTATTGATGCAATGAAAATGAATGCAAAAAGTTTCACTCAAAATCTTAAGACACAAAACACTTGTTTTTTAAATATGAGAAAATTGAGTTTGAATTTTAATGAAAGAGTCGAATTTTCAAAACCAGAACCCTTGGGGTATTTATACATGCATCATACTTGTAGGAATGAGTATAATACCATGAATTAATTCCTTGAATGCTAGATGAAATTTAGAATTTGTTGGAATTAGATTTTTAATCAATAAGTGTCATTGCTTCAGTGGTAACCGGTTAACACATAATCATAACTAGTTACAACTGAAGTGTTTTCTTAAAAATTAATTTTTGTTTTGTTTGTGTAACCAGTTAACAGCTTTAGTTAACCGGTTAACATTTTAACTGGTTAATATAAACTGGTTAACCCATTACACCTAATGCATTTTTTTAAAAAGTTAAAATCTCATTCTTGTAATCGGTTAACAACATTGTGTAAGCGGTTACACCTAATTTAAAAATGAAAAATACTTTAAGTACCATGATTATGCACAACCACAAGTTACCAAAAAGTATTTTATGCATAAAGTTAAAATGATTATGATAATTCTAACTATTATGGTAAAACACATGATCAATTGTAACTTGTACCTTCGTGAAGTGATCATTCTCCTAAGTTCCAAGAATGTCTTGACAATGCTGCTTGAGATACAAGTCTTGATACTATAGCTTGAGTCATGGAGCTTTTTCTCATCCTTTGATAATGCACATGAACTTGAGAATGTATACTTTTCTTCATCAAAACAAAATGTTGGAGAAGCTTGACTTCACAATATCCCTATTTTTTATGATGACAACCATTGAAACTTAAAGTGCTTGAATCTTGTAGAAAAATTCAAAAGATCTTAAGAAAATGCCCCCCTAACTTTGATAACTCCCCCTTGATTAATAAAAATTTTAAGACTTTGTTTTTGCATATGTTAGAGTATATAAGCACACACATATCTTCTCCCCATTTGTCATTATTAAAAGGAAAAGGAAAAGAGAATAGAAATGTATTGAAACGTATAACATAATTCATACTATAACTAAATTTTAAATAAAACAGAATGACATATAGCATGTAACAGTACAATTTAATCACATATCTCAAATTATGAAAACAAAGAGCATTCAAGAAGAATAGTGAACACATGTTAATCTACATATGATGTAAAAGTTAACTTATATGAAATGAACCATAAATGTGTACCTTGATACCATTTGAGAAGTGAGTGCATGTTATCGAATAAAGATTGTAGAGTTGTCTTTGTGTGATGATCAAACATCATGCTCATCCAAAATTCCCATTTCTCTTTGAATTTTGAAAAATGGTTCATTTGCTAACGGTTTTGTGAAAATATCCGCCGATTGGTTATGAGTATCCAAAATTCCACTCCAGCATCACCTTTAAGCATATAATCTCGTAAGAAATGATTTTGAATGTCTATATGTTTGGTTCTTGAGTGCATGACTGGATTTTTTGTTATGATTATTGCACTTGAATTGTCATATTTTAATGGAATACATCTAAGGTTCATGTCGTAGTCACAAAGTTGTTGTTTTAACCAAAGAATTTGTGCATAACAACTTCATGCTGCAATATATTGTGCTTCATCTTTACTAAGAGCCACACATGCTTTATTTTTGCAAGACCATGATACGAGTGTGTTTCCTAGGATATGACATGTGTCGCTTATGCTTTTTTTGGCCTGTTTTACAAACTGCATAATTTGAGTCAGAATAACCAATTAAATCATATACACTACCTTTATGATAACATAAGCCGACTTTTGTTATTCCATTAAGGTTCTTCATGATTCTCTTCATGGATGCAAGACGTGATTCCTTCGGATTTGCTTGAAACTGCACACAAAGATAAACACTAAACGTTATGTCAGGATGACTTGTCGTCAAATATAATAATGAACCAATCATACCTCAATATTTAGTGATATCAAGTGAAACACCAGATTCATCTTGATCTACATACGTTCTGGAACCCATTGGAGTAACCATTTCTTCACAATTGTTCATATAAAATCTTTTCAACAATTCTTTGTAATACTTGGATTGGTTGATGAAGATTCCATTTTTTAGTTGTTGAATTTGAAGTCCAAGAAAATAGTTCATCTTATCCATCATAGACATTTCGAACTTTCCATTCTTTAGTTGATGAAGATTCCATTCTTTAGTTGTTGAAGACTCCATTCTTTAGTTGTTGAATTCTTTAGTTGATGAAGATTCCATTCTTTAGTTGTTGAATTCTTTACATAGTTCTTTGTTTTTTTGAACCGAATATGATGTCGTCAACGTAGACTTAAACCAATATAGTATGATTTTTAATTTTCTTAATAAATAAAGTATTATCAACTTTACCTTTTTCAAATTCTATTTCACATAGAAAGTTTCTAAGGCTATCATATAATGCTTTTGGTGCTTGCTTTAAGCCATAAAAATCCCTTTTCAACTCGAAGACATGTGAATGATTCTTGAAGTCTTCAAAACTGGGAGGTTATTTGACATATACTTCCTTATTTATGTATTCAAGAAGGAACTTCTGACGTCCATTTGGAATAACTGAAAAATTTAATGAACAAGCATAACCAAGTAATAAATGAATAACATCTAACCTTGCAACCAGAGTGAATGTTTCTTCAAAGTTGATTCCTTCTTCTTGATTGTAACCTTGATCCACAAATCTTTCTTTATTTCGAACAACTATACAATTCTCATCAAGTTGTTCTTATACATCCATTTGGTATTGAAGGCTCTAAGATTTGACTAAATTTTAGTAAAACATGATGTTGAACAAGATGTTCTAACATGAAGAAATCTGTAAAGAACAACATGTTGGACATGATGCCCTATCTTCAGGACTCGACATCTTGGTCTGAAACAACAAGTTTGTTGCAAATCTGTTCCAAGATTTAAGGCACAATCAGAACATGGATCAAGGAATGATTGGATAGAGATTTTGAAACCCATGGACAATAGAAGATTATAAAAGGAAGACCAAAACCTAGGGCAAATTACTACTATTGGTTAAGACTTTTGTAAAGTAAAATAAAGGTTTAGGGTTTTGAGAGTCGTGTGCTGTTCTTGTATTGTAAGTCACTTTCATACCTTAATTTTTGACTTTAAGATTCCACGTCTTTTTGCATCATCTGTATAGTTTATCAAGTCTTGCATCTCACATATTACCCAACTTATCACCCAGAATAAACTTGTTGGAATTACAAGCGGATCGGTCAAACCAAAATTCAATTGTGCGTAAAATCAATGGACGGAAAATTTCAAAATCGAGCTTGCAAACGTCAGTCATATTAATCTACCTTTTGCGTAGTTTAACCTGGCAATGTCATTTCAATTTTTCAACCACTTTTTAGTCGCATTTTTAGACAGTTTAAGTCGTTTTAGCAGGTAAAATTTATTTCAAAATTTGACCAAACCCTACATTTTTCTGAATCATATTTTTTATGTCGATCATTTTTATGTATTCATTGTATTTTTTCGAGAACTTCGATACCAGCCCAATTATTCATTTTATTGTTTTTTATTTCTATTTTGTTAATTAATTGTTATTTAAATTAATCATATTTTTTTTATTATTTAGCTTTTCTATTATTTTAAATAGTTTGATTTGCTTTATAATATTAATTTTTATTTTTTAGTTAGGTAAGGTAATACTTAGTAAACAAGTGTAGAAAAGGCCTTTTGTTTTGTTTATCATTTTTGTGAAATAGTACAACATGCATGCCCTCTGCGCCTGGACATCAAAGGAAATTTGAATTTTTCCATTTTTAATTTTTGAATTTCATCAGCTCCCTCTCTCCATCATTTTATAATAATAAAAAAAAATTAAAATTTGCAGCAAACCTCTTCATGAATAGCGCAGGCCCCATCGTTTACTTTTCATCTTCAAATAACACAAAACTACTTGAAAACCCACTTACGTGTGAACCGTAAAAGCCATGAACTACCTTTGCAATGCAAACCATTGCGGGTGCAGGGAGTGAGATCCACTTTGTTGTGAATAGAATGCCTTGAAACAAAATATAAATGGTTTCTTTATATTCAAGAAATACACAAGGGTTAGGGTTAACAACGAAAACAAGCAAGAAGAACAAGAAGAAAGAACAAGGATTGGTTATAAACTGTTATTCTTTCCTTTATCTATCAAACAAGATTACAAGTATACAAGAATAATAAATAACCTCTCTCTCTTGAATTAGGATTTTATCTTCCTATTTTTCCTTATACAAGATGAGAGACTGCTATGCTATTTATAAGAAAAAATAGCACACTAACCTAATGGGCTTTTTAACAATTACCCATTACAAGCTAACTAAAACAATTGGGCTTACAAGCAAGACCCAATTCAACATGCTAACAAACCTAGCAATATTGACTAATGCATGTTAGAACAAACTTCGACTACAACAGGCATTACTCAAGAATAGACTTCGACCATACTAGAGTTCGATCCAATATCTCACAAATCTCCACCTTGGATCTAACTCTATAACATCAAGAAATTAGCTTTCTTCATGCAGCTTTATCAACTGCATACAGTGGAAAAACTTGTAACTAGGCAACATCTTGGTGATCATATCAGCAACATTATGATCTGTCGACTAGTGTATTGCACTTTAATTATCACATTTAATAGTGATAACTCGTCCTTGAAGTTTCAACACTTTTGCAAAACCTTCAAGCCACAATTCTTCCTTCACAGCTTCAGTTAGGGCGATATATGCTACTTCAGTGGTAGATAAGGCAACAACCTTCTGAAGTGTTGCTTTCCAACTGATTGTTATCCGAAACATAATGAACACATATCCAGAAATAGATTTTCTGGAATCCATACAACCTGCATAATCAGAGTCGACATATCTTTCAATTGCTGCTTTACTATCTTCACCCAAGGCTCCACCATAAATTAGGACTCGATTCAGAGAATCATTTTTATGTACCTTAGAATCCACTTCAATGCTTTCTAGTGAACCTTTCCATGGTTTTCCATTTACCTTCTTACAAGACTTATTGCATATGCTATGTCGGGTCTAGTATAGACCATAACATACATCAAAGAACCCACTACATTAGCATATGTAATGCTATTCATATAAGTTCTTTCGACATCAGTGTTGGGACACTGATTTATACTCATCTTGAATTGAGGGTTTGTCAGAGTCACAATAGGCTTTGAATTCAACATACCATACTTTTCGAGAATCTTCCGTAGGTATGCCTATTAAGATAACCATAATTTCGACTGCTTTCTATCTCTTCAGATTTCAATCCCAAGAATCCTGGACGCAGCTCCCAGATCTTTCATGTTGAACTCCTTATTGAGTTCAGCCTTCACCCTCATTACATCTTCAACATTGTTGCTTGCTATTAGAATATCATCCACATAAAGAAATAGAATAATAAAATGAATTACCAGGTCGAAATCTGAAGTAAACATAGTGGTCGAACTAACTTCTAATGAAACTTGTACGAGTCATGAACTTGTTGAATCTCTTATTCCACAATCGAGGAGATTATTTTAGTCCATATAAAGATCTATTCAGTTTGCACACATAATCTTCCTTCCCTTTTTCGACATACCCTTCAGGTTGCCTCATAAGGACTGTTTTATCTAGATCACCATACAAACGTTGTCTTCATATCCATCTATTCCAATTCAAGGTTGAACTGTGCCACTGTGGCAAGTAACATTTGAATGGATTTGTGCTTCACAATAGGAGAGAACACATCATTAAAGTTAACACCTTCTTTCTGAGTGAACCCTCTAGCGACCAATATTGCCTTGTATCCCTTCGACGCCACACCTTCGATCCATTCCTTAACTTTGAAAATCCATTTACAACTGACTAACCTGGCTCCAACAGGTTTCTTGATTAGTTTCCAGGTGTTGTCGTCATGAAGAGTTTTCATCTCATCATCCATGGCCTTCATCCATTCAGTCTTCATTCGAATCCTCATAACTTCCTTATAGTCTCTAGGTTCTTCGTCTAGAACCTCACTTGTAGAGATTAAGGCATAAGCTATAAGATCTGCATACCCAAGTCTCTGAGGTGGCTTAATGGCTTTCCTCGACCTGTCTCTTGCTAGAAGGTAGTCATTATCAGTCTCCTCATCTTTGACAACATCTTCTTCGACTTCATCTGGGATACGCAATTCAACATCAACATGCTCCACCTTAACAAGAATCTCTCCCTATTTCATCTCTTCATCAGCATCATCAGTTTTCTTGAAAGCCATCTCTGCTTTATTGAAAACAATATCTCGACTGGTGATACACCTTCTGTGACCTGGCTCAAGACACCATAGGCTATAAGCTTTGACTCCTTCAGGGTATCCCATGAACATGCATTTCAAAGCTCTAGGTTCGACCTTGTCTTGCCTAATATGAGCGTAGGCCATGCAACCAAATACTCTCAGTCTGTCGAGACTAGGTGGATGTCCCGACCATACTTCTTCAGGTGTCTTCATTCCCAAGACAGTTGATGGACATCTATTTATCAAATAGGCTACTGTTGAAACAGCCTCCACCCAAAATTCCTTCTTCAATCCAGCACTAACCACATGCATCTAACCCTTTCAAGGATTATTCAATTGAATCTCTCAACTAAGCCATTTTGTTAAAGAGTACTTGCTACAGTTTTATGCCTTGCAATCCCAGACTCAACACAGTAACTGTCGAATGCTTCATTACAGAACTCAAGGCCATTGTCGGTTCTCAACCTCTTAACCTTTCTGTCAGTTTAAGTTTTGACCAAAACCTAAACTTTTGAAAATTTCAAAAGTTTCATCCTTCATCTTATGGAGGAATACCCATAGCTTTCTGGAATAGTCATCAAGATGGATAAAAAATACCTTGCACCTGAGTGTGAAGGATTCCTTGCAGGCCCCCAAAGATCAGCATGAATGTAATCTAGGGATCCATGTGTTCTTTTCTTGCCTTTGTTAAACTTCACCTACAGGATTTACTAAATACACAAGATTCATAAAACTCCAACTTTTCGACTTTGTCACCTCCAAGCAGGTTCTGCTTTCCCAATTCAACCAAGCCTCTTTCACTAACATGGCCCAATCTCATGTGCCATAATTTTGTCTTCGACACAGGTTTTGTGGATGCAACATTTGTCGAACCACTTACAACCTTAGCCTCAAGGGTATACAAGATTTGTTTCTTCACGCCTCTCAAGACTTCCTTCGACCCCTTCCTGACTCTTATGATACTTTTCTTTCCTTGAAAAACATATACCTTCCTGTCGAACTCACCAAGAGAAATCAAATTTCTCTTTAAATCAGATACATACCTGACTTCAGTCAATAAACTTATTGACTTATCATGGAGCTTGAATCTCACAGATCCAATACCTGCAATTTTGCAAGATTTGTTGTTTCCCAGCAGCATCGATACACCATCTTGATCACATAGCTCCTCGAACAATTCTCTGTTTGGAGTCATATGCCAAGTGCAGCCTGAATCTATAATCCACTCTTTTCTTGAGTCACCACTTGAAACCACAAGAACATCAGATGAGTCAAAGTCATCTTGAACAATGGTTGCGTTGATATTATCCTTGCATCCATGATCTTTTAGGCGTTCGGGGAACACCTTTCTTGTGTGACCCTCCTTCTTACAGTGATAACATCAAATACCAGATGTTTTGCCACTATAAGACTTATGCTTACTTTTACCTTTCTTCTTGTCGAACTTACCATTGTTTCACAAGAATTTTCCCTTAACGGCCAAACCTTTGCCCACCGTCAAAGGTTTATGCTCATTTTGTTCATTCAAGTCCTTAGAATACAAGGTTGATTGAACTTCTTCAAAGCTCAAGGACTCCCTTCCATACAAGAGAGTTTCTTTGAAGTGAGCATGTGTTATGGGTAAAGCACACAATAGCAATAATGCTTGATCTTCACATCAATATTTTCAAGATCAAGAATCAGCTTGTTGAACATATCCAACTGATCAACCAACACTTTGTCTTCACTCATCTTGAGAGAATAAAAATCCAGCTTCAGGTAGAGTCGATTTACCAGAGGTTTGGTCATGTACAAACTTTCAAGTTTCACCCATAACCCCGATGTTGTAGTCTCCTTTGATACTTGTTGAAGAACCTTATCACCAAGGCTCAACAATATTGCGATGTAGGCTTTCTCAGTCATGGCCGTCTTTTCTTTTTCTGTTAATGCAGTGTCCATGGCTACCTCTCCCTTCAGCGCTTCCAAACAATCCTACTGAACCAGTAGGGCTTTCATCTTCAAGCGCCACAGACCAAAGTCGTTCACTCCGGTGAACTTTTTAATCTCATACTTTGTTGAAGGCATCTTCTCCATGCTCACCGCACCAATTTGTTGTGAATAGAATGCCTTGAAACAAAATATAAATGGTTTATTTATATTCAAGAAATACACAAGGGTTAGGATTAACAAAGAAAACAAGCACGAAGAACAAGAAGAAACAATAAGGATTGGTTATAAACTACTATTCTTTCCTTTATCTATCAAACAAGATTACAAGTATACAAGAATAACAAATAACCTCTCTCTTTTGAATTAGGATTTTATCTTCCTATTTTTCCTTATACAAGATGAGAGACTGACATGCTATTTATAAGAAAAAATAGCACACTAACCTAATGGGTTGTTTAACAATTACCCATTACAAGCTAACTTAGGATACAAGATAACTAAAACAATTGGACTTACAAGCAAGACCCAATTCAACATACTAACAAACCTAGCAATATTGACTAATGCATGTTAGAACAAACTTCAAATGCAACACACATTACTCGCGAATAGACTTCGACCATACTAGAGTTCGGTCCAATATCTCACACACTTGTTCTTGGGGGGAATGAATTTTCAGTAAAAACAATAACAATATACTTTTCATTTTGCTAGCCATCAATGACTAACCTTTTTTATTTTATTTTTTCATTCATTAAGCCAATAAATTCTCTTTTCTCGGTGACTTTTTTGAAGAAGAAACAAAAATAAGTTAACATAAAAAAGGTCTAAATCTTCTTCATTTCAACTTAACAACCCCTCTTCCCTAGCACACTATTTTATCAAATCTCACTTTTTTCTCATGATAAACTTCTCTTAACACACCTTTACATAACCCTACAAAGACCTTCATCCCAAAAAATACATACAAGAGACACTCAACATCTTCCTGCTAGCAAGAAAGATACCCTTCCATATTTGGTTTGATGCAAATATCTTCATGTAAACTTACACATTTTTCCCCTTCATTCACTTTACATGATTCAAGCTTTTTCATTTTCTCACACCCATTGTAACATCACATAACACCAAACCTGTAAAACAAAACCAGCATGCTCCTTCATTGACACAAAAAACCACATCACCATTTTCACTTTCTGTCGACAACGACGACACAACGACAAAGACAATTCAAAGAGGAGGCTTATAACCACGTCACTCCCACACACTTGTCGCGGATCCTTCGCCTTTGCCATAACCATTTTTGCACTATAAAATATCTCTTTACACTTGTCTTAGATATGTGTTTGGTTTCAAATTAATATGTGTGTTGTAATAGATGTGTTGTTAGTATGATCAACATTTTTTTCTTCATATTTTTGTAATAGGTGTTAGTGTGATAGTGTACTTTTATTTAGTAATATGTGTGTTGTTGGGCTTGTGATATTGTTAGCAGTTTTAAATCATAATATGTGATCGTTAGGTAATTGAGTATGGTGTGTAATGAATAATAAATGCTGTAATTTGTGTGTGAGCAGTAGTCGCAGTTGTTTTTGTAATTAAAGTGTGTCTAGTAAATTGAGATCAATTATAGTGAAAGGCAGTTATATTGCGCTAATATAATAGAAATTAGGTATACATTTACAATTGTGTTGTGTTTGTTGCAAATAAATGTGTGTATACACGTTTTATTGTATTGTATTTCATAGGTACCACTTTTCTTATTGATTTTCCTTTACTGAGGGGTTGTAGACTTTTTATATTCACATTACATTTTTTTAAAGAATTTCTTCTTGTTTCTAATTTTTTTTAATTTAATTTGAATAATACTTTTAAAAATATATATATATATATAAAATTATTTTAATCTTTTGTTTCATTAAGTTTTTGTGATATTAAAAAAAATTTAAAAATTATATGTTTTAATTATTAATTAATTTAAATATTTTTATTTAATATTGATTAATTAAGTTATTAATTAATCTTATTAAATATTTAAATTTAAATTAATTAATAATTTTTGTCACCCGATTCTATGTCATGACTTGTCTGTTTCCATGTTTTGGGCATGTCCTCTCTGGTCATGATGTTTTGCCGTTGCACTTTCTGTTAATATTTTCTCACGATGCTATTCTGTGATTGTTGTTGTATATGTATGTGGATTTTATCTGTTTATCTTCACAATGTTTTGTTGTGACTGTCTGTTTTTATACATGATGATTTTTCGTGTATCTCTGTTAACTTTTGTTGCCTGATTATCATGATGTTTTTCCATGCGTATTCTATGACTTTTTGTATATTTAATCTGTTACAGGATGCTTTTTCGCGTGCCTTTGTTTTTTCCATGATGTTTTGTTGTGTATTTTCTCTCTGTTTATTCACGATGCTTTGTCGTGATTGTTTGTGTATTTTACTCGCGATGCTTTGTCGCGTGTCTTTGTCTGTTGATTACATGATGTTTTTCCGTGTATTCCTGTTGACCTTTCACTGTCGGATTACCATGATGTTTTTCCATGTGTATTATGTGGTATTTTTGTCTGTCAATTACATGATGTTTTTCCGTGTGCTTCTGTTGACTTTTCACTATCTGATTACCATGATATTTTTCCATGTGTATTATGTGGTATCTTTATCTGTTGATTACATGATGCTTTTCCGTGTATTTATGTAGACTTTCATTGTCTAATTACCATGATTTTTTTCCATGTGTATTATGTGGTATCTTTGTCTGTTGATTACATGACGTTTTTTCGTGTATTTCTGTTGACTTTTTTATTTTTTTCTTACATGATGATTTTCCGTGTACTGTGTCTGTGCCTTATCTGCTTGCCATTTGCATGATGTTTTTCCATGTACTTGCTTCTATTCCTTGTTGACCTAATTCAAGGGAAGAGATTGTATGTTGACTTATTGTCATTGTGCATATCCCTCATTTTTTCTTTACCTGTCTTTGTTGTTCTTGGTTCTCAGAACCCTAACAACTCGTAGTTCCACAAACTACAAACGCTCTGATTTCTCAAGTTCCTCTTGAGAATACGTAGGCACAAGGCCCCTATCCTTGGCGAGCAACCTTTTCTTTTTTCACACTCTTTTCTTTTTACACCCCTTTTACATCGTAGTTCTGAACTACGATTGCTTTGACTTTCTATTAAGGATACATAGGCATAGGATTGCGAGATTCTAGCAAGCTACCTTTTAATTTTTCTACCTTTTTCTTTTTCCACTTTTTCTCCTTTTCTTTTCCCATCCTTACCTTTAGCAAACAATTTTAGCCAAAACACAAATATTTCAAGAGGTTCCTGTAAAGTACTGTAGATGGTTAGGGTGCTAGTACCTTCCCTTAGTATAATCAACCCCCGTACCTTTGATCTCTCTTTTCTTAGCTTTAGGCTTTGCTTTTTGCTTTGCATTTTACTTAGGATTTTCGTTCAATCTTTTCTCCCTTCCCTTGGATAAAATAGAAGTTTAGTGGTGATATCTTATTATTGCGAGCGAAGCTAATCCCATAGCTTTGGTATTTGATTCTCATCGTGACAGAAAATGGCAACTTCACTGGGGAAGCATTGTTTATTGGGTTTAGCCTAACTTGTTATATTTGTGTTGCTATTATTGTTTGGTATTGCTTGTATACTTGTATATTTGTAAATATGTATATATCTGTTGTGCCTGGGTTTTTTCTGTATGCAGGGTTATTACCTTGAGTGGTGAGGATAAGTCCTATACCCGGACTTGAGTGGATTTGTCATAGTATGGATGGTATAGTCAAGGAGACTTTGGGGGAGTTTAATCCCGAAGGAGTTGACTTGAGTACCCCCACTCAGTTGAGGCCCTCTTAGGAGTAATAGTGTTGAACGAGCCATCGTGAATGCACTATTACTTTCGACCTAGGAGTTTGTGATACTGAGGACCTTTAGTTACCCACTTACCCCACTTGTCCTTTTAGGATGTAGTGCGGTGACTATGAGGGTGTAAACCCGAAGTAGTTTATACGTGAAGCTACACTCAAATGAGTTTCTCTTGAGAATATTACTGATTCTTGAGTAATCAAATTATAGGTAATATTCAAAATATGGATCGATGACTCTAAGAACTTTGTTAGAACCCGTTGTGCAGGTGTTTTACCCTTAGTACACACCTCGTGGTTGGTTCTTTACCCAGACTCCATGATGTGATCTTGAACCTTTGGTCCTGTTATCTGTGGTTTGCATCCTGTCTTGCATCCCATTGCATATTATTCTTATATTTTTCATGATCAATTGCATACCACCTGTTTGTTCAGCCACTTATTCTAGCTATCTCTATCTTTCAGTGTCACCTGTTAATCATCAAGCTGATTTCTCGACACTGATACAAGACTAGAGATAATTACAGATGAATGATGTCAGAGCAATAAGTGCATGATATAGATATCCAAATGGAGATTGATGATTTGAAATCAGGCATGACTAAGCTCATCGAGATGCTCCAAGTCTATATTTCTAGAGGGGAACGACCTCAAAGGACTGTCACTCAGGAAGTTTCAAGTGCTGATCCTCTGCCTGTTCAAATGCCACCATCCACAAGCCCAAAGTTTGGTTTACCTCATAATTAGTCTCTACCTCTTGCATCTACTTCTATGATTTGTCAGACTGCTAGACCAGTTTTTCAAGCTCCTGTTTTTGCCGAGCTCAGACATGTGGTTCATGCTGTTGCCCAAACTTCCCAAGCTCCCTTCTTTGACTATAATTCTACTAGAGCTCAGGGTGAAGACCGTTAAGACTTTGTTAAACCTAAGGTTTTCCATGAACAGTTTAAGACCATAGACAAGAGACTCCAAGACGTTGAGGGTACTGACTTCTTTAGTGTGGATGCAGATAACATTTTCCTGGTTTCTAACCTTTTTATGCCTACCAAATTCAAAACTCCTGAATTTGTGAAATATAAGGGTTACTCCTATCCAAGGGCTCATTTGGTCATGTACTTTCAAAAGATGGTTGCTTATGCCAACAATCAGAAGCTGTTCATCCATTACTTTCAGGACAGTTTGAGTGGCGCTTCACTCAAATGGTATATGAATCTTGAACATAATAGTGTCTACTGCTTCCAAGATCTTGAAAATGCTTTGACGAAGCAGTACAAGTACAATCTTGACATGGCTCTTGACCACCGTCAACTCCAGAATATGTCTAAAAATGAGAAGGAGTCTTTCAAGGAATATGCTTAGCGTTGGAGTCGCTTCTCAAGTTGAACTCCCTCTAGCAGAAAAGGAGCTCACTGGAACGTTCATGGACATCCTATCTCCATTTTATTAGGAAAAGATGATTGGAAATGTCTCCTCAAGATACACTAATTTGGTAACTATCGGTAAAAGACTCGAAGAAGGTCTCAAGAGTGGTAAAGTATCCAAGGCTTCTGAATCTTCCAACGGTGCAAAGAAATCCTATTAGAAATTCCAAAAGACGAGAGAAGATCAGACTAATGTTGTCATGATTGAAATAAGAAGGCCTTGTCCCTGACCTTAGTATGTTGATCATCATGTTGTTGCTGCTCCACGACCAGCTTAGGTTCCTCAACGTCTGACTGTTGGACAAAACCAGTACCGTAATAGGAATCAATTTGATCCTATTTCCATGACGTACGCTGAACTTTATCTTAGTATGGCTCAGCAAGGCTTGATTACCACGAGGATTGTACCTCCTTCTCCAAATCATCTTCCATCTAGATTCAAATTTGATCTCCACTATGCATTTCATGAAGGCGTCGCAGGCCACTACGTGGAAAATTGCTATGCACTGAAGCAAGAGTACATGATCTGATTAAGGTCGGTATCCTTAGCTTTCAAGACTCCAATCCTAATGTCAAAAACAATCCCTTGCCAGTGTATCAGAAGTGATGCTTTAGTCGACTACAATAGACTATCTTCTTAAAAGCCAGTGTTTCAGACATGACAACTCATCCTTATTACTGATTAGTAAGATTATTTTAAAATCCAGTGTATCAGAAGTGAAGCTTTAGTCGACTACAATAATCTTACTTCAGTTGAGGTCTTTTGAGGGTTGATTTCATTGTTTCATACATGACAACTCATCCATGTTTCTTGTTGTTTGTTCTTTGCTTTATTTGTGTTAGCTGTTTGATTTCAAATTACATTTGTGCTTTTGTATTAATAAAATGAGCATTGCAAATTTTGATTCAATTTATTTTGTCTATTATTTTGCATCTTTATGCTTTCTTTTCAAAAAAAAAATTTCTCTTGTTCATTTTCTTTTGATTATGCAAAGATTAGAGGGAGGATGATGAAAACGAAATACCCCTAATTGTTGTTGGTATGCTTTCAATCAAACTTTGCTGACGATGTAAGGCATTGTTTCAACTCCCTAAAACACTTGAGAAATAAGGAAGTTATTCCCTTGTCAACCCCTTCGAGCTTAGAAGTAGGAGTGTCTTTCTTTACAAAAAAAACCGCAATCTTAACCTTGGGATGGATAGTTCTCAGTTAACTTGGTTGTGCTTTCCTGCAAGACACCTTTCATTTAAAGATTGCACTCATAAGTTTTTCCTTCGCACACAGCAAGCAAGTGTTGAAGATGTCTTTCAAGCCAAAAAGTCGTTGATAGTTCACTGTAATCATTAAGTCAGACAGTCACTTTCATTCTTAAAAAAATCAAAAGAAAAAGCCCGCTAAGTTAAAACCTATGAAGGAGACTTAGGAAAAAAATAGGGCATCCCGCTAACTATAAGCTTCGAAAGAAACAGTTCAAGCAAAAGTTAGGGATAATAAAAGAAGGAGATCTTTAAATCCTTCACCCTGAAAATCCTTAATGTTAAAAACAACTAAATATTGTAAGGAAGCAGTGACTTCCTTTCAAAGGTCCCTTGACTTCTGAACCATCATCATCACTATCATCAAAGCAATCTCCAACTTCTTGGGAACCTGAGCATATTAGTCTAAGTTAACTGAGCGTAGGACTGAAGATCATCACGTAATTTGGGTGGGAACAAATAAACTTTGAATTTTTATCCTCTGTTTCATAAACTGTGAATCACTCCATGTTACAACCCTCAAAAGACCTAACTGAAGTAAGATTATTTTGAAAGCATACTACAATAAGGTTGCATAAACTGACTCCAAAAAAATATTTGCAAATTATTTGTTTTGGCATCACACCTTTTGCTTTATTTTCCACTTCGAGTGTCTTGAACCGTCGTGTCCTGACCAATGACTCTTATACTTTGCATCTTCCAAAAATGATTTTGATTTCAAAAAGTTGCATGAATTTTGCATCTAATTTACCATGTTTGTATGAGCACTTTTTTTTTTTTTGCAAATTGGCTTTCCTATTAAGGAATTTTCAAATAGTTTAGAAACTTGGTCAGTGATCCTATCAAGGGCAATTTCTTTCACAGTCCTGTTAAGAATCAGTTCAAGATTTGTTCAGGGCAAGTCCTTCTCAGAATTGGTTTATCCATAAGATCTTTCAAAACTCATACGTGGGCAAGCTTCTCAAGTGCATAGTAAAACGGTCATCTCTAGAATCAGTTAAGCTGAAGCAATGACCAGTTCATCTACAACAGCCAGCTAGTCTAAAGCAATTTTACTTGAAGAATTCCCAAGCAGCTCTCCATCCTTCCTACAAGGATCACCAATGTGGTACAATTTACCAGTGTGGCATATATGTGTTCAGCAATAGCATCTTTAGCCCCCAAGTAGAATGGCAGTGATCTCTGTATTGAGGAATCAGTCTTCTAGTCTTGTCTTCTCACCAAAAGAGTCGAGCCATGACGTTGACATCTGCATTTGCATTTGATCATATATCATCTGCATAGCTTATATACAAATGCATATCATGAGTGTTTCATCCTCATTTGAATTTCTCCAGAGGTCATGTTGTTATCCATGTTTTACCTTGCAGCCAAAGTCCAACTTACTTAGCACCTACCCAACAAATATTGTCGTGTCTATCAGACATTCTTCCAGATATGACCTTTCTCATCCGATGTTTTTTTGGATATGTCTGTTGTTTTTTATCTAATGCCATTCTTGGGTGTCACATTTGTTTATCTCTCTGATGATTTTACAGATTAAGTCTTTTGTTCTGATGTTGTCCCAGAACCTATCTGATGTTTTTTCAAATATTCCTTTTTGATTCTAATTCTATTCCAGAATCTATCTGAGGTTTTACTAGATATGTTATCTCTTTGAGGTTTTTCCAGATTGAGTTTGCTTGTTCTGATGTTGTCCCATAACCTATCTGACATTTTTCCAGATATTTCCATTGTGATTCTGATACCCTTTGAAATTCTAGTATGCAGATCTCAGATGTCCTAAGAGATGCTAAGAACATGATCTCTGCTAAAACAGAACAAGGACAAAACATGAGCAGTTTAAATCCCTTTAAAAATTAACAGTTTCATGACATCTGTTGTAACATCTGCAGACTGACAGAACTATTTATCTAACCATTTAAAATATGCAGAATTGTAAATGCTGAAAGATAAATAACACAATGAATTATTAACCCAGTTTGGTGCAACATCGCCTACATCTGGGGGCTACCAAGCCAGGAAGGAAATCCACTACTAATAGTATTAATTCAGAGCTAAACTCCCAGTTTACAACCCCTCACTTAGTCCCTACCCAATGCAATTTCTTCCTAGAATCCACTAGACAAGAGACACCTCTCACTTCCCACAATCACAGTAGTGATAAACAATTCAATACAAAAAGAAGACTTTAGAAGACACTCTTCAAAGTCACAATACTTGATTTTGCTTAACAACTTCAATTAAGAACAATACACTCTTGCTTACAAGCTTTGAGTGAACAATTAACAATTAACGGTTAACAATATGTCTACCACGATGCATCCAAAGATACAAAGGGTGACTTACAAATTCACACACACAAGACTCTTAAAACCCTAAACCCTTATTTTACACTCAAGTTTTTCTTGTTGTGAGTGCTTAATTTTCCTTGCTTATGCGCCTCCTTAAATAGTAATGCAGACTGGGCTGGGCTGGTCAAAAATAACAGCAAGAGAAGATTTCAATCTTCATAAATAGCAGCATATTTGATTTGATAAATCAAATATAATCATATCATTCTTCCAATCTTCAATTAATCTTCTGCTAATAACTCCAAATTAAATCCAATCTGATCCATAATAAGTGTATCAGAAACGCCCACAGTAAGCCACTAAAAACACGCAGATTCTGTACCAGAAAAATGCAGCCAGCTTGCACAAAAAGATATGGACACACAAACATATTCATGACAGACAGATGTCACAACATCCTATAAGACATCTTGTGACTACACCTAGTTTTACCAAAATGCCTACCAATTAAGTCAAACTCCAAATCTTCTGTAGAATCTTCTTCACAACAGTAAAAACAAATATTTTATAGTTTCCTAAAAAGTCTCAAAGATCCTTTTTATGAAATCCAATTAAATCTTCAATTTGTTCCTAATAAATCTCCTTGATCTGCGCATATTGATGAGGTATATCCAACAGGATCTCATCAAACCAAAACACCTTTATAAAGAGATATGAAATAGCAGCTCATGTTGTACCAGAAAAAGATGTCATGACATCTGTCTCGACATCTTGATTAAAACACATGACAGCAATTCTGTCTCGACATCTTAATTAAAACACATGACATCAGTACTCTCAAACCAGTAGATAAAGATGTTATGACATCTTACTTAACATCAGCAGAATCGTGTTTTACCAAAATTTAGCCAATTATAGAACCATGGACAATCATAGAATCATGGAACTAACACCCTTCCAGAATTTACTTTCACTCCCCAGTGAGTTCCCAGATATATACCTTTGTAATTCTGATGCTTTTCTAGAATTTCGTTTCTTTTACCGTCTGATGTTTTTCTATATGTGTCTATTGTTCTGATGTTTTTCCAGAACTCATGTGTGTCTATTTGATCTCTTTCCAGATACGACTTTGCTTCTGATGTTTTTCCAGAACTCCTTTTTGTGTCTATCTGATGTTCTTCCAGATACGACTTTCTTTCTGATGTTTTTCCAGAACTCCTTTTTGTGTCTATATGATTTTCTTCCAGATGCGACTTTGCTTCTGATGTTATTCTAGAACCGCTTTTGTGTCTATCTAACATTCTTCAAGATATGACCTTACTTATCTAATGTTCTTTCATATATGATATTGCTTATCTGATGTTTTTCCAAATATGTCTTCAAAACCTTTTCCTTTACATTTAATGTTTTCCTAAATGTTTCAGATGTATCTTCAGAATATTTGTCTTCATCTAATGTTCTTCTATATGTCTTCAATTTGTTTCTGACTGTGGTTAACCATTGTTGAATAATTTCAAGCCTGTTTCCATTCTTCATCCAATGCTTTTCTGGATGTGTTCTGGAGATTATTCGACGATTTTCTAAATATCTATGATGTTTTCCCATTTTCTAGAGTTTATTCAATGCTCTTTTAAATATCTCTGATATGTTCCAAAGTTTATTCAATGTTTTTCTAAATATCTTTGATGTTTGCCCATTTTCCAGAGTTTATTCAATGCTCTTCTGAATATCTCTGATGTTTTCCAGAGTTCATTCAATGCTTTTCTGGATGTCTTTGGTGTTTGTTCAATGTCTCTAATGCTTTTTCTATAAATCCTCCTCACCTAGTTCAATGATCTTATGAATTTTGTGACTCTTTTCCATCCAGTTTCATTCAGGGATGATGATTGTTGATTTCCCAGTGGAGCTTATTCAACTCTATTTTGAATATCTTCGTCGGTTGCCTGTATATCTCTATTCCAAAGGTTCACTCAATGTTCTTCTGAATGACTTTGACGGTTTTTATTGTTCCTTTCCAGAATTTTATTCAATGCATTTCTGATAAAATTTCTAATGACTATGACCCTTTCCCCAGTAAAGTTGCTTCTGCTTTCTGGATGTTTATCTTATTCCACAACAAGTTGAATGCTTTCTTGGAAGCCACTGTTATATTCTTAATTTTTGTTCTCATCCCACATCTAATGTTCTTCTAGATATTTCTGATTTATGTGTTGCTTTTAGCATCTGATGCTTTTCTAGATGTTTGTATCTCTGTTTATCTTTGTCCCTCTCTTTTCAAGTATTGCTAGACACTCTTTGTCAACTTGACAGATTTCCATAATATCTTGTTTTCCCCAGTTGTGTCTTTTTTGTTACTTACTCTTCTATTTCCTGCTTGCAGTAGTGATCTTACCGATTGGTCAGAATTTAAGATGGGCCAAAGACAAGCGTCTGTGATGTTGGGTGTGAAGAAGGAGAGAGTGTACCTGCAAGGCACTCCGATGCTAAAGTAAGAAAACGAGTAAGAGAGAAAGCAAGTACATTATATGTGTGTTTCAGGGTGAATATTGGATACCTGGCCCTCTCAAGTGAGAGGGTTTATATAATGCCCCCAGCGCATGGCCATTGGTCCCTATTTTCGAGGCGAGATAATCATTTTCCAAAGAATAGGTAACTACCAGAACTAGCCGTTGGTACGGGCAGACGTGCCCATAACTAGTCGTTGGCACGGGCAGAAACGTAGTTACGGGCACAAGTGTTTTGGCTGTGTCTGGATGGTGGAACTGTGTGTGATGGGCAGAGAATGACAGGGAGGAGTGTTGTGACCAAGGGTAAATTAGTCGGCCTCCCCCATTAGAGGGGCAAAAGGTAAATTCTCCCCCAAAGTGGTAGGACTTAGGCAATTGGGTCGTACTGAGAGCAGAAGTGGATTGAGTCATGCCTAGCCATTGGGCCAGTCCGGAACAGTAGCCCCTCTAAGTCGTTGCTACCGAGCACGGTAGTGATGACTTAAGGATAATCTACTTTTCGGGCATGGTCTTCATAAGCTTCCTTGTGTTTGGACAAACACTTTCCCGAGCGTCTCAAGCGTTGTTGTCGGGGAGCTCGAGATCTAGGGAGCCCAACAGTTGATGGGATCTGAAGAGTAGAGGTGCCGTGTGTGCCTCAAGCCGTGTGTTGTATTAAATGCATGATGATGGTTAGGCTAGGGTCATGATGACGCCCTACCTGCACGTGCTTGTTCACGTGCCTGTCATTTGCCTATAAATAGTGATAGGTTCCATTCATTCAGAACTTTCGCTTCTCTCTCTTCTTTCTCATTGTTCCCTGTTCTCTGATGCTCGCTGCCTTCAAGTTTTGCTCCGGCCACCGTACGATGCCTGACCAGAGCTACTTAAGTCTAGAACTTTTTCCTCTACCAAGTAAGTACACTGATTCCTTGCTTACTCTTTATTTTTCTGGTTTGATGTTGTAGAATGCATGTGGTTAGGACTGAAATGAAGTAGTTCTAGGGCGTTTTTATGGTGGCTGCTGGTGGCAGATGGAGGCGCGACCATTTTCTATGTTGTCGCCGCCGTAGTGGTTGTTTTTAGGAAAGAGCAAGTTAGCAAGCCATAGGTTTTAGTTGATCCCGGAGTAGTGATGACACGACGGTGTTTGCTGTCGGAGTAGGCCATGGACTCTAGTAGTTCCCTCATGAGAGTTCTGGGTTTTATGCGCGGGGATCTTTCCCCGGATGTGCTGGGGAGGACCCTTGGGCACCGATATTGTTTAGATGTGCCATTTGAGTAAGGCTTAATTCGAGGATTTTGTCCTTGGCCCTTTGCACGCCCTTTCACTTGACTAGCAGTGGAAGGGTGGATTTGACTTTGTCATCAAATTCACTTGTTTCCTCTGCTTTTCAGGTAAAAGCAATGTCGCACCGGTCTAACGAGGACGAACACCCCAGGTATTTGTCCGAGGATAGCTCCTTGGAGGATACTGAAACGGATGATGACTCCTCGTCCCCTGATCCTGGAGGGATGAATACTGCGAGGATGTCGGTAGATGAGTGGACCGTAGCTGACCAAATGGAGCATGTCTTGCTCTTTGCTTCATACACCAGAGACGAGTTCACTACAGTGGGGCCGGAGGGAGAGTAGAGGATCCACTTCCCCTCAGAGGATAAACGTATATGTTCATCATACGTGAAGCGATTTCCCATGTACCTATAAAAAGAGATAGGGCTGAGGTTTCCCTTCATAGACTTTCAACGGGCGGTCTTCGTGCATCTTCACTTGGTGCCTTCCCAACTGCACCCAAATTCCATTGCCTTCATGCGAGCGTATGAATTGGTGTGCAAATACTTGCAGATTGGGGCCACCTTTCCACTCTTCTTCACCTCTTTCATCTTCAACGGCAGGTGTTAGGGAGGAAGTTCAGTTGGGTTTCCTTAAAACAGGGAAGAAAAATGTTCAAGCCCTTCTCCGAATCTATCTGAACCTTTAAAGAGAAATTTTATGTGATCGAGCCGGTGTCGGAGAGAGCTACTAACTCGACCTTTGTGTGGAAGGTCTCAACGGATGAAAACATGGAGGACCTGATAGGCGGGAAGGGTAAAATAGTTTCTCGGAGGTTATTTACATTCCCCTTCTGCTAGAGTGGGGCTCACTTCACCCGTTCAAATGATGAGTACATAGTTACTCTTCATCAATTGATCGATGATGATCGGGCCAACTACGCCAAACTGGTGGCCTTTGTGGACGGCTTCCTTCCCGCTCAGTGCGTGACTCACGTTGGGCAGGTGCTCTATGAGGAAGATGGGGGGCTACAGGTGGAAACCTGGTACATTAATACTAAAGAGCTCCTCGAGTGTAGCACTGCGAGGAGGCTCTCAAAATTTTGGGTAGCTTCTCGCTTTTTCTTATTTTATTCTAGATGTTTTTCTTCCCACGTGTTGATGTGCTCGTTATTTTTGCAAGTAAAATATCTTCGGTGCAGGAGAGGATGGTAAAGCATGCCCAAGGAAAGATGAAGGGTGGCGCTGCCCTAGGAAGAAGTCGCCTTGATCAGCGAACGGCTCCCCCGTAGACAGGGTCGGGGACTTCATCATCAACTCCTCTAGCCACTCAAATGTCCCCTCTGCCCGTGAGCTCGAAGCCCAAGCGCGTCCACACAAATGAAATTGTGGACCTCAACCGGGAGTCCGTCAAAAGCAAGTTTGAGCTACCTCCCTGCTTTCATAACAAGAAATTCTTCGAGGGATCTTCTCTGTCTATTCCATGAGCAGAATCTCTAAAGCTTGAGGAAATGGACCGCCCTCGTAAGCGAGCCATGCTTGCAGAGGATGCCTCTGCCTTGATGAGGATCCTGGAGATGGTCGTGGTATACACCGAGGACGACTCTCCTCTTGAGCTCGAGCTAAAGAAATCCCAAGTTGCGGTGGCGGCCCTAGAATAAAAGGTCAAGAAGCTTCAGGAGAAGCGGGATAGGGAGCTCGAAGAGGCTGCACGAAAGGGTCGCGAGGAGATGACCATGGAGAGGGACGCCCTAGCTATCCAGATGAAAGCCGCTGAGGACTTGGTGGAGAAAATAAAAGTTGCAGCTGCCCCTGCGGAAGATGAGCCTGAGGAGACAAATAAGTTGTTGACTCGGGTGGAGCTAGTTTCTTGGGTTACTCAGGTCGTGGACGACCTTGTGGCTATCGGCGAGGAGGATTTCCAGAACACCGTGGACCAATTGAAGTTGGTGAACTTTGGTGTCGAGCTGACTACCTAAGGCCCATGGTTCCTTTATTCAGTCAAGGAGGGCAAGATAGTCGTCCCCGAGTTCCTCTTGTTCGGTGAAGGTGGCGAAGGCAGGGGCAGGTGACCCAAGGGAGGCTCAGCAAGAGGAGCAATGAACCTTTCCTAGTTTGTGCTTTGGCCTGCATTCCATTTGATCAACTTGTAATTTTCTTGTAATTTTATTTTGTGGGGCTTGGCCCCTCTTTATTGTATCACGCACAGTTGCGTCCCTTCGTGGTCGTGTTATTTAATATGTATCAGTATGTTGTATGTTTATATCTTTTCTAATATTTTCTAAGTGTCCTGCACCGTCCAACGCAGTCGTAGGAGGCACTTAGTAATTTGTTATGTTCCGGGTATGCTCGATGGATGATGTTCGATAGTGCGGGGAACTGGTCGAAAGGTCTGGGTTTTTTCCAGGCAGGGCGGAGCTCAGGCCATGATCGTGGCTTGAATTCACGGTGTGAACTTCCCATCGCGAGCTAGGGGTTCTTCCGTTCATGGTACTTTGACAACGGCAGGCTCGGTCAAGGAACCACTGTCGAGCATGGGTTGAGTCTTTTAGACTGAACCTTGCTTAGATCCACGTTGGTGGCACAACGCTTGTACCTGGGCACTGGTACCTTAGCTGTAATATTGTTTCAGCTTTTCGGCGTTCTATGGTTGAACTAATTCTTCTCTGGTAAGGTATTCTAGATAGTAGGTCCCGTTCTCCATTTTTGCTCTAACGTGGTAGGGTCCTTCCTAGTTTGCGGCGAGCTTGCCCTCGCGGGAATCTTTGTGATTCCTCCTTAGGACGAGGCTTCCTACTTGGAATTCTCATCGGATAACCTTGGCGTTGTGACTGATTGTGATTTTCTATTTAAGTGAGGCTTCGCAGAGGGCTGCTCCTGATCAAACTTCTTCTACGAGATCGAGTTCTTCTCTCAGAGCCTCGCTGTTTGTTTCTTTATCCAAAGGTGGCTCAGATTGTCTGGAATGCACGTGGGTTTCAATAGGGACTACCGCCTCTGTCCCATATGCTAGGAGAAAAGGGGTTTCCCCGGTTGAAGAATTAGGTGTAGTGCGATAGGCCCAGAACACGTTGTGAAGCTCCTTGACCCACTGCCTCTTTGTTTCGTTTCGTCTTTGTTTGAGGCCTCATGAGATTACTTTGTTCGCCGCTTCGGCTTGCCCATTAGTCTGAGGGTGCTTGACGGATGCAAAGTGTTGTTTAGTGCCCAAGTGAATGACGAAATCCTGGAACTTTTTGTCTGTGAACTGTGTCCCGTTGTCGGTGACGATTGCTTAAGGAACGCTAAAACGGGCAAGGATGTTTCTCTTGTAGAAAAGGAGTATGTTGTGGGGCGTTATCTTGGGCAGGGCCTCAGCTTCTATCCATTTGGTGAAGTAGTCCACGCCTACTATCAGGTCCTTATTTTGGTTTGAGCCTACGACAAAGGGTTCCAGGATGTCCAAGCCCCACCAAGCGAATGGCCATGGGGAGGACATAAGATTTGAATATTCTTCACTTTCCGAGATGAATGATTAACTTAATTCATTTTCATCCCATGCAATGTAGGCCCTTTTGAATTTTGTCTCTTTTCTACTTTTAAAGTCGTTCTTCTGTGTGATTTTTGGACAATCCGTCTTTATGTGTCATTGATCGCGACCTTAAAAGTCTATTGGATGATCTAACTGCAAGTAAACAGTCTATCGTATAGTTTTAAAAGATATCGAACCTACAAGGACTAATAATAAATCCACTATTATCGATTGATGCTATGTAAAGCTAAGGCTAGTGATTAAAAGGTTTGGACGGAATTAAAACATAAAATGCCGAAGGTTTATAAATATAATAATAAAGAGAGGTCGAAATATGGATTCTGTGTTCCTCAAGGACTCTATAAATTTTAGGCATTAAGTTATAGTTGAATTATGTCCCGTAGAAAGTATCAGTTTAAAGACTCTATCTCGCACTCTCGCGCTATTGACTAAAGCCACACTCCCTAACCATTAGATTTTACTCTCGCTAGTCCATTTTAATTAAGAAGCGTATTTTGAAAACTAATTAAATCCTAATCGATACCTAAAGTGCTCTCGCTGTATTTAGGATCGGTGCCCAGCTTCCACTATTTGGTTCAATCCTCACACTCTCGCGCTATCGGCTTAAACCTTAATTTGTTTTTTACTCTCGTGACAAAACACTAAGACTTAAACTTGGAAACTAAATTCAAAACATAATTTACTAATGTTTCGCACCTATTTTCACTACTAAGTCCCGTCGGCAATGACGATCCTCATAAATTGGTCTCAGATACGTTTAGCCAGACATTAAATTAAGCATAAACAACTTAAACATGGCATTTGAATATAAAGGCATCATGCTATTAAAGCAAATGATGCGATAAAACAATACCAATAAAAACCTGTAAAGTCGAAATAAAACGCGAGAACTTGAAGTAACAACGAAAATGCTTGATTTATACCGACAGGCTTGTTGATCCAAGAGTACAAGAATAAATAAAAATATAATTGTGACAATCTCTCAATGCAAGCGATTGTCACTTTTAACAGTAATATATGCCTAAGACTAGAAAATAAAAATAGCAGAGCTTCCGCATTATCTTGGATAACTCAAAACTATGAAAAATCTAACTTATATAGAGGTCCTCATCCAGAAAACTATCTTCTGAACGTGTATGGGACGTTGAGACAAAGTAGGAGAGAGAGAGAGAGAGAGAGAGAGAGAGAGTCCAAGCAAAAATCATGTTTTTCTGTTACTGCATGATAATGGCGACCGCCATTAGGCAAATGGCGAACACCATTTGCTCAATTAGTAAGTGACGTGGACTGGGTACATGGCGAGTGCCATTATGGCCATGGTGAATGCCATGTACCAGAAATATGAATTTCCTGAACTTTCTTATACTCTTCTGCTCTTTTTTGGTTTCTTTGCGTAGTCGCTCCATAATTTATTAAAACCTGGTATGCAAACAGAATACGACATAAAAGTGATAAAACATAATAAAATGACATCAAATAAGATGCGAATCGGGTCTAAAAATATGATACATTTTCACGTTATCGGTCATTTATTTCCACATTCATAGCAATTGACATTTTTTGTTGAAGTGGAAGCATTCTTTTTTTTTGAAAAATTTCTTTCTTTTTGCATAGTTCAAGGATATTTCATTATTGACAAAAATCTTACCAAACCTTTTCACAAGGAGCATGAAGTTTTCATCTTCTTCTGTAGCATCTTCTTCTTATTCTTCTTTTGTGACAACTTTCAAAATAATGCCTTTGGGTTTCTTCTTTTAATTTTCATGCTTTTCTAGTCTTCCAAGTTCAAGTTCATGTTGTTGAAGTTTTCTAAACAAGGATGTGGACGTCATGGTAGAAAGACTTTTCTTTATACTGTTGTCACGTTTGGTTGGCATTCCCTAGTTAAAGACCTAAGCACTTTAAGATTAAGTTCATTGTTAGTAATATTCTTACCGGGAGCAATCAAGTGATTTTTCAAGTGTACAAATCTCTTTTGCAATGCGAGGATTGATTCTCTGGGCTGCATTCTAAACAAATCGTATTGTTGACCCAAGGTATTCAATTTAGATCTCTTTACTTCAGCGGTTTCTTCATGAGTTTCTACCAATGTATCCCATATTTTCTTTGTCGTTTTACATAGAGAGAAACGAAAGAATTCGTCCATGCCAAATGCACTTTGAAGTATGTTGGTTACTTTCTTATCGTAAATGATTTTTTTCTTATCATCTTCATTCCATGAACTTTTAATCTTTGTTATCCCAACACCGTTGACAACACTCGTAGGAACAAACAGATCATTCTTCACAACATCTCATACTTCATCTCCTTTTGCTTCCAAGTGAGCCTTCATGCAAATTTTCCAAAACTCAAAATATTCACTAGAAAATAATGGAGGTTTATTGTTGCTGCCACCGTCTTTGAAAACTGGATTTGCGAAAGTCATTCTGGATATTTAGGAACATGTTACCTATAACCCGCTTTGATTCCCATTGTAAGTGTAGAGTGCACCTAAGATGGGGGGAGTGAAATTAGGTACTTTGACTCATTTTTGGTTTTAATAAAGTGTTACTTTAATTTTCTGGTTTGTTGATGTTTTAGACAACAGTAAATGCAAAAAAGTAAAGAACATTGACGACATATCCTGGTTCCCCCCACAATTCGAGAGTACTCCAATCCCCTTACAGAATAAGAGATTTCAATGAGTGCTAGAACCTTGTACAAGCCTATCCTAACCACTATAAACAATTTACTTACTTAATCAATGAGGAACACTCTCTTATTATTTTACAAAGTAGAAAAACATAACAATCCTCCATTTTTCACTCTTTTATTTTCAATAGTCCTGAACAACAAGGTATACACAAATCTGAGTTTTATACAAGAAGTTAAAGTTGGATGATATATATCAATCTCTTGAATTGATCTTCCATTTCAAGTATAAAATTCACAAGTATATTACACAAGTGCTCAGAACAGAAATGATGAAACTTTTTTATTGATGCAATGAAAATGAATGCGAAAAGTTTCACTCAAAATCTTAAGACACAAGGCACTTGTTTTTGAAAGATGAGAAAATTGAGTTTTAATTGTAATAAAAGAGGTGAATTTTCAAAATCTGAAATCTTAGGGTATTTATACATGCATCATACCTGTATGAATGAGTATAATGATTGGTAGATGAAATTTAGAATTTGTTTAAATCATATTTTTAACCAAAAAGTGTCACTTCTTCGGTGGTAACCGGTTAACACATAATCGTAACCAATTATAACTGAAGCGTTTTCTCAATAATTGAAATTTTTATTTGCGTAACCGGTTAACAAGTCTTGGTTAACCGGTTAACAAAAACTGGTTAAGTCGTTACACCTGATGCATTTTTGAAAAAAGTTAAAGTTTCATTCCTGTAACCGATTAACAACATTGTGTAACTGGTTATACCTGATGTAAAAATGGAAAATACTTTAAGTACCATGATTATGCATAACCACAAGTTACCAAAAGTATTTTATGCATCAAGTTGAAATGATTATGATAATTCTGAGCACTATGGTAAAACACATGATTAATTGTAACTTGTACCTTAATGGAGTGAATATTCTCCTAAGTTCCAAGAATGTCTTGACAATTTTTCTTGAGATACAAGTCTTGATACCATAGCTTTAGTCATGGATATTTTTCTTATCCTTTGATAATGCACATGAACTTAATAAAGTATACTTGTCTTCATCAAAACACAATATTGAAGAAGTTTGACTTCACAGATCTTACCCGACAAAGATAGGGATCCTCGTCCCTGCCCCCGAGGATATGAATCAGATCGAGGAAGATGTCTCCAAGATTCACCACCACTACTAGAAAATTCGCTCTTAGTGACTAAAAAATTTTGGTCACTATACAAATTAAACATCATGTTAGCAAATTTTAAAAGTTACTAAATCGGTCACAAAATAAAATTAGCCACCGAGTTAGCGACTAATATTTTGTGACCAAAACTTTCAGTCTCAAACAATCATTTTTATATAAATTAATTCATAAAAAAATTCAGTAACCGAAATTTCGACCACTAATATTTTTTTTATTTTTTTTCAATAGTAAGTTACTTCGCTTCCAATTTCCTCCATTTTTTATTTTAGTCAAAATTTTACATTTTTTAATTGTTTTAACAAATAAAACATATATTTATATAAATAATTATCTCATACAAATTTGTTAATTTTAAAAAATATAATTTTAATGACAATTAGTGTAATAATCTTTTTGAATAATATTTGAAATTTTTATTTCATTAATAATATATATTTTTTAAATGTAAATTAAACAACTAAAACAAAATGGCCAAGTAGACATGGGAAAACCTTGCAAAAGAAAGTGCATTGAATCGATTCTTGCTGAAGGCAAAACTTTTGTTTTATGTAAAGTTCTTTAAACAACTGAAAATGGTCGTTAAAATCGGTCACTAAATTCGCATTAGCGACTAACACTTTTCCAACCAAAATTTGGTAGTCACGTTATAGTGATCGATTTTTAGGCTTTTTCGGTCACTAAACATGATTTTTTTAGTAATGCACACTCACCCTCGGATTGGCTAGATCCCAAGAGGTGCAAAAACTATGTGTGATAGTGTGTATTTCTTTGACATGAGGTAGCTAAATGTTGTAATTTGGACGTGCAAAGCGTCTCTGATAGCACCCTTGGGGAATTGGTTGTTTTAGTTGGACGTGTAAAGGGTCTTCGATAGCTCCTTGGATTCTGAAGGCACATGAGGCACTATGGGGAATTGATTTATATGGCCAATCTCTCAAAGTGTATCCGATAACACCCGTGACCTCTAAAGGCACACAAGGCGGTGTGGTGAATTTATTACTGTAGTCGGGCACTCGAATCATATCACACAACATCCCTACCCTCTAAAATCACTCAAGGCGCTGTGGGGAATTTATTGTTGTAGTCGAGTTCTCAAAGCGTATCCGACAGCTCACCTAGATTCTAAAGGCGCACGAGGCGCTGTGGGAAATTGATTGTTGTAGTCAAGCGCTATCATTTCCAACAGCACCCTGTCATACCCCAAAACTTTCCCTCCTCTTTTGCTTTTTCATGACCTTTGATTTGAGATTCATATGCATACATTGGTGCCATCTGCATGTAAGCACTCATTCACCTTAACCTCTTATAAAAATAATCATCATAAATACGAAGGTGTGTGGTATTTATGCTTAACAAGAAACTAGGGATTGCCAAACTTCAAACCCTAGGAACCTTAATGGTGCAGTCAACCTAAAATCATGACCTAAAACCCTAATCATGTATGGTTGACTATTGTGGAAAGAATGGTTTATCTTTTGATCTTGCAAAACCCAAATTCATGGATTGGACTACACGGGCAAAGCATAGCAAGATAGGCAATTACAAACCATAGCATACAACAATAACAAATTGGTGCACATATATATATCATGACCCTAACACTAAGCCTTATAACCCATACGTAACATTTTTTTCAAGTGTACATCAAGCTATTAACCTAACCATTCAAGCAATTCCGATCACTTCATGGCAGGGTCATTACATAACCAACCAGTTCCAAGCATACTCCTAATAAACCCAAACAAAGATTCATCAATGAACTAACAACAAACTAATTTTAAGCATGCTGCAACAATAACAGGTTTTTTACAACAGGGTAAATGATTTAATCTAACTAACAGATTTAACTCACAAAACAGTTCAAACCACACGACATAACAGAATCATAATTTATCTTATCACATAATAAACACAATTCTCACTAACTTTAACAGAGCCAACCTATACAATTCCTTAACTAACCTCTTATTAACTGGATTCAATAACATCCAATTCTCCTAACCTAGCAGGTCATATAACGTTTGGTTAATATCTAGTAACTAACATAGTTCAGTTAAGTAGTTCATGCAAACTTTCTCATAACAGAAGAGTTCTTCACAAAAATCGTAACAAATATCTCAAAACTCAAACTAACTTAGCATCATATCAACCAATAGCACATTCTAACTTACTACTGAGGTTTTGCATCGGCATTAACATGTACCCTAATTTCTTACTAGCATGCTAACCTTAACATAACATAATCACATTGGTTTCCATCACATGAGCACATCATTCCATTACCATAACAGTTCACCAACACATCTATAGTTAGCAAGCCAGCTCGATCTAACAGTTCAACTAAAGAAGAGAACTAACTTCAATCAAAGTCTGATGCAATAAACTCTAACTAAGCAGCTCAACATAACAAAAAACTACTAACTGCCATGACAAAAAAGACTCATAATTAACTGCTTCCACCATTCAACTTCATAGCATTTAAATCCCATGTAACAATTAATAGGAAAATCAACAAAAGTCAAGCATTTCCAAATAATACATGCGTTCACTAACCAAAGTTATAACTGAAATCAGGACAAGCTTGAACATAACAACCTTACACTCCTAATCCACACTAACTATCTTAACACCTAACTACTAACTATTTATAACAAACTCCAACTAACATTTCACTAATAACCAATTCCATAACTAACTTCACTTTCTAATTCCATTAAGTGTTAGCATCCAATAACTAACAAAAACTAACCAGCTAAACTTTAAAGCCACATGATATCATATCAGTAGGCACTAACTTTAATCCATTTTTCTCTAACTAACATTTCACTCAACTATAATTAACTAACATAACAGAATTGTCAGCTCTCCTAACCAACTTCATAACTAACATCATGTTTATCGTGTAAATTGGTAAACAACCTCTGGTCTCCAAAAATAGTTTACTTTACAAGATCAACCAATAAATCCTAGGACATATGTCTTTGTTCAAACTATATTTGAAAGTCTATAAACACTTCGACAATGCCCATGATTAAAAAATATTGTTTAAAGTTTAAAAGTAAATTGCAGAATCTCAAACCCATACGAGAGTCTTTATTACAATCATTACACTCCTAGTTCTTAGAAGATCGTGGGCTAGCTCAACTGTCGTCATCTCATCGCTTACTCTACGACTGACATGTGTCCCACTATTTTTTCAGCCTTCAATGCTAGAAGTGAACTGCTTCATTCCATCAACCTATAAATAGTGAATACTAACACTTTTTCAACTTTTTCCATCTTCTGAATCTTTCTCAACAAGAACAAGCTTCTTCCTGAACTCTTCATCTGTCACAAACACAAACTTTTTTTCTTCAATCTTTGTTGCATCAATAACGTCTTCTTCCAAACAAAACCACAAAAGAATCCAATAAATCAACTGAACTTGTTCCAGTTATGAAGATCTTGAGCCCAAGAGCTATGGGTAACCAACAATACATACTCGAGCCTCTACTTGAAGAAGAAAAAAGAAGAATCTACCAATCTCAGGTATTAATTCTCATTTCTATTAATGAAAAAACACACGTTATGTTAGATCTTCCATCAAATCCTTTTGTTAACCCTAATAGACTCAGGGAATATTTCCACACATATCATCGCTATAAACCCATAGCTAATGGGAAAAAACGTAGGGCTAGTGAAGATGTCGGGGCTGATGAAAAACTAAAAATTGATAATCAAGGCTCGCCTTCGACTGAGGCCCTTGAAAAATTCATTAATCTAGACTATATGATTAATAATTTTAAGGTGTTCATATAATGCTCTTATTTAAGGGTCCTTCAGACTACTTAGCCTGGCTAGAGAAGATAAAAAAGAAAAAAATTCCAAATCTTGAAAGATATGGGTATGTTCGACATGATTCAACTGTCGAAAGTTGGACCTAGCTATTGCCAATCCATGCTAGTTGCTTCCATATATTTCTGGGATAGCACCTACAATAACTTCCATCTTCCTTATGGAATGATGAAACCTACCATTTTCTATATTGCTGCCATCATTGGGCTCAAACCAATTGGGGAAACTTATGACCCAAATTTTATGGCTAAAGATTCTATTTGTTTCGACACCATCAAAGTTGCTTTCACCACCTACATTGCATACTACCATCACAAGCTCACCAAGTATTCTATGTCACTGATCCTGCCGATGAAAAATGGTCTATTGTGTTTCTAAGTAACAAAATAAATGATCAAAGCACTCAAAGTATAGATGTTGAAGATGATCCTTTCTTTAATACATCACAATCCCTCGAGGATAAACCAATTAGATGATATTCTTTATATGAGAAACGATCATAATGATGGGATTTGGATCAGCCCATCATTTTATGTATCTAGAAAACACAAAAGTAGGAATCCAATTACAAGGAAGAGGAAAAGGCCGACTTGAAAATTTGTGGAATCACTTGAAAATTGTCTTTAATGTGAGTGAATAAAATGTTGTTTAAGAATGATATTGTGTTTTATGTTTGTCTGAGTTTGCATGAACAATGTCATCAAATATAATACTATTACACTTTTTACAGGTTAAATATGGTTTTTACTAATGATGAAGGTGATTCGTCTAGTACGAAAACAGTTGGTAAACGTGGTGTGACTCGGTTGCAAAAAATCCATAAAGCCAAAAGCAATGGAAAGAGGATTGAGGTAAAATAGCTAGATTTTTGTGACACCGCTGATTGTCTTAGAATATTAGTGAGATTGATGATTATTTAATTGCACTTTAATTTTGTTATAGGTTCAATGGAATGCAAGAGGTCAACCAATCAAGCATAATAGCAAGAGTTTTGCTAGTTATATTGGTGTCACGGTTCGTCGGTTAGTTCCAATTAGTTTGGACAATTGGAGTGCGAAAAAAATAAAGAGGCTGTAGGGGTTTATAAATAAAACATTTGGGATGAAATTGAAGTAAAACACTAACTCAAGCTTGTTGTAAAATTTTAATTCCATAAATTATCTGTTTGGATGTTTAAATAACCTGAACAATGTTTTAATAAATTGAGTTGTTTGCAGAAAGCTTTTGTAATTGGCGAAGAACATCATGCATTTATATATAAAGAAGCTGGAAAGTTGCACAGGGCATTCAGGACAAAAATGGCAAAGTTCTATCTAAGAGATAGTAAGGGTGGTTTTGTTAAACATCGACCGACAAATATTCTTACTGTATAAAACAAGAGGATTGGGATAAATTTGTAGCTTAGCGTCTGACTGAAAAGTTTCAGGTAATAACTTGTCATTATTTATCTCTATCCATCATGCATACAAATTTTCATAGCAATGTTAACACTTAGCGGCTATTGTACCGATACTTCTCAAATCCGACATACCTCGCAAAACACCGTACATAATGCAAGTTCTTAGAGGAATTGGTGCTGAATAGGTTTGCCATCACAGTTTCTTCCTTTGTTTATCTGTCACTTAATTTCCCAGCTCTCAGAAAGTATGAGACATTAGATTGCACTTGGTCAGATGTGAAGAGTGTCACTTTACAAGTCCCTCTACTTGAAGTGGTTTCAATAAAATATACTTTTGTCTCTCGTGATTCACATGTTGAAATTAAGTTTTATGCTTCACAACTTACAAAATTTTGTTATTCTGGTTTTGTATCGGATACCATTTTGTTAGACACAGACAGTTTAGTATCTGCTGATATTAGTCTATATAATAATGAGAAGAGTGTGCAAGAAATTGAGATGTTTGTTTGTAAACTTCTCAGTATTAATCCAGAAATTCTAAAGATGTGTGTTTGCATTAAGCAGTTCGTCCTTGCAGGATCGAAACATCATTTTACAGATATTCCTCCATTTGGAATGTTGAGTTATCTAGAACTAAACTTTGTTGCCTGCGAATATTTGTTAAGCATACTCCTAAAGACACCTTGTCTGAAGACTCTAGTTTTAAAGGTGATATATTTTGATGGAATGCTGATGGATTTTGCAAAGAGCTCTTACCTCATCAAAGTTTGCGAAGATTAAATCTGCATAATTGCTTATGATCTCCCTGTTGAATGAACAAGTACAAGTTACATACAAATTTTCTTACCAGAAATGATCAAAATGTCTCTCAATGCAAGAGATATCTGAAGCTGTTACTGCAACGAGAGCACCATTACTCCTAGCTTCCATACATGCTTTTGTTATTGTTTTAATAGCAAAATATTTCATTGTAAATGTCCTACAAGTATGAAATTCCATTGGATTCTAGTTATGTACTTTCATATTTTCCTCTCTGCATAATTAATCAAAACTCTCAGATATAAAACAGTAACACTACTACTAATGTCTTATAGTGCTTTTAATGCAGAAAGTTAATAGTGAAAATCGAGAAAGAGTGTTAAATCCTCAACATCCCTATAGAAAGTCACGTTTAGAGTGTGCTCGTCTTGAAGCTGATATGGTAAGTATGTGTATAAAAGTAGTGTACAAGATTATAAATTATTTTTTTAATTGCTATGTTAATTTGTCAAAATGTATATACAGGTAGAAGAGTCAGGAGAAGATGAGATAAATTGTAGTCAAGTGTGGAAGGCTGCCCGCGTCAATAAGAATGGGGTGATTGATAATGAGAATGTTCAAAGAGTTGTGGATCAATGTGTAAGTCGAATGTTAATATTTTAGATCAATGAAAATATTTTGGATCTCGGTTAATCTTAATGAAAGTGTTCAAATTGATTTTATTGTAACAAGTCTTTTATACTTATCGATGTCAGGAGAAGTTAACAGAAGCTCTAACTGAAGAAGAGAGACAAGACCTTGGTCCTACGGACATATTATTCGAGGCTTTAAATCTCCCAAACTACTCTAGGCGTATTAGGAGTTACGGTTTTGGAGTATGTTCTAGGGACATATTACCACGCCAAATTCGCCCCACACAAATGGACTTTCAAAAATTGTATGGCTTTTGCAACACACTCAAAAGTAGATTGGAGGTGCTAGAGAGAGAGAAGCTGGAGAGAGATAAGTTGGATAGAGAGAAGATAGAGAGGCAAAAAAACCGAAGAAGTGGCCGAGAAAGAACAACCTGAAAAAGTGGCACAGAGCTTGCAACAACTTGAAGAAGTGGCAAAGAGGAAACAACCTGAACAAGTGTCAAAGAGCTTGCAACAGCCTGAAAAAGGGACACAGAGGCAAGAGTTAAGTGATAAAGGTTCTTGCAACCCTGTATCATTTGGTAATACTCCCGAGGTAATTGGCTTCTTTAAATAATTTGTATTATATGTTATACAAAACCCATACTTATACATCCATGTGACCTTGAAAGATTGATGGCAACATTAGAATGCATGTATTCACAAGTTTTAGTGAGAGAAATTCAATCCATAGTGATAAAATTAAATTGAAAAGAGTGCTTCAGTAGCAATACTATGTAAATGTTTTAGGCTGTACAAGCTCAACTAGTCAATTTCCTCATGGCAAAAGTACCTAAAACTCCTCAATTTATACTTAAAATCCCAATACGGGGTATAATGGAGTTGAACTTTTCTTAATTGTTCAAGATATCTTACCTTATTATCCAAAAATGATAACTTGGAAACAAAATCTCAAAGGAAACAGTAGAGTAGTAATGTGGGACAGTGAGTAGGAAGAACACTATAGAGGTCGGGAAGCTATCTGTGCTAGCTTCATGTTGCCGCATGGCGATCCTGTGAAAACTGCCATGCAATGAGAAATGAAAACAAAGAGAGGCCTCTGAGGAGTGGTTTTTCTCTGGTGTGAAAGCTGGGAAGCTATTAATTTTTTTAGTATAAAACATGCACAAAATGCATAAATTCAAAGTAGTTTATATATGTTTGTTTTGTAAATAATGATATTAATGTTTTTATTCATATCTCATTTGGTTTAGGGTCTCTTTCATGTTAATATATATTTATCATCCCCGAGTCGGTGTTTGGTTGCTCGTGGCAAACTATATAACACCAAAGGTAACACGGTGCATGAAATGACGTTACCACCTGGATATGTCAAGGTTAATATTGAAGTTGCTATTGTTCCAAATGCTCAATTGCCTATATCTGTTGAAGGTGGTGATGTATCGATGGTTTTTCAGACAATAGGAACAATTATGCCATGGCCAATGAAACTTCTTGATTTTGTTGCTGAATGTGAAAAGGTAAATTACTTATTATTAACTTGCTTGATCGTTATTTGTTTTATTATTTGGTCACTAACCTTAATTAATAAAACTTTTTAGAATCCTGATCAATCCCAAAAGAAAGTTAAGAATACCCAACGAAGTGTTGATTCTGTTTCGTCACCTAACAAAAGCAACAAAAAATTCAAAATTGAAGAGTCTCCTAGAGTTGGCGGTTCAACCAATATTATAAATTTACCTTTCCTTGATATGTATGTGAAAAATATGATGAGGGTTGGATCGTTAATTCAAATAAAAATGGAGGAAAGTATATTTGGTGAGGAGTTTCTAGAGCATCTACGTGTAGAGAGTATAAAAGAGATTCTTGATCATAATTGGTTAAGTGCCTCTATTATCACTGTATTTTCCAGGTACCTCTATTATTACAAATTTCCTCTAATCTGAAAAATATATTAATATTTACATTGTTGACAAATATATTAATACCAATTATTGTTGTTCATTTCTAGGTATTTGTATGACAAGTTTATTAGTCCAAATGGATTAATAAATAAGTTTTCCTTCATATCCCCACATGTATCACGAGAGGATAATCTAGGAAATGCTATAGCAAAAATACTTCTGAAAGATGAGGAGTACTTCACGGATAAGATGATTCTTGCACCTTGCAATCTAGGGTGAGATTTCTATTCAAAATGTTATTAAATTTACGAAAAAGGTCAATCCTTGTTTGCTATAGTAACTGTAAGCATTGAAGTGATTAGTATAACAAATAAGGTGAGTACATGAACACAGTTAGTATACCAAACCATAGTTCCCCTCCAAGTAATACTTGTCATCAATCTAAGGATAATAATTACTCATTATTTTCTTTTCAGGAAACATTGGGTATTACTTGTCATCACTCTCGATGTTGAGGTGATATATTACATGGATCCGTTGAATGGTGAGCCAACTAAACATCAAAATTTAAAAACCAAGTTTGAGAAGTAAGTATAGACTCTTTTAATTTAACATTTATATAAGTATTCTTAGTTATAATAATTACTCATTTGAAGTTAATTTCATTTTGTTAGTGCATTGCAAATTTATGGTGCTAATAGTAACTCTAAAGTGCCTAAAGTCTCCAAGTCAAAGAAAATTTCATGGTCAAAATTCCGGGTATGTCCAAATTAATGTTATTTTTAAACAATTATGTAGAGTAAAAGTAATATATGTAGATGTTTTTTTGCAGTGTCCCCGTCAAATTAATAGCATTGACTGTGGATATTTTGTAATGCGATTTATGAAAGAGGTCATCATGGAAAATGAAATTATGATCCCCATGAATGTACATGATTTTAATTGTTATTAATTTTTAAATTAATGTAATTTAGTTCTAATACAATTGTTGATGTTTTTATATTTGAAGTACTTTCCTGACCACAAATGTCGTACCTACTTTAAGAATAAGTTAACTAAGGTCAAAGAGGATTGGGCTACCTATATGGTGGATGATATTTTCGGTGAGTTTTCTAAAGCGTACAATATATAGATACTTAATACCTTACTTGCATATTAAAAGTTTGAATTAGTTGTACCATTTTCACTTAAGGTGTTCATTTGAATCTTGTTGTTACCATTGAACTTGGTTAGGTAAAATGATGTTCTTCATAATGCAGTATTTTTTAATTATATATAAAAAATTTGTTTTCTGGTTTTTGTTTTCTGATTATTGTACAATACATAATCAATATTCTTTCAATGATACTGGAAAGCAAGAAGCAATAATTTTGCCTAGCTAGCTAGCAAAGTGGTTGTATCTTTGGATACAGCAGTATTTTGGTTCGCAAAGTGGTTACTAGCTACTTTATGTTGTTTTGTTGTCCTTTCTTGTTTTTTTAGATGTTTTTTTTCATTAGTTTAAAAAATATGCCTAGCTAAGTGATTGTAATTTTTGTTTGGAATTTGGTTTGAAGTACTATTAGCCAAATTAATAACTAGTGGCAAAATATTTTAGCTGTGTTTATAAAATATTTTGGTTTGAAGTACTCTTAGCCAAATTAATACATAGGTACAATTCATTATGTGTTTATTATGGCAGTGGTATAGATATATATGGTATCACATTTGTCATTACTATTTTATTTTCAAATATTTTAGCTGCTTAGTCATTATTATTTTATGAATTCTAATGTCGTAAAATACAAATGTTATATATATATATATATATATATATATATATATATATATATATATATATATATATATATATATATATATATATATATATATATATATATATATATATATATATATATATATATATATATATATATATATATATATATATATATATATATATATATATATATATATATATATATATATATATATATATACACCAAAAGAATGATTTTGTGTAAAAAAAAGTGTACTACAATAGCGTTTTGAAGTGAGAGTGCTATTAATGATACGTACTATAATAACACTTTTATGAAAAAGTGTTATCTAATATGTGACTTATAATAGCGCTTTGTTTGAAAGTGCTATCAAAATCAAAGCAAATTACCGGTACTATAATAATGCTTTGTTTGAAAGTGTTATCTAATATGTGACTTATAATAGCGCTTTGTTTGAAAGTGCTATCAAAATCAAAGCAAATTACCGGCACTATAATAGCGCTTTGTTTGAAAATGCTATCTAATATGTGTCTTATAATAACGCTTTTGGAAAAATACTATTAAATACCGGTACTATAATAGCGTTTTTAGAAAAACGCTATTAATTACCAGTACTATAATAGCGCTTTTAAAACGCTATCAATTTTTTTTTTACAGTAGCAGCTTGGTTAATAGCGCTATCAAAAAGCAAAAAAAAAACACTATTAAATAGTTTTTTTTACAGTAGTGAGTTAGGTGCATTTAGGCATGCAGCACCCTAATTTTATTTGATCAGTATTATAAAAACAAACAGAAAATTATGTGAATATTATGTTTTATTTTATTGCATTTTCCATTTTTTTCTTCTTTGTAGAAATTAAAAAAAAAATTAGTTCTTTATTTTGAGTCATCACTAAATTCATCATTATTTCTTAATTTTCATCAAACTCTTTTTATAAAAACAACTAGAAAATTATGTGAATATTATGTTTTATTTTATTGCATTTTTCATTTTTTTTTTCTTCTTTGTAGAAATTTTTAAAAAAAATCAATTAGTTCTTTATTTTGAGTCATCACTAAATTCATCATTATTTCTTAATTTTTTATCAAACTCTTTTTAAAAAATCATTTACTTTAATTAGTATCTTTAATATCAAAAAGTTAAAAATTATAAAAGTTGAATAAAAAAATATAATAGGATTTCTTATAACTTTTATTAAACTTTAAAATAAAAATATTTAAAACAAATTAGAAAAAATATAAAGATTAGAAAACATTACACTTTAAACTTAATAACATTTCTTTTTTTATTGTTGTCTCTTACATGTTTCAACCAATATTTTAGCATTGTTGCAGTAAACTGCTGCAACACTATAACACATCAAACTGATACAATTATGTAGCATTTGTAGTCAAACTATTATATTGCAAAATTTTCATTTTTGCATATTATTATACCCAAAAACCTAATATTTTAGTATAAATAGAAGGCAAATCAGAAAAGTGGAGAGAGATTTTGAGGAAAATTTTCAGTAAAACATAACCAAAAGTCTCATGCCTTCAATTTTTCCCATTGAATACCATTTCTTCCAACGAAAGTCATTTTGTCCAACAAACTTCTTAGCACTAGAACATCCATCCTCCTTTTCTCTCGTTGTAGGTAACTTTCTTTCTTTCTTTTTTCTTTCTTGTATTTTAATTTTTTTTGTGTGTGTTTTGTGACTGTTGCACTATGTTGTTG
This sequence comes from Lathyrus sativus, assembly GCA_963859935.3. NCBI lineage: Eukaryota > Viridiplantae > Streptophyta > Magnoliopsida > Fabales > Fabaceae > Lathyrus > Lathyrus sativus. The sequence continues at coordinate 533,937,754 of OZ012741.1, forward strand.
TATTTATTTTATAGCATTTTATTTACTGTTGTTATTGTTGTTGTATTTTTGTAGCATTTTATTTAATGTTATTATTATTGTTACATTTTGCTTTGCTGTTGTATTTTTGCAACACTCTATTTATTGTTGTAATTGTTGTGGTATTTTGCTTTTTTTGCAACACTTTTGTTATTTGTTGATTGTTTTAGGATTTGTTTTACCACTTTTGTTGTTTGTTGATTATTTTAGGGTTTAAGTTAATGATGTAGTATGACATTGCACACACAATTTCATATTTTTTTTCTTCATGTTATTAAATAGTAAATTTACAAATTAAATATTTATATTACCACTCTATTTTTATTTAATTTTTTTTGTAAAAAAAACTACTAGATGCTTTTTAATTACACTTTAGTGTTATTAGTCAAAACAAATTGGTTAGCATCCTCATAGTGATTGGATGCTCTAGTACAAAATTATAACATTGTTATATGATGTTTAAATATATTCTTTTAACTTATCTATTATTTAAAGATATTATATAAATATATAATTCACGAAGAGACCAAGGTCAATCTAAGATTTGTATAAAGCTTCTTGCATCAAGAACAACACAAGGAAATCTAAATGAAGTTTACAAGAGCCTAGCCAAGAAATTAAAAACTCATTGGCCTCTCATTTCATAAATTGAAGGCTCTTAGTAAAGCTCAAGCATGAACCTTCGGGCTTTCCTTGCATAAATCTAAGGCTCTCTTAGATGAGCGCCAAGAAGGAACCTTTGGGCTCTCCTTCCATAAATCAAAGGCTCTTAGAAAATATCCAAGCAAGAACTTTTTGACTCTCCTTGCATAAACCAAAGTCTCTTAGAAGAATGCCAGACATGAACTCGTCAGACTCTCCATGCACAAATTAAAGCTCTTAAAAGAGTACCAAGCAAGAATCCATCGGGCTTTGCTTGCATAAATCAAAGTTCTCAAAAGAGCACCAAACATGAACCTGTCAAGCTCTCCCACACCCATCTAAAACTCTTGCAAAAATGCAAGATGGAGACTCGTCGGAGTCTCCGTTCAGACTCTTTCGCTATGAATAAACCCCCATAAAACTCAACGATATTGATGAAGCAATGATAATAGTGTGAGTGACGAATCTAAAACAAACAAGAATAAGCAAACACAAAATAACTTGACAAATAAAGATTGCCACGTACAAAGTTCCGGTCAAAGGGACAATATGATTTTGCCATATGGTGATCAAATAAAGGTTAAGAGTTAAAGATAAAATTCAGGATGAACAAAGACATATCGTCCCTATAAGCTTTATACTTGAGGGACTGTGTACCTCCCAGATTTTTTAGGATACCTCCCTAAAGCATCTCGCCTCTATGAGCCTCATGCTTGTAGGGCTTTGTTTCTTCTAGATTTTCGAGGATCCCTCCCTAAAACATCTTGCTGATATGAGTCTCGTACTTGAGAGAATGTGTACTATTCGAATATTTATTGGGCCAGCTCGGTCAAGAGTAATAAGAGCTTTCCCAAGAGTAGCGAAAGATCGCCCAAGTAACAAGAGACCGTCCAAGAGTAGCAAGAGCTCTCCCAAGAGTAACAAGAGTCTACCCAATAGTAGCGGAGCTTTCCCCAAGAATAACATGAGCTCGTCTAAGAACAGCGAGAGCTCGCCCAAAAGTAGCAAGAGTCCGCCCAAGAATAGCGAAAGCTCTCCCAAGTAACAAGAGCCAACTCAAGAGTTATGATAGCTCACACAACAGTAACAAGACCCCACCAAAGAATAATGACAACTCGTCCTTGATAACACATACCAACTTAAACTTGTTAGAAGGTTGAATTGGACCATTCAACCCAAAACTAAGGTAAGGAAATATCTAAATAAGACTTAAATCCACAAATAATATATTTTAGGTAAATAAATAAACATTATGGATCAGATTCAAGATTGAAGACAATCACCCTAATGACCATTAATTAGTATCACTTAGGGTTGAAAATGAGTCGAGTCGAATCGAACTCACCTCAGCTCGGCTCGACTCGTTAAGAATTGGTTCGAGTTCGAGTTTGACACGAACTTTTTTTAAGCTCAAACTCGACTCGTTATAAGTTCACGAACAGTTCGGTTCAACTCGTTAGGTTCATCTCATTAGGTTCAGCTCACATGATTCACGAACTTAAAAAATATTTTTTTAAAATATATATATTTTTTAGTATATTTGACATTTTAAATAAATATATTTTTTAAAAATAAAATATTAAAATAAAATAAAAGTTATCATATTGAAATTTAACTTTATCTTCGAAATCTACTAATTCAAAACCTACACAACTTTCAAGAGATACATTTGAGAGTTTAATTCAAAAACTACTAAATTGAAGATTAAATTTGTCTAAGATTTCGAGTAAATATTTAAACCTAATCTAAAGACGGTATAATTCTTCTCATATGTAATCGAGTTGACTCATGAACCTAACGAGTTGAACTATGTATAGTTTAAGTTCATCTCATTTAGTTAACGAACTTAACTTTTCGCTCATACTCAACTCATTTGATTCATGAACCTAGTTCAACAATTTAATTGTCGAATCGAATTCCGAACTATTTTCGATTTGGTTCAGTACATTGCCAGCCCTAGTATCACTCAATTAACGAGTAAAGATTATAATAACTAGGGTTGGGCAATCGGTCGGTTTCGGGTCCAAAAATTAAATTCGACGTAAACCACGATTTTATTTTTATGGCCTAATTTCGACCGATAAAATTTTGATTTTCGTCAAATTCAGTTAAATCAGTTTGGTGGAGTAATCGGGTCGATTTACTCGATTTTATATTTATTAGAATAAACCTATAAAAATAACTATTTTTTATAAAATTTACAAACATTTACTTTTTTTTTAAATCAAAATTTTAGAATAATCTAAAGAACTATTTTTTTATCATTGAAAAAAAAGTTATTATTACGTGATAATATTTTCAATATCATTTAACATTAATTTGATCATTATCATATTTTACACATAAATCAAATAATATTCAAAATTTCATAATATATATTTTGTATTTTTGGGAGTACACAATAATATTTTGACAATTATTATGAATCTCATTTATATATATATATATATATATATATATATATATATATATATATATATATATATATATATATATATATATATATATATATATATATATATATATATATATATATATATATATATATATATATATATATATATATATATTAATTAAGTTCGATCGGTTTTGGTTTTTGACGTGTTCAAAATAATGATTTGAAGCCGACCGAAGCAACTCTATATTATCCAAATTAAACAATCGACACTATGCCAAAAAAAACCTTTAGCAGCGCTTTTTTTTGCCTTTAGCAGCGCTTAAAAGCGCTGCCTAAAGTGGCGCTGCTAAAGGTAAAGACAGCGTTTTTTTTTTTTGCCTTTAGCAGCGCTTTTTTTTTTGGCCTTTAGCAGCGCTTTTTTCACCCTATAGCAGCGCTTTCATAACCGCTTCCTAATCCCCCTTCATCTTCCCCCTTTAGTAGCGCTTTTTAAAAGCGCTTTCTTAGACCCCCCTTTAGCAGCGCTTTTTTAAAGCGCTTTCTTAGACCCTCATTTTCCAACCTATAGCAGCGCTTTTTTATGCCTCTTTTTGCCCCTTTAGCCGCGTTTTTTTTAAAAGCGTTGTCTATTCTTCACGATTTTGAATTTTTTTTAAAAAAAAATAATCACATTTTTTATATATTTTTCAATAAACCTGCTTATAACAAATACATTCCCTACTTATAATTTAGGTCTTTAGTTCAACAGTTTGGCCTTATATATAACAATTATTTTGGCCTTATTTTTGTGTATTCATCAATTTGCAATATTATACACAATAACTAAAGTATACATTATAATTCATCACTTTGAAATATTATACACATAAACCTGCTTAAATATATTACAACACAGTCCGATCCTCAGAACAAAATCACATATACAATCAATTCACATATAATTACAAATCTGATAACTTTACAAATAGATACAATATCAGATGTCACATTAGGAAGAAATAAACTTAACAATCTTTACTTGACTATTGAATTCTGTATGAGACTGCATGGAGTTCACTATCAGCCACAAATACACTGTTTTCTTCAAGCTTTGTATCATTATTCAATTGAATGTCTTCCAAGCTTAATTCAATAGAACATGATTCATCTTAACAACAGCACAAGCAAAAACAATAATAGATAAGTAACAATACACTTGAACAGGCCCATGTAGATCATTAAGTACTAGATTTCTATGAAATTTTCAGTTCTTATCATTATTTGAAGTTTCTGTTAATCAGATTAATAATTAAATATGTATTTATAGAATTAATCTTCATTATCATTACCTTCCAATATATATTTCCTCATGAAGTACCAAAGCAGCCAATACAGTCACAATCACTGTCACAAGAGGGCTAAACAATGCAGAGAAAAGAGGTTCTCTCTGTGTTATGCACCATGCTTGAAGACAAAACATAACCGCTGATCCCATAATTCCCTACAAAATATATTTATTACAAATTATCTAGGATTATGATGTATAAATATTGGTGTGTATCATCATGAAAAATTACCGCATATAAAGTGGAACCAAATTGAAGTAGAGAATTAATCTTCCATGCATTAAGGTCTGGCTCCAAGAATATTGTCACTACGGCTGATTGTAATGTTGAAATGAAACACATCCAAGCTGACAGTGATAAATAATTAGGATGACTTTTGTAAACTAGAACCTGAAAAATATATAAGGGTGAAATGTTATATGTTTATAGAATAATAGTTATATCATAAGTATTAATTATTAAGATTTTAAAAAACAGTCTCTGATGGTACCGATATTGATTTTGTTATTGATTATGTTATTGACGGTTTTTATGATAAGGAATTAATTATGGTTAATTCACATCCGCAACAACCACTAACACCTGTGCCGACTAAAATCGCGTAAGCATAGACCGTTATTTAAGACTTTGATTGTACTGAAATTAAGTACCTGCAAAATTAGCCAAAATGACCAGGCAACACTACTTGCCAAAAGAAAAACACATCCTAGCAACCAATTCTTATCAGTATCACTTCCAGCCATGATTGATTTTGAAGGTATGATCGTTGCATTTAATAGTTTTGGACCCTTCAACAATACTATAGACAAAGCTCCACAAATACATATCAAAGTCCCCACAATCACTACAACATTTTGAATATACAGCAACACAAAAAAACCGTTGCAAAATCCAAAAAAACCGTTGCCTTTACATATGAGAACGGTTTTCAGGGCGTTCTAAACCAAGGCGTTGTTTTAGCCTTTGGGAACGGTTATTTAGCCAACGGCAACGCCTTGTTCAGAGCCGTTGCTGTAATTTTATATAGAGAACGGCCTAGAACAGCAACGGCTGGAGGCCGTTCTCAAATGTAAACCGTTGCAATTGTTGTTTATTAAAGAACAGCTATTTTATGAAATATAGCAACGGTTCTTAGCTGTAGCCTATTCTAAACCGTTCTAATAGAGGCTTAAGTTCAATTTTTCTTCATAGGTTATAGCAACGTCTTCTTTACTACAGACACACTTTGTAACTGTTGCAAAAAAATTTATTTTATTTTATAAACCAAATAAGTTTATTTATTTTTTAATAAAATAAATTTTTATTTTATTTTATAAACCTGATAATAACATCATTCACAATTTTTTATATATAATAATATTCAAATACAAAGCATCTTCAAATTGAAAATGATCCAACAACAAAACATCTTCAAATTACATATCGTAATGTCAACAAAACATCTTCAAATTACATATCGTAATGTCAACAAAACATCTTCAAATTACATATCGTAATGTCAACAAAACATCTTCAAATTACATATCGATCCCAATGTCAATCATCATTCATAGTCATAATAACATCTTTAATCTATAAAATTAAACTTAAACATCTACATCTATATTTCTTCATCTTCAAATTCAAAATCTTCATTGATATTATCATTCATGACCTGCAAAATAAAAATAATATAACTTAAATAAGATTATTATTCGAAGGATCAAAAATAAAATAATCCACTCCAAATAACACACATATCCAACACTTAGAATCCATACATACACATTTACAATATACAAACCAACCATCCAATTTCATTCATATCACTTTAACACACCAATACACTATTTATATGTTAACTAACACTACAGCATAACTAATTCTCTAGGTTATTAGAAAGACTAATTAAGTTTCTGCGTAATATACAAACAATGTTGATTATTTTAACCTACCAGCTAGTATTGAATGAATGAAAGGATGAAACTCCATGCTTGTCACAGTTGAACCCTGATGTAACTTACAAACTCAATAGTATTCGGTGTTTCTGAATGCATCGGAATGGAGACTGCAAGAAATTGACAATAGAAAGATTATAATAGTTCTTCATCTACTACAGTCATTATATCAGTGTAAAACCATTTTACATTGACACGGGGCATCTGTATTAAACTTTATGCGACAAAAAACCGATGAAGATATACCTTGAGTTGAAGGACCAAGCAATAAGGAAGCTTTGATCTCAGCTGGTGATTGAGAAAACGGCAAAGGATTTGCATTCAGCGGCAATGTTGTCACAACATTAGGAGTAGGAACTGCAATGGTAGGCGAAGGATTTGTATTCAGCGGCAATGTTGCAACAACATTAGGAGTAGGAACCGCAACGGTAGGCGAAAGTGAAATGCAACAAAATTAAGTACTAATAAGTTGAAATGCAACAAGCAAATAACAGTTTTATCAATGAACATGAAAATATCTTAACATTCTGTTATATTTTATTCTGTTGATAAAGTTATATCTCCTATTTTAGAGTATCTAACTTTTCTATTTAATAAACATCTTGACCATCTTTGGAGTTCAGCCAAGTCAACCTTTCTTTAATCCTCTACAGTGAACAAACAATATTTTCTCAGATAAATTCAGATATGCAGAGCTCCCAAAACATTGAAGAAACCTAAATGTAAAATTTTATGCACTGGGGGTTTTCTTATTCTCCACAAATCATCCCCATAAAATAACACCCACATACAATTTCTTGTCTGCATCAATAAGTCAATCGAAGGAAAAAAGGAACAAAAAATAGGTAAATTTCAGTGTAAATGTTTAACTCACACCCTAAGCAAACAGGCTTGAACAGAGTTCTCTACATCTTTATTGACCAATGGATCAATTAATCGGTTGTCAGGAGCTTGTTTGACTTCTTCTGCCCCTGCAAGGCGCTGCATGTTTTATAGATAATGAAAAGTGTATGTTAGGAATCCAATATATGTTCTATTGCATTGTAATGACACTACATGGTTGCTGTTATTATACTATGTGCTAATGTGCGGAGACAGAGATTAAGAGGGATAAAGAGAAAAAGTTAGTTCTCACTCTCATATGCATTGGTCCTTTATCTGATGGCTGCAGAATGTAATAACAATGATAAGGAGCCTCTGTAATTGTTTCTAAATCACAATTTGAAGAGCATATCAAACCCTGGTCCATTGAATGTAGAACACTAGAAAGGCCTTGAAAAACTGTCAAATCATAGCCATGTTAGGAAAAATGATAAGCTTTGAAGAATTTGACCAATAAAAATTGAACAGCAACAATTCAGGACTAATGACAATGACGTGGGTGATAGAACTTCAAAGAAGAAGGATCCTACTACTCACGTTGAGCATTCATGTCTGACTGATCAGCGTCATCGGAATTGGTTTCGATCACGTGATAAGAAGATGCAGTCACGACAAATGAAGCCCCCAATATTAGACCTGCATTAAAACTCAAAAATCAGAAAACCAATTTTTTGTAGAAAACCAGAGAGGTTAAGAACAAGACGTTGGGTGCACCAATATTGCTTAATCAGTCTCAGTATCCCATCATAAAGACAGTAATTAAAAATTGTTCTGGTCGCCATTGAAGTAAATTTATAACATTGTTCAGTCTCTGCTACCGAAAATCACAACCTGAGGTTCAATATTGGGTTCTACAAGAGATTGATTCTGACAACCAAGTGCACTTCTCAATTTAGCAGATTCTTCAAACTTTCTATCAACAAATTGTGTATGTGGTGTCTGAACATCACAATTCGGGTGAAGTCCAACAACCACTATGCTCTCAAACAGTTGCGACGGCTTCTTAAAAGACCTATGACCCTGTGAAACCAATAAAAGCGGGTGTATGAAAACAGTAAAGATACGACTCGCATACTGATAAATAAGGAACATATAAGAAGACAAGATGGTGTAAGAAAACAAGTACAAGCAAACAAATCCTGAGGAGGAAAGAAATTTCTCAAGTAATTAACAAAACTAGATGGTGTAAGGAAAGAAATAATGAATTCCTGAGAAAATATTCACATTCATACACACCTGTCAAGCAAATTAATATTAAATATAAAACAGAATACTGCTTTATTCAATACACTCACAGAAGTTTTTTTCAGTTCTACTGATACTAAGTTTATCCAAGGGTAATTTGTACAAGATCTGATGCAAATTTTGCAAAATGCTTGTTCGATAAAAAAAATGAGTCATGATATGCATTCATCAAATAAGTGAAGCGTCATGAATTATATTAAATCTAACAAATACATTGCTTACTCAATTTATAGAGTTGATATGCATTGATCAAATAAATATATCAAATATCAAGTCATTTTCCAGTGTTGTTATAGGAAATGACTTAGCAGAACCAATATCACATTCATGATTCATGCCCTAAAGTATCAATTACCAAAGTAACAGAAATAATGAAAAACCAAATGTAGGTAGTAAATTTCATCTAGGCACTGATTACTCAGATTGAAGGTGCGTCCGGTGTCTAACATTGACATGACACTGTCACATGTAGTTCCATTCTATCATTCAATTTTCTCTAATTATTATAGGTACTGAAATGCCAATGTCAATGGCATGTGTCAATGTATCAATGCTACATAAACCAGGAGTGAATGCGCTAACCTTATAATTCTCAGGAAATGTTGAAACATCTCCATGACCAGGTCATCACACTCAAGGTCTAGCATAATCAAGAACATTTTGATCTTTGAAAATTTTTCAAGTATGATATTTGCTTTTTCATATCTGCGGCCAGATACATGTGATAATTTTTCAAAAGCTATCACGGCAAGCTTCAAAAATTTACCGAACATTTCTACTATACACAAATGAGCTTGTAAGCTAGTCAAATCTACGAAATACCAGACACAACCTAAATGGTGAGACGACAACGACAATAAACATTTTTCTACTAAACATTTTTACCTTGCTTGTTTGTTCTAACAAGTCCTCTATAGCAGTAGCAACATCAGGACCAGCATGGGTTACCTCCCGAGCATCTTTGAGCTTATTATCTTTAGAAAAATTCAAGTCAGAGACATGAATGCCTGAAATTACGACGTGTTTCTCCTGAATCATTCCACCTATCAGATGTACTACGACGTGTTTCTCCAAAGTTCCTTGTCGATTGATTATCTACCCATCACTGCACTCTCCGAGCATCACCTAAGCCCTTGTCTCCATCGCTCTTCATCCCTCCAACGGTCATGACGTCCACTTTCAGAGTCAAGCACGGATGGCCTAAAACAGAATTGGTGATAAGAACTTCGGTTATTAAAACAGAATTGAATTTTTTAACCAATTTCAAAAATTTTACCAAAGCAGAATCTAGGAAAAGTAAAACTATTGACATAAGTTTCACAGTGCACAGATAATCATGTAAAGAATCAGAACACAGTTTATCAGTTACTAACTGTTTTTCCATCTATAACTCTTTTCCACTAAAAGTAAATAGTATAGAATAAACAAAAAAACCTAACAGTTCATGATTTCAAACACGATGAAAAAGCATAGACGTTTTAACACGTCGCGAAGATCTAAGAAGCTTTTAATCCAACAAAATAATAACTAGCAGAAGCTAAGAATTAGGTTTAGGATTAAATTAAAATCGATGTTAATCGAAAGTGAGAAGAAGCTAGGTTTTAGTGGTGGCATAAGAGACAGTGAAATCAGAGACGAAAACCTTTGGAGATCGGAAAGGGATGAGCGGTGGAGACATGGAGGGAAGTGGCGGAAGTCCGGTGAGACATGGTTGATCAGCGGCGAGAGAGGTTAAGATTGCGATTGATTGAAAATAGGGTTGGGTTTGGGAGAAGCTCGGAAGAAAGGATTAGGGTTAATATGGGATGAAGAACAAAATGTTAGGGTTAGAATCAATTTGGGATGAATGTGTCTTCTCTTTCTCTGTGCGCTAGAATAAATTTGGGAGGGAACTGGAAATTTTACTCAGGTTTGAGAGGGAGAATGAAAAGTATACACATATGAGAACGGTATTAGTAAATAATATTTTATTAAAATAATTTAAAATTATATAAGAACGGCTCTAGCCGTTGCTAATAGGAGCCGTTCTCATTGTCCTCTACCAGAACGGTTTCGGGCCGTTGTATAAAATTTACAAAAAATTATATAAGCTACCGCAACAAATTATATAATTAGTTGCCTATTACTCCTTACGAGAACAATTTTTTTACTTCCTAAAAATTAGGCGTTGCTATAGAGTAAAAATGTTGTAGTGAATTTTGGCTATAGTTCTCAAACTTCTAATATTTACTTTTTCCATTCTGTAAAATATTCAAAGAAACATATTATTATTGGTTTGAATTTTGATTGACTAACAAATATAAGTTAAGTTAGTTATTAATTACCCTACAAAGGCTGCTATTAAAAATGTAACTCCGGGAATAAGATTGATCATGGCACTTGCAATTGAAGAAGACGAAAGATATAGTCCCTCAAAATATAGATTTTGATACAATGTAATGCTGCAACATCAAACATCATTATACATATACAAACATAAAGCTGTATGAATGATCTATACATTCTAAAACTATATCCACATTCATGAAGACACGTGAATTCATTAAATATTGTGTAACTCGCCAAACAAACTTTATTTCAAAAAAGTTGTCGGATCTATATATTTATGTTTTAAAATTTAATAAATAAATAAGGATTATTTGTGAATTTAGACTATTTCATAGAAAAATAAGGATTAAGAAAAATAAATAAATTTCAAGATTAACAGAAACTTAAAGCTTTCATCTAAATCACAAATAGTGTGAAGTTTCTAAAGCAACATAATCTAAAAAATCATTGAATATATGTGCAGTATTTCCCTTATAAAAATTATTAGTAAAAAGAACTCATATAAGGTGTGGCATTTCAGCAAACACCTTGTATACGGCTAGATATAATGAAAGTTAACATAAGTAAATTCATTGTGGCATTTCAACAAACACCTTGTATACAAAACTCAAGCCAATATCAAACGAGTAATTTTCATCAACGGTATCAACAAAAACAAGTCAAAAACTCAGAAAAGAAGTAACACTAACATCATATAATCCAAAAAAATGAAATTAAGACATTAATCCAGAAAAATGCAAAATGAAAAACTTCAAATACCGTAACAATGGACGGACGGCGGCAGAATGAGGTGACGACGGAATGACCAGAGGAAAGACGACAGACGGAGGCTGTCGGACGGAGGCGCAGACGGAATGCGTCGACGGTGACTGTTCTAATTATGAATAGGGCAACGTTCGCGAGTGGAAATAAGAAAGAAGAAGATTGTTCTGATTATGTGAAAATATTGGAATTTTTTAAATTTATGCTACTTAAACCTATAGCAGCGCTTTTTTTGGCATTTAGCAGCGCTTTTAAAAGCGCTGCTATAGGTCTGCCTTAGGACCCCCTTTAGCAGCGCTTTTTTTGACATTTAGCAGCGCTTTTAAAAGCGCTGCTATAGGTCTGCCTTAGGACCCCCTTTAGCAGCGCTTTTTTTGGCATTTAGCAGCGCTTTTAGAAGCGCTGCTATAGGTATGCCTTAGGACCCCCTTTAGCAGCGCTTTTTTTGGCATTTAGCAGCGCTTTTAAAAGCGCTGCTATAGGTCTGCCTTATGACCCCCTTTAGCAGCGCTTTTTTAAAAGCGCTTTCGTAGATCCCCCTTTAGCAGCGCTTTTTTAAAGCGCTTTCTTTGACCCCCCCCCCCCCTTTAGCAGCGCTTTTTTAACAAGCGCTGTCTTAGGTATGCTATTTTTTTGTTTTTTTTTTCATGACCATTTAGCAGCGCTTTTTTAAAAAGCGCTGTCTTTTGTTGCGCTTAGGGCTGGCAATGAACCAAACCAACTCGAAGATAGTTCGGAATTCGACTCGACAATTAAATCGTTGAACCAGGTTCATGAACCAAATGAGTTGAGTATGAGCGAAAAATTAAGTTCGTTAACTAAATGAGCTGAACTTGAACTATACATAGTTCGACTCGTTAGGTTCATGAGTCAACTCGATTACATATGAAAAGAATTATACTGTCTTTAAGATTAGGTTTAAATATTTACTTCAAATCTTAGACAAATTTAATCTTCAATTTAGTAGTTTTTGAATTAGACTCTCAAATGTATCTCTTGAAAGTTGTGTAGGTTTTGAATTAGTAGATTTCGAAGATAAAGTTAAATATCAATATGATAACTTTTATTTTATTTTAATATTTTATTTAAAAAATATATATTTATTTAAAATGTCAAATATACTAAGAAATATATATATTTAAAAAAATAGTTTTTAAGTTCGTGAACCATGTGAGCTGAACCTAATGAGATGAACCTAACGAGTCGAATCGAACTGTTCGTGAACTTATAGCGAGTCGAGTTTGAGCTTAAAAAAAAGTTCGTGTCAAACTCGAACTCGAACTCGAATTCGAACAATTCTTAACGAGTCGAGCCGAGCTGAGGTGAGTTCGACTCGACTCGACTCATTTCCAGCCCTAGTTGCGCTGCTAAAAGTCATTTCTGGCGTAGTGCGAATCAATCTAACACTTGATTCAACCCGATCTATTTACATAAAAAAGACAACAAATTGATCGATTTCAATCGGATGGTTCAAATTTGTCAATTCCTAATAATAACCTTTAACGAGTCTTAATTTAAAAAAATACACAAAATACTATTTAAATAAAAAAAATATACACTTTTCTTACCCGTCACACTGAGTCAGCTATTTACTACTCCTATTGATCTAATAAGTGGAGTTATCAAATTATGTACTTTGTTACATGCGCCCTCTTTTTTGCTATATATACTACATAAGATCATGCATGAACGTGTTTTATAAATTAAAAAAATTATGTATAAAATATATACATTTGATTATAGTTATATTAAAAGAAAAAATTAGTTTATGAAAAAAAGACCATAGCAGGACCAACATGAAACTAGAAGCTAAATAAAATTTTAAAAAAAAAATGGTAGGAACGAATCAAAGAAGAAGTTTATAGTCAACGAGACAAAAAATAAGTCATCGAAGTACCCGTCACGGTGGGTTTTCGTTTATTCTTGGAAATTACGTCGAATTCAAGACGGCTTTATTATTATTAATTAATTAATTTAAATTATAATTCCGATTTCCCTTCATAATTACAATATTCTTCTTCTCTTCTTTTTTCAGATTCAAAAAAGTACAGAAACATAATCCAGTTTTTTAGTAACATTTAAGAATGACAAGTGATCAAGAGTTTTGCGAATGCAGACCTTTGGGTTTCTTCTTAGGATTACCCTTTGCTTTCTTGTCATTAATTTTATCTCTTCTAGGTGCTATTCTTTGGATTTTCGGGTATGCAGTTTTTTTTATTATACCTTCTAATTTTTCTTGCAATATTTTCTATGATTATTATGTTTTTCATATTTTTAAGTTCATTTTCTTCTTATTTTATAGGTCAATATTTAGTTGCTTGTGTCCATGCTGCATATGCTGCACAGGTTTGGTCGATTTTGCTGTGTGTTTGGTGAAGCTTCCTGTTCAAGTTCTTAGATGGTTCGTTGACCAAATTCCTTGTTAATTAGAGACCACAACAAACACTCTATTTTCTATTTATTTAGTTTCTAATCCCTATTTGGAATTAGTTGTGTGAATTAGTTAATATAGATGACTTGCATATAAAAAAGCTTCCAATTAAGATTGTAAAAGCTTGGTTTAGTTAGAGATTCAAAATCATTGTATAATTATTTTAATTTTATTTATTATTACAAATATTTTGTTTTGATGTTTTGCCCTTTTGGGTTTCTGTAAGTATTACTCCCTCCATCCCTTTTCATTTGGTTTCATTTGCATTAGGAAAATTTTTATTTTTATTTGTTTGTTATTTTTAAAGTTTAATATAGTATTATTTAATTATTTGTTAATAATTATTTAAATTATTTATTATAGAAATAGAAATAGATAATATAAAATAATAAATAGTTACAACTATTGTAAGAAGAGAAAGAATTTATATGTCCTTTTGAAAATTTAAGAAATCACACCATTTAGCTAACTCTAAAAACTTTACATCTATATTACATAGGGAAGCTAGAAAAGCATTTTAACAATGTTTTAAAAATCGAATCAATTGACGAATTGGTTTAATCAGTTAGATCAAGAATCATGAATGAATTTAGTTTGGTCAATTTTTCAAAATCGCTTGTGAATTAAAATTGGAGTAAAACAAAAATAAAATCGAATTGAACTGTCGAACACCATTCGAATCAAAGAATCATAGTTGATTTTGCGATTAAAAAAATGCATCAAATTGATTTTTTTTTAATTTTTTTTAAAGTTTAATATGTCAATATCAAAACTTAAAATACATTCCACAATCACAAAAAAGAATTTTGTGTTTTTTTACAAACATACAAACTTTTAAGTTTTGTCAGTCCGTTATAGTTTTTCTTTCAACCACACTTCATAGATATCACGCCGCCGTCTCTTTCAAACATAGTCACGGTTAGAAAAAAAAATAAAGCATAGAGAAAAAAAAGGAACACAATCACAGCACAAAAACATAACGTGGAAACTCCAAAACCGGAGAAAAACCACGACCATTGTCAATAGACAATCAGAAAATAACACTATGTGAAAATTATTATCACACAAAGTATACCCTCACAAATTCAGACCTCCAATATACCCACACCCTCCAAAACTAATATTTAACTACATCTCATAACACTCTAAAACAAGAGCATAAGAGAACAAAGAAATTCAAATACAAGCTTAAAGTGCTTTTGACTAGTGCATCTTGAAATGAAGAACTTGGATCCTATATATAGTTTTGGACTCTCTCTTCCTTCACAAAACTAAGCGGTGTGGAAATTCAAAGAACTTGTATCCTATATATAGTCTTTGACTCTCTCTTCATTCACAAAACTAAGCAATGTGGGACTTCTTCAACGTGTATATTTTCAATCAACCCCAAGAATCTCCACCTTGATTGAAAATAATACATAAGCTTTCATTGTCTTCACCAACAATTATACTCTACCATAAAGAGTATCAACATATATATTTTCAAACAACCTCAACAATCTCCATCTTGATTGAAAATAATACATAAATTGTCATTGTCTTCAAAGAGTATAGTCACTTGAAGCTACACTCCAAGAATTTTCACATTGTCTTCACCGACAATCATAGTTTTAAAAACTATCATACTCTCTCATGAAAAATATATTCTACTTGAAGATAAATCACTTCAAGAATTTCACATTGTCATCGCCGACAATCATATACTTTATCATGAAGAATAAATTTCACTTGAAGTTAAACCACTCTAAGAATTTCACATTGTCTTCACCGACAATCATAGTGATGAGTCCAAGCTTTTAAGGTTGGCATCAACTTTGGTAAAGCTAACTTGACTTCTAGATGTTGGATAAGATGTCATAACATGAAGAACTAACTGAAGATCAAGATGTTAGACAAGATGTCCTATCATGATGGTTCGATATCTTTGTCTGTTACTTTTCAGTTTATGTTTATGATATTTTACTTTTATATCTGAGATTATTCTGGGAATTCTTGATTATCTTAGGTGGCGTTCAAGAATGAGGAATCAGAGATTCTGTAGAAATCTGAAGATGTCGTTTTTTAAGTGAGGAGTCACTTTAGGAAACTTTGGATTGAAGAAACTATTCTTTTGGAGAATCAGTTGCAGATTCTGTGTAACAAAATTATTGCGTTTCTTAAGCTCAAATCCAGTCTTGTTTATGGTTATAAATAGGATGGATTTAACCTAAGAAAAGTGTGGAACATACATTGTTTCTTAGTGTGTACTAGGGTTTGTATTTTTTATGAGCCTCTCTTGTGTCGCGTTGATACTTGAGCTGGAATATTTACATTGAGTTATAATTTCTGTCACTGTTGTGATTGAAAAGGAATTGAGAAAGGTCTTATACCTAAGAAGAGTCTTAGGTAGAAATTAAGCACGGGTAGTGATTAAGTGATAAGTTGTAAACCGGAGGCTGTTTAGCTTATAACTAATACTATTTAGTGGATTTCATTCCTGGCTTGGCAGCCCCCGGATGTAGGTTTTGTTGTTCACTGAACTGGGTTAACAATTATTGTATGTATGTTTACTTTTTGTAAGTTTTCATTGTGTTACTTCTTGTCATTGTTCTTAGCAGAGATCAAGTGTCTCGATATTTCTCAGGACATCTGAGATTTGCATACTAGAATTTCAATTGGTATCAGAGCAGGCATCCTGCTCTGCATCTGGGTGAGATTCAGGGAAGTTACTTTTTGGTGCAATGGAAAAATAAGGGGGAATATTAAATATATCACTTATTCTTGTTGGATTCAATTATGAATATTGGAAAGTGCCTATGGTGACCTTTATTAAGTCCATTGACGGAAAAGCTTGGAAATCTGTGGCCAAAGGATGAGATCCTCCAAAGGTTAAAGATCAGCAAGGTAAGAAAACTGATGTTATAAAGTATGAGGAAGACTAGGATGATAAAGATGACAAGCTTTCTCAAGGTAATTCCCAAGCATTGAATGCCTTATTCAATGGTGTGGACAAGAACATTTTCAAGTTAATCAAGAATTGTACTGTTGCCAAGGAGGCTTGGGAGATCTTGAAGAATGTGCATGAAGGAACTTCTAGGGTGAAGTCATATAGACTTCAACTTCTCACAACCAAGTTTGAGAACTTGAAGATGAGAGAGGATGAAAGTATTCAAGACTTTTATATGAACATTGTTGATATAGCCAATACTTCAAGTGATCTAGGAAAAAATATTTCAGAAGCCAAGTTGGTTCAAAAAATTCTAAGATCTCTTCCAAAGAAATTTGATATAAAGGTGATTGTTGTTGAAGAAGCCCAAGACATAAACACCATGAAGGTAGATGAGCTAATGGGATCACTTCAGACTTTTAAACTAGCAATTAGTGATAAATATGAAAAGAAGAAAAACATATCCTTTGTGTTTAATCTAGATGAATGTGACCCAAATTCCAATGAGGAATTGTCCAAGGCTGTGACGCTTCTTAAAAAACAGTATAGCCAACTGTTGAAATAACTGGACGAGAAGTCAAGATCTAATGTCAAGACTTAGTCATCCAACATCAACAGAAGGAAGGATTCTGGAAGAAGAATCGATGATGATTAGAAATCCAGCCAAGGTAAGGGAATTCAATGTTATGAGTGCGAAGGGTTTGGACACATCAGAGCTGAGTGTCCTACCTTTTTCAAGAAGGAGAAGAAAGGCTTGTCTACATCTTGGTCTGAAGATGACTCCTCAAGCGAAGGAGAAACAAATAAACATGTTTTTGCTCTTACTGAAGTATATGATTCTGACAGAGAATCAGATGTTGAAGAAATTACTTCTGATGTTGGCTGCCTCTTATAAGGAGTTGTGCATCAGAAGTGCAGAAATTTGTCAATTAGGACAGGACCAACAAGATCTTATTGCTCAACTCTGTGACGAAAGATTAAAGCATTGGGCTACCATTTCTGACCTGGAGGATGAAGTTGTATTGCTCAATTCAAAACTTGACAATATGACTAAGTATATAAGAATGCTCAATAGTAGTTCAGACGTGCTGGATGAAATTCTACAGTCAGGAAGGAATGCTGGAAATCTTAAGGGACTTGGTTATAATGATCAAGTAGGGAAAAGGCCTGTTGTGAATTCTGCTCAACACAAAAGAAAATAAGATCGAACGATGTCAAGCAAGATGTCCCAACATCTACCAAGACCTCAGAAGAACTCCTCGGGAAGAAAGAAGCAGGATTGGAAATGTCATCATTGTGGTAAGTATGATCACATAAAGCCTTACTATTACAAGTTGCATGGTTACCCCAAATCAGCGACTCATTCTAGGAGGAAAGAGGGTGTTGCTATAGCAAAGAAGAAGTAGATTCCTAAGAATGAAATTGTTGCTCTCATAGCTCATACCTCTCTAAGAGCCTCTGCCAGAGACGACTGGTATTTTGATAGTGGTTGCTCTAGACACATGACTGGTGTCAAGAGGTTTTTGGTTGATATTAAGCCACCTTCCACTAGCTATGTTACCTTTGGAGATGGGTCAAAAGGTGAAATAAAGGGTGTTAGGAAGTTGGGCAGCCTAGCCTGGATAAGGTGATGTTTGTTAAAGGAATGACTGTTAATCTAATAAGTATTAGTCAACTGTGTGACTTGGGTCTCAAAGTTAACTTTTCTAAATTTGAGTGTATGATAACAAATGATAAAGAGGAAGTTATCATGAAGGATGCCAGATCTAAGGATAATTGTTACTTGTGGACTCCTCTTGAAATAAAGTGTTCCTCCACCTGCTTGATATCAAAAGAATATGAGGTGAAGATGTGGCATCAAAAACTTGGCCACTTACACTTGAAGGGAATGAAAGAATTCCTGTCTAAGGAGGTTGTCAGAGGTATTCCTCATCTAAAAATTGATGAAGAAAGAGTTTGTGGCGACTGTCAAATTGGGAAGCAGACTAGGATGTCACATAAGAAGCTTCAACATATGACCACTTCAAAAATCCTGGAGCTGCTTCATATGGACTTGATAGGACCTATGCAGGTTGAAATTCTTGGAGGAAAAAGGTTTAGTTATTTTATGGTGGATGACTTCTCAAGATACACCTAGGTGGATTTCATTAAAGAGAAGTCTGAAGTGTTTGAAGTGTTCAAAGAACTGTGCCAAAAACTTCAAAAAGTAAAGGATTGTGGCATAGTTAGAATTAGAAGTGACCATGGAAAGGAATTTGAAAACAGAAAGTTTGATGATTTATGTTCCTCTGAGGGAATTAGTCACGAGTTTTCTTCACCCATCACCCCTCAACAGAATGGTGGGGTTGTGAGAAAGAATATGACTATTCAAGAATGTGCAAGGGCCATGCTTCATGCCAAGAAACTTCCATATCATTTTTGGGCTGAAGCCATGAGTTTTGCTTGTTATATCCTGAATAGAGTTACCATCAGATCTGGCACATCTGCTACTTTATATGAGCTATGGAAAGGAAAAATGCCAACTGTGAAGTACTTCCATGTCTTTGGAAGCAAATGTTACATTTTGGCTGATTGTGAGCAAAGGAGGAAGATTGATCCTAAAAGTGATGAAGGAATCTTTCTAGGATACTCTACAAATAGTAAACCCTACAGAGTTTTCAACTCAAGAACTAAAGTTGTGTTGGAATCCATAAATGTTGTGGTTGATGACTTAACTACTAAAGATGGTGCCTCAAATGTTACTAGAACATTCTTTCCCATGAGTGATGGAGATGTTATAGAGGATTTTGGAACATTACATGATGATCCTGAAGATGCTACAGACTCAAATAATGTTAATTCTGAATCTTCATAGACTGGGAAAGTAGACAATGGACCACCCACTAGAATTCAGAAAGATCATCCTAAGGGGCTTATTATAAGAGATCCAGATGGTGAGAGAATGACCGGATCAAGAGAAGTTGTTGCTAGTTCTTGCTTTGTCTCAAAGACGGAACCCAAAAATGTCAAGGAAACCTTGATTGATGAATTATGGATCAATGCTATGCAAGAGGAACTGGAGTAGTTCAAAAGGCATGAGGTCTGGGATCTTGTACCAAGACCTAAAGGGTCAAATGTTATTGATACAAGATGGATGTTTAAAAACAAGTCTGATGAGCAAGGTGTGGTTACTAGAAATAAGTTTAGACTTGTCGCTCAAGGGTACACTCAGATTGAAGGAGTGGACTTTGACAAAACTTTTGCTCTTGTTGCTAGATTGAAGTCTATTAGATTGTTACTTGGAGTAGCTTACCTATTGAAATTCAAGCTATTTCAAATAGATGTTAAGAATGCCTTTCTGAATGGATACTTGAATGAAGAAGTATATGTGGAACAACCAAAAGGATTTGGTTATCCTACTTTTCCAGATCATGTGTTCAAATTGAAGAAGGCCTTGTATGGGTTGAAACAAGCTCCAAGAGCTTGGTATGAGAGGCTAACTAAATTCCTCGTTAACCATGGATACAGAAAAGATGGAATTAACAAAACTCTCTTTGTTAAAGATAGGGATGAAGAACTCATGATAGAGAAAATATATGTAGATGATATTGTGTTTGGAGGGATGTCGGATGAGATGGTTCAACATTTTATCAAGAAAATTCAATATGAGTTTGAGATGAGTTTGGTGGGTGAATTGACCTACTTTTTTGGTCTCCAAGTTAAACAGATGGAAGACTCCATATTCCTTTGTCAAGGGAAATACGCAAAGAGTATTGTGAAGAAGTTTGGCTTGGAGAATGCTAACTACAAAAGAACTCCTTCTCCTACACACTTGAAGTTGTCTAAGGATGAAAAAGGAGTTAGCGTTGATCAAAGTTTGTATATAAGCATGATTAACAGTCTTCTATACTTTACTCCTAGCAGACCTGACATAACTTTTGTTGTAGGAGTCTGTGCTAGATATCAAGTTGAACCTAAAGTCAGTCATATCAATCAAGTCAAAAGGATTATGAAGTATGTGAATGGCACATGAGACTACGGTCTATTATATTCTCATAGTTCTAATTCCATGTTGATGGAATATTGTGATGCTGATTGGGTCGGTAGTGTTGATGATAGGAAGAGTATCTCTGGTGGATGTTTCTTTCTGGGAAATAACTTGATTTCTTGGTTTATTAAGAAATGTAATTATGTTTCTTTATCTACTGCTGAGGATGAATACATAACTGCAGGTAGCAATTGTTCTCAAATGATGTGATGAAGTAGATGTTGAATGAGTATAATGTCACACAAGATGTCATGACACTTTTCTGTGCAACTTGAGTGTCATCAATACTTCAAACAGTCCTATTCAACACAGTAGGACAAAACTTGTTGACATCAGGCACCACTTTATTAGAAATCTTATAGAAGACAATGTTATAACATTGGAGCATGTTGCCACAGAGAATCAGTTAGCTGACATCTTCACTAAAGCCTTGGATGCTAATCAATTTTAAGTGTTAAGGGGCAAGCTTGGGGTTTTCCTGTCTGAAGATTTGTAGCAGTCTTTTTGGTGTGGGAATACTACTCGTGTGAGTGTTTATGTGTTCCCACCAAATAAAGAGAGGTCTTCTAAGATAACTCTCATATGTAGCATTTCTTTTCAATAATATCCTGATATTTGGATGATGAGGCTACTGAAGATGATATTTGATTGTAGTCTCTTTTTTTTTTTTGGTTTTGTAAGGGCTTAATGCCCAGGATTATTGTTTTTGGAACTTCATGTGCTTGTTATGTACCTTTAACGTTTATGTTATTGCTTGTTTATTTGGTTAGTTTAACTAACTTTGTCATATTATGGCTAAAAAGGGGGAGTAATACTAACTTTGCTAACCACTCCTCTGCTAACCACTGATTAATGCTATTGAGGGAGAAAGTTCGATTCTTGCTGCAGAAGAAGGAACTAATTAAGGGGTAGGCTTTATAGTGTTTTTGTTTTTCCACTGCTATTCTGATTTTTGGCCTCTGACTTTGTTTTTCTGCTTGCATGGGTTATTTAGTTAGTTTTATCCAAAATTTGCCAAAGGGGGAGATTGATGAGTCCAAGCTTTTGAGGTTGGCATCAATTTTGGTAAAACTAACTTGACTGCTAGATGTTGGACAAGATGTCCTAACATGAAGAACTAACTGAAGATCAAGATGTTAGATGAGATGTCCTATCATGATGATTCAACATTTTTGTCTGTTACTTTTCAGTTTATGTTTATGATATTTTACTTTAAAATCTCATATTATTTTGGGAATTCTTGATTATCGTAGGTGGGTTCGAGATTGAGGAATTGGAGATTCTGTAGGAATCAGAGATTCTGTAGGAATCTGAAGATGACGTTTTCTAAGTGAGGAGTCACTTTAGGAAACTTTGGATTGAAGAAACTATTCTTTTGGAGAATCAGTTGTAGATTCTGCGTAACAGAGTTGCTGCGTTTTTTAAGCCCAAATCCAGTCTTGTTTATGGTTATAAATAGGATGGATTTAACCTAAGAAAATTGTGGAACATACATTGTTTCTTAGTGTGTGCTAGGGTTTGTATTTTTTGTGAGCCTCTCTTATGTCGTGTTGATACTTGAGCTGGACTGTTTACATTAAGTTGTAATTTTTGTCACTATTGTGATTGAAAGGGAATTGAGAAGGGTCACATACCTAGGAACTTAGGTAGAAATTAAGCACGGGTAGTGATTAAGTGATAAGTTGTAAACCAGAGGTTGTTTAGCTTAGAATTTATACTATCTATTGGATTTCATTCATGGCTTGGTAGCCCTCAAACGTAGGTGTTGTTGTTCACCAAACTAGGTTAACAATTACTATGGGTTTGCTTACTTTCTGTAAGTTTTCATTATGCTGCTTCTTGTCATTATTCTTAGAAGAGATCAAGTGTCTCGACATCTCCCAAGACATCTGAGATCTGTATACCAGAATTTCACATAGTTTTAAAAAACTATCATACTCAACATAAAGAAAATTATACTTCACTTGAAGCTAAATCACTTCAAGAATTTTCACATGTCGAAAATCAGGTTGAAACATTATGGTGCATTTTCCTTGTTGGCAGGAAGCACTTCAACCACTGGCATAATCTTGCACCTTTTGTAATCTTGATTGTATCAACACATATTTGACTTGAAATTTCCACAATTCAAAAAAATTTCTTCCATCAATTTTCTCTAATCCAAACTGCACAGTGGAATTTGTGACTGCAGCTCAACAACTCTTTCACAACACTACCCTTCTTTTTTGATGTGGAAGATCAGACAAAACTGCCACCACAGAGCATACTAAGAACATTTATCTCTGGATCGAACCAAAAGCTCTGATACCAGTTGTTAGGAAAAAATAAATAAGGGAAAAAAGGTATATAATCACAACACAAGAACATAACGTGGAAACTCCAAAACCAAAGAAAACCCACGACCGTTGTCAATAGATAACTAGAGAATAATATTATGTGAAAATTGTTACAACACATAATATACTCTCACAAATTCAGGCCCTCAGTACACCCATACCCTCCAAAACTAATATTTAACTACATCTCACAACACTCGAAAACAAGAGTATAAGAGAACAAAGAAATTCAAATACAAGCTTAAAGTGCTTTTGACTGGTGCATCTTGGAATGAAGAACTTTGATCATATATATTGCCTTGGACTCCCTCTTCCTTCACAAAACTAAGCGATGTGAGACTTCAAAGAACTTGTATCATATATATAGTCTTGGACTTTCTCTTCATTCACAAAACTAAGCGATGTGGGACTTCTTCAACGTGTATATTTTCAATCAACCCCAGCAGTCACGTTGTCCAACTCAATATTGGTTGTCGTTCAAGTCAATATTTTTTGTTGTTGTCATTTATGACTGATTTGTCGTAGTTTAACTCAAATTTTCTTTTTGTTGTTTAATTAAGTACTCCATCTAGTCTCAAATATAAGCAACAAAAAATATTTGAAGGTTTTAATATAAGCAAAAATCATCTATATTTATTACATTCAATGTCATTATTTAAAATACCCATATTTTTTCACATTTCTATGTTTTTAACGATTTCCAATGCAAAAAGTATGGATAAAATTAGAAAGAGTGTAAGACTTAAATACACTTAGACATTTTTTAAAGTGTGATTTTTTTTGTAAAGTTTCTTATATATGAACGGGAGGGGGTATATTATATTTTAGGTATTCTATCTTATTTTATTTAGGTATTCTTAAGTATTTAAACTTTATTTTATTTATTGTCATACCCCAAATTTTACCCTTAGATTCTTTGACTGTTTGCATATCATTCTAGGTCAATCATTCAAGCATAACTAACCAAGTTATCAGATATTGTTTGTTTTGTTTTACTTGTGAATCAAGGTTTTGTTGCTGAAGGTTCAATAGAGTAATCAGTCAAGGTTTTGGATACATCCTCAATCAACCAAGTTTCTCATACTCTTAAGAGATCTCTCTTCCTCAATAATCTAGTGTAATTTGGTTCCATCATAATTTCTTCGAGGCTCACGTCTTACAAGATCGGGTCAAGATCAGGCAAGGTTATCCGGTCAAGGGTCTGTGTGGTGTGGTTTGAGATTCAGTGGAAGTTTGACCTAATCTTGGTCAAACAAGTGGTTTGTTTCAGTATCAGGTTACCAGGTCGTGGTAAAGATTTTGAATTAGGATTTTGGTTCTTATCAACTCATTATTTCATCAATAAGCACTCAAGGCGAAGATTAGGTTCTCTCACTCTTTGTGTTTAAGATGGGCAAGTTTCGTTCAGTTCAGTTTTTCCTGAGGATAGCAGGTTAAGTATGTATGCATAGTCTTGTTTCAGTTGGATGTGATCTAGTTTTGGCCAGGTTATAGAGCCATCAAAGGTCAAAGCAGTAGAGTTGTGTGTGAGTATTGATTATTTCGAGATTGGTCGTTCAATCAAGATCATTTCGAGATAAATTCAAGGTTGTGATCTTGTTCAGGATTTATGGCGGTCATGTGCATTTGTAGACGTTTTAAGTGTCTTTCAAGTTTGGTGGTGTGTTACAAAATCCATATCCATTTACAATAACCATTTGTCAAAATCCATTTCCAAACACCTCATATCCATTTCTTTCAATCCATTCAATTTCCATATTATTTTCATTAATCCATTTTAATTATTCATTTTTAATCCCATTTCATTCATCCATAAATTATTCTTCATATCCAATTTCAATTATTCATTTTTAATCCATTTCATCCAATTATTCATATCCTTTTTCCAACATTATCCATCTCATGAAATCCTTTTTAGTTAATTACCTATTTTCCCTTTTTAAACCAAATTTTATTTATTATTTATCATCAAAAATTATTCAAAGAAGAACCCAAGTCATAATCCATTAGGCCCATTATCATTTTCCTTCATTGTCACAACAAAATTTCCAAAATAAAAATTTTCCAATAAGACCATGATTCATAAACCCATCATAATGTCATTGTTACACTTTTCATAAAAAGTAAAAAACAAAAAAAGACATGAGCCCATTTGAGTCCATTTAAATGTGAACAAAATTTGAGAAAAGTTGAATTAAAAAGCCATTGTTTTACTGCCACCTCACTCCAAATATGCTGCATCACTACACCAATTTCACCATAACATACACACCATGTACAACTCTTCCTCTGTCAAAAAACATGTCCCACAAATACACAAACCTTATCAAGACAATGCCACACTAGCATCAAATCATGTCCATAAACAAACAAAGAAAACTGATACAACTTGCAACAACAACGACATCACAATTCCACAACTTGCGACATTTCATGAACCAATTTCACAGGCCTGCAAAAATACTGCTCGCAAGACACAACAACATTGAAAATTGGGAGGGACTTTACACCAACAATAAGACAAACTCAAAAATTAAAAAGAGGAGATTTGTGAATCGTTTGAAAACAGAAGAAGAAAGGACCAATATAAGAAAAAGAAAGAAAGTTAAGAAAAGGAGGAGGAAAACCTGAACAAAAAGCTCACTCTTTTGGACCTCCTTCGTCTCTCTTTTCACCAACCATTGAACAACTCATAAATCACTTTTTTCCTTTCTTCCACCCACCCAGAGCCTCAAACCTTCTTCTTCCTTCGACGTGTGTTTTCTGCCAACCAATAACCTCCAACTCCTCTTTATTTTTTTTTAGAACTACCGTTCAATTCACTGCTTCCATGTTGTTTTCGGATTTGAAAAAATTGAGTTTGGCACAAGGAAATTATCGGGACGAGTCGCGTACTAGGTCGCTTTCTTTAAGACGTTTCGCCGTACTGCCAAAATATGCAAAGCAGTCGATTTACGACGACGCCTCCAGGATAAAACAGCCCGTTCAAAAACTTACGATTATCAGTTTCACACTGATAAATCGCTCTAGAAATACACCTTTCTAAGTCACAGTATCTGGCGAAAATAACCAGCCGGAAAAACAAGAAAAGAAAGATTTTAGATGAAGAGAATTAAGGGAGAGAAGATGGAAATCAAAATTCGTGTGAACTTGTGAAATCCGAAGTGCTCACTACTGAATTTCTACCCTGTATTTATAGGCAGCTACCTGCACCTGAGTAGGGAGAAATTCGTGGTGAATGGAGAAAATGGTGGGAGAATGAGAAAATCGTGGAGGACTGGATCTAGTCAGTATGGCAGTTACTGACCAATTATTTTCTTAATTAATTAATATTATTATTAATTAATTTTCAACCAAATTATATTAATTAATTAATGATAATTAAATTCTATAAATTCGGGTCCAAAAAATAATTCATCTAGACCGGACCGAACCGAACCGAGCCGAGCCGGCCGGACGGGCGGCGGCGGCGGCGCGCGCGCGTGTGTCTTGATGGTCATGGGTGTGTCCTCACTCCTTTCACAAAATTGGGTGCCCTTTAGGGCCCAACCCAATTGACCAAGTTGGAATATATAAACACTACTAATATTTCCATTCCCTTCAATGTGGGACTAAAATGAATCTTTTCAAATTCACTTCTATATTAGTTCTTACTTGTGTTCATTTATTGCCCATTAATTGTCAATAAATCTTTCCAATTCCCAATATAATTCCAACATTCCCCCACTTGAATTTAAAAGAGATTTTAGAAGTACGTCAGACGTTTCTAAGATTGAGCATAAATAAAGGTGTCTACGACTTGAACCTTAGCGTAGCGAGTAGGGTTCTGATTCAACAAGAGTGACACCATTGTCTTGAACTCTATCTCGGACATCAGACCCGCACACAACCTTTCCTTAAGATGTATTCTTGTAGCCCGTGCTTTAGTGGCCCTGCACGTGTATCCCGGTTTAGTGAATGCTCTAGGAATTCTGCCTCGAAATTCCATAGGAACCGGCCTCAGTTCCACAGTCACATAGGTGAATCTATCAAGAGTACTCCTGTAGCCTAGGTACTCCCTCATACAGAGTATAGATCTCATTAAGAGTTTTTATTATCTCATCCTTTCATTACTTCAGGATTCATGTTTTACTTGCATGATCATTTTCATATTACTCACAACTTGTTATTACCCATTGAACCTAAGTCTTGGGATCTCCAGTCATTTAGGTCGGGTTACCATCATGAGTAACTAATTGCTTTATAGGCATTAGTCCCATCTTTTTGGATGTATTATGGACTTTCTCTCTAGCTAATCCTTTCGTCAAAGGATCTGCTAAGTTCTCATCAGTGCGTACATGATCCACTCTCACAGCTCCTTTAGAGATACAATCTCTAACAATGCTATGTTTTCTTCTAATTTGACGTCGTTTACCATTATAATAACGGTTCTCAACTTTTGCAATAGCCGCAGTACTATCGCAGTGGATCAACACAACTGGTATAGGTTTTTCCCATAAAGGAATCTCAGCTAGCAAGCATCTTAACCAACTTGCTTCTTCACTAGCTGTAGCTAATACTATCATCTCAGACTCCATTGTGGACTGTGCCAGAATGGCCTGTTTCTTTGATTTCCAAGATACAGCTCCTCCGGCTATAATAAATATATAACCACTAGTAGCTTTGGAATCATCCGATAAGGTGTTCCAATCTGCATCACTATACCTTTCTAGTACATCAGGAAATTTCTGATAGTGTAGGCCGAGGTCCATAGTCCTTTTAAGGTACCTCATTACTCGCTCAATAGCTTGCCAATGTTCGTTACTCGGCCTACTTGTAAATCTGTACAACAATCCTACGACATATGCAATGTCGGGTCTAGTACAATCAGTGGCATACCTAAGACTGCCAATGATGCTCGCATATTCTGCTTGTTTGACACTTTCTCCAGTGTTCTTAAACAGTTTCACACTTGGATCATACGGAGTCCATGCAGGTTTACAATCAAAGTATTTATATTTCTTTAAGATCTTCTCCACATAGTGAGATTGATCCAAAGAAATTCCTTGGTCGGATCTCGTGATCTTGATACCCAGGATCACGCTTGCTTCTCCGAGGTCTTTCATATCAAAGTTATTGCATAACAATGATTTCATATCATTAATGGCCTGAACATTTGATCCAAATATAAGTAGATCGTCTACATATAGACATATGATAGTACAAATGCGATTCTCAGATTTGTAATAAACGCACTTGTCACTTTCCTTCACTTTGTACCCATTAATTATCATTAAGTTATCAAAATTTTCATGCCATTGTTTAGGGGCTTGTTTTAGTCCATACAGAGACTTATCTAACTTACAGACCTTGCTTTCTTGTCCTTGGATTACAAACCCTTCTGGTTGTTCCATATAGATTTCTTCTTCTAAGTCACCGTTTAAAAAAGTTGTTTTAACATCCATTTGGTGTACTATTAAGTTATAAATGGCTGCTATTGAAATGAGTACCCTGATGGATGTAATTCTAGTGACCGGAGAAAAGGTGTCGAAGAAATCTATATTTTCTCTTTGTCTAAAACCCTAGGCTACAAGGCGAGCCTTGTATTTCTCAATCGTTCCATCAGGTTTTAGTTTCTTTTTCAAAACCCATTTACAACCAATTGGTTTGCAACCCGGGGGTAAGTCTACTAAGTGCCAGGTCTTGTTAGATTCTAGAGAGTCTATCTCATCATTAATGGCTTCTTGCCATAAGTCTGCATCCATAGATGACAGTGCTTCTTGAAGATTTATTGGATCTTCTTCTACATTATAGGCCGCATAATCGGGCCCATAGTCTTTAGCAACTCTTACTCTTTTACTTCTTCGAAGTTCTGTTTCTACATTGTCGCTGCTTTCACTGCTTTTTATCACAGGAATGTGACTCGATTGTGTGCCCCTACTATTTCTCGATTTGAAAGGAAATTTGTCTTCATAGAATTCAACATCGTTTGATTCTATAACTACTCTGGCATTTAGGTCATAAAACCTGTATGCCTTACTGTTTGCTGCATACCCAATGAATACGCATTCATAGGCTCTACTAGCGAGTTTAACTTGTTTCAGATCCGGAATTCTGACATAAGCCAGACAGCCCCAAGTTCTCAAATAAGACAAATTTGGTTGTCTTTTCTTTAATATCTCATAAGGTGAGATCTTACTTTTTGACTTGGGAACTTTATTCAGGACATAGCAAACAGTCAATAAAATTTCCCCCCACCAGTGAGGTGCAGCACCAGAATTGAACATGATTGCAACTACAAGTTCAGTAAGAGTCCTATTCTTTCTTTCTGCTTTACCATTCATTTCAGGAGAGTATGGAGCAGTCGTTTCATGTATAATACCATGTTCAGCATAAAAACCATTAAACAAGCTAGAGTCATATTCGGTTCCTCTATCACTGCGAAGTCTCTTAATCTTCTTGTTAAATTGATTCTCAATTTCAGTTACATACACCTTAAACATGTCAAGCGCTTCACTTTTATTCTTCATTAGATATACATAAGTATAATCAGAGCAATCGTCAATAAAAGTGATAAAATAACGTTTATTATTTCTAGTTAAACTTCCATCTAATTCACATATATCAGAGTGTATAAGATCTAGGGGGTCAGATTCTTTTATAATTGATTTATGTGAAGTTTTTGTTATTTTAGCTTGACTGCAAAATTCACATTTATTGGAATCATTAACATTTAGTTTACGATTAGGCCTATGTTGCTTGCATTAGAAATGATTCGTTTATTAACGTGACAAAATCTACCATGCCAAATATTAAAGTCACACAAAGAGTAAACGGAAGGAGAAATTTTATTCAAATCAACATTCAACTTAAACATGTCATCAGTGGCGTACCCTTTTCCAACAAAAATACCATTCTTAGTGATGGTGTACAAATCTGCCCCTAAAGTTTGACTAAACCCAGCCTTATTCAAAAGAAAACCAGAAACAAGATTCTTCCTAATTTCAGGAACATGCATGACGTCCTTCAAGATCAAAGTCTTTCCTGAAGTGAACTTCAGCTCAACATCTCCAATTCCAGCAACATTAGTGGTGTGAGCATCTCCCAACAACACTTTCTTATCTTCAGCATTCATGTATGTCTTGAACATAGCACGATCATAGCAGACATGACGAGTGGCGCCAGTGTCTATCCACCAACCATCACTTCTACCAACCATGTTAATTTCAGTGATCATGGCAATGAGTTGCTCATCAGTCAGGTTAACCTGAGCATTTGAGCCAGCAGCAGGTTTAGGCCTGCTCCTACATTTCTTTGCCATATGGCCCGGTTTCCCACAGTTGTAGCAAGAGAAAACCAGAGCATCATTTCTTTGAGGTGGTGGATGTTGCCTAGAAAATGGAGCCAATGGGGCCCTAGAGGGATTCCCATTCTTAGTTTGGTTCATAGCATTACGGTTCTGATTCTTTAAAGGTTTGCCCGTAGGCTTCAGAACCGCACCAAATTTCTTTTTGTTGTTAGACACAACTAAGACTTCTTCTTTCTGATCTTGTTTCCGAGCCTCCTCTTCAATTCGGAGGCGAGTAATCAGACTCTCGATTGAAAATTCTTTTGTTTTGTGACGAAGCACATTTTTGAAATCTTTCCAACCAGGGGACAGTTTGTCAATAATTACAGCAATTTGAAATTGTTCATTGAGGGGCATACCTTCTGTAATAATCTCATGAGAAATCTTCTGAATTTCGTGGCTTTGAGCTTCCATCGACTTCTCATCCACCATCTTGTAGTTCAAGTAGCGGCTGACAGCAAATTTCTTCGCACCTGCTTCTTCAGTATCATATTTTCTTTGCAGAGCCTCCCATACCTGTTTAGCAGTCCTGTAGCTACTGTAGTAGTCGTACAGATCATCAGCAAGGCTGTTCAAAATGTGATTTTTGCACAGATAATCATTCTCATGCCATAAGGCGATTTCTTTTCGGAGCTGTAGATCATCTGCTGCAGCCTTAGCTTTTGCAGCATCTGAGTCAGACGTTTTAGAAGTCCCGTCTGGATCTGCAAGTGAGTTACCATTAGATAGTTCAGATGATGCAAAAGGGACAACCGGGATATCCTCAGTCAGAACGTGGGCAACCTTTTTCAGAGTTAAGAAAAACATCATCTTAGCTTGCCAACGTTTGAAATTGGAACCCTCAAACGTGAAAGGTTTGTCAGAGATCGAAGCGGCCGCAGTAGTACCGATAATTTCCTCAGTTGCCATGGCAGTAATTAAAACGTCTTCAAAATGTTGTTTTCGGATTTGAAAATTTTGAGTTTGGCACAAGGAAATTATCGGGACGAGTCACGTACTAGGTCGCTTTCTTTAAGACGTTTCGTCGTACTGCCAAAATATGCAAAGTAGTCGATTTACGACGACGCCTCCAGGATAAAACAGCCCGTTCAAAAACTTATGATTATCAGTTGCACACTGATAAATTGCTCTAGAAATACACCTTTCTAAGTCACAGTATCTGGCGAAAATAACCAGCCGGAAAAACAAGAAAAGAAAGATTTTAGATGAAGAGAATTAAGGGAGAGAAGATGGAAATCAAAATTCGTGTGAACTTGTGAAATCCGAAGTGCCCACTACTGAATTTCTACCCTGTATTTATAGGTAGCTACCTGCACCTGAGTAGGGAGAAATTCGTGGTGAATGGAGAAAATGGTGGGAGAATGAGAAAATCGTGGAGGACTGGATCTAGTCAGTATGGCAGTTACTGACCAATTATTTTCTTAATTAATTAATATTATTATTAATTAATTTTCCACCGAATTATATTAATTAATTAATGATAATTAAATTCTATAAATTCGGGTCCAAAAAATAATTCATCTAGACCGGACCGAACCGAGCCGGCCGGCCGGACAGCGGCGGCGCGCGCGTGTGTCTTGATGGTCATGGGTGTGTCCTCACTCCTTTCACAAAATTGGGTGCCCTTTAGGGCCCAACCCAATTGACCAAGTTGGAATATATAAACACTACTAATATTTCCATTCCCTTCAATGTGGGACTAAAATGAATCTTTTCAAATTCACTTCTATATTAGTTCTTACTTGTGTTCATTTATTGCCCATTAATTGTCAATAAATCTTTCCAATTCCCAATATAATTCCAACATTCCGTCACTAGAAACTTGTCACATAAAACCTACAGAATAGTAACCTATGAAACTTTCTCTTCCCTGTACCATTCCCACACAGCTCACCATAACCTTATCCTTCAACTCATCTTTTTCGATTTTTCCGCCATCATCAACCATCTTCGTATTGCCTCCGACGACCAAAACGACCTAACAGCCACAATCGGTCTTCGTATTAACACCCGCCGAACAATAAAATAAGAATCGAAGTCGAAATTGGAAGAAACAGAGAGAGATTCAAAAGGAAAAAACAGCGAGACATGATCGAAAGGAAGCAAAGTCGCAGTGAGGGAGACCGGTTTTCTTCTTTAAAAAGAGAAGGGTACACGATGGTTACACGATGTCCAACTTGCGTTTTTATTTTTACTCTTTTATTGTATTCATTTATTTCTTTGTTTTATTGGGCTGATTAGAGTTGGAATGATTAAATCTTGATAATTACTTCTCATAAAATTCTTGATTTTTTTTCTAAAGTTTTGTTCATATTAAGTTTTTTGATTGTAAATATTTTGTTTTAATTACTAATTTTATATTTTAGGAATTTGTTTTCCTATTTAGTTTATTAAATAATTCAAAACAATATCTTCTTTAATTAGTTTTTCTAACTAGTCTTTTAATTTAATAATTTAAAATTATTTAGGTTTTCTATTAATTGATTTCTTTATCAATTTAATTTCAACTTTGTGACTTGTTGATTAGGTTCTTTAGTTTTGGCTCATTTATCTGTCTTGATTTTTTTTTTTTAACTATCTCTTGCTTTTCACGCATCTTTTGTCACTTTACTTCTCTTTGTCTGATATGTGATTGGTTGCTTCCACACTTTGGTCCTGCTTTCTTTGTTGATTTATTTTGATGCTTTGCTTTTCCCTACCTTAATATTATCCTCATGTTGTTTGTTTCCCATTCCAAAGGAAAGGATCACTCCTGTTGACTTTATGTCATAGTTAGCTAGTTTAGCTTTGCCTACCATCCCCTTGAGAGCTTTTTAGAGTCTCTAGCATTTCCTTTATCCTAGCATTAGAATTAGAGTCGTCGTACTCTATATGAGTGTCTTGCCATGGATGCTTATCTCCACTTTTAACCTAGCCTTAGATTTAGAGTCGCCACAGTCTATGTAGGAGTCTCGTCGCAGACATTTACTTTTCCCCTTGGAACCATGACCACAGTAAAGAGTTCCTCACCCGTAGTTAGGAGAACTACGGACGCTCTGATTCTTAATTCCCTAATGAGGGTACGTAGGAACGAGGATCCCTATCCTTGGCGAGCTCACTAACAACTAACCACCCCTAGTTAGGTGAACTACGAATATTCTGATTACATCCTAGTTAGGATATGTAGGCACGAGATGCGATGTCTTGGCGAGCATAATTTGTATATATTCTAGGTCTTTACCTTAGCACCTTTTCCCATAGCAATCAAACTTTAGCATAACGTAAATACAAATAACAGGTTCATGTACAGTACTACAAATACTTAGGATGTTAGCACCTTTCCTCAATATAACCAATTCTCGAACCTTAGATTCTCTTAACTTTGTTGTTAAATAGCGCACTTAGGGTTTTCTTCGATCTTTACCCTTTCCTTTGGATAAATCAAAGCTCGGTGATGAATTTAAAGATGTTTTATTCAAGTTAATTAATAGCTTGATATTTGATTCTCACTGCAATAGAAATGGCGACTTCACTGGGGAAACAAATAGGGTTAAGCCCACCTTGTTTATGTTTGTGTTGTTTTATATGTTTGCTTATTTGTATACTTGTATATTTGTAAATATTTTTGTATATATCTGTTGTGTCTGAGTTTTCTATATGCAGGTTTGTTACTTTGAGTGATGAGATAAGTCCTAACCCGAACTTGAGTGTACACCTATGATAGTATTATGGTATAATCAATAGTTAATTGTTGGGAATGGTCCTAACATGATTAACATATGATATAACCACGCTCAGTAGAGGCCCCTTTGGGATTACTGATGTCGTACGAGTAACTATATTAGCATCACTTTTTCCGACATAGGAGTTTGTGAAGCTGAGGACCTTTAGTTATCCACCCCTCTAAGCCTTTTAGGATGTAGTGCAGTGATTATCTAGGTGTAAACTTGTGATGGTTGTCATGCGATACTACACTCAGACGAGTTTATCTTGAGAATATTATTGGCCCGCATGAGTAGTCGTGTAAGCCGATAATATCCAAAAGATTTATCAATGACTCTGAGAACTTTGTAGAACCCGTTTTGCAGGTACAAATAAACCCTTAGTACACACCTTTTGGGATGGGTAGACCATGACTCCATGCTCGTGATCTTCAAACCTAAGCCCTTTGTTTGCATGTATATATGTGAATATGTGAATATGTGTATACGTGTTATTTGTGCATTGCATCCATACACTCGCACAGTCATTAGCATCTTTTGGTTTCAAGGAACTCAGTTTTCTTTTCCTTTGCAAAATCAATAGGTACCATGGATATTGAGAAGAGAAACACCAAGAAGTACAATTTTAAGAAACTTGACTTAGTAGAGTTTAGAAAGTTAAGAGCTTTGGTGTCGTGTCTTAAGGATTTCAGAAATCTTTATGGAGGACTGTTGAGTATTATCAAGACCAAGATGGAAGAGGGAGTTCTCGACACACTTGTGCAATTTTATGACCCTTTCTATCACTATTTTACATTTCTCGATTATCAAATTGTCCCAACTTTGGAGGAGTATTCGTATTGGGTCGGTCTGCTAGTATTGGATAAGAAACCTTTCAATGGCATGGAGAATATTTTGTCACCTAAAGGAATTGTAGATGTTATTCACTTGGAAACCTCTGAAGTCAAAGCTAACCTTACTACCAAGGGAGGAATCAAGGGTTTACCTTCCAAGTTCTTGATAGAGAAAGCTTTCTTTTTAGCTAATATGAATAGTATGGACGCCTTCGAAGCTATCCTCACACTACTCATATATGGGTTAGTTTTGTTCTCGAATGTCGGGGAGTTTGTTGACGTTAATGCTATTCGAATCTTCCTGAGTAGAAACCTTGTGCCCGCGCTTCTTGGTGATACCTACCATTCCATCCATCACAAAACTCTCAAGGTAGGTGGGACTATCCTGTGTTGTGCGCCTTTACTTTACAAGTGGTTTACTTTGTACTTGCCTTGGACCGAGCTCTTCAAAGAAAATCCAAACAAGCTTCGACGGTCTCAAAGAATCATGTCTCTTACTCACACTGATGTGCATTGGTATGACCCAGCCTACAACAAGGGTGTCATTATTGATAGTTATAGCATATTTCCCAATGTACCTCTTCTTGGTATCCGAGGGGGAATTAGCTACAATCCTATTCTTGCGAGGCATCAATTTGGGTACCCTATGAAGGAAAAGCCTAACAACATTTTGTTGTCGGGTTTCTTTTATCTTAATGAGGAAGCTAGTGCAGAATCTAAGGACGGGGTTATACATGCTAGGGGGACAATTCATAAGACGACTAAGAATGATTTGGGAAGAAGGAATTGTGTAGCTTTTGAGCCTTTTATTCAGTGGGTTTGATCTTGAGCTCGCTGTCGCAACTGCGAAAAACAACCGGCGGAAAAACAGAAGAGTCGCCACCTTTCGTTATTTATCCCAAAGAGAGGGAAAGGAAATGATCGGAAAAACCTGACGAAAAAGGGAAAGACAATGTCATCGCAACCATGTCTGGATTCGAGAGTCGGTTACACAAGGGGAAGGTATGAGCACCCCTCACGTCCGTCGTACTCGACGAGATCCACGTATGTGTCTAGTCTATGGGTGAAAAACAATCTATCTACGGCTGCTAAAGCTAAACGGAAAGAACTGACTCGATAGAGCATCACCGCTCTATGCCTACGTATTCCCTCGTGCAATGGGAAAGTCAGAGTCAACGTAGTTTGCGAAACTACGGGGGAGATTGCTCGCCAAGACGTCGCGTCTTGTGCCTACGTATTCTCTCTAGCATAAAAAATCAGAGCAAAACGTAGTTCAGGCTAACTACGGGACGAAAGGGTGTTCTCGATCACACGGAGGTGAGAGAAATGGTTGACGATACTAGCGTACGCATTCTAGCAGTTAGGTGTATTGCTGCTCGACCATTGGAGACTTAGGCGTTACCTGTTTGTGGTAGAACAGACGTAGTATGTCATTGGTTTAAAGGTACAGGAACCTACGAGAACTAGAACTACGGCCTGGTCTCAATTGCGCTAGGGCAAGAGAAAGGGAAAGATTAGTCGTCAGCGGGAAAGTCTCGATCGCACGGAAGCGAGAGAACAGAGAAGTTAGTTGTTAGTGTGCTCGCTAGGATATCGCATCCTATGCCTACATATTCTCGTCTGGTACGAGAAATCAGAGCAGTTGTAGTTCAGCCAACTACAGGAGAACGGTCTTGATTGCACGGGGGCAAGAGAAAAGAACTCAATCGCCAGGATGCGAGAGAAAGAGGGAAGTCTCAATCGCTAGGATGCGAGAGAAAAGGTTCGAAACGGGACGCACACGCCAAGTCCTAAGACGTCGAAGCGAATGCGTCGCATATCACCCAAAGGGTGTACACTAATCATTCTAGACGAGTGAGAGGAAGCCCCCCACTTATCATTTCCCACGTATCTAAAGCTTACGGCTCACAACGCTTGAAGGTTGAATAAAAGAGATGAAAGAAATGAAATAAAAACAATGTTACCGAACGGAGTGGTTCCGTTGACCCTTAACTTTTGCGTGCAAGCTCCCTTCCAAGCTCTACTCTTTTATCCTTGATGATGATATTTCAGATCAGAACCAATGTGACGTTGAACCGTCATAATTCGACTTATAAATGAAGTAAAACCCCAAGAGGTAGCGTATTGATTCCGTGTCAAAGACAAGATAGATAAATGATATTGAGAATCATTCTCCAATTGAATCAGGTCACACAGACAACACAACAGAAAAGCAAAATAAAATCAGAAGAAGAAGAAAAGATGAGGAGAGAAAAAGCGGTCTCGGATCCTACATTATTCATCAAAATTTTGATTTATAACGCATTACGGAGGTCTCGTCATCGACCTACAAAACAAACATGGTGAGAAAAATCCAATAACAAAAGGAGATAAGAACTCAACTTCAAAAATTAATAAACTTCTAAAAAGAAAATAAATTCTAAAAGAAATTTAAAAGAAATAGGAAATAAAACTAGAATATAAAAATTCTATATAAAATATTAACATATAATGTTCTAAAAAGAATAATACCATAAATTTCTAAAAGAAAAATATTATAAAATATAATATATAATATACAAATTATTCTTAAAACAATATATAAAAATTCCTACATAATTTGTTATGTACACAAAAGATAATAAACTAAAAAGAAATAATAGAACAGGGGATACAGCAGCAAACAGGGGGCAGTAATTACAATCTGGTTGGGCCTCACGGCCCACATCCACACTCAGAAAAAGCAATAATAAAAAAAACAAAGGGGGGCGCATCAGCATATCCTGGGGTGCAGTCCAAGGCCACGGTTGGGCCTTCAGCCCAAATCAATAACAGGACAAAAAATAAAAAAAAAGGGGGATGTATGAAGGGATATGGGGGGCTGTAGCCTGGAAAACCAATGATTGGGCCGAAGCCCACTAACCCTCCAAACAGTCCAACAGAGGCTTCATCTTCATCATTTGTCTGTGGAAAACCCTAGTCCTCCGCTTGATGCTTTCCGTCTCTCTTCGTCTGCTCCAACCTCATGCTCTCCTGCAAAAATAAAACTAGCCAGCAAACAACACTCAAGGATCCAAGCTGATCCTTCCATTTCTTGATGATTGATGCAATTTTCGGTGAAAAAGAGAAAGCTCTGAAGATGAAACGCGAGTTTGGGTCTCGATTTGATGCTTGAAAGAGATATGAAGTTGCATGTTCATCTTGATTGTTTGGAGTTGGAGATCTAGAGGCTGGTGAATTCGGAACGGGTGAGATGAAGAGTGAGTAATGTGTTCGTTTGGAGATTTGTGAATTTGGATCTAGTCGTAGATCTGAGTTCTTGTTGGTTTGCGTATGAATGTTCATCCGGAAAAATGTATGGAGATGTATGGAAGAAGTTTGGCGAATGTTTATCTGAGTTCAATATGCAGATCGGGATGATTGTTCATGAGGACGGTGAAGATCCAGAAAAACATTCATGGCGGACGAAATCTCTAGTGAGGGTTTGATGATATGTTTGAGTTTAGATCTGGAAATTTGTTTTGGATTTTGAAGATGTTTCAATGAAGATCTATGAGTTGGTGGAAGTTTGATTGAAGTTTTTTTGTGGTGTTCGTTGGTGTAGATCTGGAGAAGATTGTGGATCGTGATTTTCTGGGAAAAGTGATGAACACGGTTGAATGTTCATGGAGATTTGACGAGTTTTCTGGAAAAAAATGGAAGAACGGATGAAGATGCCTGGAAAATGAGTAAGAACACGATGAAGTTCATTGTGTTTCTAGAAAAGTATGAAGAATATATGAAGGTTGATGAATAATGTTGATGAAGTTTGGAAAAACATGATGAACGCCATGAAGTTTCCGGTGAGCTAAGAATTTTCCGGCGAGTGTTCTGGCAAGGGTTTAGCCGTGTTGATTTGTCCGGTGAGAATTCTGGCGGTTTGCATGGGGACTTTGGGATTCGTGTCCAGTCATTAATGCACAGTACTGTGCATAGACTATTTATAGACTCTGTCACTTGTCACGTGAAAGGACCAATTGACCTGCAAAATCCTGATTAGTGACAGATTAATTAATTGAAAAAAACAGTTAATGTATAAAGCTGAATGATTAAGGCTACTAATATCAAATGCAAGTGCTGACCAAAATTAATAAAGCAGATTAACCAATAATAAAGGTAAAACGAAAATTAAATGCTGATTACACTAAGTAATAAAAGCAAAATCCTAGTTAATTAAATGTTGGGGATTAAACTAACTAAACACGTTAAAACTATTACAATTAACTAAAATAGTAATTAACTAAAATCTAAATAACCAAAAAACCATCATAATTAAAACCTAGCTAAACTTCTAACCAAATTCTAACCTAGATTAATGAAACTTAATTAAAATCTAAGGATTAATTCTAAAATATTCTAAACACAATTTAATTCTAGAAAATATTAGCTAAGACCTATTAAAAAACTATTTAAAATAGAGAAATTAAATTTAAAAACTATTTAAAAATTTAATAATATTCTAAAAACCTTTAAAAAAATAAGAAATAAATTCATTTAAAATCTAAAGCTATACTAAAATAAGAAATTAAATTTAGGAAAATTAAACCGACGAACATAAAATGCGAGAATGCCAAAATAATAAACGGTAACAAAACCGGATACCGAAATACCACCGAAACCAACAGCGTAGACTGAATCACCGGGTCGAGCGTAAATTCCACAATAAAATCTATGTATCTGAAACGGTTTGGATCGTCTGAAACACGATAGAAAAGGACTGTAATCCTGATAAAATCAATCTAGCTGCAAAAATGCACTATATGCGGTATGCAGATGCAAATGCAAATGAAACGAAACATAAGCCAAATTGCGAGAAACGGTTGGTCAAATTTTGGGGTACAACAGCTGCCCCTATTCAAACGGCTTGGACCTGAAGGGTTGAAAAGCGAACGGCTTTCAAACATTCAAAGGTAGAAGACGGTTGAATACCAAAGAACCCAGAAATTTGCCAACCGCAAAAACAGAACTGTAAACTCTGATATATTAGAACAAAGATCTCCGGAAGATAGCTGAACTGATCACAAAAATACTCCGCTAGGGAAGAGAGGCTTAACCGAACAACTCTGGCAGGGAGAAATTGAGAGAAACTTAACCAAGTAACTCCTTTGGGTAACACATAATAAGATGAACACATTCATCAAAAGCTGCGCCATGGTCTGGATACCATTTTGGCTAAAGGTAACATTCACGTTGTCAGAGTATGGATACTCGAGGGAAATCGGAGCCTGGATGCTCAAGGTGATCGGAGCCTGGATGCTCAAAGCATATATACTTGAGTCTGGATACTCAGTAATCGGAGCCTGGATGCTCAATGCACTTCTGAGCCTGGATGCTCTATGCAATATACCGGAGTCTGGATACTCGGTAATAATCTGAGTCTGGATACTCAGAAACTGGAGCCTGAATGCTCGGTAATAAATCTGAGTCTGGATACTCAATAACTAGAGCCTGGATGCTCAATGCAAATTGGAGCCTAGAAGCTCTATGCAAATAACCTGAGTCTGGATACTCGGTTAATAAATCTGAGTCTGGATACTCAATAATCGGAGCCTGGATGCTCAATGCAAAAGAAATATATTCATCAGGATCTGGATATCCTACAAGTTCAAGTCAGACGATGTTACTGGGAAACAATATGAGCTGTGGTCTGGATACCACGCGAGCTGAGAGAAATTGTTAGGTGTCGAGGTCTGGATACCACATGGCGGCCGAAGATAATAACAATTACTGTGATCTGGATATCACGGAGCATCAAATAAACTAATATGGTCTGGATACCATAACTGCCTTTACCGGAGTCTGGATACTCAATGGAGCAGGTACAAACAAGATTTATCAGGGTCTGGATACCCAATTGGCTTTACCAGAGTCTGGATACTCAACGGACGAAACAGATCGGTAACTGCCATGGTCTAGATACCACACAGGCAAAGATGACTAATTGTCGGAGAAAACAAAAAGCCGGGTTTGGATACCACGCAGGCTAACGGGAACATATCAATTTGCCATGGTCTGGATACCATATAGGACTAGAAACAAAATCATCAACTGAAGTTCGATGATGCTGCTGGGGAGAAACGTAAGCCGGGGTCTGGATACCACGCGGGCTAACGAAAAGTATTATGGTCTGGATACCATTCTTCAACTTGCCATGGTCTGGATACCATATAGGCATAAATATCAACCAAAATTTGCCAGGTCTGAATACCATGCGGGCAACATAATTCAACCATCTGCTGAAAACACATCTGAGAATAGAGCGGTAACCACCTGGCTTATGTTTCAAATGCATATATTTGAGAATGGCGTAATGCTCCATACAAGATGGAAATGCTACGCGTTTAGGTAGATGCTATGCACGATGCAAATGCAAAGTAACCGCTCCAACAAAATAAATGCTGGAGTGAAGAAAGCCAACCCTGCTGGGGATCAAATCAAACCCTGATGAGGAAAACGCCCTGGATGGCCCGCCAGAATACAACTCTTCTGGGAAACAAAAAATCCCGGCTGGAGAAACGTGCCCACTCTACTGGGGAATTAACGACTCTGCTGAGGAAACATCATCAACCACTAAAATTAAATCTCGCTTCACCGAGGAAAACAGCCCTGAACGGCCTCCTAAGATACCAAAATCCTCCTAGGGTACATAATACTCATCTGAAAGTGGCAGCTTCCCTGGAAGGATTAAATCTAACCTACCGGGGATACCCAGCTGGGGAATAACCTACCTCCGCTATAGATTACTCAGTGAGGGAATCGGAACCGACCTCTGCTTGGGGTAAATGAGAATAAAACTCAACAATATCAACCTCTGATTAGGGGATGAGTCCATGATCTAGAGCCTGAGGGTAAAGGAGCCAAAGATTTAGACTCTGTGGGGTAACAACACTGCATTCGTCCCGCCGCTGGGGAAATAAACCCAAATCTGCTTTGTCAGGGAAAACTTCAATCTCGGCCCACTGGGAATACACAACCAATTTGTCGGGGATGGCCATACTCTGCCAGGGATATTAAATCTGGACCTGCTGAGGATAATCTTGATCCTGCTCTGATAAAGGATAAGAGTCATCTCAACTTGCTGCAATCTAAACTGCCGAGGAGGAACAAACTCAAATTGCACATCTCTGCTGAGAAAATCTTCCGGATTTAACGTTACCCTAAGGGAACATAGAACACCAATCATGGAGAACTGAGATCACTCGAGCCTCGTGTCGGGGAACATGATAGTCTGAGTCACTGGGAATTACCGTGCCAAGTATATTTAGGTTTTTCTGGTTTAGGGATAGGTTTATGGTGATAGGGATTTATTTCTAGTTACCAACAAAATGGATTTGAGGGGGAAATACTAGACGAGAACTAGCATTCGAGGGCGGACCACCAGACGAGAACTGGTGTCAAAAGGGTTAGGTTGTCAGACGAGAACTGACTTCTGTGATTTTGGTAACTAATGGGAACTGATTTCTGGTTTAGATATCAGACGAGAACTAATTTCCGGTTTGCCAAATGAGAACTGGACTTTAAAACTGTGTTAGCCAGACGAGAACTGGTTAAACAGTGGGTCAAGGAAAAGGTGACCAGACGGGAACTGGTTTAAAAGATGACATGCACCAGACGAGACTAGTGGTTAAGGAAAGGGTGACCAGGCGAGAACTGGTTAAAAGATGACATGTACCAGACGAGGACTGGTATTCTAAGAAAGGTGGACCAGACGAGAACTAGTTACCGGTTTGCCAGACAAGAACTGGGCTTTGGAGATGACTTTTGTTACATGGTAGGTAACAGGTTTAGGCTGTAGGATAACGATCCAATGACAGCAAGACTTTTTCGGAAGGTTAAGATTATTTAATGAGGGTAATGGCACGATTCCCTGACACTCAACTCTTGCCGGGGAGAATAAACTTGCTTGAACAACTGCCCCAGTATAATTCAACTTGCCCCAATCTAACTCTTGGGAAAAAATCAGAAAGTAGCTTGCCATGAGATGACCTCGAGATGGCTTGCCCCAGCATCTGTACAACAAAAAGATTCATCCTCAACTGACCAACTCTCAGAATGGTTGGATTCAATATACTCTTGAAGTGGCTTGCCCCTGAATGAGCGTTGAAGCGACTTAACCTGATCTGATTGAATATCAGAGGGGCCTGCCCTCAACTTACAGAAACTCTGGGCGATTTCCCCTGATTAGGTCTCGAGATGATTCATTTCTGATCAACTGCTTCTTGAATAAATTGTCCCATAATCAACCGACGCTTCAGGACTTGTCCTCAGACTAACTAATTCCAAACTCACTGGATGTCAATGCCCCAGATTCACAGGGTTTCAAAGTATACACAATTCTGATTCAGATTGCTGAACGATCTAGTTCTGTTCGACTATTCACTGTCGGAATTTCCTCCATGTCAACTACTGACCTGCAATTAAAATTGTTTGTTCACGAATGGTAATTTTAATGCGGTGTTCATGCAGATTTTTTTGAAAAAATGTTGTCACTCATCAAGTGTCGTGATAGTGAGTGACGAATGAACCAAAAGTTCAAACGTAGTGCTGATTTGATTAGTGCAAGATACAACAAGGATATGATTAGCAAATCAT
The DNA here is from genome assembly GCA_963859935.3 of Lathyrus sativus. Taxonomy (NCBI): domain Eukaryota; kingdom Viridiplantae; phylum Streptophyta; class Magnoliopsida; order Fabales; family Fabaceae; genus Lathyrus; species Lathyrus sativus. The sequence goes on from OZ012741.1 coordinate 533,981,482, forward strand.
GTAGGATTCAGGTTACTCAACCTTATCGTAATGTGCTTTCAGATTAAACCCTGCCTCAATTAGGTCTTTTAAGGGTTGTATCGTGGTCGGGTTCACGATTCATGAAACAAAGAATATTAGGCTCAAAGTATGATTTGTACAAACACCCCTTTTATGTGATGATCTCCAATCCTAAGTTCAGTTAACTTGGTACAAGCGCTCACCTCTCAAAAGGCTTAATGAATGGTAGGAGTGATGGTTACGGAACTCACAAGGTTTCCGGAGTGACAGTTACTCCTCGTCGTCTTCGGTGTCTATATCCACACAACTTTGCCCTTGTTTGAGGATTTTTCTTTTGAGATCCTTTCATTTTCATTCTTTTGATTCCCTAATTTTTGCCTGGACTGACTCTTTTGAGTTCTCGTCGATTTTGAAGTCCAGCGGGATGCCCTTATTTTTGCCTAAGTATTTACTTTCCAGCTTTTCTTTTCTTTTTACTTAGCGGGCTTTCTTTTTTTCTTTTTTTGAAACAAGTCGTGTGACACTGGCTGTCTTGATTTATCCGAAGGGATTATAAATGTCTCACTCCTGACTAGTGAGGTTTAACCATTGCGGCTGATGAGGTACGACCTTTTGAGAGGGATAAGATGTGATTGATCCTTGAAAGGAAACACTCCTCTATAAGATTTGAACGCTCGGCCAAGCTAATTGACAACTACCCTGCCACGGGTTAAGATTTGAGGGTTGAAAAGTCCAAAAGAAACTCCTACTTCTCGGCTCAAAGTGGTTAACTAGGGACTAACTCCTTATATCTCCAGTGTTTAGGGGATTTGAAACAATGCATGTACATCATAGGCAAGATTTTATCCGAAAGCATACAATCCTCAAATATGAGTATTTAGTTTCGTCATCCTCCCACCAATCTTTGCTAATCACATTGATAAAGTGGAGTGGATAAAAAGTGCATGTCTGTGTTGTGCAATAAATGAGCGAAAGCGACATGATTAGTTCATAAAATGCATAATCACTTCATTAATATTACCATTCAAAACACAAATTTAACAGCAAGTAGCAACTAACATAAAAGAAACTACAAATGCAAATGATAAAAAAGTCCAAGGACTGCCAATGTTGAGGACGTCTGCCTGTCTGGACCACTGGCTTCTGGAGATGACCCTCTGAACCTGCAAGCTTAGACAGCTGAGAGGTTGACATGAATAGCCAAAACCCCTTCTGGAAAGGAAATGCACCCTTTGTCAATCAACTGCTGCACTTTTGCCTGAAAAGCTTTGCAATATTCGGTTGAATGCCCTATAGATCCGCCATGATATCCACACTGAGCTTGGGGATCGTACCCTGGAGGGTAAGGTTCTGGCACTGGCTTAAGAGCTTTAGGTTCCACCAAAGAATTCTGAATCAAATGTGGCAAAAGTTGGCTATACGGCACAGGAACTGGATGAAAATGAGCATTCCTTCGTTCCAAATTGTTACGAGGCCTGTTCTGATTCTGACGCTGATTCTGATAACCTCGGCCACGGGCTCAGTGATTTGCAGGAGGAGCGACCCGAAGTTTCTGATGTGGTGCCCTAGGCACAGTTGTCTGTCCAGAATAACGAGACACAGAAGATACTGACCGCTGAGAAGATGAAGAACCAAAAGATTTCACCGATTCATCTTGAGAATACCCAACATCTGTCATGACTGCATTGACCACAATTTCATCTTCAGCTTGAAAGCTACAAAGAGATTCAGTTTCACCAGCCTGACCGCTTGAAACATCCTGATTTCTTCCAGTTTGAAAGCTACAGAGAGATTCGGTTTCACCAGCCTGACCGCTTGAAACATTCTGAATTCTTCCAGTTTTTACGCCATACTTAATACGTTCTCCTGCTCTTACCAATTCAAAGAAATTTGGTGCAATCCCAAGCATTCTTTCAAAGTACGGGCTCTGCAAGGAGTTTAGAACATGTTTGTTAACTCTCGATCTAGAAGCGGTGGTTGCACTCTGGAAGCAAATTCTCTCCATCTCTGAACAGACTTCTTGAAAGGTTCATTGTTCTCTTGAGACAATTCTTGCAACTTCATGCGACTGGGAGCCATGTCCAGATTATAGTCATACTGTTTCAGAAAATCTTTGGCTAAATTCACCCATGATTGGATCTGATTACTCTCCAACTGCATATACCAACTCAGAGATGCCCCAATCAGACTGTCTTGAAAACAGTGGATCATCAACTTTTCGTCGTGCACAAACAAAGTCATTCTTCTGCAGAACATCACCAAATGTTGCCTCGGGCAGCTATCCCCTTTGTACTTTTCAAACCTCAGTGTTTTGAAATTCGGAGGTAATACTAGGTCGGAAACCAGACACATATCTGAAGCATTGAGACCAACAGTATCTTTGACTTCTAAGGCTTTGAATCCTTCCTCCAATGCATGAAACCTTTCGGCATACACGAGAGCTCTCGGGTCTTCAGTCTTCACTACCGGAACTTCTCTTCTGGCAATCAACACAGAGGAAACAACATCATGATAATCTGAGGTATCAAGATAAGAAGAATGTTCACTTCGGGCAACTGACTGTTCATGCTGCTCTTGGTTCTCAACAGAAAGCTGCAGAGACTGAGCTTCAGTTATGTTGTTCACTTGTGGAAAATCTTCATCGAGCAAAGAACCATACAGAGGATTGGTCATCACAGTAAAACCTGACAAGGTATCAACAATCTGGAATTTGTTCCCTAACATATCTCCCGATAACATTCAACTGACTACACTGCTTGACACTGCTTGATTCTAATTGATTCTACTTCAACCCCTTAGTCGTCTTCTAACAATCAACACTTGCTCAGACCAAACACCGAGAATCACCTTCTGAAGTAAAACAAAGGCTGGATAAGAGCTCTGGCTAGCTGAAGAATGATATGCAAAATGATGCAAAGATGCTTATGCAAATGCAATGTAAGATGCAGCAAACATGGGATCACAGCCCCCGCAAAGCTCTAAATACTGCTGCGCTGCTGACTGAGTAAGTTCACTCTAAAGAGAAAACCAAAATACCGGGTTGGCTGGAAGTTAAGTTTCCTGCAAAAACCCTCCCACTCACAGGTATGGACCTAAACTGACAAGGTACGGCATCCTATGCGTTCATCAGCATCACAGACTTTTAAGAAATGATGATACGTTCACCATTTCTGGTTTAACATTATAATCTCTTGAGACTACCATGTAACTTCATTCGCAAGCATGAGAACCCTTTGATTTGAACTTGCATTTGGATTGCTACTAAGTCAACTACCTAACTAACTGAGTTAACTTCCAATTTAGTGAGTTGAGTCCAACTAACTCCAAGGCTAGTTCCAAAGAAAACTCCAAAGCATATTCTAAACCTTGTAATTCCAAACCACCACTCTATATAAACAAATTTTCACCATTTCTTAAGGACCTTCAACCATTTTTACAATTCTCTCTCAATTTTCATTCTTCAATCTCTCGTTTCTCTCAATTCTCTTTGCATTTTCTACAACTTCTTCACATTCATCTTCATCTTCTTCCCAAAACCTCATTAGAGCTTAAATTCACCATTGAAGAGTAGCAACTTTTACATTGGAAGTGCTTTTCTCTTGAGCTTAACCATCATCATCTCATAACTCTACTTGGTTTTCTGGAGTTTTATTGGCTTTTGCTTCAACTCAAGTAATTATCTCAAGTTTCTTCGATGAAAATTCGTGTTTGGAGATTTATTCGCAATTTGCTCAGTTTCAATACGGTTCGGTTGCAAATTCAAATTTCTCTGGTTTTCTTTGATCTTTCTAATCACATATCAATAACAACAATCACCAAGGTAATCCTCCGCCTTGTAGGTTGGAATTTCTCACTTGATATATTATTTTGGATCACTTTCGTATAAGTCATGAAGTAGCTTCAATAATTTTTCTTGTGTGCAAATTGATTGTGCAATTGTTTGATTCTTGTTCTTGATGAATTAATTGATTCAATTGATGTCTAATTGATGTTTTTGAACTTAATTTTCGTGCACAAATATTTATCATAACATGTGGATAGTTGGATAAGTGTTTTGATTGCTGAAAGTGCTTTTTGAAAAGTTGTTTTTTGCCACTGTTATAGTAGTAATCGGTTACCTATATAAGGGTAATCGATTACCCTGCTTATTTTTCACGTGGTTTTGCAATTTTTGAGCAGGTAATCGATTACCTGCATGTGGTAATCGATTACCACTGTAACAGAATGTCATTTTTTCTTATTTTCAAGCTTGTTTGCTATTCTTTTCTCATTTAACTTCCATGGCTTGATATGCTTGATATTTGTGGATGTTTTATGAGCTGTTTAACTTCTGTTAGAAGCATGTACGCAAACTTTCAATGTGTGATTTGTCAATTCTTGATTATTTGCATTTTGTGACACTTGTATGATCATGACCATTCTTGCACATCCTTTGATCACATGCTACATGATTTGTGATGCATACTAAATGACAATTGGTACTATTTTGCATTTCCATTCATGTTTGCATTAAGTTTTTTCTTCATTGGAATGAACTTAATCTTGTATAATCAATAATTCACCATTTTACTTTAATGATTTTTCATCTCCTTTGGAAAATTGTTAGCACATCATTCCCTTTTGATCAATTGACGAAACCTTATTTTGATTAGTTGATTTTACTTATTTCTTCTCTTTTCTTTCCTTTCGGAGCTTTGTTCTCTCGTTCCCCCACGAAGTCGAAGATTTGTAACACGTTGGAGCTTTGTACAAGTTTGCGTCGTTACTCTGTCAGTTTCGTTTGTCGTACTACATGTTAGTGTTAGAGAAGGAATGAGAGTGGAGAATTCCTACACTCATTCTGACTATTTTGGGTAGGGTACGAATGAGCTTGTGCCTGGAATAGTCATCTCTATCTCCTTACTGTAGCGTCTTCTTCTTCCCAGCCGAGTCGATCATTGATCACATGCACCCTAATCTTTGTCTCTTGGTTAGAGTTCCTTCTTTCGATTTGACATTCCTTTCTCTTTTGGCCAATCTATTATGGGTTTCCCCATAAAATTTGTAATTAGTCCTTTCTTTGGCTAGTCTATCGTTCCTTAGGTAAAGCCAAATTCTCTTCTTCCCAGCGAAGTCAATCCTTTTTTCGGTTAAACGCAGTCTGGCTGTAAATTCTAAATCCCTAGTGGAGTTTGCAACCTTCCCTTGGTTCTATCTCCCTTCTTGTTGGGTTAATCATTGCCTATTAGTTAATCGCCAATTTATTCTTTTCTCAGTTAACCATAACTCCGTCTGTTAACATACTAAGTTTCCTTTAGGTTAATCACCTTCTCCCAGTTAATCACCTATTCTTTATTTAATCATGGTCTGCCCGTTAAAACCAGTTTTCCTTGGGTTAATCACCTTCTTTTGGTTAATCACTCATTATTTTCGGTTAATCATATTTCATTTGTTAAACATCGAATCTCCTGCAATTAGCAATCTTTCTTTGGTCCAAACACTCACACCTTTGGGTTAGTAACCTTTGTTTAGTTCAAATACCATTTCCTTCAGTTAAGTACTGCTTGTTCAGTTAGCGTACCATTCTTTGGATCACAACCTTCGCTTGGTTCCACACCTGTCCCTTTGGGTCACAACCTTTGCTTGGTTCTGCACCCGTCTTTTTGGTTGATCATTGTATGTCGGTTAAAACCAACTTATTTTCTCTTTTTGGTTAACCACTATTTATTAGTTAATACACCGAGTCTCCTAGAGAGTCAAACACCTTCTTTTGGTTCAATACTCTCATTTTGGTTCATCATAGTCCGTCTGTTGACATCAACCTTTTGCTTTCCCCACAGAGTCTAACTCTTATCTTTCTTCAGTCAATCACTGCTCGCCAGTTAATGCACCAAGTCTCTTGTGGATCTTATCTTTACCTTCATTATTATCTTGTATTCTCCTGGTTTCGACACCATTCTTTTATTTTATCCCTAGTGGAGTTATCACTTCCTTTCTGCGTTCCTTAACAGAATTTTCCTTTGTCTTTTTTTCTTGGTTTTGACACCACATTTGATTGTATCCCCCAATTGTAGGGATGTAAATGGATATCCATGGGGACGGATAGTATGATATTCGTGTCTGCCCCATTGGATAAATATGATATCTGTATATGCCCCATATCCATGCGGATATCAGTTAAGCGGGTAATCCACGGGTTTTAAGGTATCCGCGGATATTTACAGATATCCATGAATAACTTTTTTTGTCTAAAATTATTTTTTAAAAATATATTTTTTCGCTCTCAATTTAACAACTAAACTTCATCATATTATTTTCATTCTTTTTTCACTAAAACATAATAACATTCAAACATAATATCCATACATTTCATTTTTAACAAAATAAAATTCATCATACCATATAATAATTGTTTAAATAAAACAAAAAGTAATAATGCAAATAGTTTTCATCAATCATTACAAAATTCCATATTATGCATTCCTTGCTTAACATTCATACTTTGGTTTCCTAGCTCCTAAATTAAAAGCTTAAAAGATTCCAAATAAAATATCCAAAACAACAGTGATATTTGTAACCAAATCTTATAAGATACACTAACAATTTCATTCACTAATAATGTCAGCATCCATATCTTCCAATACTGAATTAATTTCAATAACCTCAACTTTTGATTTGGTATAACCTGAAAAGAAATAAGAATATGTCAAATAATAATTTATTATAATTAATCAATGTAATAAAAATATGTCAAATAATAATTTATTATAATTAATCACTGTAATAAAAATATGTTATAAAATTGATTACCTTTCACATCAGTCCATAGCCAATCTTGGACACACATCAATGCCTCTAAAGTATCGGAACGCAATCTACTATGATGAGGAGTAAGAACCCGACCACTTGTGCTAAAAGAAGACTCGGAAGCAACCGTTGAAATAGGAATTGCTAAGAAGTCCCTTGCAATCATTTTCAAGATTGGATATTTTAATCCACTAACCTTCCACCAACCTAAGATGTCAAAATTTTCATCATCCGGTAACACTTTCTCCTCTATATATCCGTCAAATTCTGACCTACTAGACATGACACTTTTTTTTGCACTGACATGTTTTGCAAAATTAGACCTCCAAGCTTCTTTTTTGCCAACAACAATTGCATCAGACACAATTTGAGTTTGATTTGAGGATGAAGAAACATTCTCTTTCTCCTTTATTTTCAAATTATACTCAATTACCATATTTTGAAACAAAGATTTTACCTTCTCAATTTCATTATCAGCTTCATCTCCATAAATTAGAGGAAAAAAGTAATCTAACAAATCAACTTTGTACCTTGGATCTAACATAATGCCTATTGCCATCACTCCATTGACCACCTTCCAATATTTGTCAAACTTAGAAAGCATACTTGAAGCCATGTCTTTAATGACACAATCAGTAGAACTAAGCCATTCAACTAAAGCCAATTTCATTTCACATACTTTGGGAAAATAAACATTTGCAGTTGGATACTTGGTACCAGAAAATAGTTGTGTAACATCATAAAAAACTTCCAACCTTTCACAAATTTCTTTTTCTTTCATCCATTTATTTTCACTAGGCAAGGTTTTATATTGAGTATCTCGTTTTGCCAATCGACCAAACACATCTTTATATTGTATGGCAACATTAAGCATTAAGAATGTAGAATTCCACCTAGTTCTGCAATCTTGAACCAAATTTTTATCATAAGAAATGTTCACTTGACCACATGTCTCTATGAATTTCTCCTCTCTTTTAGGGGTTGTTGTCCAAAAGACAACACTTTCTCTAATATTCTCAATGGCACTAGAGATTATGGATAAACCCTCTTTCATAATTAAATTCAATATATGTGCAGAACACCGCATGTGAAACAATTTGCCACCCAATATCAATGACCTAGGTGTAATCTTATTTAAAATGCGTTCAACCATAGCATCATTCGTAGAACAATTATCAACAGTCATTGTGGACAACTTTGTATCTAGGTTCCAATCCATCAAAGATTGAATCAAGGTATCAGCTAGAGTTTTGCTAGTATGAGGAGCAGGCACATAAATGAACCTAACATAAATTAAATTTTCAAGAACAATATTACTAACATTATACACAAAAAAATCAAAATAATTTACTGTTATTACCTTACAAGTCGACTTTGAAGGGTCCATGAATCATCAATAAAGTGAGCTGTAACTGTCATATAGCCTTTATTCTGGTTACTTGAAGTCCACATATCACTGGTGATTGCAATACGACTTTGATTCTTTGACAACAACTTCATGGTATTCTCTTTCTCATCGTTATAAATTTTCATGATGTCATTCTTGATAGTGTTACGAGAAACCACCTTAAATAGAGGTTGCATAGAAGCAAAAAATTCTCTAAAACCAATGTGTTCAACGATTGCTAGAGGATACTCATGAAGAATTATCATCTTAGCAACACCATACCTTGCTATGTCTTGGTTAAATGCATAAGAACCTACCATTACAGTTTGACCATCAACTTGTTCAGTTTTTATCAAAGCTTGCTTTATATCTCGATTTGTTCGACGTGGACAAGACTTAATGTGTGATTTTAAGTGTGACGTTCCTTGTTTTGGAACACCCAAGAGTTTTGCACCATAATAGTTACAAATGGCCTTCAACTTTCCATCTATTTTTTGCCTTTTGAAATGGTTCCAAACTTCAGAAGTTAACTTTCTTTTAAGACCTTCAGTGTCAACTTCACATGAAATAGGACTTTCAATTTCATTAGGAGTTGAATTAATTTCTACATTCGGACCATTTGAAGCAACAACGTTAGACTCATTTGCGTTTGAGACTGCCAAATTCTCTTGCATAACTTCTATAGGAGTAAAGGTTTGTTCAAAAGACATTCTACAAAAAAAAAGATAAATTTGTCAATACTGTATTAATGTGATAGTTTTAATATCAATATCAATATTCAATACTGTATAACAATTGTGGTCCAAATTATCAACGGTAAACTTGAACCGGAAAAAAAAAACTAAGAGATAATGAATAATTAGCAATTAAAAATATAAATTAATAATTAAAAAGCATTAACTATAACAATATTAATATTATAATAATGGTGAAACGTTTACATTAAAATAAAAAAACAAAGAAACCTATAAAGATGCATAACGTAGATATGAGAAAACCTATAATGAGAAAAAATTATCATTTACTTGATATAGTATGATTATATTTCATTGCATATATTAATAACACATGAATATAACAATAAATAAAAGAGCCTATAGATAGAAAGAATAGGCACACATGAATATCATTTTTATATCAATGAAACGAAAAAGAATGTATATAGTGCTTCTTCTTTTTACTAGTTTAGGGTTTAGTATTTTGCATTATAATTGCCTTAAAATAAGAAACTATTTTGCAGCCCCACCTATTACTACTTCAGTGTTGCAACAACCAAAATTAAAATTAAAATAGCAAGAACAAGAACAAAATGTAACAAGGTAGATAGATTACCTTAATCATTTAGGAAATTAGGACTTTGAGTTGCAGTGTTGGATAGAGAAAAGACGGTACTGGTTCTTTGGGTTGGAGTTGGACAGGGGAATTGTGAAAGTGAAAGAGAAGTTAGGTCTAAAATATAGAAGCCTAAATAAATATAAAATGACTAAATATGATTTTTCTTGGAATGTGAAAGGTTTTCTTTTTCTTCCAAGAAAACGTTAAAAAAAATATGAAAAGACTAAATTTCTTGGAAGATGTAATGACGTCTATAATAAATTAAAAATATTTAAATACTTTTTATAATTTATTAACGGGTATGGATATCCGCGGGTATGGGTATCATTAAACCCGCATCCACATCCATTAAATAACGGATATTTAAATATCCATTTATTTTATCCATGGATATCCATTAAGCTATCCACATTGTATCCGTGACGGATTATATCCGCGGATACTCGCGGGCACGAGCTTTTTTGCCATCCCTACCCAATTGGGTCTTGCTTTCTTCCTTTAGCTCTTGGTTTTGACACTGTCTCTTTTTCCTTTTCTTTCTCTGTCCTAGTTCCCCGAACTACGTAGGCTCTGACTTCCTCATTGCACTATGAGGGTACATAGGCACAAGATTGTGAAATCTTGGCGAGCCACCTTCTTCCACCTTTTCTCTCTTTCCTGGTTCCATGAAATACAAAGCTCTGAATTCCTCATTGCACTATGAGTATACATAGGCACGAGGGCCCCAATCCTCCGCAAGCATTTCTTTCTCTCTTCAATTTTCTTTTTTCTTTTCTCTTATCTCTTATCTCTTTTTAGATAGAAGCCTTTAGATAGATAACCCATCCAAGCTTAAAAGTAAGCGAAATGGTTCCCGTCGAGTACGACAGATGCTTAAAGTGCTAGTACCTTCCTTTCACATAACCGACCCCCTTACTCGTTTATCTTCCCTTTGGGTTTTATCGATATTTTCCCCGTCCTTTGGGACTAAATAAAGTTCGGTGGAGACTCTGTTGTATCTTTAAGTGTGTGATTCACTCAGGTATAATCTCGCTAGCCTCAGCTGGGGAGTCCTTGCGCTTGCAAGTTGGGGTCTCGCCTAGTTTTGTTTGCTTTCTTGTTTTGTTTGGGTGTTTATCTTGTATGCTTTACTTGTTTTATCTTTATGTTATTTACTGCATTTTCTTTACTGCTTTAAATATTCATATGCTGCATATTCGGGATATCTGCTATATTTTGCTGTTGTTGGGATGAGTAGATATTATTGGAGAGATAAGCTCTATCATCGGGCTTGAGCATTCACATAGGATATAACGTGGATAGTCGTGACGCCTGTGTTTTGTGTTTTGGGTTGTCACAAGATCCACATCCCAGATCGTGATTCGCTTGAGAACACTTTCGTCCTGTGAGATTTCGCTACAGCAAGGGGGGGTTTCACTTGAGTCCTATGGTTTGGGAGACCTTTCTAGGGACCACCTTGTTGTGTCTAGATCACACCTGTGAGAGGGATATTGGATTTTTGCAGGAAAACAAGACTCTTCATACCTTTTGTTCTCTCATGCACATTAGATTTTTGCACCGACACTAAAGTATATGCAGATATTCAGATTATGCATATTTGATTGTTTAGAGTGTGCTTGGCTTCGTGATTCTTGTGTTGCATATCATTTCATCATAACAATTAATTTTTTGCATGTGCATTTCCATGTTATTCAGGAGCTTATTCTTTGTTGGCATAATCATAGAAGATGAGTATTGGTTGCAGGGGTATCTTTAGTTACAAGTTTGTGAAGCCTAAGTTAAAGACTTTGAGGGGTTTGGCATCCTGTTTGGTTGAAGATGACAGGGGTGTTTTCAGGGATAATTATGGAAATATTTTGGCCATCCTCAACACTGAAGTCAACATTACTTCCATTCATACACTTGTTCTGTTCTACAACCCGCCACTAAGGTGCTTCACGTTTCAGGATTATCAGTTAGCAGCTACACTTAAGGAGTACTCTCATATCTTGGGAGTTGAGATCAAGAGTTAGGTTCCTTTTGTCTACACCAGCAGTTGTCCGAAGTTTCCTCTTATTGCTGAAGCTATTTGCATTAGTAAGAAGGATGTGGAAAACAATCTCAAGACTAAAGAAAAGGGTATTCGAGGGTTTGCTTCGAAGTTTCTGGTAGACAAGGTCGTTTCTTTTGTTGAAGTTGGAAATTGGAAGGCTTTCAATGTCGTGTTTGATTTACTGATATATGGGATCGTTTTGTTTCCAAACATGGAGGATTTCATAGATCAAGCTGCCATCAATATCTTCTTGTCCAGGAATTATGTTCCTACACTTCTTGTTGATACCTATTATTCTATTCATTCGAGGAATGAAAAGAAGAAAGGAACTATTGTATGTTGTGCACCTATGTTGTACTAATGGTTTATGTCTCATCTTTCATAGAAAGGTCCTTTCATTGAGAATAGTGGAAATCTCAAATGGGCTTAGAGGATCATGTCTCTTACTGCTGATGACATCTCTTGGTATTCTTGAGCATACAACGGTACCAAAATCATTCTTCATTGTGGTAAATTCTCCAATGTACCTCTCTTGGGTACAAAGGGTGGAATTAACTAAAATCTGAGACTTGTCTTCCATCAATTACGGTATCCTATGCTTGACAATCCAGATCCTGAGGTAGTGGAAGAGTTCATCTTTCATGAATGGGTTGATGACATGGTGTTGCTGAAGAGATTCAGTGATGCATGGGTACAAATTCACCATGAAGGAAGAGAAGAGTTGGGTGAAAAGAACTACATAGCAAAAGAAGCCTACACGCAATGGATTAAAGATCGAGTTCAAGTAATCTTGCTACCATTTCCTTCTGAGCCTTCCATGAATGCCAAACTTCCTCAACTTGCCATTAATCCTCCATCTGAAGTTGATCAACTCAAGCAGGTTATTGAGATGTTGAAGAAGAAGAACACTGATCTTCGTTTCGACCTTGATAAAGTCACATCTAAGAAGGAAAGCTTACAAGTGGATCTTCACCAGAAGAGGGAGCTCATGCTCAAAGAGGTGGATTTTGAACATAACAAACAGAGGAAAGTAGGTGATGTTTTAAAGAGTAATTATGATAGACTTGCCTCAAAGAAGAGACAACTTGCTAATACTCAGTATCAAACCCATAAGGATGAGTTGAGCTACAAGAAGCAACTTGCAGAACTTAGAGGAAAGTTATCAGAGTACGAGACAAAGTTGCAGAGTGAACAAGATCGTGATGACCAGTTGGTGCAAAACCTTTCTCAATGTCAAGCTGAGCTCGAAAAAGTCTTCAATGATATTAAGAAGTTGCGGGATCAAGTGCATCAGAACCAAGATGAGATCAGTCAATCCAACTTGGAGAGTACTCATTGGGAGCGTCAGAGCAGCCATCTGCAGGTCCTCTTGGATTAGAAAGAGACATTTCTACATAATCTTCTTCAGGGACCTAATCATTCCTTGTTGCGCAACCTCGTGAAGGATGCAAAGTATTGGAGTGAGAGACACGGCCGTCTAGCCAGATTTGTCGAGCATGCACTGGAGGATTTACCAAGGTTGTTGAGGGATGCATATGCTGATGTGCTACCGCACAAGACTCCTCGGGATGCTTTTCATTTCTTGTCTGTTTGTAGGGTGATTTTTGATAGGATTCATGTTGATCTTGTTGTATCTCAAAAGGCAGATATTTGAGTTGTATTTGAACTTGTACTTCTTTACCTCATGGATTGAATGAAGAGTTTTTCTTGCCAGTTTTATCTTTGTGTCCTTACTTATTGCTTTATGATAATTGCTAACAAAGATAAAGCTCACGAATTCCTGGAATTTAAAACTTTATTTTTGCATACATTGCATTCAATTATACTCATATGCATGTCCTTTATCTAGAAAACCAAAATGCTTACACTATCCATCTCCGCCTTGTAGCAAGACGACGACTTAACATCGTTATTTCACTCGCTCAAGCAAATCCAAGATCATGGCTGATATTGAACAAGAGAATGCTGCCTATAAGGAGACTTTGGTTTAGGTTCAGGGTCGGATGGATCAGTTCCATACCAACATGGATGTTATCATGGAGTTCCTTGTTGCTCAAAAGAACGTCGTTGCTGCTACTTCTGTTGTTGCAACTGTTACTGTTGTCACTCCTATAGTGATTCCTCATCTTGTTGTTACTTCTTCTCCTGTTATTGTTGAAGTGCCGGTTGAAACTGTTGTTCAACCTATTGTCAACCTACCAAGTGCTCAGCATGGTATGAATAGAATTCCTGTTGCTTTCCCATGGGAAATGCCTCTGAATTTCACTCCTCAGATTGCCAGTGGTAGTGCCTTTGTTATGAATCAACCTTTTGTTGCACCCATGCCCAATGGTAATTCGGTCGCTTACCCTTGGGGCATGCCTACTCCAATTCCACCTTCTGTGGTGAACCATGATGATAATGAGATTCCTTAAGTGCAGACTCGCCAAACTCTTGTGTCGACTGATGTTGATATTCCTGATGAAGACGAGCATGTGTATAGGGGTCCTCCTATTCATATTCCAGTTTTGTATCAACCTGCTCAAATTGCTGTTCAAGATGTTCATTCTGGAGTGTCTTATCCTGGGGCATCCTCTACTGCTGCACTATTTCCTACAGGTTATCCGTATGATTTTCAGATGAGTCAGAATGTTGGTCAAATTATAAATTCTGGATTGGTGTATCCATATCAGTTTGCTTCTCCTCAGATACCTACTCCAGCCGCATCAAAACTTCCAAATCCACATACTCTTGTCAGACCTGCTAATCATAACAGACCTAGTGACTATAAATTGTTGGATGAAAGAATCAGGGCAATCGAAGGTTATTCCACTTTTGGCATGGAAGCCAAAGACTTGTGTTTGGTTCCTAATGTTATGCTGCCGCAGAAGTTCAAGATTCTATAACTGCCAAATTACAAAGGATTGAGTTGTCCACGCAGCCATGTGACCATGTACTGTAGGAAGATGGCATCCTACATTGACAATGATGAACTGTTGGTTCATTGCTTCTAAGATAGCTTGTCTGGGGCTTCTTTGGATTGGTATATGGGTTTAGAGCATATCAAGATTCGCTCGTGGAGAGACTTGTCAGAAGCATTCTTGAAGCAATATAAGTATAATCTCGATTTGGCTTCTACCAGATTGCAATTGCAGAATCAGGCTTAACGTACAACTGAAACTTTCAAGGAATATGCACAAAGGTGGCGCGAGATGGCCTCTCGTGTGCGACCTGCTCTTTCTGACAATGAGTTGGTTTATATCTTTATGGGTTCTTTGCAAGGGTTGTACTATGAGAAAATGGTGGGCAGTTCTTCATCAAACTTTACTGATATCGTGACTATTGGTGAAAGAGTTGAGAATGGGCTGAAAATTGGTAGGATTGTTGGTACTGCTGGTCAACAACCAACCAAGAAACCTCATAGCAGTCATTTAAAGAAGAAAGAAGGTGAAGAAAATGTTGTGATGGCAAAGACCTCTCCTCAGTATCAGGTTCACATGGCTCCCACGCCATATTATTCATATCCTTATGTTGATGTTGCTCAGTATCAACAACTGTCATATCAGTATCATCTGCAACAATAAGTCCAGTATCCTCATAATCAACAACAACGTCAAAAGTTTCAACAAAACAAAAAAAATCAACAATATCAGAACAACAACAATCAGAACAACCGCAAGCGTCTGAATTTTGACATAATTCTCGTACCATATACAGAGTTGTTTCCTTATCTGATTCATCAAGGGGAAATCATTCCCAAGGAGATCGCGCATGCAGTTCCTTCTTTTGGTCTGAAGCATAATCCAAATGCATCTCGTGCTTACCATTCAGGGTACATGGACACACTACCGAAGATTGCATTGTTCTCAAGGCCAAGGTTTAAGAGCTAATTGACCAGAAAATCCTGACATTTTCTGAAGAGTATCTTAATATACAAACTAATCCCTTGTGCACTCATGGTGGACCTAGGGTTAATATGATTGACGATGATCAAGGGGTTGAGTTGATCAGAGATGTCGACAAAGTGAAAACTCTGATGATTGTTGTGATCAAGAAGTTGAAAGAGCAATGGTTATTAAAAGGTCTTCATGGGAAATTCCAGATCTATGATGATAATCCCAATCAGTGTCGAAGGTTGAAAGGTTGCGTTCAGATCTTGATCAATCAAGGTGTAGTTTAGTTTTCTAGATCCAAGTTTATGGAAGAGGTAGCTACTATCAAGCCGTTCACGATCATATATAGGAAGTTTCATGTGGAAGCTCCTAAGAAGAAAATACAGACTATCACTGTTTGTGTGCCAAAACCATTCTCGTATCAGAATTCAAAAGAGCTTCCTTAGAAGTATGGTTCCACCATGTTTTCTGGGGGTCGAGAAATTCAGTTTTCAGAATCCGAAATTGTGAATGTTAGTGCTACTAGAGGGATGACTCGTAGAGGACGAGTGTTTGCTCTGAAATTTGTATTTAAGCCAATGCACGTTTCAACTGTTGTTCCTCCCAAGGAGAATTCTATTTCAACAACCCCTGTTGTGCAACAAGGGGCATCAACTGTTGCATCAGTGTCAGTCACTCCATTTATGGATGTTACAAAAAGTAAAGAAGTATGGATGATCAAGAGTTTCTCAAGCTGATCAAGAAGTGTGATTTTAAGATTATGGATCAGCTAGGGCAAACTCCTTCGAGGATTTCAATCTTGTTTGTTCATGAGCTCTCCCGTGCACAGATCGACTTTGTTGAAAGTTTTAAACATTGCTCATGTAATGCATGTTATTCACATAGAACATTTTGATGATGTGGTCACAAACATAACTACAAGTCGGTATCTGGATTTCAACGAATCAGAGTTGCCTCCTAAAGGTACCGCCCATAATAAAGCCTTGCACATATTGATGACTTACATGGACTCTTTACTATCTCGTGTTCTTATGGATACCAGTTCTTCTCTCAATGTGATGCCTAAGGGCACATTGAGTCAACTACTGGTAGAAGGGAGTGAGATGAGGCCGGGGCCTTTAATCGTCAGAGCTTTTGACGATTCTCGAAGACAAGTTATTGGCAAAGTGTATCTACCTATTAAGATCGGACCACATTTATTTAGCATTACTTTCCAAGTGGTGGATATTAATCCTGCATACAGTTGCTTATTGGGTCGACCATGGATTCATGTCGTAGGGGCAGTTACTTCCACACTGCATTAGAAGCTGAATTTTATGTTCAATGATCAAATGGTCATTGTTTATGGTGAAGAAGATTAACTAGTAAGCGAGTTATCATCCTTATGATATGTCGAGACTGATGAAGGCATAACTGAGGTGTCGTTTCAATGTCTTGAATTTGAATATGTCAGCTCTGCTTCTGTCAATCCATGTAAATCACTGAAAATGACCATGTCATCTATCAAGAGTGCTAAAAAGACCATCGAGAAAGGTGTCTTACCTGGATGGGGAAAATCCTGAATGTGGTTAAGAAGCATGATCGCTTTGGACGAAGTTACTATCCTGATCAATAGGCTAGCTCACGCGGTCAGTAGAAGTGCAATTTGATCAAGTTCAAAAATGTTGGATTCTAGGAGGGTGATATCGTGTCAACCATTGATGATGTTGGCCCTAACAACCAAAGTGCAAGCTTTGTACGCAAGTGTCCTCCTGGGTTCAAGCTCAACAGTTGGACATATATTGTGATTCCCGTGGTTTTTCCCACAAACATGTAATGCATTTTGCTTTCCTGTTCCCTCGTCCTCGCCCGAGACGAGTGGATAGCTTGTAAAGGGCCTCCTGCTTTTGAAAAATTATATGATCAATAAATAAAAGTCTTTTTGCATTCAAAACATGCTCTCTTTCTTTCTTTATTTTACTTTTTCATAAATGACAAATGAGAAAAGTTTATTTTATTTTTCACCTTTCAAATAGATCATTCTAAACATAATTCATAAACATGCAGAGAAAATAAATGCATTGATAACAACATGGCAAACATCCGTTGTAATTCTGGGATTCCAATTAACCAAGCCGAAGAAGATGGTGAGGAAGATTGTGAATTGTCAGCTTAACTAGAAAGGCTCTTTGAGCACGAGCAGAAAGAGTTTTAGCCACATAAAGAGCCAGTAGAAGTTGTCAATCTTGGTACTGATAATGTCAGAAAAGATGTCAAGATTGGGGCATCCCTCGTTAAGCATGTACACTCCGAGTTGGTCAAGTTATTGAAAGAGTGTGTTGATATTTTCGCCTGGTCTTATCAAGATATGCTTGGGTTGGATACCAACATTGTTGAACATCACTTACCACTAAAGCCTGAATTTTCTCTTGTCAAGCAGAAACTCAGAAGGACTAGACCCGACATGACACTTAAAATTAGAGAAGAGGTAAAGAAGCAGTTTGATGATGGGTTCCTAGCCACTTCCGAATATCCTGAATGGATTGCTAACATCGTCCCTGTTCCGAAGAAAGATGGGAAAGTTAGAATGTGTGTGGATTATCAAGATCTCAATAAGGCAAGCCCAAAAGAGGATTTTCCTTTACCTCATATTGATGTTTTGGCAGATAATACTGCGCAGTTTTCTATCTTTTCATTTATGGACGGTTTCTCAGGATATAATCAGGTTAAGATGTCCCCAGCTAATATGAAGAAAACTACTTTCATCACACCTTGGGGTACATATTATTATAAAGTCATGCCATTTGGTTTGAAAAATGCAGGGGTAACATACCAACGTGCCATGACAACCCTCTTTCATGATATGATCCATAAAGAGATTGAGGTTTACGTGGACGATATGATTGCCAAATCCAGAACTGAAGATAATCACCTGGACCATCTAAAGAAGTTGTTTGACATACTTTGAAAGTTCAGATTATGGTTGAATCCTGCAAAGTTCACCTTTGGAGTTCAATCCGGTAAACTGTTGGGCTTTATTGTGAGTCAGAAGGGCATTGAAGTTAATCTTGACAAGGTTCGGGCAATTCAGAACATGTCGCCTCCCAAAACAGAAAAAGAAGTCTGTGGCTTTCTGGGCCGACTTAATTACACATCCAAATTCATTTCTCATCTGACAGCTACTTGTGAACCAATATTCAAATTACTTAGGAAAAATCAATCGGTTGAATGGAACAATGATTTCCCTTGAATTTTATAACCATGAAAATGCTTGAGATAGCCTGAGTGTTGTCTCCTGAGCTGAAAATATCTTGCAAAATCAAATCAAATCGACCGCTCGATCGCCGAGAAAAATAAATGTCAGAACCCCTAAGGCTTATTGTTCAGTCTCTTGCACTAAAAGCGAAGCTGAGACACAAAAAAACCTTGATCCCCTGCCTCAAGAACAAATGCTATGATATGTAGAAATACGAAAATAAAATGAAACATAAGCCAAATACAAGAAATGGTTAGTCAAATTTTGGGGGACAACAGTTGCCCCTATTCAAACGACTTGGACCTAAAGGGGTGAAAAAGTGAACAGCTTTCAAATATTCAAGGTAAAAGACGGTTGAATACCAAAGAAACTGGAAAGTTTCCAACCACCAAAATAAACTGAAGAAACTCTGTTGGGGAGATACAAAAGGCAAGATGGATGCATCCATCAAAACCACAACCTATCGGGGTCTGGATACCGCGCGGGTGAGAGAAGCTTTTATAATCTGCCAAGGTCTGGATACCCTACAGGCAAAACAATTAAACTGATGGGAGCTGGGGTCTGGATACCACACGGGCTCGAGAAATAACCAACATATGTCGGGGTCTGGATACCACGCGGGCTAATGAAACATCACTAGCCAGGGTCTGGATACCGCACATGCCAATGGAATAAACTATCACTAGCCAGGGTCTGGATACCTCACATGCTCAATAAACCATCATTAGCCAGGGTCTGGATACCTCTCATGCTAATGAAATAAACCAGTGTGAGCCGGGGTCTAGATACCACACGGGCTCAAGATACATCCTTAACCGGGGTCTGGATACCGCATGAGTTAATGAGAACACAATCTGTCGGGGTTTGGATACCACACAGGCAAGATAAATCATTGGTCGGGCTCTAGATACCACACATGCCAATGGAGCAACCTGGTGTGAGTCAGGTTCTGGATACCACACGGGCTCAATAAACCATCATTAGCCAGGGTTTGGATACCTCACATGCTAATGGAACAATCACTAGTCAGGGTCTGGATACCGCACAGGCTACTTGGAATAACCGGAGGAAGCCGGGGTCTGGATACCGCACGGGCTCGATAGATAAACCGGTGTTAGTCGGGGTCTGGATACCACACGGGCTAAGGAAAACAACATCAGTCAGGGTTTGGATATCGCACATGCCAATGGAACAATCACTAGCCAGGGTCTGGATATTGCACATGCTAATGAAATAAACCGATGTGAGTCGGGGTATGGATACCACACAGACTAACTGGAATAACCGGAGGAAGCCGGGGTCTGGATACCGCACGGGCTAGCTGGAATAACCGGAGGAAGCCGAGGTCTGGATACCGCACAGGCTAGCTCATCCGTTAAAAAAAACTCTTATTGGGGTCTGAATACCACGCAGGCCCGAGAGAAACGCAATGTCTGCTGGAGATGCAACTAGAAACAAGAGGTAACAACCTGGCTTATGTTTCAAATGCACATGTTTGAAAATGGTGTAATGCTCCATACGAAATGGAAATGCTACGCGTTTGGGAGGATGCTATGTACGATGCAAATGCAAAGGAACCACCTCAGCAAAATAAATGCTGAAGACAGGAAACTAACCCCGCCGGGGAAAGAAGAGATGCACCAAGTACGATTGGACTTTTGCTGGGAGAACAAGACACGCCCTGGATGGCTTCCTGTGAAAAAGAACTCTTCTGAGTACACCAACTCTGATGAGAACAAAATCCACTCCGCTGGGGATCAAATCAACTCTGCTGAGGAAATCGGCCCTGGATGGCCTTCTAGAATACAACTCTTCTGGGGAACAAATGTCTTGGCTGGGGGAACACAAAATCATTCTACTGGGGAAATCAACCTTGGATGGCCTCCTAGAATACAAATCTACCGGGGAGTGAAGCAAACTGCTGAGGAATGGCTCTTCTCTGCCGGAGATTCCGCTCTACTGAAGATTGAGCCTGCTATCTGCAAGGGATAATGAATAAGATTTACTGGGGCACTACCCCAAACTCTCTCTACCGAGGATGGAGAATAACAATACCTGGGAACATCCCACTCTACAGGGAAGAAAACTACTCCGCCGACTTCGCTGGGGATCTGCAGGGGATGAAAATTAAGATTAATTGGGAATATCTCAAAGAAACTCGCTCTGAAGAATACCAATAACCAACTGGATTCCGCTGCGGAAAACAACTTCACCGAGGAATACTCATTGAGGGAATCAGCATCGACCTCTACTTGGGGAAATGAGAAATACTCAACAATATCTGCCGCCGCTTGGGGAATGCGTCAATGACCTAGACTATGAGACAAAGGAGTCAAAAGATTTAGACTCCGTGGAGAAACGAACTCTGAACTTATTCCACTACTCGGGATGATCCTATACCGACCTGCTGAGCAAAACCGTAATATCCACCTACTGGGGAACCTCAGTTTCGACCCTCTGGGGATAACTCTGATATTAGTCTGCTAGGGGATACAATATATGCACTTGAACTGCTGAGAATGGGTGGACACGACCCACCTGCTGGGAATGGCTTTACTCTTCCGGGGATGTCAATCCCGACTTGCTGAAGATAACCTTGATCACCCGTAACCTCCACTTGTTAGGGAGATACTAATCTCAAACTGCACATCTTCCTCTCGTAGGGGTAGAGACATGACAAATCCACTGGGGAGTACACCTCTGGAATAGGCTTAGGAATAAGAGTCCTGCAAAAGACACAAACAACATGTTTCTGTGCAACAGAAGCTATCTTGCTCACCATACGAGACATTGTTCAAGTATAAACTTTGTTCCAATTATGATTGGAAAAGCCCACAAGTTTATGTATGCAAAGTTTTATCAAAAACATCAGGCGTCTTTTGCAATCAAAACAGTAAAAAGCTAAAACAGGACAAAAACTTTCTGAATAGTATATTCCATTGATTGAGGGCCTGTAAATAGGCAGATTTACAACAGATGCAACTCCTGAAAAGAGAAAGCTGCACAAAAAGTACAGAAATGCAAGAAAATATACAACATGTCAACAATGTAGTACAGACAACCACCATGTGACGGCTCGGCTATGAATTGCATGACTTTGATGCTTCTCCAATTCTTCATCTTCCGAAGAGATTAACTTGATTGATCAACCCCAGGGTCCTCCCAGAATCCACTGCGCTCGTGATATCAATCGCAGACCACAGTCATTTGCTTTTCCAATCCCTAACTTTTGCCTGAATCGCCCTTGCGGGTTTTCGATTCACTGGGATACCCATTTTTTCCAAAGTCGCCTTTTCAGGTTTTCAACTTTGTGGGTTTACATCTTTTCTTTTTATCCCTAACTTTTGCCCGAACCCATTCTTTTTATGGTTCGACGGGATGCCCCATTTTTGCCTGGATTTTTTTTCTTTCCAACGGGTCTATTTAAGCAAAGTATTTTTTAACTGCGTCTGCATTCACAAGGGATGTGAAATCTTCACCGTCCATGGTTGAAAGTATTAAGGATCCTCCAGAGAAGACATTCCTTACGACATATGGACCTTCGTAATTGGGATTCCATTTGCCCCTGTGATCTGTTGATGCGTCCGCAAGTGCACGGAAATATCGAAGTAATATAAAAGATTGTCGAACCCACAGAGACCAATGTCAATCTACCGTTATCTATTATTACGGTGTAAAGCTAAGGCTAATGGAATTAGGAAAGCTGAATGCGAATGAAATTAAATGAAAAGGAAATAAAGATAATTGGTTTAAAGAAAAAGAGGTAAAGGGATATCGGTATGCAAGGAATTAGTTATCGGGGATTCGACAGGTCGCCGGTGCTTTTTACTCTTTGCAAATACTTTTCAGGAGAAAATACTCGTTTAAAGACCTCTGCCTCATGATGGTTGTTGACTCGGGTCATAATTCTAAGGCGGAATGTACGCTCTCGCAGTCCCATTTGGGGTTAAAACTACTTTTTGAAAACAAATAGATTCTGATTTCTTTTAAAGCGCGTTCGCTGTGTTTAAAATCAATGCCTAGTTTTTACTATCTGGTTTGAATCCCAGCTTTCGCGTGCCTTAATGAATTTCCCACTGTCGTGGCGAAACTACTGTAAGTAATTTCTCGCTGTCGCGACGAAGGTTTATTTAGAAATTAAGATTAAAAACTACGGCCAGAAAGGTTGTTTGTAAAAAGGGAAGGTGCCGGTTACTATCGAATCCTGTCCTACTAATTCGGTTACATACCGATAAAACTAATTTAGCTAGACATGATAATTTATGCAAACGGGAATAAATATAAACAGCAAAATAATAAAACATACATTATGACAGAAAATAAAGTAATAATTCAATTAATAAGAACTTGTAAATCGTACTGATCTCGAATACTTGAGTAGTCCTCCACAATGTCGGCAGGATTCTACTTTGGCGAGAATTAAAAGATACAGGAAGAAAATACAATGTTCTGAACTAAAGGAAAATGGAAATGAAATAAAAGAAAACAATAAAACTGGAAGAAATAGCTTCGGTAGAAATCTTGGCAGCACTTCGATACCTCGAAGCCTCCCCCCCCCCCCCCCTAAACTGTGAATCTAAGGCCTATTTATAGGAAATAATTCCTTCTTCAACTTCCAGAGATCATGGGTGAGTTATGGAGGGAATGGGAGTAACTTCCAGTAGTGGGCAGTGAGTGGAGAAAGTGTAGGAAGAAATCTTAGAGAGAGTGATCGTGGCAAAAAAAACTGATTTGAACGTTAAATGATATTTCGTCTGCGTGACGCTCGTAATGGAACGTGACGCTCGTCATACGCATGACGGTCGTAATGGACCTGTGACGACCGTCATATCAGCAAAATCCATTTTTTCTGTTTTTCTTCTCTCTTTTCCTTCCATTTCTTCTTCTTTTCTTTCTTTAATCCAAATTCTCCCCAATCTCCAAAACGAAGTAAATTAATCATATAATAGAACATAAATCAAGATAAATTAATAATAGTCACAAATAAATGCATGTAAATCAAGTCAAATAAACGATATGATTTCGCGTTATCAAACACCCCCACACTTAAACCATTGCTTGTCCTCAAGCAACCAACCAACACGGTAAAAAGAAATAAGCATAGTTCGAAACAAAAACATGATGAGACTCTAATCATACGTGGCTGCTAGGCTAATGTTAGATCGATAGGTACTAAATATCAATACCAAGGATACCGTAACGACACAATTTCAAAAACTCCCTACTTATGCAAACCAATCAGAATCATGCCATTATAACTCAACCTATATCTCATGCTCTCTTTCACCCCATTTCATTATAGTGCAATCACATTAAGCCCGTTATCCATACACATTCATGGCAAGTAAACCTGTTAGTGACTATGATCTCGATGCTATTTCATTTTTTCTCTGCAAGTATGCTTAAGCATCAATTGAACTTAAAGAGTTTGTACCGTTAGGCTAAGTGCTCGGGTGAGGAGCACCTAACTTAGAAGGAACATGTCTTTTTCTTCATAATTTTTTCTTTCTTAATTTCTCATTTTACACTAGAGATCATACACTTATTTGCATCGGTTTCTTACTTAGTGTGTTTAGGATGGTGTTGACTGCTTAAATAAACTACTTAGGGATTACTACAAGAACCTGGAGCTTTAAGGTTTCGGCATAATGGGTACTCAAATTGATTTTGCATATTTAGGGGGATAAGGGTGTCAGGGCAGTATCAATTTTATCAAAACTTTCCCACGTTTTTCTAACATAGCCTGGACAGCCTATATACTTTCAGAGAACCATGTCATGAATCAAAGCAAAAATTTGTTGGAGGTTAGAATTTTGAAATTTTGAAATTTTTGGGGAAATTGAATAACAAGCGAAAACCACGCATAAAGACTCAACAGCACATGCAAAGACTTTGACATAATGTTAAAAATAGATAAAAATTCCTAGAAGCATGAAATACAATGTAAAACAATAGATAAAAATTCCTAGAAGCATGAAATAAAATGTAAAACAATAGAGTTCCTCCGCCACACTTAAACCAAACATTGTCCTCAATGTTTTAGTAAAAGGTGGAAAAGGAAAGATAGAACCTGTATGAATGCTACTGCTCTTGCTATCCTTGTCTTTGTTGATCACTTCTACTTCGGCGGCGGGCATTTTAAGATACCTTTGTTTGTGTAATTCTCGAACCAGCTCATCATGTTGCTCGCGTCAAGAGGAAATACTCATTGTCAGTGTTCCCACCAGCAGCAACACTCGTAGGAATGTCTGTGGGCATGGCTCATCTTATCAGATCATCATCTAGAGAGTTTTCGCTTAGATATAGCTAAAGAGTAACAAGCGATACATTTCTTTATTTTCTGCAAATTTAAACAGACAAATTAAAATAAAGACTTTGTGGGTTGCTTCCCACACAGCGCTTTGTTTAACGTCGATAGCTCGACGGCCAAGGAGTGCAAGTACTCATGGTGGTTCTTTCGAGAATGGTTCCTCGATCAAACTTTGAATGGTCTTCGGTTTCCATGGCCACTTATCAAGCCATCTCTCATATCCCTCACCTTTTCTTTTCTTTCTTCTATAGGGTGGTTCATTGTTTTGAACTTGTGGTGGTGGTTCTGGATCTATCTTAAGTATCAGTTTTTCAAATTTGGGCTTAGTTATTTCATCCACCACCTCAAAATTTAATCTTACCCTTTTAACAGTAATGATGACCCTAGTTTCATGGTCCTTGAATTTTCTTTTATTATGAAAGACCTTAGACAAAGGTGCATTAGTGTGGATATTTTCCAATACCTCTACATATGTTTTGGATTGGGAGTTTACCTTAGCTTCCACAACCAATTGTGAGAAAGAATTAGGTGGGGTATAGGGAGGAGGAGCAACAATGGGTGCTTCTTTCTCTATCTCTTCGAAAACCTCCCTTTCGGGTGGTGTCGGTGGATTTTTCTCAATAATTATGCTTGTCTCACCAAAACTCTCCTCAGATTCATCATCACTCTCCCTAGGATCTTCTATTTGTTCTTCATTACTAGTGGTTACAATATTCACATGGCTCTCAAGGAAGGGTCCTAGAGATGTTCGTGTAAGCAAAGAGGTTTGAGTCTTCAAATCCTTGTTGTGAGTCACGAGGGAATCGACTATAATGCTCATCTGCTTAAGGTCTTCATCAATTTGGAGATGTTGTTTTCTAAAATCTTCATTTTGGAGAGTTTGTGTCTCCACAAAGCGCTCCATCATAGATTCTATCCTAGAGTGAGTAAACGTCTCTTCAAATTCTTCTAGTAATAGTTCAAGGTTGGATGTATCAAAATCTTGCGTTTCCTCAAAACATTTGGAGTCGTCAAAAACTTGATGCGTCCGTAAGTGCACGGAAATATCGAAGTAATATAAAAGATTGTTGAACCCACAGAGACCAATGTCAATCTACCGTTATCTATTATTACGGCGTAAAGCTAAGGCTAATGGAATTAGGAAAGCTGAATGCGAATGAAATTAAATGCAAAGGAAATAAAGATAATTGGTTTAAAGAAAAAGAGGTAAAGGGATATCGGTATGCAAGGAATTAGTTATCGGGGATTCGACAGGTCGCCGGTGCTTTTTACTCTTTGCAAACACTTTTCAGGAGAAAATACTCGTTTAAAGACCTCTGCCTCACGATGGTTGTTGACTCGGGTCATAATTCTAAGGCGGAATGTACGCTCTCGCAGTCCCATTCGGGGTTAAAACTATTTTTTGAAAACAAATAGTTCTGATTTCTTTTAAAGCGTTTTCGCTGTGTTTAAAATTAATGCCTAGTTTTTACTATCTGGTTTGAATCCCAGCTTTCACATTCCGATTCGTGCCTTAATGAATTTCCCACTGTCATGGCGAAACTACTGTAAATAATTTCTCGCTGTCGCGACGAAGGTTTATTTAGAAATTAAGATTAAAAACTACGACCAGAAAGGTTGTTTGTAAAAAGGGAAAGTGCCGGTTACTACCGAATCATGTCCTACTAATTCGGTTACATACCGATAAAACTAATTTAGCTAAACATGATAATTTATGCAAACGGGAAGAAATATAAACAGCAAAATAATAAAACATACATTATGACCGAAAATAAAGTAATAATTCAATTAATAAGAACCTGTAAATCGTACTGATCTCGAATCCTTGAGTAGTCCTCCACAATGTCGGCAGGATTCTACTTTGGCGAGAATTAAAAGGTATAGGAAGAAAATACAATGTTCTGAACTAAAGGAAAATGGAAATGAAATAAAAGAAAACAATAAAACTGGAAGAAATAGCTTCGGTAGAAATCTTGGCAACACTTCGATACCTCGAATCCTCCCCCCTAAACTGTGAATCTAAGGCCTATTTATAGGAGATAATTCCTTCTTCAACTTCTAGAGATCATGGGTGAGTTATGGAGAGAATGGGAGTAACTTCCAGTAGTGGGCAGTGAGTGGAGAAAGTGTAGGAAGAAATCTTAGAGAGAGTGATCGTGGCAAAAAAAACTGATTTGAACGTTAAATGATATTTCGTCTGCGTGACACTCGTAATGGAACGTGACGGTCGTCATACGCATGACGGTCGTAATGGACCTGTGACGACCGTCATATCAGCAAAATCCATTTTTTCTGTTTTTCTTCTCTCTTTTCCTTCCATTTCTTCTTCTTTTCTTTCTTTAATCCAAATTCTCCCCAATCTGCAAAACGAAGTAAATTAATCATATAATAGAACATAAATCAAGATAAATTAATAATAGTCACAAATAAATGCATGTAAATCAAGCCAAATAAACGATATGATTTCGCGTTATCATCTGTCTGTGGAAGGAGAATCCGCTTCAACACTAAGTCACCTGCCTGAAAGCTCCGAGGGCGCACCTTTTGATCAAAAGCTTTCTTAATCCTGCTCTGATACAGACGACCATATGCAATGGAAGCCAACCTTTTTTCATCCATCAAGCTGAGTTGATTCAATATGTTCCTCACCCATTCCGCTTCGTCAAGCTTGACATCAACCAGAACTCTCAAGGAATGAATCTCGACTTCCAATGGTAGAACCGCTTCCTTACCATACACTAGCGAGAAAGGAGTTGCCCCAGTTGAAGTGCGTACCGAAGTACAATACCCGTGTAATGCAAAGGGCAGCATCTCGTGCCAATCTTTATAGGTCACAACCATCTTCTGCACGATCTTCTTGATGTTCTTATTGGCCGCTTCAACTGCGTCATTCATCTTCGGACGATAGGGGGAAGAATTGTGATGCTCAATCTTGAAACTCTGGCACAGTTCCTTCATCATCTTGTTATTCAAGTTTGAACCATTATCAGTAATGATCTGTTCGGGCACTCTGTAACGACAGATGTTGTCCTTCTTGATGAATCGAGCCACGACCTGCCTGGTGACGTTGGCATAAGAGGCTGCTTCAACCCACTTAGTGAAATAGCAAATTGCCACTAAGATGAAGCGATGTCCGTTGGATGCAGTCAGCTCTATCTTTCCGATCATATCAATGCCCCACATGGAAAAGGGCCAAGGAGACGTCATGACATTCAAAGGATTCGGCGCCACATGAATTTTATCGGCATAAATATTGGCATTTATGGCACTTCTTGGCATATTTAAAACAATCAGACTCCATGGTCAACCAATAGTAGCCTGCCCTCAACAACTTTCGAGACATCGCATGCCCCCTGCATGTGTACCAAAAGCGCCCTCGTGGACCTCTTCCATAAGAAAACCTGCTTCTTTTTCATCCACGCATCTTAACAGAATTAAGTCGAAGTTTCTCTATTAGAGTACATCATCCTTGTTCAGATAGAAATTCCCAGACAACCTCCTCAAGGTTTTCTTACCCCAGCTCGACGCCCCAGGCAGATATTCTTGATTCTTGAGAAAATTCCAGATATCATAATACCATGGCTTCCCGTGTGAAGCTTCCTCTATCGCAAAAACGAATGTTGGCCTATCAAGGCACGAGATGACGATTCTCAGAGTATCATTCCAATAGTTCACCTTATACATTGAGGATAATGTAGCCAAGGCGTCTGCCATCTGATTCTCAGCTCTTGGCATGTGATGAAACTCTACCCTTTCGAAGAAGGGGAACAACCTCCTTATGTAGTTCATATAGGGGATCAGATTAGGCTGACGAGTCTCCCACTCTCCTTTGATCTGATTGACCACCAAAGCTGAATCACCATAAATATCAAGATTCTTGATTCTCAAATCAATCGCTTCTTCAATATCCATGATACATGCTTCCTACTCAGCTTCGTTATTGGTGCAGGGAAATGCCAACCTGGCAGTAAATGGTATGTGGGACCCATGGGGAGTCGTGATGATTGCCCTAATTCCGCTGCCATAAGAATTAACAGCACCATCAAAAATCATCTTCCACTTGGAGCCTAGCTCAGGACCTTCGTCAGGTAACGGCTCATCGTAGTCTTTCATCTTCAAGAACATGATATCCTCATCAGGAAATTCAAACTTCATTGGCTGATAGTCATTAATCGATTGCTCTGCGAGATATTCTGACAGAATACTCCCCTTGATGGCCTTCTGGGAGACGTATTGAATGTCGTATTTTGTCAAAACCATCTTCCACCTGGCAATCCTTCCCGAAAGTGCTTGCTTTTCAAACACGTACTTAATCGGATCCATCTTCGAAATTAGCATGGTTGTATGGTTTAGCATGTATTGCCTTAGGCTTTTGGCAGCCCAAGCGAGTGCACATCACGTCTTTTCCAACATTGAGTATCTGGACTCATAATCTGTGAACTTTTTACTCAATTAATAAATGGCATGCTCTTTTCTTCCCGTCTCGTCGTGTTGACCGAGAAAACAACCCATGGAATTCTCAAGAACCGTTAAATACATTATTAATGGTCTTCCAGCCACTTGAGGCATCAGTATCGGAGGCTCCTGCAAATACTATTTTATTCTTTCAAACTCCCTTTGGCAATTTTCATTCCAGACCACCGCTTGATCTTTCTTTAGCAATTTAAACATTGGTTCACACGTGGCTGTGAGGTGAGATATGAACCTTGAAATGTAGTTCAATCTAGCCAAGAAACCACAAACCTCTTTCTCAGTCTTCGGTGCTAGCATTTCCTGTATAGCTTTTATTTTTGCAGGATCGACCTCGATTCCTTTTTCACTAACTATGAACCCCAGTAACTTCTTTGACCATACACCAACTTGTTCGGATTCAACCTCAACCTGAATTTGCTTAGCCTCTCAAACAGCTTCAAAAGATTCACCAGATGCTCTTCCTCCGTTTGTGACTTTGTGATCATGTCATCAACATAGACCTCAATCTCATGATGAATCATATCATGAAACATAGTCACCATTGCCCGCTGATAGATTGCCCCTGCATTCTTCAATCCAAAAGGCATTACCTTGTAGAAAAAAGTCCCCCACGGCGTGATAAAAGTTGTTTTTTCCATGTCATTAGGGGCCATCTTGATCTGGTTATATTCGGAAAAACCGTCCCTGAAGGAAAACACTGAATATTGCACGGTATTATCAACAAGTACGTCAATTTGGGGAAGCGGGAAATTATCTTTAGGGCTTGCTCTATTGAGATCACGGTAATCTACACACATCCTTACCTTACCATCCTTTTTAGGTACAGGTACGATGTTAGCGACCCAATGAGGGTAATTCGTCACGGCGACAAATCCTGCGCCCAACTGCTTCTGGACCTCTTCTTTGATTTTTACCGCCATGTCCGGTCTAGTTCGTCTCAGCTTCTGTTTCACAGGTGTACACTCTTCACAAAGAGGTAAGCGATGAACTACAATATCTATATCAAGACCAGGCATATCTTTGTATGACCAAGCAAAGACATCTCTATACTCTCGGAGCATTTCAACCAGTCTTTGTTTGACGTCACTCTGCAACGCAGCCCCTATCCTGACTTCCTTTCTGGCTTCCTCGATGCCCAAGTTGATGACCTCAATTTCCTCCCGATGAGGCAGAACAACTTTCTCTTCTTGTTTCAATAACCTGATCAGCTCTTCAGGCAGGTCTTCGTCTTCCTCAATCTCTTCTTCAGCTTGAAAGATCGGATTATCAAAGTCATATCGAGTCATAGACGAGTCTGAATCGATGGCGTCTGCAATGTGAAACCTGCAATGATGATGATTTAATGCTTAAAATGATATGCAAACAAGCATAAACCACATTGCCATTTTATTGTTAAAATAAAACAAGAAAAACAGAGATCGCAATATTTGAATGCAGGAAAAATGCCATTTGATTAATGATAAAACGAATGTTCAAACATAAAAGATAAGGCCTTTCAGACACAGACCACTATGCTCCGGGTAGAACATAGGGCTACACATAATCAAGAAAACAGGAAAATTACTCTTCACAAGTCACTTGGATAACTTCCTTGATGGTCCAGTTGTTCAAGCTCTGACCCGGAATACATGACTGGATCCATGCATCCATGTCACAATCACTATCACCTTCTTCGTCAGACACGACATTGATCTGCTCAAAAATCACCCCACCACTAGTGAATTGGACAGGTCCCTTGTAGCGCGGCGCGCTCTGTGAGGAGGAGGATGGGCTGTACCCCAGTCCGAATTTGTCCTGTTTATTAGGGATGCTCAAAACTTGCCCCCAACCCTGAGATGCTCCAGACTTCACCACTGCTTGCGCTTCCTTAAAAGACGACATAACATCCTCAGGCACACTACACACAACTAGCGCCTTCTCCTTAATCTGGACGATTGCGAAAGCTTGACACAGCGTTTTGTGAATCTCACCGCCAACCTCTACATATTTGAATAAAGACAGGTGGCTTATCATAATATCCTCTTCCCCGCATACAGTGACAATGCTACCACCCACCATATATTTCAGTTTTTGGTGTAGAGTTGACGTCACAACTCCCGCCGAATGGATCCAAGGTCGTCCCAACAAACAACTATATGTCGGCTGAATATCCATTATGTAAAACACGGCATCAAAAACTTCCAGGCCAACCTGGATTGGAAGAGTCACTTCTCTGAAAATGGACCTTCTTGTCCCATCAAATGCTCGCACAACCAAATCACTTGGGGTGCACATGACTCCCCGGGTGTCCAACTTCATCAAAGTTTTCTTGGGTAACACATTAAGTGATGACCCAGTGTCCACCAGCACATGCGACAGTACCGCCCCTCTGCATTCAACGGAGATATGCAGCGCGTGATTATGGTCTCTTCCTTTCGGCGTCAAATCAAGATCTATAAATCCCAGCCCGTTCCCAGCATTGACGTGTGCCACTACTCCTTCGAGTTGATTCACAAAAATTTCCTGTGGCACATACGCAATGTTCAGAATCCTTAACAAGGCATTCCAATGTGCCTCTGAACACAGCAGCAATGACAAGATTGAAATCTTCGACGGAGTTTGTTGCAAGTGATCTACAATCTTGTAGTCACTATTCCTGATCAAGTGCATAAACTCTTTCGCATATTTCAACAAAGTTTCTTTCTTACCACTCTGAGAGTTTTCCTCCATAACAACCTTTCCTTTTCCTTTATCTGCTTTTTCTATCCTAGCATCTGGAGGTGAAAACACCCTCTGACTTCTCGTCATTCCGCTATTTCCCACTAAATTATCGATAGACGAACTATCAAACAAAGTTCCCTTCAGCTCTTGCTTCTGACCATCGCAAAAGACCTCAACCCCATAGTTCCACGGGATGGCTTTGGTGCTTTCATAAGGCACAGGCCCGGCCTTGGTAATCACAACAGTTGCTGGCCTCGGCGGTGCAGATATGTTGATTGTTCTATAAGGGATGGAGATTGTGGCAATCTCATCCTTCTCTTCATTAATTATCTTTTCACTGTTCTCTTCACCAATTCTATCAAACTGTAGAACCCCCTCATTCATCAGACTTTGCACATGACTTTTCAGACTTTTACATCCCTCGGGATGAGCTAAACAGTCTTCACAGTCTTTTCCACAACCAGGGACCACTCCTTCCTTCAGCAACCTACTTTTCATAAAACTCAAAGGAGTTTTCAGCTTTTCAACATTCGACGCCAGATTCAGATTCTCTTTAATAATGGCGTTCACACCATCCGCTATGTGGTTAGGCATGGGATTTTGGACAACGTTGGGCGCATCATGGGTAAAGTTGATGGCTTTATTGTCAATAAGTTCTTGCACCTTATGCTTGAAGGCTTTGCAATTGTCAATATTATGACAAGGAGCGCCCGAGTGAAAATCACATCTGGCATTTGCATCGTATCCTGGAGGCGGCGTGCCAGTCAATGGTGCTAGCGTTCGTTTTTGAACCAACTGCAGTTGCATCAAATGTTGCAATAATTGAGAGTATGGCATTGGTGGTGCATCAAATTTCCTATTCATCGTCCTTCTGCGATCTTGAAACTGCCTCGACGCATAATTCTGCTGCTGTTGAGGCTGTACTGATGGGATAGCAATACTCGCAACCTGAGGTTGTTGCTAACGGTATTGTTGATGCTGATTTCTGTTTTTATTTCTGTTCTTGAAGCCTGACACCATATTTGCTTCACCTTCTCTTTTCTTATTACTGAAATTCTTTCTGCCTCCTCCAGATGAGGGTCCCTCTCCAGCCTGAATCTTTCCCAGCTTAATCCCATTTTCAACTCATTCCCCTGTAATGATCAAGTCTGAGAAGCTACCCAACATATTGCCTATCAATTTCCCATAATACACACCAGGAAATGTAGCTACAAACAAGTCGATAAGTTCTCTCTCCACCATTGGAGGTTGAACCCTTACAGCAAGTTCGCGCCACCTCTGGGCGTACTCTTTAAATCCTTCATTGTTCCGTTGCGACAGGTTTTGCAACTGTACCCTGTTTGGTGCCAAATCACTGTTATACTGATAATTTCTGACAAAAGCTTCAGCCAAGTCTCTCCAACTTCTGATGTTGACCGGTTCTAGACCCATATACCATTCCAGGGATGGACCAGAAAGACTATCCTAGAAGAAATGCATGAGCAGCTTCTCATCGTCGGAGTATGCAGACATCTTTCGATAATAAGAACAGAGATGCACCCTAGGACAGGTCGTCCCTTTATACTTATCAAAGTCTGGAACCTTGAACTTCGGAGGGATTCTCATCCCGGGGATTAATCCCAAATTTGACATGTCCAGACCCATAGAATTCTGATTCTCAAAAGACTTCATCTTCTCCTCAATCAGTTTAAACTTTCTGTCAGCTTCAATTGGTAAACCACCATCCATATCTCTCATGGAAAAGACATCATCCTGGCGATCTTCCCACTGAGGGCCAGCAGCCTCGTGCAGAGCGCATACACTTCCACCAGCAGCATTACCATTTTCGTTCGCAACACCTCCGCCCGGAGGTACAATAACAGTAGGAATACTTTGTGGAACAGACCCACCAACCAGTGGAGGAATAACACCAACTCCTCCATGCAAAATACCCTCTTTGTCGACCTATGTTATCAATGGTTGGACCATAGTTCTTAACTATTCCTGCCCACTAGCAACATTTTGCATCAGCTCCATGAATTGGGACATGCGAGCTCTGACTTCCTGCAATTCAGCCTGAACTTGATCCATCACTCTTTGCTGATTCCCCCAAGTTTAATATCTGTGGAAACTGAACTCCTCAATCCTGTTACAGAAGAAAATCAAGTAGAGTTAGGAACAAAGGCCCCGGAGAACACCTGCGATGCAAATGAAAAATGCAAGATGCAAAAATGCAGACATGTAAATACGCTTTAGCGAAATTTTCCCCTTGATTCTAGTTCCACGGGGACAAATAGGAAAATGGAGAGCCAACAGATGAGGCTAGAAAAAACTCTCATAAATAAAATGAGGCACAAAGTATCAACATACAGCACATCACCAGAGTCAACACGACCTCATCCAACAATCCTGGTGATGGTCGGAATACAACAAATACAAAAGAGACAATATGTCAAGTACGACATCGAGTCTGGAACTCTTCCAATAACTCCTTCGTGTCAGGATGATCAGGTCTGGAAATCAACCCTTGAATGAGCAACTCCCTCTTGCTGATGGTGTCTTGCAACCCTTGGGCATAATCTTCCCAAGCATTCTCCCTAAAGGCATCCTCAAGTCTAGGCCGTTTCAGATTTGCTCTCACCTTGTACTCCTCCAAGGTTGCAAGAGCTTCGCGGAGCTTATGATCGCTTTCATATTGGCGCAAGGATTCACCTGGAGCTTTCTCATTTCTGACCCGAAGCTGAGCTTTCAAACTGTCAATCTGCTGACGAAGTCGATCTTCTCTCTCTTTATTTTTAGTCAAGATAGCGTTTCATTGAGCATTAAACTTTAATATCTCCAAATATGCTCTCTCTAGCTCCTTCTTCTTATCCTTGAGAACATCACTGACAGTCTTCAAGTCTCGCTCCATTCGCTCTCTGGCACAAATCTCCGTTTGTTTCTGGGACAAGTGAGTGGCTTGATTCTTTTCACTTCTCAACTGGATGATCTCCCTCTCCAATTCTTCATTCGCTTTGCGCAATTTTTCCTTTTCAGCCCACAGTTGATTGTATTTCTGCACCTCAACTATCGTTGGTTCTTCGACCACCAAAGGATACCAAGGTTCTCTAACTGGAAATGGCAGCAATAACCTCTCAACTCTCTCTAGGATCCTACCACGTACGGTCCATAAGCCTTGTAATCGCTCTTGCCCAAATAAAGCTTTCCTCTCTAATGGATGATATTCCAGGCCTATTGCAAACAGGTCACTGTAATGGTATCAGGAAAACCCGTGAAGTACAGAGATTCCTGTACTTCCTCCTCCTTCGGGGGTTCTCTTAACCAAAGGAACATTGGGGAAATCCCCACAGCTGTAGACAATCTCCATATCCAAGAGATCTCTATCGAACCACACAATATTCTCAGAAATTAAGCCCATAAGCCTTTTCGACCAATCAACAATATTTTCCACATCAACAAAAGATCTGGACTTAGGCAGATGTGAAATAAACCATCTATATAGCAGCGGTGCACAATAGAAGACATTCTTCCCTCGCTTGTTCTCATTCTTGTAATGCGTAGAATGATAGACATCACCTAAAAGAGTTGGCACAGGATTCTTGGAAGCAAAGATGTGGAAAGCCTCCAAATCAACAAAGTCAGGTATATTGGGGAACAATACTATCCCATAGATGCAGAGCGCCAAGATAGCATTGAAGACATTCCAACATCCTTCCTTTGCAAAGTGTTGAGCCCTACTTACTAAGAATGGCAATGGGAAACCAGGCACTCCATTCCTCCGTACCATTTTTCCATCTAGCTCAGAGACACCCAAGTGAAGAGCATTGGCTATTTTGGTCAGATTGGGCTCTTCTTCAGAATGCACAAAAGGCATCTCTTCCAAGACTGGGACTTCCAGCAACTGAGCAAATTCTTCCAAAGTAGGCAACAGAACATATCCAGGGAATGTGAAACAGCGCAATTGGGGATCATAAAATTGTAGCAGCGTGTGGATACCTTCCAACTCATACTTAGAGATCTTGCAGACAAGGCTTAGAATCCTCTCGTACTCTCTTTTGAAATCTTCCATAACTTCCTGCTTCACTACAGAGATAAGACCAACCAAAGGTTTCACATCGGGTATAGGGAACTTGTAAATGATGGCCTTCTTAAGATCATGCTCCATGCTGACAGAGGATTAGACTACTAGAATTAAGGAGGAAATATGCACCTGAAACACAAATCATGTCAATGTTAAAATGCAAATGAGTATGCAAATGTAACAGGGGATCAAGATTATTATGCTGTTGACTGAGATGAACCAGCGCTTCGCTTCGGCGAGAAAATAACACATCACTGATATAAGGAACCCACTGTATCCAGGATCAAAAGTTCACACTGACGAGAAAACTGGGTAAGTTGAAGGTCAAGGTTTCCTGCATAACCCTCCCCACTCACAGGTATGAACCTATCTCTGACAAGGTCCGGCATCCTATGCGGTCGTCAGTGTCACAGACTTTCGAGAAACGATGATACATTCACCATCTCTGGTTTGGCATCATAGTCAAATGAAGCGGCCTCACTTAGCTGACTCCCAAATGATCGGTCTCCAGAGTCGACAGCTTTCAGATCCAACACCCCCTCCTGACCAATGCACAGGATATTCTCAAGCCTGGGTTTTGGCTTATCACTCAATGGAACATTCCCACCCAACAGCACAGCAATCTGATATAAAGTGCTGAAAGTAAAATGCAAATGCAATATTGTACAAATGCAACACATATACACATATATACACACCCAAAGATAAACACACAAGTGCTAGGATTGACTCGCATAGGGGATGGGAAGTATCCCGAGCAGAGTCGCCAGCTGTCACTACTACAAAAAAGGTCGGCGGAAGACAGAAGAGTCGTCATCGTTCGTTATTTATCCCAAAGAGAGGGAAAGGAAACGATCAGAGAACACCTACGAAAAGGGGAAAAGACAGGTCATCGCAACCAAATCTTGGGTTTGGGAGTCGGTTACGCAAGGGGAAGGTATGAGCACCCCTCACGTCCGTTGTATTCAACGGGATCGATGCTTATTGTCCATCTAAAAGGGTATAATCTATCTAAACTATAGGCTCAAAGGGACAAAAGAAAAGAAAAGAGACTCGATAGAGCATCGCTGCTCTATGCCTACGTACTCCCTCGTGCAATGGGAAAGTCAGAGTCAACGTAGTTCGGAAAACTACAGGTGAAGGTGGGGAAGGTTGTTCGCCAAGACTTCGTCGTCTTGTGCCTACGTATCCTCGTCTAGTACAAGAAATTAGAGCAAACATAGTTCGGGCTAACACGACCACAGGCTGGTTCAAGTGTTTTAACGAGTAGGGTTAAATCTTCGTTCTAGCAGTTAGGGACGATGCCTATTTGCGGTAGAACCAAGAGTTAACACACTCTTTCTGAAAATGATTTTTAATTAATCCCGAAGGATAAAAAGGTTTGATGTTTTGTTTTGTGTTTTTTTAAAGAAGAAGTGAGTTGAGTTAAGTTTGTAACTCATGTTGCACTAAAGACTATGACTTGAGAGCGAATGCGTCGTATATCGCCTAAAGAGCATATGTTAAACACTCTAGACGGTATGAGAGGAGGCCCACCATCCATCATTTCCAAAATACTTAAGGCTCATAGCGTACAACACTTGTTATCCTTTATTAGGTGTTTTAAGATGTTAGGAGATGAGAAGAGAAGACACACGGGAGGTCTAAAGGGAAACTAAAGAATCCTAATGTTATCATGCAAAATGGTCCTAAAGTTGGGATTGAAAGGGGAAAATCTACCCTAATGTTAGCATGCTTGGATTGAACACCTAATGTCTCTCCTACTCCCATCCTAAACGGAGGGACTAGGAATCCTAAGGGATCATGGCAAAAGACCAAGAAAACACTCAATGATTCAATCACAAAATGAAGATGAAAATGACTTAAACAAGTCCATGCAATAAGGGATGCAAACATGAAATGCAAAAACAAATGCCAGAAGGATGAGATGAAATGGGAGAAGTGAACTCCTACAACATCAACCATCAATCATCAAAGAAAAATGGGAGGAAAAAAAAGTGTGGGACAGTGGCCACCACAAGCACATCTCCACCAAGCAATTCTTGAAATGCAAGCAAAGGAAACAAACACTCGTCACTTGAACAACATCCATAAGGTATGCATTCAAGTGGAAACCGAACCACGCGTGTCGAATAATCAAGATTAAATGAACACGAACATTGAAATACGTCCAAAACAGCCCACACAAATGCATCATATCAATCCATGATGATTCAAAGTGAGAGGACATCAAAACATGCTTGAAAACAAACAAAAATGGCATTATGGTTCAGTGTTAATCGGTTAACACTATTGGTTAACCGATTAACCACTTAAAAAATTTTGAAATTTACACTGGTTAATCGATTAACCAGTTTGTACTGCAACTGGTTAACCGATTAACACTGTATCAGAAGCAGAAAAACAACAGCTGAAAAGCACTTTCAACAATTAATCACTTATGCAATAATCCCAATGATCATATAATCAATTATGCACGAAATTAACCAGAAAACAGTGATACAACAACATGTAAACACATTTAAACCTAAGATCACAGATCACATAGATCAAAATCAACCAAATCAATCAAAAATGAAGATCAACATGATGATTATGCAAATAAGCTCAAAAACAGAATCGGTTCTAGAATTTCCAACCTACAAAGTGGAGATTTGCTTTGGTGAGTGTTGATTCACTTCAAATGAGTAGATCCAAGCAAGAAACCCGGATATTCTTCAAGATCCAAGTGTTTTCTTGTTGTAGGAGTGAAGATCCACCAAAATCAAGCAAAAATAATCCAAATAAGCTCTTCCAAGTTCATATCCAAATTCACACGAAAATTGAAGGAAGAATTGAAGATAATGGAGATGGAGGATGGAGGTTTAGCTCTAGAATTCAATGATTCCAATGAAGAATCAAAGAACTCAAGCAAAAAGAGCTTTAATGGAGGTTTTGGGAGTGAAAGAGTTGAGAGAAAATTGAGAGAATTAGAGTGAGATCTGAAAATAAGGTGAAATTATGAGGATTGATTGTGTGAGATTTGGAGCAAATTCATTTAAATATGCTCTAGGTTTGGGATCCAAATGTGGTTTGGAGTGTGGTTATGAAAATTGGAATGGGATTAGGAATGAGAATTTGGAGGGAATTTGAATTAATTTTGAAACTAATCAAAATTCAAAGTGGTTCTAGATCCTTCTTCTAATGTAAAATCAAATTCCAAGTGATCAAAATGGACTCCAAAGTAGCTGCCTTTGAAAACTCACGTGCAGAAGCAAAATTTGCCTTGGTTAATCGCTTAACCATTTGGGTTAATTGATTAACACCTTTGAAAATTCAAATCTGTCCTGATTTTGCATTGGTTAACCATATTGGTTAATCGGTTAACACCTCAAAAATTTGAATTTTGGCGCCTTTTGGAGGGAAAGGTGCACATTTGCCCATTTTCACCCGTTCTAAGCCCTGTTCAGCCTCTGAAACTTGCCCTTGAATATTATAACCGTGAAAATGCTTGAGATAGCTTGAGTGTTGTCTCCTGAGCTGAAAATATCCTACAAAACCAAATCAAATCGACCGCTCGATCGCCGGGTAAAATAAATGTTGAAACCCCTGAGGCTTGTTGTTCAGTCTCTTGCACTAAAAGCAAAGCTGGGACACAGAAAAACCTTGATCCCCTGCCTCAAGAACAAATGCTATGATATACAGAAATGCGAAAAATGAAATGAAATATAAGCCAAATACAAGAAATGGTTGGTCAAATTTTGGGGGACAACAATAGTGCCTACAAGACAAACAAATATAGGCTACCTCTATTTGAAGTTGTTGGCATGACATCAACCGAGTTGACTTTTGTTGTCGCATTTGCATATATGGAGCCGAGCAGACTGAGAACTTTTGTTGGCTGTTGGATAAGCTTAAACAATTGTTTATGAAGAAATATTTGTGTCCACAAGTGATTTTGATAGATAGAGATTTTTTAGAGCATGGATTAATCGAGTGCTACATTTGGGTAACACCACGACTAATCGGTATGTATGTTTGTATTAATATTTTTTACTATGTATTTATTTTTAGTATTATTAAATTTTATTTTTTAGTATTTTTAATATGTATTATTTTTAGGGTTGAGTCTGCTCATTGGAAGTTAAAGTATATGTTAGGGAACAGTATAGGTGGCATGGTCAAATGTTGGGAGACTATGAATAACAACTTCAAGTTACAACTGGGCAACAATAGGGGTTCTTTTTTATTAAAAAAAGATTTTATAAAGTTGAGCACGCACAAATAAGTCCATTTTATGGTAATCTGTGTGGTTCATTGTCTTGATCTAATTTAAGACGCATTGCTGAAGAGTTATTGAGAGTTGATTATGTTGGAACTAATGGGAAAATATGTGGTTGTACTCTTAGAACATCCTATGGGTTACCATGTGCTTGTGAGTCTAGAAGATACATACTTGATGGTATACCGATACCAATAGATGTTGTTCATATTCATTGGAGGAAACTAAGTATGGAAGTTGAGTTGGAGGTAGATGTAGATGATGGATTAGAGGTGGATATGAGTAGTGCAATACATGTATTGTAGAAAAGGTTTAGGTCACTAGATGTTGTTGGGAAAAAGGGCATCAAAAAGTAGGGTTTGTGAACTTGCCTACCCCATAATGACTTCATTGTGTCCATCACCTGAGAAGTTAAAAACCAAATGGGGGTGAACAAGAAAGGGAAAAAACAAGTAGGATATGATGTTTATAGGGACCTTTCGTATCATGATTATGTTGATCAAGCATCTCAATCTTCACAGAGGTAGTCTCAACCATCACATGCTTTGAAGAAGTTGAAATCATCAAAGAAGCAATTCATTCTTCAATTTCCTAATCATTTGTTAGGAAAGTATGGAAGAGCTATGTCACCCCACTTCAGACACCCCATATATAAACATAACTCATCAAACTGACGATATACGCTATGATCCTCGAATGGGCACCATATGACATCGACAGGTGTCAGCTCGTCCAAAATAGATCGCAAGTCATCCACCTTCAGGACTCCTTGCTTATAGAACTATCTCATTGCTCAAGGAAGACCACAATTATCAGTTGGTTTCCAATTCTCTCCTCTTTTTTCAAGTGTTGGAAAATACTCGTGAGTCCAGCATTGTTACAAAATTAGTACTCTTAATTAGCTAAATAAAATTAATTAAAACATAATAAAATACGTAGATTAAATTAATATACTAAATAAAATTAATTAACACATAACAAACTAAATTAAAATAAATACCTATAAAAGAGTAGGATATCCACCAAGCTACTTGCAACTGAACATAGAAGCATCTACGAGATGTTTGCAAAGGATAACCAATGCAACTGCTCCCCAATTGTATCCCAAACATCTATCTAAGCCTGTAAATAGTAAGAAGTATCGTGACTCGATAAGTGTAAAGGTCTTGCAAGCAAAAATTATGAAACCCACCAACATCAGCAAATATGCTCTAGTCGCACATACCCATCTAGAAGCAGCTCTATGCTCTTTGACTAAATCGTATAACCACTCCAACTTATAGTAAGAACCCCTGCAGCTACTGACATGTTCTTGTGCCTTACTCTGTGACACTCCTGAGTACTCAATAACAAGTTCAACAGTAACCTCTTTAGTGATATCTTGAGAGCACCAGAACACTCCGCTGATGGGCAAGTAAAGCAAACAAGAGACATCATCCAGAGTAATGCTCATCTATCTATAAGGCATGTGAAATGGAGATGTCTTTAGATGCCATCTATCTGCAAATATGGATATCAGGTTTGTGTCTATCTTTGACAAACTTGTTCTCTGGAGTGAAGGTAGACCAGACCTATAATTCCAACTCTCCATCTTTTTTTGGATGAGTTTGTGGAACCCTCGATGTCAGCTTCAGCCAATGTCCAGCAATGTTCAACTCTTTCTTCGGACCTCTCTCCTGAAAATAATTAAAAGTACACATATTATAAAACACAACATTAAAAATTCAAATATTATTCAATATAAAATACACGTCTTTTACTTACCTCGCCGAACCATAAATGTCCATCAATATGTTGTTCGTACATTTACTAAAAGAGACATATCGTACGACCCTCCTGGAAAGCCAACTGGTTGTGTTGCGGATAGAGATGCACCAATATAGTCTTCCTCACCAGCCAACCTCGATGGAATGCCCCGTCCTAAACCATAATTTGGATCTTACCGTCCTTGCCTCGTGTCTGCGCCACTGTCAAAATAAAATATAAAAAATATGTTAAAAAAATTATTAAAAATAGGAACCAAAACATATTTTTAAGGAGTTCCGCTATGAAAAAAATTCCAATAATCGAAACACTTTTGAGAATACTTTCGATCAACATATGGTCAAATCATAAGACAACTCAAATGTGTTCTGGTGTATAAACTGAAAACTATAGGACTTTTTCACTGAGTTCCGGTTAACTTGTAAAACCATTATTGAATATGTTCTGGTATTAAAACTGTGAACCGGATATGAATTTCTGGTATACCAGAAATTTAAGAATTTTTGGTATTGTTCAAAATATTCCAGAAATTTGGAATTTTCGTGGTGATACCGGAAATTTCAACATAAATGAAATTTTCAGTAATTTCATTTTTATGATTTTTTGAATGCTGGAATTTTACCGACAGTTTTGTATGGTTGTGATTGCACCGACAGTTTGTGTGGTCCATAATAGATTCAAAGTTGTATAAATAGGGGTCACATGTTGCTGATAAACACAACTCAAAAAATGCCTCTTCCTCAAATTTTGATTAAGGCATTGTCGCTACTGCGAAAATCGGCGCCGGCTGAACAGAAGAGTCGCCACCGTGCGTTATTTATCCCAAAGGAGGGAAAGGAAACGCTCAGAGTAAACCTACCGCAAAGACGGGAAAGGAATGGTCATCGCAACCAAATCCTGGATTCGGGAGTCGGTTACGCAAGGGGAAGGTATTAGCACCCCTCACGTCCTTCGTACTCGACGGGATCCGTGCTTGTTTTCTGGTACGGATTGTTATTCTATCTATTCTACAGGTCAAGGGTTAAAAGAAAATAAAATGACTCGGCAAAGTATCGCACTTTATGCCTACGTATTCCCGTCTGGAACGAGAAATCAGAGTCAACGTAGTTCGCCTACCTACGGGAAAGGAGGGGAAGGTTGCTCGCTAGGATATCGCATCCTATGCCTACGTACTTTCATACAGCATGAAAGATCAGAGCAAACGTAGTTCGGGCCACGTACGACACAAGTTTGTCTTGATTGTTTTTTATCCTTCTGAAAAAGGTTTTCTCCTGATTACGGGTCCAAGCGGACAAAAATGACTCTTTAGATTGGTTTACAGTCTTTTACGCAAGAACTGTCTGTTATTGATGTTTAACCTCTTATTGTATTTTTGATTGATTTTGAGATAGAAGAGAAAGAACTCTAAAACCTAGGGTTAAAATGGGAATCAAAATTATCCTAACATTGTCATGCGTGGATGAAAGCCTAATGTCTGTCATATTTCTCTCTTGCGCAGAGAGAAACAGAGATCCTAAGGGATAAACGGAAAAGCAACAGCATATATACAGTAAAGCAGTAAAATGCATGAATGCAACAGTACAAGCGAGGCAAGGTATTCCCACTCAACCTCGAACCTAGAAAACAATAGGCAAAGTGAAACAACTTCACCTCAACCCTATGGGAAAATTAACAAGCAATACAGTAAAGAAAATAAAACCCCAAAAACCCAGCCCTGACAGCACACCGGCTCCAGTTGAACTTCCAAAATCAAACTCCAATGGTACCCAAGACACAACAAGATTCTATCTCCAAGAAATCACCCAAGCTCAAGCAAGCACAGAATCTTACCCAGTTGACAGCATCAGACAGCAGATAGCCCCAAACGGCAGTAAACCCTAGCTTTAACAGTTGCACAGCTTTGACATGAACAATCTTAATCTTTGTCAATCTTTGATCTTCACCTCTATCTTCAATGGCTTCTTTCTTCAAGGCAAGCTCTCCAGCAAAGAATTGATTTTATCAGAAGAAATTGAATGTCAAACAGTTCATTGACGACCAAAGGAAGTCTATGAATAGCTGACATTGTAACAGAGTGGTTCTCTCAAAGTTCTACCTCTAAGGTAAGGCCACTTATCCCTCATAAGGAGGGAGGTGAATACCATAGAGGGACTTTATGTCACAGAGAGGAATGGAAGCAAAGGAAGCTATCCATGTCTATGAAAGAATTTGGTCTATTCTAAGGCTCTGCCTATTTTCTCCTATTTCTCCTAAGTCTTCAATCAGCATCTAGCTCAAGCAATCCTCATGCATCAACCTTGATCTTTGTATTAAATCTTCTCCATTGATTATTCATGCTTCCATAAGCCCAAGCCAAGCCCACACCC
The DNA here is from genome assembly GCA_963859935.3 of Lathyrus sativus. Classification (NCBI taxonomy): domain Eukaryota; kingdom Viridiplantae; phylum Streptophyta; class Magnoliopsida; order Fabales; family Fabaceae; genus Lathyrus; species Lathyrus sativus. Next base: position 534,026,063 of record OZ012741.1, read on the forward strand.
CAAAGAAAAACCAAAAGCCCAAGCAAGCAACGAAAACCCCAAATGGGAACACCAAACAATCACACAATTTGCAAAATATACTAAAAATAGCAAAATAGTATGTAAAATTCTAGGATTTATTCTAAGGGTATTTCTATATCTACCCTACATACCCTATATGTCCCATAACCTAAATCATGCTAAAAACCCCAAAAATAAAAGGGTAGAATGCACCTATGTTGAGTTTGAACCCTAATTATACTAACCTAATGTTTTCTAATCAAAACTAATCAAAATTAATCCACAAAAAGGTGGAATAAATCCAGGGGGAACTTAATGTTCTAATCTAACTACCACAAAAAGAATGGAATCAAAATACAAATTTAAATGACTAAACGAAATTCATCAAAATGTATGTATGAACAAAATGAAAATAAAAGCAATTAAAATGTAAAAATCACCATAAATGGAAAAAAGCCTAAAATACTATTTTTATTTTCTCAGAATTTTCTTGAAACAATTATTGAAATGGGGAAAAAGTCCCATGTTAAAAAGATCATTTTTGAATTTTTTATGAATTATTTTGTAAACTAAACAAATGAAGAAAATTAAAACAATTCAATTAAAATTGACATATACAGGGGGGTGGCGAAAGCAGTTTATTATAGTTCAGAATTAACATTGGGCCCAGGAGGGGGTGCAGTTAACACTGCGCTGGGCCCAGTCTGCTCAGAAAAACACACACAAAAGAAAAAAAACCAGGGGGGTGAATATCAACAAATTCGCCTTGGTATTCCTACTGGGCCCCAAACTGGGGGAGTGGATAGCAATTGGGTTAGGCCCATGCGAAATTTCCACTCCATGGGAGGGGTGCCATTGGAAAATACGGGAGTACATTCAGCACATTATGCAATTGGGCTTAAGGCCCGAGGTTCATTACAATCCATCATCAACAAAGATCAGAAACCTAAAAACTACTCTCATTCTCCAATCCATTGGTACTGTTCACTTCCTTCAAACTCGAAACCCTAGCGCTGTCGCTATGCTCCTCATCCATCAAACCTACAGAATTCTTCACCCAAACTCCACCACGTTCACCCATCCAAAACTTTACCCCTCACACCTTAGTTCAGATCACTCTTAATTCAAACTCGTCTCATAAAATCTTAACCTAACAATCACAAAACCTGAATCTTCATCTACCTATGAACGCTTATGAGTTAAAGAAAGAAGAAAAACCTGGATAATCGGACGAAGATGGAGGCTCTTGGAGGAGTTTCTTGAAGATGGAGGCGCCGGGAAGACTTGGAAGAACCTGGAGACGAGCGATGACGAATGTTGATGATGAACACCGAAGGTTCTTGGACGGAGGATCTTCAAGCGAAAATCAGAATCTGGAGAATGCAGGAGGATCTATGAAGATCCTTGGAGATCTTCTGGAGAAATGGATGAACAACGATGAAGTTGATGAAGTTCTCTGAGGAAAACGATGAAGATTTTCTGGACTCCGATTGAAGATCTGAAGGTGCATGAGCGAATCTGGAGATGACGGTCGAAGAACACATCCAAGGTCTTGAATCACGTTTGAAGACCACAGTTAGAGATCTTGGAGAAACGGTTGATGAAAATTCTGGCGATGAGGTTGATGAACGATGAATGAATCTGGAAAAAAAAATCCGTTGAAGGTTGTTGAATGCTCTTGAGGAAAGAAGATTTCTGGAAAAAAATGTGGTGGAGATTATGATGAAGTTGGATCGGAGAAGATGAAGATTGGAAGGGTTTTCTAGGTTTTTTGCAGATTCCGGCGACAGTTGCGGTGGTCGCCGGCGAGCAGTTGTGGTGGCTACCGGACTTGCATGGCCGGCGGGGGTGTTTCCGGTGAGAGCTGAGGAGGGGCCAAGTGGCAGAGGGTGAACGATAGTGAGCCACGTTGTTGTACCCCAAAATTTGACCAATATTTATTTACCCATCAAGTGTTTGAAGGTTGATGCCTTCATCAGAAAGTTCAAGAGATCCTCAGAGAATTGATTGAAACCAGAGTTGTGTGCCTCATAGCTTGAGAGTTGTGGGAGCTCCTCAGATGATTCTGAGACTTTGAGAATGAACTTGAAGCTTTTAGAGAGTTTAGGAGATGTCTTGAAGGTCATCATGAAGCCCAGAGAGGTCATTATGCAAGAATTCAGAAGATTCAGCCATGAATGGTAGAATTAGGGTTTTGACTGAGTCAACCCTAGGTCAACTGAAGATTTGGAGAAGGTTGAGACCTAATCCAAGAGCCATGAGATCATGGAGTGATATATTGAGATGTTATAAGGATGATTCCTAGACCAACTCATCATGATTGAGGAGTTTGAGAAGTTTTAAGCTAGGGTTTCTAAGGATGGACAGTGTAAAAACCCTAGTTTGATCCCTATCTTCCAGGCAGTTTTAGCTCAAGATGTGATTGTTATATAATCTTCCCCACAACATGAATGTTGTAGAGCTTGTTCTTAGCTTTGATTTGAGTGGTAGAAGTCCTTGATAGGATTTGCAGAGCTCAAGTTATGGTTTTGACAAATTACAGGTCATCTGAGGTAAGTGAATCTGGGTCCTTGAAAGTCACCCAACTTGCAGACAACTTTTTCCCTAGTAGGATGATTCCTATGATCTCTTGGTCAACATGAATGTTGAAGAGAATCTTCTTAGATTTCTAGATAGTACTATAAGTCCTTGATAGGATTTGTAGAACTCAACTTATGGTTTGAACAAGACAAGGGTATTTTGGTCATTTGGTGATTATAGGTCATTTTAAGCAAAGGCCATATCTCCTATTTCCAAGCCTCAAATGAAAAAACTCAAAACATAAAAGTTGTTCAAAATGGCATTTTAAGCCTATAAAAGTGGTCATGAGTTGTTGGAAAAGCTTGTAGCAAGGATTGACAAGAATGGGTGAAAATGACCTAAAAATGAGACATAACTCAAATAAGTTCAAGTTGGAAAATGGTTTGAGAGATCTACAAATACAAAATAGGTCATCCAATATGTCATTTTGAATCCAAACATCATTTTAAAAACAATGGTTTAAACACATTTTTTAATTGAGGCCTAGAAATTGGACTTGCTTTGTAATCATGTGACTTGCATCATAAGGCAACTATGAGAAACTTCACACAAGGCAAGGAAATGCTTGTTTTTTGCACATTCCATCTCAATATCTCACAAGGGGAGATTTTGGCACCAAAACAAAGCCTTAATGCATGAGATGAGATTATTCCAATATGTCTTCAAGTGAGATTTTCCATGAACTTTCTAGCACTTTCTAGATGAATCTAGATTCTTCTATTGACTGTTATATATTGAGGAGCTCACAATGAGATTAAGGGTTGGTGAATTCATTGGTGAAGAGTGAGGGAGAAAGGAGCATTCAAGGTTTTCTTCAAACACAAGCAAAGCCACGGATGCATCTCTAGAGGCTTTATTCATCACAACTCTTGCAAACAGAAAGCTATACTTCATTAGAGGATCATCCTGAAGCAAGATCAAGCTCTGAAACCATCCCTAACTGCACCTGCCATAACCATTTGACAGGTTGGTGATTCTCCTCATACCACCTTATTTATGCATTTCCTGTTAGGTTTCTAGGTGTAGAATGAACATGTTAGGATAGGTGATTAATTTCTGAGGAGTAGAGAAAGTTCTATGAAGTTCCATGGCAGGTCACATTTTCTTTAAAATCCAAGAATGGGTTGTTCAGTGAGTGTTAGCACACGTGTTATGGTTTAGAATGATTAGGGTAATATGAGGAACAAGATAGTACCCTTAGACTTGAGTTCCATTAAGGTTGATCTCAGAGAAAAATGGTGGATCTAGAACTTTCATGTTCTCTGTTTGCGAGTTATAGGAGGTCTTAGGGAAAACCAAGACCATGGTTACAATCTTGGAAGAAAATGGCATGATTTTGGTCTTTGAATTGTGTGTTTTCATTGAGTGAGCAGAGAGAACGAGGATGAAGAATTCGTGTGCATGGAACACGTGAAACCTGAAACCCTAGGTCCAATTGGGACGATGACTCACAGCCGTTGGATCATCCCAATTCAATTGACCTTTTAAACCCATCGTGCGGTCCCGATTCAAATGAGGAAACGGAGGGAAAGTCTAAAGTGAAACGCGGCGTTTCACTAAAGACTCGGTCCTGGGCCTAACCAAATGTTGCTACTCTCACCCCCCCCCCCCCCCCCCCCACCAGCGAGCCCAATGGAAATGCACTGCAAACTATTGCTAACTGCACCGCTCCTTTCTTCTTTTTATTTTTATTTTTTAATCCATTTTCTGAAATGACATGGGCCCTGCGCTTTCGCTACTTACACCTCCCATTCCCTGGCCCATCAATAAGTGAACTAGGCGCCATTACTTGTTACACCCCCTCTCCCATTTAATTCAATTCTTTGATTTTTATTTCTTTTAATTTTTCTTGTATCTTATAAAATTCATAAATAATAGAAAAATTAACACTTTTCATTTCTTGTTTTTCCTATAGGTTTATATTCCTGTCTAGAAAATTAATAAAAATAAAAATTCCATTTTATTTTTAGTTTAGTATTTTTAGAATATTATTCTTTTAAATAGCTTTTTAATAGTTTTAAGTAGATACTCAATTTTGTAGAATTTAGTTTAGGACCTTCCCTTAATCTTTTTGATTCATTCTTTTTAGTATGATTAGATATGGAATCATAGTTCCCTCTAGATTTATTTCATGATTTTTAGGTTAAAATTTGAGTAGATTGTTTAGGCTAGCATTAGCATAACAAATTAGGGTTTTAAGAATGCATAGGTGAAGTAAATCATTTTCTTTTAGGAGTTTTGACTTGATTTTTGGGTATGAGACTATAGGGCTATTATGGGTAGGTGTAATAGACCCTTGTGAATAAGCATTAGATTTTTCCCCCTTTCTTTAGTATTTTCAAAGTATTTTCTGAATAGGACTGTTTGTGTGGCATGTTTTGTGTTGATTGTCTATCTTTGGGGAATTGTTGTGGGGCTTGGTTTGCTTCGAGGACCTTGTTGAAGGAGCATGATGAAGGAGAAGATTGAAGATCAAGACCCAGAGGTTGAGAGGATTGGAGGATGCATGGATTGAGTTCCTAGTCTAAGAGCTTGTTCTCTGTTTGTGAGGTTTGAGATCCTGAAGATTGAGGGAAATTCATGGTACTTTCCTGAGGAAGGCACTATGGATGTCTTTCATTCTTTCTTCTCACCTCTTTCTCAAGTATCCAATGATGTTGGAGCCTTCATGTGAGTTTAGTTTCTCCTGAGGAGGAATGTAAACCGATCACAGTTGTTGAGCCACATGGGATACGATTCCTAAGTGGAAGCCCCCTAGTACTTTCCTGAGGAAGGCACTATGGGTCTGTTCACTTAGTTCCCTTAGTTCATGTAGGATTTCTCAAGTATCCAATGATGTTGGAGCCTTCATGTGAGTTTAGTTTCTCCTGAGGAGGAATGTAAACTGATCACAGTTGTTGAGCCACATGGGATATGATTCCTGAGTATAAGCCTCCTAGTGCTCTCCTGAGGAAGGCACTATGAGTCTGCCTACTTAGCTCTCTTTCTTTGGTAAGCTTGTTTTGAAGCTTGAAGACTGGGATTGATTTTTCTTGCGTAGGGTTTTGCTTTAGGGCTTTGCTTAGAGATTTGATTAGGGTTTTGTTTTAGGGTTAGGATCAGGGAGATTAGACGTAAATAATTTCTTTCTCAAGCATGGATGGCATTTCATTTCTTTTATCTGTATGATTGCAGTTTACTGTTTATTGCTTGATAGCATGTTGTTTTTCAGTATGATTACTGTTATTTCATGACTGGCTTGAGGTCGAGACGAGCTTGTGGAGGCTGAAGCCCCACACACATTTCCTCCCTCACTTGCATTGCATGCATTTTACTGTTAAGCTGATGCTTTGTCTGCTTTGGTGTATCATTGACATGATCCCTTAGGACTCTCATTTCCTTTGATAAGGATTTGATGATAGACTTTTAGGTTGAAACCTATGCATGACAACTTCTAGGAGTTCCCCGTTCAAACCTCAACCATAGGATGAATCCATGGCATGATAACAGTAGGACTTGATAGTCTCCCTCCTAGTTGGGCCTGTTCTCTTCTCATCTCAAAACAGTTTAAGATACAGTAATCATGAATGATTTCTTTCGTACGTTACGAGCCTTGAGCTATCTGAGAAAGGATTGCGGGAGAGTTTCTTTTCCACAGTCTGGATGTTTAGTATGGTACCCTTTGGGTGACATGCGACGCATTCACTCTCAGGTCATAGTCTCTAGTGCGGTTGAAATCGCAAACACAATAAAAAACACTTCTTTCAAAACAGGAAATAAACCGTAGTTTCCCGAACTACGTAAGCTCTGATCTCTCATACCTGTTGAGAGTACGTAGGCACAAGATGGCGAAGTCTTGGCGAGCTACCTTCCCCCATAACCCTTCGTAGGCCGAACTACGTTGACTCTGATTTCTCGTTCTCTGATGAGAATACGTAGGCATAAAGTGCGACGCTTTGCCGAGTCATTTTCTTTTCTTTTCAGCCAGCCTTGATAGGTAGATAGAATAAAACCAACCCGTCCAAGTAAACAAACAAGCGTGGATCCCGTCGAGTACGACGGACGTGAGGGGTGTTAATACCTTCCCCTTGCATAACCGACTCCCGAACCCAGACAATGGTTGCGACGACCTTGTCTTACCCTTTTTCGTCAGGTTTTTCCGATCGTTTCCTTTCCCGCTCTGAGGGATAAATAACGAAAGGTGGCGACTCTTCTGTCATGCCGGCACCTTATTTTTGCGCAAGCGACAGCTGGCGACTCTGCTGGGGACTTCTGATGGTTCCCTATGCGAGTCTCGCCTTGGATTTTCTTCCTAGCTGTCTGGGTCATCCCCAGCAGCTGGCGACTCTACTGGGGAACGAACCCAGAATCTCTGGTTCCCTGGTTCCCTATGCGAGTCAATCCTACCGTTTGTGTGTTTACTTGTTGGGTTGCGTTTATTTATCGTATTTTTACTTCTCGCACTTTATTTCCCGCAGTTTATTTTCAGTATAATATGATTATTTGTGCTGTTGTGGGATGGGAGTTCTGATGAGCGAGAAGCCAGACCCAGGCTTGAGTGCACTATAGACTTAGAGTGGAAATTAGTGGGCGCGTGCTTGCTTTGCAGGCACTAGTGTCTCATGAAATCCACGCTCAGACGAGGTTCATCCGGTTGGCTTCTTTTTCAACCCTTTGGGTTGAGGGGGTTGCTGGTTTGGTGGATTGTCGACTCTGGGGACCGATCATTTGTGATTCAGCTAAGTGAGGCCGCTTCATGAGCTGGTGATGCCACACCTTCTGGGTATCGTATCACCCCTCTTGAATGTCTGTGACGCTGATGAACGCATAGGATGCCGTACCTTGAGTCAGTTTAGGTCCATACCTGTGAGCGGGTTGGGTTTATTGCAGGAAACTTTGACCTTCAGACCACCTGGTTTTCTTGACAGTGAATCAGTTATGTTGGTACCAGGGTTTCTCAGTTGCAGATTTGTCTGTTCTTGATAGAGCAGGTTTTGATCAGAGGATCTTATCATCAGGTGTAGGTCTGTTCTTGATAGAGCAGGTTTGATCAGAGTATTGTCATCAGTTGTTTGTTCTTGATAGAGCAGTTTTGGGGTCTGAAGATCTCATCAGCAGATGTTGTTTGTTCTTGATAGGGCAGATTTTGAGTGGGGTCTGAAGATCTCATCAGCAGATGTTGTTTGTTCTTGATAGGGCAGATTTTGAGTGGGGTCTGAAGATCTCATCATCAGCTGTATGTTTGTTCTTGATAGGGCAGATTTTTGATTTGGGGTCTGAAGACTTCATCAGCAGATGGTTCTTGATCGTACATCCGGGGTCCTTATTATCAGACATTTGTTCTAGACAGAGTAGAATTTTGATCTTATGTATATGGTCCTATCAGAAGGTCATTCTTAGCAGAACATATTAGTGGTCTTACGCCAGGGTTTTCTTCTCGTCAGTAATTGTTGATACAGAATCTCCACAGCAGTTACCCGGATATATTGTTGCATGACTGCATTTTGCATTAGCCCGCATATTCATGTTTGCATTCCATTAGCATGTGTCTGTGCTGCAGGCGCGTTTTGTACCCTGATTCTGGTGTCCCGAGCAATATGAGATATTTTCTTCCATGAATGGATCCAGTCTTATCACTGCATTGACACTATGTTGGCACGTTGACACCAGAATTAGGGGTGATCTCCTAAACGTACAGACACCCATGGCATTAGCATAATTCATCCTGCATGACAGGAGCCGGGGCTTGTCTTCTAACCCTTGTGTTTGCAGGTTTGACTCAGAATCGAGCAACTCAGACTAATGGAGCAGGTACAAGCTGAGTTGGGAAAAATCCAAAGCCAGTTGGGGCAGGTCATGAATGACATACAGGCAGTGCGCCTGGACCAGCAAGTACTCAGAGAAGAGAATCAGCAGCTGCAGAATCAGTTGAGCTTTCTTATGGGAGTGGTGAGAAGTATGCTAAAAAAGGAGAGTGATCAAGCACCCCAGGTGGAGACCAAAGTGCTTCCTCCATTGCCGTCAGTGCCACCTGTGCTGAAGCCAGGTGGACCTCATGGATCCTCTGCACAGCGTGAAGCTCAAGACCTGTCTCGTCAGCAGCCGCGCCGGGCATCTCAGAATAACCCTGAAGGTTATAATCAAAAGAAGAAGTTACTTGATAGAGCTGTGGACCCAATACCTGTGAGTTATGCCCAGATGTTGCCACTGTTGGTTCAGAACCGTGTTCTCAAGCTTCGGACCTCGGATCCACCAGATGACGTGTCATCAGACCTTGATCTCAGCACACATTGTGATTTCCACTCAGGAGCACCGGGGCACCATGTTAAAACATGTAAGGCTCTCAAGAATAAGATTCAAGACCTTATTGACTCAAGGACAATTAGGTTGGTGCCGGGCGGCATGAGAGCATCGGGAAAGTTTATCCCGTACCCTGCAGAAGAAGTGAATGATTCCACTCCTTTGCCTGAAGCTGAGAAAGATCTTGAATATGTCCCGCGACCTTTGGTGACTGAATCGCCTCGCTCGCAGTTTCTACCTGGATCAAGTTCAAGGACGCAAGCGCCTAAACAAGGGACCATTGCCACTCAGAAACGACGAGCTCTTACTCCTTGGCGGAAAGAATACCAACACCAGGATCAAAAGAGGCCTCGCAACCACTTGGAACGAAGGAATGCTCCTTTCCATCCAGTGCATGTGCCGTATATCCAGATTCTTCCACAGTTGATTCAGAATTCTTTGGTGGAACCGAAAGCTCTCAAGCCCGTGCCAGAGCCTTACCCTCCAGGGTACAATCCCCATGCTCAGTATGGTTACCATGGTGAATCTCCGGGGCATTCAACTGAAGATTGCAAGGCTTTCCAGGCGAAAGTGCAACAATTGATCGACAAAGGGTGTATTTCCTTCCCAGACGGAGTTTTGGTTGTACGTGACAACCTCTCAGCTGTTTGAGCTCGCAGATTCAGAGGGTTATTTCCAGAAGCCAGTGATCCAGACAGGCAGACGTCCTCAGCATTGGCAGTCCTCGGACTTTTTACCATTTGCATTTGTAGTTTCTTTTCTGTTAGTTACTACTTGCTGTTAAACATTGTATGTTTCGAATGGTAATATTAATAAAGTGAATATGCATTTTTTCTGAACTAATCATGTCGTTGTCACTCATTTACTGCATTGCACTGACACTTGCATTTTATTCACTCCACTTTATCACTATGATTAGCAAAGATTGGAGGGAGGATGATGAAACTGAATACTCATAACCAATGATCGTATTGCTTTCAGATAAAACCTTGCCGATGACGTATAAGGCATTGTTTCAAATCCCTAAACACCGGAGAGATAAGGAAGAGAATCTCTTGCTAACCACTTCGAGCCGAGAAGTAGGAGTTTCTTTCGGACTTTTTAACCCTCACATCTTAACCCGGGGCAGGGTAGTTGTCAGTTAGCTTGATCGAGCATTCAAGTCTTATAGAGGAGTGTTGTCTTTCGAGGACTAATCACATCATATTCCTCTCCAGAGGTCGTACCTCATCAACCACAATGGTTAAACCTCACCAACCAGGAGTGAAACAGTTATAATCCTTTCGGAGCAATCAAGACAACCAGTGTCGCACGACTCGTTCCAAAAGAAGAAAAAAAAGAAATAAGAAAGGCCGCTAAGTAAAAAAGAAAAGCTAGAAAGCAAATACTTAGGCAAAAATCAGGGCATCCCGCTGGACTTCAAAAGAAAAATCGAAAAGAACTCCAAAGGAGTCAGTCCAGGCAAAAATTAGGGAATCAAAAGAATGAAAAAGAAAGGATATAAAAAAGGAAAAATCCTCAAACAAGGACAAAGTCATGCGGATACTGACACCGAAAATGAAGAAGGAGTAACTGTCACTCCGAAACACCTTGTGAGTTCTTTAACCAGTGTTCCCAATGTTCAACATACCTCTCGAAGAGGCGAGCGCTCGAGCTAAGTTAACTGAACTTTAGGATCGGAGAACATCACTTAGAAGGGGTGGGTACAAATCATAATTTGAGCCAAATATCCTTTGTTTCACGAACCGTGAACCCGACCACGATACGACCCTTAAAAGACCTAATTGAGGCAGGGTTTATTCTGAAAGCGCATTACGATAAGGTTGAGTAACCTGACTCCTTCATGATTTGCTAATCATATCCTTACTGTATTTTTCACTGATCACATCAGCACTACGTTTGAACTCTTTGGTTCATTCGTCACTCACTAGCATGACACGTAAATGAGTGACAGTACAACATTTTTTCGAAATTTGCATGAATACTGCATTAAAATTACCATTCGTGAATAAGCAATTTTAATTGCAGGTCAGTAGCTGATGCGGAGGAACTTCAACAGGGAATAGTCAATCAGGACTGAATCGTCAGAGGTCTGGATCAGAACGGCATGCTGCGAAGCCCTGTGAATTTGGGGCAATGACTTCCTGTGAGTTTGGAATCAGTTTGTCTGAGGACAAGTCCCAGAGTATCAGTTGATTATGGGGCAGTTTATGCAAGAAGCGGTTGATAGGAAGTGAACCTTCTCGAGGCCCAATCAGGGGCAGTTATCCAGAATTCTTGCGATTTGGGCGCAGATCCCTCCAGTGTTCGATCAGAGCATGTTGAGTCGCTCATCGCTCGTTCAGGGGCAAACTGCTTCAGAGATATTGAAGCCAACCATGCTGAGAGTTGATTAGTGGAGGATGAATCCTTCCATTGTATAGATGTTGGGGCAAGCCCTCTGAAGATTGTCTTGTTGCCAGCTGTTTTCTGTTTAGAATGAATTATTCCCAAAAGTCGGATTGGGGCAAGTTGAATTGTACTGGGGCAGGTTGTCCAAATGAGTTTGTTCACCCTAGCAAGAATTGAGTGTCAGGGAATCGTGTCATTACCCTGCCAAAACCTGAACCTTCTGAAGAAGCCTTGCTGTCATTGGATTGTTATCCTACAGCCTAACCTGTTACTCGGCTCCATGATTGGTAGTCTGTATTCCCTGTGTTGGCGTTGTTGAATCAGGATTGTTTCTCAGCAGAGAGGTACAGTTTGAGGTTGTTCCCCCTGTACAGTGTGAGACGGCAGCAAATTGAGATGGCGTTTATCCCTTATCAGATAAGGGTCAAGATTACCCTCAGCAGACCAGGATTGATACCCCCGAAGTCAGATGATTCTTTCTTCCCCAGCGAAATTGAAACTCCCCATGCAGAGTATAGCAGAAGATAGTGTGTTGATCAGCCTGATGTGCTGTGTTCTCCGGAGGAGCCCGTCATCCTCAAGGGTAAGTCCAGTTGAGATGGGCAGAAAATGCAGTTCCCTTGAAGAGTAGCTCTTCCTCAGCAGAATGGTTACTCTCCCCGAGAGGACGATTCCTCTTCCCAACATTTATTTTGCTGGGGGCATTTCCTTGCATGACTGCATAACATTTACTCAAAAGCGTAGCATTCCGTTTCGCACGGAGCATTACGCTCATTCTTCCAGCATTTTGCATAGGAAGCATGAACCAGGAGGTTACCTTGTTCTCGAGCAGAAGTACTTGCTCCCCAGTAAAGTTTGTAGGAATCGTCTGAGTGAGCTCTTTCGTTATTCCCCAGCAGTTGTTGAAGTCGTTTGAGTGAACTCTCTCGTTTTTCCGCAGCAAAGGCTACAAGGTTGTTTGGGTGAACCCTTCTTCCTTTTCCCTAGTGAGTCGTCAGGATTGTTTGGGTGAACCCTCATTCCTCTCTCCTCAACAGAGTTGTTAACCTGATGATTATTTCCGGTGACCCGGCATGTTTGCTTTTATTTAGCAACGACTTGACAGGATGTCAAGAGAACAGCAGCGTGATATGTTTGCTCCAACAGTGATGTCTAATCTGAAGATTGACTTCATAAACGCCTGAAGGCGATATCAGAAGGTTCCTGTGGATTCAGATTTCCTTGTTGATGAATCAACGTTTGTCTGAAGACAAGGTTCAAAAGTTTGTAGATACAACTTTTGTATGCAAGGTGATCCGTGTTGGCCTGAAGACCAAGTCAGTTGTCCTGAGGTGATGATTGATTGCGATCAAGTGAATAGTGTTTCTTCTGACTGAAGTCGAAGATGTTTCTCCAGCTGAAGCGGAGTTTGCCTGAAGGCAAAGTGTTTGAATCCCCGTAGAGTCATGAATGGCTCAGGATACCACTTCTCTGACTAAAGTCACAGATTTCCCAAGATGAAGCGAAGGTGCCTGAAGGCAAGGTTATCCCCAAAGTCATGAATGACTTAGGATTCATTTTTCGGACTGAAGGTCGAAGTATATCCCTGACTGAAGTCACGGATACTCTATAGCAGAGGCGGAGTTGCCTGAAGGCAGATCCATGTATCCTTGAAGGTCAAGGACCATTTCTTCAGACTGAAGTCAAAGATACCTCCTGCAGAGTTGTCGACGGGCAAAGTTTACATCCTTGAAGGCCAAGGATGCTTATCTTCAGAAATACTTGAAGATCTTTTCTAGCTGAAGCTGGAATCGCCGATGGGCAAGGTTTATATCCTTGAAGGCCAAGGATGTCTATCTTCAGGAGAACTTGAAGATTCTCCAGCGGATCTGGAGTGGCCAGGGGCCAGGGTTTCATCTATCTTCAGGAGAACTTGAAGATTCTCCAGCGGATCTGGAGTGGCCAGGGGCCAGGGTTTCATTCATCTTCAGAAGTACTTGAAGATCTTTTCTAGCTGAAGCTGGAAGTGGCCAGGGGCGAGGGTTTCATTCATCTTCAAAAGTACTTAAAGATCTTTTCTAGCTGAAGCTGGAAGTGGCCAGGGGCCAGGGTTTCATATAGCTTTGATGTTGAAGTTCTACGGTGGGCTCAGTATGCAGTAGTATTCGGATGTTCGTTATGGTTCTGAGGGAGAACCCCAGATCAGAGTATGCTTGGTTAAGTCTCTCATTCCCAGCGGGGTAGTTTCAAATATGCAAGTGTACCTTTTGTTCCATTTACCAGGGGTGAGCCCCAGGTCAGAGTTGTTCAGTGTTGTATTTTCTCCAGCGGCGATGCGGGGTATTTTGATTGTCCGACAGCGATGTCAGGTGGTTTAGTCTTCCAGCGGTGATGTTGGGTGTTTTGGTTGCCTGAAGACAATGTCATAAGAAGTTAACGTGGATAACTAACGGCGATGTCAGATCAGTATTTCTCCAGCTAGTTACCGTGCGGCTAGTATTGCAGTATTCGAAGATTTGTTCCCCGCAGAGTATCGCGTGCTCGTGCAGTTGGCAAATTTTCGGGTTTACCGGTATTCAACCGTCTCGCACCTTGATTGGCTGAGAGTCGTTCGCTTCCCACCCATTCAGGTTCAAGCCGTTTGAATAGGGGCAGTTGTTGCACCCCAAAATTTGACCAACATTTATTTACCCATCAAGTGTTTGAAGGTTGATGCCTTCATCAGAAAGTTCAAGAGATCCTCAGAGAATTGGTTGAAACCAGAGTTGTGTGCCTCATAGCTTGAGAGTTGTGGGAGCTCCTCAGATAATTCTGAGACTTTGAGAATGAACTTCAAGCTTTGAGAGAGTTTAGGAGATGTCTTGAAGGTCATCATGAAGCCCAGAGAGGTCATTATGCAAGAATTCAGAAGATTCAGCCATGAATGGTAGAATTAGGGTTTTGACTGGGTCAACCCTAGGTCAACTGAAGATTTGGAGAAGGTTGAGACCTAATCCAAGAGCCATGAGATCATGGAGTGATATATTGAGATGTTATAAGGATGATTCCTAGACCAACTCATCATGATTGAGGAGTTTGAGAAGTTTTAAGCTAGGGTTTCTAAGGATGGACAGTGTAAAAACCCTAGTTTGATCCCTATCTTCCAGGCAGTTTTAGCTCAAGATGTGATTGTTATCTCATCTTCCCCACAACATGAATGTTGTAGAGCTTATTCTTATCTTTGATTTGAGTAGTAGAAGTCCTTGATAGGATTTGCAGAGCTCAAGTTATGGTTTTGACAAATTACAGGTCATCTGAGGTAAGTGAATCTGGGTCCTTGAAAGTCACCCAACTTGCAGACAACTTTTGCCCTAGTAGGATGATTCCTATGATCTCTTGGTCAACATGAATGTTGAATAGCATCTTCTTATCTTTCTAGAGAGTACTAGAAGTCCTTTATAGGATTTGTAGAACTCAACTTATGGTTTGAACAAGACAAGGGTATTTTGGTCATTTGGTGATTATAGGTCATTTTAAGCAAAGGCCATATCTCCTATTTCCAAGCCTCAAATGAAAAAACTCAAAACATAAAAGTTGTTCAAAATGGCATTTTAAGCCTAGAAAAGTGGTCATGAGTTGTTGGAAAAGCTTGTAGCAAGGATTGACAAGAATGGGTGAAAATGACCTAAAAATGAGACATAACTTAAATAAGTTCAAGTTGGAAAATGGTTTGAGAGATCTACAAATCCAAAATAGGTCATCCAATATGTCATTTTGAATCCAAACATCATTTTAAAAACAATGTTTTAAACACATTTTTTAATTGAGGCCTAGAAATTGGACTTGCTATGTAATCATGTGACTTGCATCATAAGGCAACTATGAGAAACTTCACACAAGGCAAGGAAATGCTTGTTTTTTGCACATTCCATCTCAATATCTCACAAGGGGAGATTTTGGCACCAAAACAAAGGCTTAATGCATGAGATGAGATCATTCCAATAAGTCTTCAAGTGAGATTTTCCATGAACTTTCTAGCACTTTCTAGATGAATCTAGATTCTTCTATTGACTGTTATATATTGAGGAGCTCACAATGAGATTAAGGGTTGGTGAATTCATTGGTGAAGAGTTAGGGAGAAAGGAGCATTCAAGGTTTTCTTCAAACACAAGCAAAGCCACGGATGCATCTCTAGAGGCTTTATTCATCACAACTCTTGCAAACAGAAAGTTATACTTCATTAGAGGATCATCCTGAAGCAAGATCAAGCTCTGAAACCATCCCTAACTGCACCTGCCATAACCATTTGACAGGTTGGTGATTCTCCTCATACCACCTTATTTATGTGTTTCCTGTTAGGTTTCTAGGTGTAGAATGAACATGTTAGGATAGGTGATTAATTTCTGAGGAGTAGAGGAAGTTCTATGAAGTTCCATGGCAGGTCACATTTTCTTTAAAATCCAAGAATGGGTTGTTCAGTGAGTGTTAGCACACGTGTTATGGTTTAGAATGATTAGGGTAATATGAGGAACAAGATAGTACCCTTAGACTTGAGTTCCATTAAGGTTGATCTCAGAGAAAAATGGTGGATCTAGAACTTTCATGTTCTCTGTTTGCGAGTTATAGGAGGTCTTAGGGAAAACCAAGACCATGGTTACAATCTTGGAAGAAAATGGCATGATTTTGGTCTTTGAATTGTGTGTTTTCATTGAGTGAGCAGAGAGAACGAGGATGAAGAATTCGTGTGCATGGAACACGTGAAACCTGAAACCCTAGGTCCAATTGGGACGATGACTCGCAGCCGTTGGATCATCCCAATTCAATTGACCTTTTAAACCCATCGTGCGGTCCCGATTCAAATGAGGAAACGGAGGGAAAGTCTAAAGTGAAACGCGGCGTTTCACTAAAGACTCGGTCCTGGGCCTAACCAAATGTTGCTACTCTCACCCCCCCCCCCCCCACCAGCGAGCCCAATGGAAATGCACTGCAAACTATTGCTAACTGCACCGCTCCTTTCTTCTTTTTATTTTTATTTTTTAATCCATTTTCTGAAATGACATGGGCCCTGCGCTTTCGCTACTTACACCTCCCATTCCCTGGCCCATCAATAAGTGAACTAG
Organism: Lathyrus sativus; assembly: GCA_963859935.3. NCBI lineage: Eukaryota > Viridiplantae > Streptophyta > Magnoliopsida > Fabales > Fabaceae > Lathyrus > Lathyrus sativus. The sequence continues at coordinate 534,042,391 of OZ012741.1, forward strand.
GCGCCATTACTTGTTACACCCCCTCTCCCATTTAATTCAATTCTTTGATTTTTATTTCTTTTAATTTTTCTTGTATCTTATAAAATTCATAAATAATAGAAAAATTAACACTTTTCATTTCTTGTTTTTCCTATAGGTTTATATTCCTGTCTAGAAAATTAATAAAAATAAAAATTCCATTTTATTTTTAGTTTAGTATTTTTAGAATATTATTCTTTTAAATAGCTTTTTAATAGTTTTAAGTAGATACTCAATTTTGTAGAATTTAGTTTAGGACCTTCCCTTAATCTTTTTGATTCATTCTTTTTAGTGTATTAGATATGGAATCATAGTTCCCTCTAGATTTATTTCATGATTTTTAGGTTAAAATTTGAGTAGATTGTTTAGGCTAGCATTAGCATAACAAATTAGGGTTTTAAGAATGCATAGGTGAAGTAAATCATTTTCTTTTAGGAGTTTTGACTTGATTTTTGGGTATGAGACTATAGGGCTATTATGGGTAGGTGTAATAGACCCTTGTGAATAAGCATTAGATTTTTCCCCCTTTCTTTAGTATTTTCAAAGTATTTTCTGAATAGGACTGTTTGTGTGGCATGTTTTGTGTTGATTGTCTATCTTTGGGGAATTGTTGTGGGGCTTGGTTTGCTTCGAGGACCTTGTTGAAGGAGCATGATGAAGGAGAAGATTGAAGATCAAGACCCAGAGGTTGAGAGGATTGGAGGATGCATGGATTGAGTTCCTAGTCTAAGAGCTTGTTCTCTGTTTGTGAGGTTTGAGATCCTGAAGATTGAGGGAAATTCATGGTACTTTCCTGAGGAAGGCACTATGGATGTCTTTCATTCTTTCTTCTCACCTCTTTCTCAAGTATCCAATGATGTTGGAGCCTTCATGTGAGTTTAGTTTCTCCTGAGGAGGAATGTAAACCGATCACAGTTGTTGAGCCACATGGGATACGATTCCTAAGTGGAAGCCCCCTAGTACTTTCCTGAGGAAGGCACTATGGGTCTGTTCACTTAGTTCCCTTAGTTCATGTAGGATTTCTCAAGTATCCAATGATGTTGGAGCCTTCATGTGAGTTTAGTTTCTCCTGAGGAGGAATGTAAACTGATCACAGTTGTTGAGCCACATGGGATATGATTCCTGAGTATAAGCCTCCTAGTGCTCTCCTGAGGAAGGCACTATGAGTCTGCCTACTTAGCTCCCTTTCTTTGGTAAGCTTGTTTTGAAGCTTGAAGACTGGGATTGATTTTTCTTGCGTAGGGTTTTGCTTTAGGGCTTTGCTTAGAGATTTGATTAGGGTTTTGTTTTAGGGTTAGGATCAGGGAGATTAGACGTAAATAATTTCTTTCTCAAGCATGGATGGCATTTCATTTCTTTTATCTGTATGATTGCAGTTTACTGTTTATTGCTTGATAGCATGTTATTTTTCAGTATGATTACTGTTATTTCATGACTGGCTTGAGGTCGAGACGAGCTTGTGGAGGCTGAAGCCCCACACACATTTCCTCCCTCACTTGCATTGCATGCATTTTACTGTTAAGTTGATGCTTTGTCTGCTTTGGTGTATCATTGACATGATCCCTTAGGACTCTCATTTCCTTTGATAAGGATTTGATGATAGACTTTTAGGTTGAAACCTATGCATGACAACTTCTAGGAGTTCCCCGTTCAAACCTCAACCATAGGATGAATCCATGGCATGATAACAGTAGGACTTGATAGTCTCCCTCCTAGTTGGGCCTGTTCTCTTCTCATCTCAAAACAGTTTAAGATACAGTAATCATGAATGATTTCTTTCGTACGTTACGAGCCTTAAGCTATCTGAGAAAGGATTGCGAGAGAGTTTCTTTTCCACAGTCTGGATGTTTAGTATGGTACCCTTTGGGTGACATGCGACGCATTCACTCTCAGGTCATAGTCTCTAGTGCGGTTGAAATCGCAAACACAATAAAAAACACTTCTTTCAAAACAGGAAATAAACCGTAGTTTCCCGAACTACGTAAGCTCTGATCTCTCATACCTGTTGAGAGTACGTAGGCACAAGATGGCGAAGTCTTGGCGAGCTACCTTCCCCCATAACCCTTCGTAGGCCGAACTACGTTGACTCTGATTTCTCGTTCTCTGATGAGAATACGTAGGCATAAAGTGCGACGCTTTGCCGAGTCATTTTCTTTTCTTTTCAGCCAGCCTTGATAGGTAGATAGAATAAAACCAACTCGTCCAAGTAAACAAACAAGCGTGGATCCCGTCGAGTACGAAGGACGTGAGGGGTGCTAATACCTTCCCCTTGCGTAACCGACTCCCGAACCCAGACAATGGTTGCGACGACCTTGTCTTACCCTTTTTCGTCAGATTTTTCCGATCATTTCCTTTCCCGCTCTGAGGGATAAATAACGAAAGGTGGCGACTCTTCTGTCATGCCGGCACCTTATTTTCGCGCAAGCGACACACGTGTGTGGGGAGTGAGGTCTGAGAGTGGACAAGTGTGAGGTGAGAGAGGGAGACGTGGCAAGCATGCAGAGTGAGAGAGAGTGAGGTGGAAGAATTCTGGCTGCACGCGTGGCGAAGCTTTTATATTGACAAGTGGCGTGGACCTTTGACTTGGGCCTGATCTGGATACTGGCCCACTTGGATAATGATTCTGATTAATGGACTTAAGCATGATTAGCTGCAATAAACTCACAGATTAACTCCAAAACACAACAAAATTTAAAAAAAAACCTAATTAACTCCTAAACGAAAATTAAAAAATAAACCCTAATTAATCTATTAAAACCTAATTAACAAAAACGAAAATTAAGAAACAAACTCCTAATTAATCTGAAAAATATCTAAAACTATTATTTAATACCTAAAAAAAAATTATCTTTTTAAAACCCTAATTAATTCTGAAAAAAAACAAATAAAATCTAAAAAAAACATTTTCTTCCTTTTTCTTTTAAAATCTAATCTACTAATTTGAAAAACAATAAAATCTAATAAAAATCTAAAAACAATTAATCTTTATTTTTTTTTAAAATCTATTCTATTTTTTAAAAAAAACAACAATAAAACTCTAATAAAATCTATAAAAAAAAACAATACTATCTATATTTTTAAAATCTATCCTCTTTTTTTTAAAAGAAAAAATAATATCTATTTCTATCTATTTAAAAAAACTATTAAAAGGAAATTAATATCTAAAAACTTTAAAATCTATTAAATCTCTAAAAAGGAAAAGAAAATTTATTTAAAATTCTAAAAATTATATAAAAAAAACTATTAAATCCAATTAAATGCATTAAAATCCAGAAAAATGACAGAAAAATCCTAAAAATTCCAGGAGGCCGATTAATCCGAATAAAACCCAATTGCGCAACCGTAGCGAAACCCGGGCACCGAGATGGCCTGAAAACACCAGGAACGAGCACCAATTCTTAACAGACTTTTATTCCAACCGGCCTGAACTGCCTGAAACGCCAGGGGCTGCAATCCCGATAAAATCAATCTGACTGATAAAAATGCAATGCATGCCGTATGCGAATGCGAATGCAAAATGCGTTGAAGCATAAACCAGATATGGGGACCGGTTGGCCAAATTTTAGGGTGCAACAGCTGCCCCTATTCAAGCGGCTTGGACCTGAAGGGTTGAAGAGCGAACAGCCTTCAAACATTCAAAGGTAGAAGACGGTTGAATACAAAATGAACCCGAAAATTTGCCAACCGCAGAAATAAACTGCAAAACTGTTTGGGAAACACCATCCAGAGAACTGAATCCAATTATTATGGCAACAAACTGATCGATCCTCTGATAAAGAGATTTGACTTTTAACCCCAGTTACTTGTGTGACACCACAAATAACAAACCCGAAGGTTGGATCAACATGCACTTGATCACCTCTCATCGTCTACTGATAGACGGAGACATCATCCCGCAGGAAAACAATAACCATACTTACATCGTCTACAGATAGACAAAAAGACCCCATCCCGAAGGAAAACCAATATCCATACTCTCCTCGTCTAATGATAGACGGAGACACCATCCCGAAGGAAAAAACAATATCCATATTTACATCGTCTACAGATAGACAGAAAGACTCCATCCCGAAGGAAAACCATACCCATATTTGCATCGTCTACAGATAGACAGAAAGACTCCATCCCGAAGGAACACCATACCCATACTCACATTGTATAAGGATAGACAGAAAGACTCCTTCCCGAAGGAACACCATAACCTTTACTCACATTGTCTAAAGATAGACAGAAAGGCACCATCCCGAAGGAAGACCACAACCCTTACTCACATTGTCTAAAGCTAGACAGAAAGGCACCATCCCGAAGGAAGACCATAACCCTTACTCACATTGTCTAAGGATAGACAGAAAGACACCGTCCCGAAGGAAAAAATAATATCCATACTCACATTGTCTAAGGATAGACAGCAAGGCACCATCCCGAAGGAAAAAATAATATCCATACTCACATTGTCTAAGGATAGACAGCAAGGCACCATCCCGAAGGAAAACCATTATCCATACTCACATTGTCTAAGGATAGACCGGAAGGCACCATCCTGAAGGAAAACCATACCCATATTTACATCGTCTACAGATAGACAGCGAAACCCCTTCCCGAAGGAACACCATACCCATACTCACATTGTCTAAGGATAGACAAAAAGACTCCATCCCGAAGGAAAACCATATCCATACTCACATCGTCTAAGGATAGACGGAGAGGCACCATCCCGAAGGAAAACCCGTCAGCGAAAAGAGAACCATATTCATCACCACCCATCAAATTTCAGAATCCTTTCGTCTACAGGAATTGATGGAAAGAACAATATCTTCAAAGGGGCCACATCATCAATAAGGATTGACAGAAAGGAAAACCACCTCCAAAGAGCCATGCCGTTGATAAATATCAACAACTAGGAAAACCAAACATTCTTCGAAGAGCCTCGACGTCAATAAGGATCAACGGTCAGAAAAACCTTCTTGAAATGCCATCTCGTCCAATAAACAGAAAGAACGCCAATATCTGAAAGATCGCCTTGAAACCTCTCAACGTCTAAGGATAGACGGAGAAAACCATATCCCAACCCACAATGTCTAATGATAGACGGAGAAGGCTTGCTGGGGAAACCCATCGTCAATGTGAACTGACGGGAAGAGAAGTCTGTCAATATCAGACGACTGATGAGTAAAGCATAATAGTTGTATGATCTGAGAATCGAACACCAAAGAGTTGTCTGAATAAAGCTGCTGGATAAATGCCCTTGAACTGATTACAGAGTATTTCATGTTGCCACTGAAGGCTGATAGAAAAACTGGCTTATGCTTCGTATGCATATGCGTATGTTTGAATTTTTCTATGGCGTAATGCTCCATATAGGATGGAAATGCTACGCATTTGAGGATGAAATGCAAGTATGATGCAAATATGATGATATATGCAAATGCAAATGCAGGTCCGGGTCGCTGGAGAAACTGGATACAGAAAACCGCTTCAGCAAAATAAATGCTGAAGACAAAGCCAAATCCGCTGGGGATAACCAGGCATCATAGAATTGTTCCAGCGAGATAAATGCTGGAAGAGTGAAGCCAACTTCGCTGAGGAATAACTGAATACGCCAATCATGATTGGACTTTTGTCAGGGACAGCTTACCCGTGCCAATGAAAATTGGACTTTTGCTGGGGAAAACAGACGGAGTCTTCCTGCGTACCAATGAAGATTGGATTTTGAAATGATGCGCCACCACAAGTTGGGCCTCACAATGATTGCCAATATGGATTGGGCTTCTTGAAAATTGCCAATAAGGATTGGACTTTAGGCTATCCGTGATGGGTCATGTACGATTGACGCTGAACAATATCCTGTCTGAATTTACAATTTCTGATTGAAGAGTCAATAGATGGTAACACGACTTCCCGACATTCGTCTCACACTTGGAGATTAGCTGAATCTGCTCGAATAGCTCTGAGAAAAACAATTCCTTCGCTTCTGATATGCCCCAGCTTGTGGGACCTCTGTGGCGATAGTCCTCAAAAGGAAATCTGAAAATCTGTACCCTGACGGTCTGATATGAAATGCCCCAGCATTCTGAACCTCGGAAAAATGCTTCAAATCAAATGCCTCTCGAACTCCCGCGCTCTTTAGGATGGTCTGCCCCTGTCTGTAATGACTTTGCCCCTGATTGGTTGATTCAGTATATTGACTCTAGCTACGAGAGATTTACCGAATCTCGACCTGATTGCCCCAGAATAACGACTTTGGATGGCTGACTTCCCTGGGGATCACTTGATAACAGATTGCCCCGGCTCTCGGAACATTCGGGCATCCTGCATTCTATCCTGATCAGACTTTCCACTGTAGGAAACTTTCCTGCTGTCAAGCGCTTACTCATAAGTAAAACCAGTTGTTCTGCATAAAAGATATATTAATGCAATGCATATGACAGTTTCAACATCCAATCTGTTCACTGGAAAAAATGGAAAATCATTTTATGACACATAATGCACAAATCATTTATCAAAATATCAACATCAGTACCAACATGGTAAGAAGAACCCTTTTGGAGTCAGCTTCGACGCGATCTTAATCGATGTATGCCTTCAAAACAACCCTGCTTCAATTAGGACTTTTTGAAGGTTGTAGCGTGGTCAGGTCCATGGTTTTGAAAGAAAGGATAAAGGCTCAAAGTCTAATTTTAACCCACCCATTCTCCTTGATGTTCTCCGATCCTACGTTCAGCTAATTCGACCTTAGCGCTCACCTCTTAGAGGTTGAAATATAGGAGTGATAGTTCGAGAAACTATGATTCTTTTGAGTGACAGCCACTCACTCTTCGTCTTTGACACTTGGGGTCACACGACTCGTATTTCATTTGAGGACTTTCCTTTTGTAATCCTTTTAATTTTTCTTTTTCTTTCCCTAACTTTTTTTGCCTGGACTGACTCTTTTGAGTTTCTTTTGATTTTCCAGTCCAGCGGGATGCCCCTATTTTTGCCTAAGTCGTTTGTTTTCAAGTTTTGACTTAGCTGGCTTTTGATTCTTTTTGCTTTTCGCTTTTTTTTTTGAACAAGTCGTGTGACACTGGTTGTCTGACTCTTTGGGGAATAATGTGACTGGGTCACTCCTGACGCTTAACCACTGCGGCTTTTTAGGCACGACCTATGGAGGTGTGATTGATCCTCGAACGGACACTCCTTTTGCAATTTGGACGCTCGGTCAAATTAGCTAACACCTACCCTGCCCCAGGTTGAGATTGAGGGTTTTTCGTTTTCAGAAGGAACTCCTACTACTAGGCTCAAAGGGGTTGACAAGGGATTATCTTCCTTATGTCTCCGGTGTTTAGGGATTTGAAACAATGCATGTACATCATCAGCAGGTTTTATTTCAAAGGCATACAATATCAGAAGCTTGCATGTCGTTCATTTTCGTCATCCTCCCCGGGTTCCGCTTAACCAAGCGTTGGATATCTGTAAAAATCACTTAGTGAACACGAATGGATTTAATCAAAACATGCATATTCATTTCATTATCATCAATTGAATGAAAACAACAAGTTTTACAAACAAGATTGCAATTTAACAAGAAAGAAACTACAAACATAAAGAAATGACAAGATGAAACACAGGAAAACGTCGGCTTCCGAGGATCGGGCTTTCACATCTGACTTGCTGCTGAACCAGCCATCTTCAAGGTTGCTTATTGAAGCCCTACTGCTTAACACGGATGCCGGGTGAATTGCCTTTCTGACTTCATTGGGCTCTGTCTAGCACGCAGGTTTGACCGATAATGATAAGGCTGCTGACTCTGGAAAGGAGTTAACGTCTATTGCGAAGACTGGACAGATTGCTGACTTTGATCAATTGAACCACTTGGAGGTCGAGTCTGAATTACCAGGGACTCCTTTTGTTCAAGCGCTTTCATCCTCAGGCTTGGTCTAGGAAGCAACTGAGGACAGGGGGATTCTGACACCAATGATTGCAGAATATACTTCTGATCCACGGCAGCTTCGGGAATATCCAGCATTTTAGCACCAACTGAGGTAAGACCATTAGGTACAATTACGCCGCCCGGCGTGAGTTCAATAACTTTTGCATCAATCAAGTCCTGAACGTTGTGCTTAAAAGCATGACAACTCTCGATATCATGTCCGGGTGCCCCAGAATGAAATTCACAGTGCTTACTAGTATCATACCCATAAGGAAGTATCGTTCCCTTGGGCGGTTCAGATGTTCTTTTTTCAACCAGCTTCAAACACAATAAAGTCTGAAAGAGCTTAGCATATGCTGAAGGCGACGCCTCAAATATCCTCCTTGACCTACGTCGAACCGGATGTATCTCTTGTTATTGTTGTTGGTGTCGATCAACACGTCTTTTAAGCTCAGGTTCCACAGGCACGGGCTCCACGGGTGGAACAAACTCCTTCACCGCGGCTTCAGATATCTGATCATCCTCTTTCCTAATCACATTCTTGACTACTTCCATGATCAGGCTCATTTGGGTCTTCAGCTGATTATTTTCCTCTCTGAGTATCTTCTGATCCAGACGCAACTCTTGCATGTCTTTCATCATCTGCCCTAGCTGGCTTCGGACTTCAATCAGTTCAGCCTGATTCTGTTCCATATCTCTGAAGAACTCCTGCAACAAACTGGTGATAGGAAATAAGACCCACGATTCTGATGTACCTGTTATATGAGAATGCAATGCAGAAATCAAACACATATTCACGACAAGACAAAGAAACCCCAAGCTATAAGCACAGAAATAAACGCCTCACACCACTATGCAAAGTCAACAAGAGCAGCAAACAAGCACACCCAAGTACAAAATACAATGACCCCAGCCAACAAGCCTGGTGGTGGTCAGCAAACAACAATGCACGAAAGCTAAACAGATAGCAGAGAAAAAACAGATGCGACACCCGGCGCAGAAACCTCTAGCAACTTCCTCCATATGATCAGCTGAGCTCTCAGTTGGACATTCTTCCAAACATACACTCTCAGTGGAGTATTCCATAACATTGACTGACGAACCCACACAACTGGATGAAGGGTAATCAATAATCTGAACAAAACCCTGAGGCGTGATGAAGATCTTGTTAGAGTCTAGCAGATTCTGAACTTGACTTCTAAGCACCTTACAATCATCTGTCGAATGCCCCTGTACCCCGACATGGTACTCACAGCGGGCGCTGGTATCAGAACCTGAAGGATAAGGCGGGATCGTTGGACTAGTCTCTTTCGGCACTATTAATCCACTTTTGACCAAATCTGGCAACAATTGGTTGTACGACACCGGTAGCTGAGTAAACTGCCTTTCAAGCTTCCTTGGTCTTTGTCAGGCGTGACGACGCGGCTGACGATAATATGAATGTTGGTTTGAAGTGTCTGAAAACTGAGCCTGAGACGCTAGAGATTCTGAGACAACATCGCTTCCTTCTTCCCACTCTTCTTGAGAACTGACAACTAATTCATTCTTATCAACTGGGATATAAGGAGCCTCTCGAATCTTTCCATTCTTGAGTCCTCTCTCAACAAGCTCTCCTATTCTCATCAGGCCTTCAAAGCTTGTACAAGTGAACATCATGTCGTAATAACGGCCCTTCAGAGTATCCAAAAAGAGGCTAACCATTTCTCTCTCCTGAATCGGTGGTTGAACACGAGCAGCCAATTCTCTCCATCTTTGCACATACCCCCTAAAGGATTCATTCTCCGCACGAGATAATTCCAGTAAATGCACGCGAAAAGGAGCCATTTCCAGGTTGTAGTCGTACTGCTTCACGAAGGCATTGGCTAAGTCCGACCATGATTTAATACTATCACTCTTCAAGTGCATGTACCAGTCCAAAGATGCTCCGATCAAACTATCTTGGAAACAGTGAATCATGAGCTTGTCATTGGTGATATGCGGAGTCATTCTTCTGCAGAACATAACCAAATGTAGCTTCGGACAACTATCCCCTTTGTACTTCTCAAAATTGGGCATTTTGAACTTCGGAGGCAATACAAGACCTGGCACCAAACACATGCCTGCAGCATTCAGATCAAGAGTATTCTTATTCACCAGGGCAGCAATCTGATCTTCCAACGTCTGAAGTCTTCTCATATACTCAGCAGTCATTGGGTCCCGAATATTAACCTGTGGAACAAATCTTGGAGATGGAACAATCCTTGGAGAATCTGGCGTAGAGAAAGTGGAATTGTGCCACTCTGCGTCATTGAAGAAATATGGACCTCTGACAGGGGTTTGCACGGGCTGAGCAACATTGTTCATCTGAGCTTTCTGACCATTGTTTCCTCCTTCATTTATAGTTGTGACGGCTTCCATGACCTGACTCACCTGGTACTTCAACACTTCAAACTCTGCCCGAGTAACAACTAAATTTTGCTCTTCTGAAGCCATGATCTTTCCAGATGCTAACTCAAGTCTGATGCGAATGTCGGGAAATCAACTGACGAAGCGGACAAACACGGGTAAGCTCCTTATTCCGGCTAAGGACGAATATGCAAAATGAAATGCGAATGCAAACAGTCATGCAAAATGCAAAATGCACACATAAGGGACCAAGTGCCCCTGGATGAGAAGTCCAATCCACCATACCGGTCTTAACCAGACCCATAACACTGCTCAAGCCGGGTCTCAACAAATCCACAACAGTACTCGAACCTGGTCTCCAACATACCCCATAACACTGCCCTCAAATAACGCCACTGGATCTCAATCAAGGAAAACCGGTAATCTGGAGGTCAAGTTACCTGCATGCCCAACCCCTCTCACAGGTAGGTGTCCTAATAACTGACACAAAGTATGGCATCCTATGCGGTCGTTGGCGTCATAGACTTTCAAGACGGATGATATGATACCCAGAAGGTGTGGCATCATCATGTCCTGAAGAGGCCTCACTTAGCCAACTTCCAAATGATCGGTCCCCGGAGTCGACAATCCAACTAACCAACAACCCCCTCAACTCAAAGGGTTGAAAAAGAAGTCAACCAGAAGAACCTCGTTCGAGCGTGGATTTCATGAGACACTGGTACATGCAAAGCATGCACGCGCCCACTAATCTCCACTCTAATTCTAGGTGCACTCAAGCCCAGGTCCGGCTTATCTCTCAATCATAGAACCCCATCATACCCACAGCAATAATAACAGTAATATAATGCTGAATGTAAAATACTGAAAAGTAAATCCATACAAAATCCTCGACGGGAAAACAAGCGCTAGGATTGACTCGCGTAGGGAACCGTTGGAGTCCCCAGCAGAGTCGCCAGCTGTCGCTACTGCGAAAATCGGCGCCGGCTGAACAGAAGAGTCGCCACCGTGCGTTATTTATCCCAAAGGAGGGAAAGGAAACGCTCAGAGTAAACCTACCACAAAGACGGGAAAGGAATGGTCATCGCAACCAAATCCTGGATTCGGGAGTCGGTTACGCAAGGGGAAGGTATTAGCACCCCTCATGTCCGTCGTACTCGACGGGATCCACACTTGTTTTCTGGTACGGATTGTTACTCTATCTATTCTATAGGTCAAGGGTTAAAAGAAAATAAAATGACTCGGCAAAGTATCGCACTTTATGCCTACGTATTCCCGTCTGGAACGAGAAATCAGAGTCAACGTAGTTCGCCTACCTACGGGAAAGGAGGGGAAGGTTGCTCGCTAGGATATCGCATCCTATGCCTACGTACTTTCATACAGCATGAAAGATCAGAGCAAACGTAGTTCGGGCCACGTACGACACAAGTTTGTCTTGATTGTTTTTTATCCTTCTGAAAAAGGTTTTCTCCTGATTACGGGTCCAAGCGGACAAAAATGACTCTTTAGATTGGTTTACAGTCTTTTACGCAAGAACTGTCTGTTATTGATGTTTAACCTCTTATTGTATTTTTGATTGATTTTGAGATAGAAGAGAAAGAACTCTAAAACCTAGGGTTAAAATGGGAATCAAAACTATCCTAACGTTGTCATGCGTGGATGAAAGCCTAATGTCTGTCATATTTCTCTCTTGCGCAGAGAGAAACAGAGATCCTAAGGGATAAACGGAAAAGCAACAGCATATATACAGTAAAGCAGTAAAATTCATGAATGCAACAGTACAAGCGAGGCAAGGGAGTCCCACTCAACCTCGAACCTAGAAAACAATAGGCAAAGTGAAACAACTTCACCTCAACCCTATGGGAAAATTAACAAGCAATACAGTAAAGAAAATAAAACCCCAAAAACCCAGACCTGACAGCACACCGGCTCCAGTTGAACTTCCAAAACCAAACTCCAATAGTACCCAAGCCACAACAAGCTTCTATCTCCAAGAAATCACCCAAGCTCAAGCAAGCACAGAATCTTACCCAGTTGACAGCATCAGACAGCAGATATCCCCAAACGGCAGTAAACCCTAGCTTTAACAGTTGCACAGCTTTGACATGAACAATCTTAATCTTTGTCAATCTTTGATCTTCACCTCTATCTTCAATGGCTTCTTTCTTCAAGGCAAGCTCTCCAGCAAAGAATTGATTTTATCAGAAGAAATTGAATGTCAAACAGTTCATTGACGACCAAAGGAAGTCTATGAATAGCTGACATTGTAACAGAGTGGTTCTCTCAAAGTTCTACCTCTAAGGTAAGGCCACTTATCCCTCCTAAGGAGGGAGGTGAATACCATAGAGGGACTTTATGTCATAGAGAGGAATGGAAGCAAAGGAAGCTATCCATGTTTATGAAAGAATTTGGTCTATTCTAAGGCTCTGCCTATTTTCTCCTATTTCTCCTAAGTCTTCAATCAGCATCTAGCTCAAGCAATCCTCATGCATCAACCTTGATCTTTGTATTAAATCTTCTCCATTTATTATTCATGCTTCCATAAGCCCAAGCCAAGCCCACACCCCAAAAAAAACCCAAAAGCCCAAGCAAGCAACGAAAACCCCAAATGGGAACACCAAACAATCACACAATTTGCAAAATATACTAAAAATAGCAAAATAGTATGTAAAATTCTAGGATTTATTCTAAGGGTATTTCTATATCTACCCTACATACCCTATATGTCCTATAACCTAAATCATGCTAAAAACCCCAAAAATAAAAGGGTAGAATGCACCTATGTTGAGTTTGAACCCTAATTATACTAACCTAATGTTTTCTAATCAAAACTAATCAAAATTAATCCACAAAAAGGTGGAATAAATCCAGGGGTAACTTAATGTTCTAATCTAACTACCACAAAAAGAATGGAATCAAAATACAAATTTAAATGACTAAACGAAATTCATCAAAATGTATGTATGAACAAAATGAAAATAAAAGCAATTAAAATGTAAAAATCACCATAAATGGAAAAAAGCCTAAAATACTATTTTTATTTTCTCACAATTTTCTTGAAACAATTATTGAAATGGGGAAAAAAGTCCCATGTTAAAAAGATCATTTTTGAATTTTTTATGAATTATTTTGTAAACTAAACAAATGAAGAAAATTAAAACAATTCAATTAAAATTGACATATACAGGGGGGTGGCGGAAGCAGTTTATTATAGTTCAAAATTAACATTGGGCCCAGGAGGGGGGTGCAGTTAACACTGCGATGGGCCCAGTCTGCTCAGAAAAACACACACAAAAGAAAAAAAACCAGGGGGGTGAATATCAACAAATTCGCCTTGGTATTCCTACTGGGCCCCAAACTGGGGGCGTGGATAGCAATTGGGTTAGGCCCATGCGAAAGTTCCACTCCATGGGAGGGGGTGCCATTGGAAAATACGGGAGTACATTCAGCACATTATGCAATTGGGCTTAAGGCCCGAGGTTCATTACAATCCATCATCAACAAAGATCAGAAACCTAAAAACTACTCTCACTCTCCAATCCATTGGTACTGTTCACTTCCTTCAAACTCGAAACCCTAGCGCCGTCGCTATGCTCCTCATCCATTAAACCTACAGAATTCTTCACCCAAACTCCACCACGTTCACCCATCCAACACTTTACCCCTCACACCTCAGTTCAAATCACTCTTAATTCAAACTCGTCTCATAAAATCTTAACCTAACAATCACAAAACCTGAATCTTCATCTACCTATGAACGCTTATGAGTTAAAGAAAGAAGAAAAACCTGGATAATCGGACGAAGACGGAGGCTCTTGGAGGAGTTTCTTGAAGATGGAGGCGCCGGGAAGACTTGGAAGAACCTGGAGACGAGCGATGACGAATGTTGATGATGAACACCGAAGGTTCTTGGACGGAGGATCTTCAAGCGAAAATCAGAATCTGGAGAATGCAGGAGGATCTATGAAGATCCTTGGAGATCTTCTGGAGAAATGGATGAACAACGATGAAGTTGATGAAGTTCTCTGAGGAAAACGATAAAGATTTTCTGGACTCCGATTGAAGATCTGAAGGTGCATGAGCGAATCTGGAGATGACGGTCGAAGAACACATCCAAGGTCTTGAATCACGTTTGAAGACCACAGTTAGAGATCTTGGAGAAACAGTTGATGAAAATTCTGGCGATGAGGTTGATGAACGATGAATGAATCTGGAAAAAAAATCCGTTGAAGGTTGTTGAATGCTCTTGAGGAAAGAAGATTTCTGGAAAAAAATGTGGTGGAGATTATGATGAAGTTGGATCGGAGAAGATGAAGATTGGAAGGGTTTTCTAGGTTTTTTGCAGATTTCGGCGACGGTTGCGGTGGTCGTCGGCGAGCAATTGTGGTGGCTACCGGACTTGCATGGTCGGCGGGGGTGTTTCCGGTGAGAGCTGAGGAGGGGCCAAGTGGCAGAGGGTGAATGATAGTGAGCCACGTGTGTGGGGAGTGAGGTCTGAGAGTGGACAAGTGTGAGGTGAGAGAGGGAGACGTGGCAAGCATGCAGAGTGAGAGAGAGTGAGGTGGAAGAATTCTGACTGCACGCGTGGCGAAGCTTTTATATTGACAAGTGGCGTGGACCTTTGACTTGGGCCTGATCTGGATACTGGCCCACTTGGATAATAATTCTGATTAATGGACGTAAGCATGATTAGCTGCAATAAACTCACAGATTAACTCCAAAACACAACAAAATTAAAAAAAAAACCTAATTAACTCCTAAACGAAAATTAAAAAATAAACCCTAATTAATCTATTAAAACCTAATTAACAAAAACGAAAATTAAGAAACAAACTCCTAATTAATCTGAAAAATATCTAAAACTATTATTTAATACCTAAAAAAAAATTATCTTTTTAAAACCCTAATTAATTCTGAAAAAAACAAATAAAATCTAAAAAAAACATTTTCTTCCTTTTTCTTTTAAAATCTAATCTACTAATTTGAAAAACAATAAAATCTAATAAAAATCTAAAAAAAAATAATCTTTATTTTTTTTTAAAATCTATTCTATTTTTTAAAAAAAAAACAACAATAAAACTCTAATAAAATCTTAAAAAAAACAATACTATCTATATTTTTAAAATCTATCCTCTTTTTTTAAAAAGAAAAATAATATCTATTTCTATCTATTTAAAAAAACTATTAAAAGGAAATTAATATCTAAAAACTTTAAAATCTATTAAATCTCTAAAAAGGAAAAGAAAATTTATTTAAAATTCTAAAAATTATATAAAAAAAACTATTAAATCCAGAAAAATCCAATTAAATGCATTAAAATCCAGAAAAATGACAGAAAAATCCTAAAAATGCCAGGAGGCCGGTTAACCCGAATAAAACCCAATTGCGCAACCGTAGCGAAACCCGGGCACCAAGATGGCCTGAAAACACCAGGAACAAGCACCAATTCTCAACAGACTTTTATTCCAACCGGCCTGAACTGCCTGAAACGCCAGGGGCTGCAATCTCGATAAAATCAATCTGACTGATAAAAATGCAATGCATGCCGTATGCGAATGCGAATGCAAAATGCGTTGAAGCATAAACCAGATATGGGGACCGGTTGGCCAAATTTTAGGGTGCAACAGGCATAAGTGTACTTCAACTGAGCTTTTTCTCTTGTAGAGTTCAGGCTTCTCGAGGCACCACCTCTTTTGCCAACCTGACGTCGAAGTTGAATGAATTGTTGCCTGATGGCGACAACAGAAAGGTGAGAAAGATCGAGTTTCATGAAGATTTGATTGATACTAACGGGATGGTGAAATACAATCTTATTGAGTTAAAGATTGACGAAGATGAGAAGGAAATGTGGAGATCATTTTGTCGTAGGATAACAAAGGGGTCGATCGAGTTAGATGTGAAGCTTTCAAGATCTGTCGACAACATAATGAAGATGTTGAAACATTTTGAAGCATCTGGTAGAGTTTAGGTTTTTCTTATTTATTAATCATATTTTAGTGTTAAGTGTTTTTTGTTTAAGTTATGTAATCCATTGTCACATATTATTTAACATTCACACTGCAATTTAAGGAAGATCGATAATATTAGCTAATAAAGTGTTATGATGAAGATGTATGAATAATATAACAAAAATAAAAAAGATATCTAAATAGGCCCTCCACGGGCTATGTGTGCAGCCTGAACTAATCTAGTATAAACCTCAACATCTAGGTTTACCAAACCCATGAGGTTATCTATAATCACTGCAATCATCTGGAGGCGCTGTTGGTTATCGGCATGATCTACTAAAGGGGGCGGCAGCACGTCATCAACAGGTACCCAATCATCAGAAGGCCCATCATTAGCTGGAGGTGGGGTGGTGCGAGGGTGTGATATAGTGAAGTACCACTCTAAGTAACCATCCTCACACTACAAGGGATGCTGAACAATGACCACTCAATCTCTGATGGCACAACCAGAGCTGATGAAGTTACTCTAAAACCACCAGTCAATCCCTGAAGATGGAATATCTGGAACTGGTCGTGGGATACTCTGAACATAACCATATTCTCGCAGACACCTCTCGAACAAATGTCTAGCAACCATGGTCTCCCACCGCATATAACCTGAATTTAACAACGACTCTTCGAACTCACGGTGGACTCTATAACCAGTGTATGGTGTCTATATAACATCATCTATAGTCACCGCATCGAGCCTCCTCCTATACTTGGCAACACCACCAGGACATGACTATCTCGCCTTCCACCTCTTCGCCCATGGGCCCCCCACCTCGCAATGTTCCACCCTCCTATCACAGATGGTAGGAAAATGCTCATATATCCAGCACTGAAATCAAAACACAGATACACCAAATAATAATTTATAGATATTACACGTAAAAAATAAAAAAAGCAAAAACATATAATAATTTAAAGTATACTTGTAACAGACTCAAACAGCCAGCAAGTTGTTTGGTCTCAAAGACCATCGCCACTCTAAGGACTGTATACAATTGGGTCAATGCAGCACACCCTTATGCCCAGTTGATATCCTCGAGGCTACTAAAGAGGCGCAAGTATCGGGCATCAATATAAACACTAGACTTGTCTGTAAAGAGAGTGCATGCAACTATATGTAGCATGTATATCCTAATGGCAGCTACAAGCTGGTCATATATCTTCCAAAGCCAATGCATATAAAGGTGCACACCCCTAGTCACACCAAACACCTTCAGTTCCTCTGCCTCAAACAAAATCAAATCATGTGCCACAATATAACTTGCAAAGGTCATGTTAAGAACAAAAGTCGTTTATAATTTTTCGTCGATAGGGAGATGGAACAATGCAGAGACATCATCCAGAGTGATAGTCATCTTTCCGAACAGAATATGAAATGATGATGTCTCCGTGTGCCACCTCTCAATAAAGGTACTAAGCAATGAAGCATCCAACATTGTGAGGGAGCAGTGGGAAAAATCAAGCAACTTGAAGTCCCATATGATCTGACTGACCTGTTCAGGCATCGTAATCTTCGGGAAGTCCTTCATCTTAGACCCATGAGATGTCACCTTCAGTGTGGGTCGCTCTTGTGACAACAAAATATAAACAAATTATTTTATATCTCATGTGACAAAGTATTTTTGATCAGTTGTCGCACACGGATAAAAAACGAATATTTTTGAAAAAATGGTAAAGGGAAGCGACAATCGGATGTCGTATCGCAAGGATTCTTGTATTATTTCAAGCAACTAAAGAAAATGTTTATGGGGATTTTAAGTTTCAATTTATAAAACAAGAAAAAAGTGATTAAAATAAGTGATTATTAATTAAGCTAAAACGATTAATCCTACTTATTCATATTCTAACTTATCATCGGCTATTATAACACCAATCCCTAAGTGGATTCGATCCTATTCGATTATGAGATCAATTAGACAAGCGCTTATCAAAATCAAATAAATTATGTTCCTGTTTACCGAAGTAAGCAAACGGTTAAGAATACGCCGAGTTAACGAATTAAGCAAACAGTTAAGAATACGTCGAGTTAACGAATTAAGCAAACGATAACACGCAATTAAATTTAGGAACATGCATACAATCGAATAAAATCAATTATATCCTATGAACAACAATCAAATTAAGCAAACAATTGCAATCAAATTAAGCGAATAACTTCATAGAAAATAATTGAAAGGAACCGAATTTAAATTGGTATTAGAATAACCTCAAAGTGATGGAACCCGTAAGCAGCAGAATTTGCCTTCAAGAATTAGTTCTCCATTCAAATCGTACAAGACAAAAGAAAAATCATGAAAAGAAAATCATGAACATTAGAACGGATTCTACTAGGTATAGGGAAGCATCACAAAATCCGGTTCTAACCCAACTGAGTCGAAAAACACTAAAAAAAACCCGGCCCAAAACTAAATATTCCTAAAGGCAGAATTCGGGTTCTGACTTCAACGAATTATTCGAGCCTGCTACACTCTGAATCCGCTTCTTCCTTGTAGCTCTTTGTCTCATCTTTCCAAGGCTTATTAGAATGCATAAATCCGATTCTCGTAGCTCCAGTTATGATCTGAACAGTGGACAGGTATCAAATAACCGCTAATGCTGAAAATAAGCTGCGAAAATAGATTAAAGGAAAACAAAGACTTAGTTCTAAAAACATAATAAAACAGTAAAATAAACAAAAAAAATTGAGGAAATGCTTAATTATAAACATAAGAGAATGTGCATTAAAGTGCACTGATCAAATTCCCCCACACTTGAACTTTTACACTCCGAGCAAAATAGTATCAAGACTCATTAAAAACAATAGCATTCGGATACACATTCTAGGCTGCAAACTCTTCTTCGGTCAATATTGCGTCGATAGGTACTAATTTTGTATACTAAGGATATCGTAAGAACAAAAATCCGCAATTGTACGGTCATATACCTCCCTCCTATACAAACCAATTCGAATCATGTTATTATGCTTAAGCCTAACTTACTCATCCTCCTTTTTGCTCTCTTTCATTCTAATGCAATCACATTAAGTTCGTTATCTATTCATACACATGGTAAATAAGCATGTTAGTGGCTATGATCCATATCTTGACAACAATTCAAAATTAACCACTTTAGCAACAGCAATGTTTTTTTAAGGTTTCACAACCTTTAGCCTAAGTGACCAGGTGAGGGTCACCTAACTTAAAAGGCGGATTCCTAATTAGTTTTCTTATTTAGCACAAGATCATTCACTTATTTGCATCAGCTTAATTACTTAGTGTGTGATTTTTAGATGGTGTTGACTGCTAGATAAACTACTTAAAAGCTATTAAAGGATGAGAACTAAAGGCTATGTCATAACAAGTATTTAAATCGATTTCCATATTCGGGAGACTTAAGGTGTTAAAACGATACCAATCTTATAAAATTTTCTCAAGTCTCCACAATCTAACCTCAAATTAATCTATAGCCTAAAAATTTCGAAAGATGCATTTGTTTCTAAGTCTAGTTTTTTTAATAAAACACGTAAAAAGTGAAAGAAAACAAAACAAAACAAAGAAATGGTTCCCTCCCCCACACTTAAAGCATACATTATCCTCAATGAAAGAACATAAACATAAAATAAGAGTGAGAGAAAGGAAAGAACACATCCGAGGAGTCAAGACGAATAAGTGATCACATAAGCAGCCTTCCCCAAAGAGAGCTCTTCTACATTCTCTTATTCCAAAGTGGGGATCTCATACAGTAGCTTTTGGCAACATCCATTGTACTTGAAATTATTATTAGTGCCTTCTCCTTTTATTTCAGAATCAAAGAACATTCTTCTACAGGTAAAAGTGTCGAATGGACAAGTGAAAGTGGTCTTCTCTTTATCCTCTGGTGCAATGTAAATCTCATTTTTAATAGCATCCAAAATCAATAAGTTAGACCAAATTTGGGGATGCCTCATTGCTTTTTCTCTATTTTCAAGTAAGATCCTATAAGTACACATGGACTGCCTAATATCAGAAATCTCAGTCATTGTCCATCCAATTCCCTTCTTATGTTCTTGCATTAAATTTTCTTCCTGCTCAAATTGAAGCTTTGATGAATAATATAAATCCTTAAGAAGTGGTTCAGAAGGTGGTTGTTCAATGGAATGTTTGGTTGGGGTAGCCGGGATGTCGAGAACTTCAGCTGTATAAACAGCTTCATCTACAACTCCATTTGTAGGAAAAATGTCAACTTGCAAGGTAGCCTCAATCTCAACACGAACAGAGCAAAGGTTTGTATTAGTACAGTCATCACATGAGTAACTATCATCAAAATCAGACAATGATGGAAAATCAGTTGCAAACAAATCAGTACAAGTATCATCAACCAACTCATAAATCAATCCAATATGAAAAATAGAATGCTCATTTTCCTCATCACTCTTCTTACTTTTAAGTACTCTATGTGGAAAAGGGATCGGTGGTACATACTTTTTTTCAGACTCAACAACAACAGAAGGTTCAGGTTTAGGTTCAGGTGTGACCTCAACAACTTCTTTATTTTTTCTGGGGCTAGTTCTACAACTTTTCCGGATCTTAAGGACATTGCACTTATATTAGGGTTAGGGACATTAGGATTCACTACTGTTTGGGCAGGTAGTTGGTTGGATCCTTGTGCTTGTTGTATGCCATTAATTGAAGAAGCAAGTTGTCCTATTTGTGTCTGCAGGGTTTAGATACTGGAATCTGTCCGTTGCTGGAATTGAAGATTATTGGCAGCCATTTGCTTAACAATATCCGATAATGAAGGTTCGGGAGCTGGGTCAGAAGTGGTTGCAGCCTATGGAGGGTTTTGTGGTGGTGGTAATGCTAACATTAATTGTTGTTTCACTAAAGAAGTAAACTCATCAAGTCTGGTTTCTAGAGCTTTGTTGTAAGAAGAAACCTAAATCTCATTCACACCTTTTGTTTGGACAAAATTGTTTCTAGTTGTAAACTGTTGGGAGTTTAGTGACATATTCTCAATCAAGGTTTTAACAACAGTTGAGGTCCTTATCAACAAGTTCTTCACCACTAGCAGCATCTAAAATATTTCTATCCATTGGTAGCAATCCCTCATAGAAATACTGGATAAGTAATTGTTCGGTAATCTGGTGCTGGGGGCATCTGGACACTAACTGTTTGAATCTCTCCCAGTATTCGGCCAATGATTCTATGTCAATAATATCACATATATCTTTTCTGATTGAGGCAGCTCTTAAGGCAGGAAAGTATATTTCTAGGAAGGCTTTCCTCAAATCATTCCAGGTTGTGACAGAATTAGGCTTAAGATAGTAAAACCAATCTTTGGCAGCTCCCTGTAGTGAAAACAGGAAGGCTCTCAGCTTGATGTGATCTTCGGTGATTCCTTCAAGTCTCAAAGGTGTAGAGCACACAACCTAGAATTCCTTCAGATGCCTATGTGGGTCCTCACCTACAAAACCATTAAACATTGGCAACAAGTGTATTAAACTAGGTTTTAATTCGAAAGGTACAGTAACAGCAGGATATACAATACATAAAAGCATTATAATTCACATCAGGGACAACAATTTCTCTAAGAGTTCTTTGATTAGCCATATTAAATTTAATAGGAAAAAAATCAATAAAGAATGAGAAAACACAGAACTAATTCAGCAAAGCATCAACAATTAGGAAAAATAATGTCCTTATTGAGAAAAAGAATAGAAAAATAGAAAAACGATTAAAATAAAATCTAAAAATTATGAAAATATGACTAAAAATCAAATAATAACAGAATAAGAATCTATAAAAAATTTCAGATTTTTTTGAAAATATAAAAATAGAAAATAAATCAAATAAAATAGGAAAATCAGGAATTTGCGATTTTTAGAATCAAAATCTTTTAGAATCATATTCTAAAGGTGTATTGTTCGTCGATTTGTTATAATTTTCTAGAAAAAAATTGGAGCAAATCAAAAAAAGTAGCTTCCAAACATATCTGATAGCCTGAAACACTTACCACTACACTGCAACCCTGTAAATCAACAGCAAAAACCAAAAACAAAAAAAAACAAAAAATCCAACATAATTCTAAACTAAAATTCTAAAATTGGCTAAAATCAACAAGAAATTCCGGCAATGGCGCCAATTTGACCAGTTGTTGCGCACGGATCAAAAACGAGTATTTTTGAAAAAGTAGTAAAGGGAAGCGACACTCAGATGTCGTATCGCAAGGATTCTTGTATTATTTCAACCAACTAAAAAAAATTTATGGGGGTTTTAAGTTTCGATTTATAAAACAAGAGAAAAAGTGATTAAAATAAGTGATTATCAATTAAGCTAAAATGGTTAATCCTACAGATTCAGATTCTGACTTATCATCGGCTATTATAACACCAATCCGTAAGCGGATTCGATCCTATTCGATTATGAGATCAATTAGACAAGCGTTTATCAAAATCAAATAAGTTATGTTCCTATTTACCGAATTAAGCAAACGGTTAAGAATATGACGAGTTAACGAATTAAGCAAACGATTACACGCAATTAAATTTAGGAACATGCATACAATCGAATTTAATCAATTATATCTTATGAACAACAATCAAATTAAGCAAATAACTTCATAGAAAATAATTGAAAGGAATCGAATTTAAATTGGTATTAGAATAACCTCAAAGCGATGGAACTCGTAAGCAGCGGGATTTTCCTTCGGGAATTAGTTCTCCATTCAAATCGTACAAGACAAAAGAAAAATCGTGAAAAGAAGTTCATGAACAGTAGAACGGATGCTTTTAGGTATAGGGAAGCATCACAAAATCCAGTTCTAACCCAACTGGGTCGAAAAACATAAAAAACCTGACCCAAAACTAAATATTCCTAAAGGCAGAATTCGGATTCTGACTTCAACGAATTATTCGAGTCTGCTACACTCCGAATCAGCTTCTTCCTACAACATGAAAGTTGTAACTCTTTGTATTAGCTTTCCAAGGCCTATTAGAATGCGTAAATCTGATTCTTGTAGCTCTAGTTATAATCTGAATAGTGGACAGGTATCAAATAACCGCTAATGCTGAAAATAAGCTGCGAAAATAGATTAAAGGTAAACAAAGACTTAGTTCTAAAAACATAATAAAACAGTAAAATAAACAAAACAAACTAAGGAAATGCTTAAATACAAACATAAGAGAATGTGCATTAAAATGCACTGATCAATGTCACATTTAGTGTGGGTCGCTTTTGTGACAACAAAATATAAACAAATTAGTTGATATCTCATGTGACAGACATATATAAACAAAAATTTAAAC
Source organism: Lathyrus sativus (assembly GCA_963859935.3). Lineage (NCBI taxonomy): Eukaryota > Viridiplantae > Streptophyta > Magnoliopsida > Fabales > Fabaceae > Lathyrus > Lathyrus sativus. The sequence continues at coordinate 534,065,960 of OZ012741.1, forward strand.
TAAATATAAAAGACATATACCTCGCCATGCCATAATCGTATGACCACATGCTCAGCATACTCTGTAAGCACAGACCGGTCGATGGGTCCTTCTGAAAATCCTCTATCAGTGTGCACAGAAGGCTCAGTCAAAGGAGTTGTAACCTCCGTGTCAACAGTAATCGATGGGCCTGACTCACCAACAGCAGCATTTGGTTGTACCTCCTCAACAGCCTCCTAAGCAACCTTTTGAGCAACTGGATTAACCACCTGAGCAACCAACGGCTCAACAACGGGATCAACTACAAGAACATCTGGCAGCACCTCATCTGTAGCCTGCTCTACTGACCGAACTGGTCGACGTCGAGTAGAACGAGGTGCCCAGAAATGACCACTTTCAAGTTTCAGGCATCCGCTTCCGGTGTGAACCAGTGAGGAACACTCGTTTTGCCTGTATCTGGGAAGACTCATCATCAGCACCTCTGACAGCCCTACCCTGATTTGATGCTCGATCTGCAGCTCTCTCTGCAATAGTACAGTTTTTGCCTCTGAATTTCACTACAAAAGAAGAAAAAAATAAATATTAGATAAAAAATAATGGCAAGTACCGAAAATTTCAAAATTTTCGGTATAAAACTAAATTTTTATAACTACCGGAAATTTCACAATTTCCAGTACAAGACTAGATTTTTAAAACTATCAAAAATTTTGAAATTTCCAATACAAAAATAAATTTTTATAACTAAGGGAAATTTTGAAATTTTCGGTAAAAAATATTGAGTTCTATACCGGAAATTTTAAAATTTTCGGTAGAAAATACATGAAGTTATAAAATTACAACTAAAAATTACCGAAATTTTCTAATATAAAATACCATAAATTAAAGAATTTTCGTGAAAAATTCACTTGTTTCAAAATTTCCGATAATTTTTAAAATGTCCGGTACAGTCTTTGAAATTAAAAATATCCTTTTTAGAACCATAAATTTTAAAATTGTGGAAGAAAAAAAATTCAGAGGTTATTTTGTCATTTCATACAAAATGAAGATGTGAAGTATAAGTGTGGATGACAGATTAATTCCTCGTAAAGTTAGGAATTGCCAGGCCCATCCTAGCCCAAACTGCAAATATATAAATAAATATATAAATAAACATAAATATAAAATCAGCAAAAACATAATATATGAAACGAATATCTGGAACTTTCTACAAAGATCGAGACTCACTCCTTTACATCACGATGAATTTCCAAAACCAGAAAGCTATAAACATATTGATCACATTCAATCATCAACTTCACCTTCCAAACATCAAGCTCTATCCACTAAATTCGTTAGACAACATAACAAATCACAGAGAAGAATTAAAACCGCAAAACTGAAGAGAAAAAGAGAAGAAATGGGTGCAGACTACTACAAAATCTTGCAGGTTGATAAGAATGCCAAAGACGAAGAATTGAAAAAGGCTTATAGAAAACTTGCCATGAAATGGCACCCCGATAAAAACCCAACCAACAAGAAAGATGCAGAAGCTAAGTTCAAGCAAATTTCTGAAGCTTATGAGGTATGTTTTGTAACGGGTGTTGTCAATTTTTTAGCTTTTTTGAAAATTATGAACGAAATAATGAAATTCAATAATCATTTTTATCTGGGTCATGCTTGGTTATGTTTATTTTCGTAAGGGTTTTATAAAAAATTTATCTTTCTGAAATTATCAGTGAAACTCAATTAACATTTTTATGTTGTGAATTGTGTTGATTATTGAAGGTACTTAGTGATCCTGAAAAGAGGGCAATCTATGATCAATATGGGGAAGAGGGTTTAAAGGGTCAAGTTCCTCCTCCTGATGCTGGAAGTGGTGGTGGAACTAGTTTTTATTCGACCGGAGATATTCCTGGATCGGTTCGGTTTAATCCGAGGAATGCAGATGACATTTTTGCTGAGTTTTTTGGATTCTCAAGACCATTTGGTGGCATGGGTGGAAGAGGTGGTAGTGGTGGCGGCGGTGGCGGTGGCATGAGATCTAGGGTCCTTGGTGGAATGTTTAGTGATGATATGTTTGGATCTTTTGGGGAAGGAGGAGGAGGAATGCATATGAATCAAGGTGTGCCGAGGAAAGCTCCTGCTATTGAGAACAAGTTGAGTTGCACTCTTGAGGAGATTTATAAAGGAACTACAAAGAAGATGAAGATCTCTAGAGAAATAGCTGATGCCAGTGGGTGAGTAGTTGATTTCACTCTGCTATTTCTTCTGTTTTTTTAATCCTAATATCTTCGATTTTGTGCTTGATGCAATAGTTGAAGTTTGATTTGGTAGTTTGATTTTGTGCTAGAGAAACTTTCTGGTTCAAATATTAACGATGTGTTATCTTTTCTTGTGATGTAGCAAAACCATGCCAGTGGAAGAGATATTGACCATAAGTGTGAAGCCTGGTTGGAAGAAAGGCACAAAGATCACCTTTCCAGAGAAGGGCAACGAACAGCCGAATGTAACCGCTGCAGATCTTATATTTGTGATCGACGAAAGGCCGCACAGCGTGTTCAGTCGGGAAGGAAACGACCTGATTGTGACTCAGAAGATATCTCTTGTGGAGGCGTTAACTGGTTATACAGTGCACCTCACTACACTGGATGGTAGAAACTTGAGCATACCAATCAACAATGTTATTCATCCTAACTATGAGGAGGTTGTTCCAAAAGAAGGGATGCCACTTCCTAAGGATCCATCGAAGAAGGGGAATTTGAGGATAAAGTTTAACATTAGGTTTCCAAGTCGGCTCAGTGATGAACAAAAAGCAGGAGTTAGGAAACTCTTGGGTGCCTCACTCTGAAATTGATCAGTTATGGAATGAGAATAGTCTACGGTGCCCCTGAAAATATTAGATTTTACCAATAAACTTGAATGTTTTTGTATGTGTATTGGATTTAGTGAACAAATTTAACATGTTTGATATAATAAATTGAGTGGTTTCTCTTCATGATTGAGAAGAGCAAGATACATACACAAACAATTCATAAAAATATGATTTCAAAAGTTTCGTTCACAATAGTTCAGAACCATAAAACAATACATGTACTTAAAACTATGCATGAAAGCCTTACAAAGTTCGGAATATATGTACTTAAATCTACGCATGAAAGCCTTGCAAAGTTCGGAATCTTTTTGAATTGGGTAGCTTGAAGGATATAAGATATCCATAATTTAAAAAAAAAAAAAATAAGTGGAATGGAACCCATATTGAATATAATGATGACGAGATACAATTATATCTAGAGAATTTCTTAATCCAATTCTTCACATTCATAGCTACTAAGCGCTTTTTCTTTTATGCTCTTATTTTTGAAGCAGTATCTTCGAACGCACTTTTTTTTTTAACACTAAATACTTTCGGAAATACATCTCCGAACTTTTATCAGAATATTTTTTTTTTAAGAAAAATTCAATTTTGTTGGTCGCAAACAAAAATTAATTGTTACAGATAAATATAAAATAACATACACCTGTAAAATAATATGATATATATATATATATATATATATATATATATATATATATATATATATATATATATATATATATATATATATATATATATATATATATATATATAAAAGAAGTCATAAAACACCACAGTCACTACTGTGCGTGTCTGACAACATCTATATCCTCTCCTCTTCCTATGCCTCTATCGCCTCCTCTGTCTCTACCGCCTCCTCGATCGTCTGGTCTGCGTCTTCGGCCATCGATCTCACCCGTCCTAGCGCGACGTCTGCGGTACATAAGTGTCCTTTGTGTCACCGCAATCATCTCATCCAATACACGTGTATGGCCAGACCCCTCAGGAAAGAAATCGGCGTCAATGCCTGTCCGCCCTAGCTGCACTATCTGACGACAGCGAGGTAGGACATCCTGAATGTGGTCCAACTGAGACTGCTTCTCTTCTAAAATCTCCTGATGAGCTGGTCTGAATGGTGATCTTTCGGCAGTTGGCATCATGTAGGGGTGTGAGACGGTGAAGAATCACATGATGTAGTCATCAACGCAACTCCAATCTCTTGGCGCTCTGGTCGGCCGAGCCTCGTCAGGTACCATGTACCTCTGTGTAATCAGGCACGCTCCCCCAACCGGCGATCATGGGAAAGTGCTGGAATATCCAAGCCTGAAATGAAAATTAAAAACATCATGATCAAGCATTATCATGAATATAGAATGAAAAGATCAAATGAAAAAAATTCGAAGGATATAAGATTGTTACCACAAGTAGTGACACGCTGTCTGCCACAGTCCTGGTCTTCCACAGGCATTCCTCTCCCAACCTCGAATATGTGCACGACGGTGTAGCCTCCCTCCAGTTGTACTCATGGATCTGTGTGAAATCCAAAAAGTACCTAAAGTAAGCGACATCGGTATATGTGGAGCTTGTGTCCACAAACAAATGAGTGCCGACTAAAAACAGAAAATAACACTGCAGCACACACTGCTTGTGTATCTCAACCTCAGCTGGATCACCATCCACCTGACGTGCAGCAGCGAACGCCTCACCAAAACGACGAGTCAGAAAGGAAAATCTCACATGAGCCCCTTCTGGACTTATCCACCTCCTCAAGCGCATCCAATGGATCAGCACAAGCTCCTCCACCAACATCTTTCTCGCATCCTCATTCTTCATTCTACAATGACGGAGGAAGGTACCCATGATAGGTATTTGTAACAGACAAGTGATATTGTCCAATGTAATCATGATCTCGTCGTGCGGTAGATGGAAGGAGGACGTCTCATGGTGCCATCACTCTGCAAATCCCATCAGCATCCCGTTGTGGATCAGGTCGTAATCGGTCTCACAAAGGTTCTTCAAACAAGAGGCGGCAAGGACGTCCTAGAACCAAGCCTCTCGTGGTTGATCCAAAGATAATATCTTCTGCCCATGGTTATAGACCTTCTGCAGAGGACGAGTTGAAAATTTTCATAAATAAGAAACAATAGTACAAATTATAAATTTCCAATGAAAAAAAAGAAATAATCTGAGTAATGTTACCTCTTCATCTCAGACATGTCTGACAGTATGATCGGCGTACACTGTTAGTAGAGACATATCTAAGGCACCCCCTGTGAAACCCTCAGGCTCACCATCATCGTCGTCACCAACATCCTCCGGTGGTGGGTCATCACCCATAGGTGGCACGGGATCAACATCATCGGCAGAAGGAGGAACAGGAGTATCCCGACGAGGCTTGCGAGAGGACGGGGCCTGTGATGAACTCTAGCTGAATCCCGACATAACCGGTATGAAGAAGTGGATGATGGGGTGGAATGCGAGGTTGAGGGAATGACCTGAGCATGTGACGAAGAAGGTTGTGTAGTAGGTTGTGCCTCAGCTGTATCGGCCTCGGTGACGGTGAACTGACTCCGCTCGCGTCTGACATATGCATGTTGTGAAATTTGTTCAAGTCGCAATCTATCGTCTCTGTCTGCCATAATGTTGTATAACCAAGAAAAAAATTAGGCACAAATAAATTAAAAAACAAAAAAGAAAAAAAATTAACATTTTATTACTTTCGGATATGTACACACGGAAACCTTCCGTAGATGTATCTACAAAAGTACCCAAAATTCACAACGTCTGATTTATTCCAGAGTTGCATATACAGAATTGCCCTAACGTTAATTTATTCTGTAGATGAAGCTCCGGAACTTTCTCCAACTTCTACCGCCACGACAATGGTGTTCCCTACCCATAAAAATTGATTTTTTGAAACCCTGATCATTTGTTTCAGTCAACAAACAATACCTACATTGTCTCTAAACTATGTTTAAACTATCTAACAATTTCTACCTCTAAAACTATATTTTAACTCATTTACGGGAAATACTCAAAAATACCTCGGAAACTCAAAAACTTACCGATTATATCGAGCTTTGAATGATTTGGAGTGTCTTGATCATTGAGATGAATGCTCCTTGTCAAACTTGATTGAAAAAAATTAAGTTCGGTGAAAAAAGATTTTTTGAGGATTGAGAGAGTTTGGAGAGTGAAGAAGATGAAAATTGTTAAAATACAAGAGACTAAGAGACATTTGAATAAACTGTGTGTTTTGAAAAGCACTACAGAGACGTTATTGTATATAGATAGATTACAACTAAGTACATGATATAATCGATATGAGACTATTCTATATACAAATATTCTTAACACTATATATATTTATAAATATCAACACTCCCCCTCAAGCTTGAGCATATAAGTCAAATGCACCAAGCTTGTTACATATATAATTAGTTCCGGGGACTTCGTAGGGATTTTGTAAACACATCTGCCAATTGATCATTAGAGTTGACAAAGCTTGTGACGATGTCTCCTGACTCGATCTTCTCTCTGACAAAGTGACAGTCTATCTCAATATGTTTGGTCCTCTCATGGAAGACTGGATTTGAAGCAATGTGCAATGCAACTTGATTATCACAAATAAGTGGCATTGGTCTTGCTTCTTCAATTTGAAGTTCCTTGAGCAACTGTTTTAACCAAATAAGTTCACATGTTGCCATTGCCATGGCCTTATACTCTGCATCGGCGCTTGATCTTTCAACTACATTTTGTTTCTTACTTTTCCAGGATATAAGGTTTCCTCCAACAAGTACACAATATCCAGAGGTGGATCGTCTATCAATGGGTGACCCTGCCACACCAGCATCGGAGTATCCAATTATCTAGTTATGTCATTTATCCTCATACACAAGACCTTTTCCTGGAGCACATTTGATGTATCTCAGAATCCGTATAACAGCGTCCATGTGTTCCTGACAAGGGGAATTTAAGAACTAGCTTACCACACTGACTGCAAAAGAAATGTCTGAATGAGTGACTGTGAAATAATTCAACTTTCCAACCAATCTCCTATACCTTCCTGAGTCAGATAGAGGCTCCTCCTGATTGGGTAGTAGTTTAACACTTGGATCCATAGAAGTATCGGTTGGTTTAGCATTTAACAAACATGTTTCTTCCAAAATATCCATAGTATATTTCCGCTGAGAAATCATCAAACCATCTTTAGATTGAGCTACTTCAATACTCAAGAAATAGCGGAGTTTACCAAGATCTTTTGTTTGAAATTGTTTCGAGAGATGTTGTTTCAACTAGAGTATTCCCTGCTGATCACTACCAGTTATGACAATGTCATTTACATACACAATAAGATAAATACACCCTTGGGGTGAGTGACGATAAAAAACATAATGGTCAGCTTCACTATGGATCATACCAAATTGTTGTACTACAGAGCTAAATCTGCCAAACCAAGCTCTCGAAGATTGCTTAAGATCATAAAGAGACTTGTGTAGCCTACAAACCATATCTGGTGACTCCTCCTGAGCAACAAACCCGGGTGGTTGCTCCATATATACTTCTTCTTCAAGATCACCATGTAAGAATGCATTTTTGATGTCAAGTTGTTGAAGAGACCAATGTCGAATGGCTGCAATGGCTAGAAGAAGTCGAATAGATGCCATCTTAGCTACAAGCGAAAAGGTATCACTATAATCCAACCCAAAAATTTGAGTGTATCCTTTGGCTACCAAGCGAGCTTTAAATCAAACAATCTTACCATCTGGACCAACCTTCACTGTATAAAGCCAACGACAACCTACTAAAGATTTTCCATGGGATAGAGGAACCAATTCCCATGTACCACTGCTTTGAAGAGCACACATTTCATCAATCATTGCTTGCCTCCACTCAGGGTAAGATAATGCTTCACTTTGAGTTTTAGGAATAGAAATAGAAGACAAAGAAGACAAACAAGTATACTGCAAAGGGGAAAGACGATGATAACATAAATCAATATAATATGGAGAAGGATTTCGTGTTTGACATATACCTTTCGAAGGGCAATTGGAAGATCAGACTCAGGTTACAGGATCGGATTCGGTGATGGCGAGAGTGTCGTAGGAGATCCCGTAGTGACCTCAGGGACAGGTACGACTTCAGGGACAGATACGACTTCAGGGACAGGTACGACAGACGTTGGGTGACGACGCTGATATGTTTGAAGTGGGCAAGGAGTGGGGGGGTCAACCGTAGGGGTATCTAGTGGGTCATATTCCCTAAAATGATGGGGGATAATGACATATGAGACTTCCGGAAGAGGTGTGGGAATACTTTCCTGTAGAGGTTCTGTAGTTACTTGGCTAGACTCGAAATATGGAACAGACTCGAAGAAGGTAACATCGGCCGATACAAGGTATCATTGTAGAGTATGTGAGTAGCAACAATAACCCTTTTGGGATCGATGATAGCCAAGAAAGACACACTTTAGTGATTGAGCTGATAGTTTATCAAGACCAGGGGAGAGATTGTGTACAAAACACGTAGACCCGAAGACTCGAGGAGGAATTGGGTGGAGTGGAGAGTTTTGGAAACAAGATTGAATGAGGGATTTTATTATTAAAGACAGATGAGGGCATGCGATTTATGAGGTAACATACCGTGAGCACCGCATCTCTCCAAAACCGAAGAGGAACATTACCATGGAGAATTAGGGTCCGAGTAGTTTCTACGAGGTGCCGATTTTTGCGTTCGGCTACCCCATTTTGTTGGGGTGTATGAGGGCAATACGTCTGGTGCAAAATACCATTGGATGACATAAATGTTTGAAATTGTTAGGATAAATATTCACGTGCATTGTCACTTCTTAAGGTACGAATAGACAAACCAAATTGGGCTCTTATTTCTCGATAAAATTGTTCAAAAATAGAAAACAATTCAGATATATTCTTCATTAAAAATCATCAATAAAGGTGACAAAATACCTAGACTCAAGAGTAGAGACAGTATGCGAGGGACCCCAAACATCGGTGTGAACTAAAGCAAAAGGGGACGAAGCTCGTTTGTTGACTCGATTGGGAAATTGACTACGAGTGTGTTTCCCTAACTGGCATGACTCACAATGTAAATTAGATACCTTCGATAAATTTGACACCAACTTATGTAATTTGAAAAGACTGGGATGACCTAACTGAGCATGGATAGTGAGTGGAGAATCTTTGGTTGAGCATGTATGAGATGACAAAGAGATGTAGTAAAGGCCTTGAGACTCATATCTGACACCAATCGTCTTTCCTGAACTCCGATCCTGCAAGGTAACATTATTGTTAGTGAAGGAAATACTACAATCAAGAGAACGAGTTAAACGACTGACTGAAAGTAAATTAAATAGACAACTAGGTACATAGAGGACAAAAGTAATAGATAGAGAAGGTAGAATTTGAACAGTATCAATCCCTTCGGATCGGGTTTGAGAACCATTGGCAGAAATTATAGTAGGTAAGAAACCAGAGGTAGAGAGGGAAGAGAAAAAAAATTTATTACTAGTAACATGATCAGACGCACTAGAATCAAAGACCCAAGGTCGAAGAGGAGATGATTGAGAGAGGCAAACAGATGAATTACCAGTGTGTGCTACCGTAGCAGTAGAATCTGAGTTCTGACAATTCTGATACCACTTAAAGAAATCATCATAGTTTGGTGTAAAGTTCTGAGGAGTAGTCATGAGTATCTGAAGAGAGAAAATATCACGCGACCGGTCGTCGGACGTGTTGTCACGTGCGGTTTAGGTGGCGGTGCGCGATGCCCACGCGCGGAGACGGAGGTGGTGAGTGTGGGCGCGTGCGGAGGTTTCTGCCAATGAAAAAGTTTGTCTGAAGGTCGCCGCGAATAGTAGCGACGGCGGCGGCTATGCGGTTATGACCGGAGAATGTTGAAAACTGATGGTGAGATCGGCTTTTTGAAACGTCGCTGAAAGTTTTGTCGGAACAGTTACGGCGGCAGTGACGGCAGGGTGGTCACCGGAGAATTTTGAAAAGTGAGGCAAACCGAAGTGACAACACAATTTGCAAAAAAAAAATTAAAAAAATTTCTCACCGGAAGACAATGGGTCAACCGGGTAAAACATGGCGAAGAAAGAATTGTCTCTTAGCAGACTCTGATACCATGTTAAAATACAAGAGACTAAGAGACATTTGAATAAACCGTGTTTTGAAAAGCATTACGGAGACATTATTATAGATAGATTACAACTAAGTACATGATATAATCGATGTGGGATTATTCTATATAAAAATATTCTTAACACTATATATATTTACAAATATAAAAAAAAAATGAAGAATGAGAGAGGAGAAGAGACTCTGTCGCGAATGTATTCTAATATGTTCTAGAGTTACATAAACGAAAACATTTTGTAGATGTAGCTCCGAAAAAAGTCAATGCTGAGTAAAAAAAAAGTGCGTCCGAAGATACATCTCTAAAAACAGAAGGTATTTTTAGAAGCGTACATGATGCTTAAGAATCTCAAAGAGTGGGATAAGAAATTTTCTTATATATATCAAGGTTAAGAGAATCATTATAGTTCATTTTAGAAGAAAATTTTAGGGCATACTCTATTGGTTTGGTGGAAATGATATTGTATATTAATGTTGCTATCTTAGTGTTGGATGAGCTTATCTACAATGAACAATTTAAGTTAAAACATAAAGTAAGAAATATTAACTATTAACAAACATAAAATGATCTATACAATAAATTATTGTTAAAATTTTAGCCCTTTATTTTTTAATTTCACCATCTCCCCACCAATCCTCTTTCCCACTCTATCTCTTTTTCACAGTTCTTTCTTTTACCTTTTCTTCACTAATATTCTCTCAATATCTCTTTTGCATTAGGGGGAGATGATCTATTTCACACTCCAAAGAGTCAAAACCCTTACTGAGTATAACTAATTTATATAAGTATTGTATGGTCTGATGTCTAGATTAAAGAAAAATATAATCAATTTCCTTTATCCTCGAATAGATCATTTCAAATATTAGGCCTATTCCTACATGATTACTAAATAAAATTACAAATTTTAACTTATGGCCTATTTATACTTCATACATTTTGTGCTACATTTAATCACTGTAATCTAATGATGTAGAACCAACATCATCTGGATCCTCGGCTTTTTCTGCATTTTCTTCTCTGTTGTACCCTATATTTGAATCCCTTCCAATTATATTAAGATCCACCTGCCCATCTTCAATGTCATCATCGACATTGTCATCCATATCCACATCCTCCTCATCATCCACATTATAGTGGCTCTGTTCTATTAAGTTCTCAGATTTCCCATTAAATCCACCCTGAGATCCATCATTATTATTGTCTACCAGATAATCACACTTGTCTACTGTTGCTCGATAAAGATCACCTTCATAGTCTGATCTTTCCGAATTGCTAGTATTTAGAACATTCGCTTCTGTTTCATCTTCGTTAACTTCCTTTCTGATAATCACATTCATCTTGGCTGCTGCTGGTTTCTGCCTGCTTCTGATGCTCCTCCGACCACGAACGTGTCCTTGTCTGTTTGGTGTCCCTTTCCATCCAAGTAATTTTCCAAGTCTCCTGCTGTTAGACGTAGTGCTTCTCTTTCTGGAAGTGGATCTTGAACTAGCAACTCTTCCTTGTGATCTTTGACCATGAGAGTGGCTGTGGCCTTGTTGAGTCCTTTGTCCTCTACTGTAGCTCCCAAGGCCAGAACCAAGAGCACCCCAGTTCTCTACAGTATGCTTAGCCTGAAATGAAGATTCAAATGCACCAGCATTGTAGGAAATTTTGGCAGCAGCAGATTTTGATGGAAGCTTCTGAAAGGTAGATATCATGAATTATAGGGGAAATTCAAATAGAAACATACATAGGCCAATAATATAAAAGCCTAATCAGGAAAAACAATGACTGCATCCACACTAATTTCACTTTTTCAGCATAGATCACTATGAAAGCAGGATGACAGAAACACTTACCATAGCAATTCCAATTTGTTTATCCTTCTCGGACTCCAGATTTTGTTGTGAAGTGTAAAAGATGCATGCATCAAGTTCCATGAGCCTTAGAGTCACAGCAGCAGTTGTACATGGCACCCATGGAAGCATAGGTATCCTTTCACCACGAATGATATCATTAGGATGACATCCAGAAGAGCAAACAGAACCTAACAGCTCACTGGTAGTTTCATATTCTGAAGCCAAATACTCCCTTTTTGTAGCACATTCCAATGTAGTCAACATCTAAGAAAGATGCGATGATGTCATTGACAATAGACAGTAGTAACAAGGTAAACAAGTAATAAAAGCTATACACATTCCAGTAATGTCAAGGAAGAAATAAAGAAGAGCACACAAGAAAACATGTTATGGTGAATGAAACCTACACGTTAAATTTTTAAACATTCAAACTAACACAATAACTATTAACTAGGTGTATACCCAACTACACATCAAGTAGGGTGAAGAAAAGGTCTTTCCATTAAAGGATTAAATATATTGAGGTCGAACGTTATTAATTTTAGAAATATTATGTGATAGTGAAACAAATTCAAGACTTCTTCAGCCTGTTATCAATTAGCAGCCATCTTCACCAAATTGCTGTAAGGTCTAAGAATAGCAAACATATGTAATAAATTGGATGCATGTGACATATAGCTCCAGAATAAGGAGTGTTGATTGTTCCATATCTCTGATCTTTTCTAAATCCTTAAGTTTTGGAGATTCCTTTTTACACACAGCTTGTGTGGGAGAGTGTAACAACAATTAAATTATAAGAGATTAAAATTCAGTAATTACTGCTTTTCCAACCATAATAATGACCCCAGATTTCTTTAGTCTTAATCATCCAAAACAAAGATCAAATTTGAGCTTGAGCATTTTTGCAACAACCATAACACTGGCCAAAACAAAGATCAAATTTGAGCTTGAGCATTTTTGCAACAACCATAACACTGGCCAAAACAAAAGCATTTAAACTAATGATAACTAACAAGTTAGAAGTTCCAAAGCATGAGCATGCTCTATCAAGACATGCCAGATTACAACCTGCAGAATGTCTTCAGTTGATGATGAATCTTCCAGCTTTGAACTCCAGGACTTCCTATACCTCTCTGTCCAAAAAGGTTGAAGAGCTTCTTGAGGAAGAGATGCCTACAATACAGAACCAAACACTATCAGTGGAAAAAAATAGCAACTTTATCTGAACAGCTTATTAGCATCCTCTCATGTGCAATTTAACAAAGACTGTGCCATGTCAACTCATCTCAACCGTGTATTTTTTATAATAAATAATCAGTTTAAAATTAAAATGCAAATTGAGTTGGTAGTTTTCACTTTTGTTTCCTCTCTCCCTGTTCTTTCTTGGACTGGATTTCAACTACAATTTTGTCTCCAATGTTCAGGGCTTGTGTGCTCTTGTGTTTTCTTCTATAATTTTCATGACGTTCCAGCAATAGTCATGATTCATGTGTTTTCTGCTACTTGCAAGCCACCACACTAGCAAGTATTCTTTTAATGCCTCCAAATCCAACGTAAATATTTTATTAACTTTGACAATGAGAGCTCGAACAAAGACATGGGAGGGAGAGGGAAGCCTGGTACAGAGGAAGTGGGTGACTAGATCTGTAGATGGAATCAGAAAACTACCACCAATTTGTAATTTATGCCACTAAATTATTTTTAAAATAGAAAAATGTCGAGAATATAAGATTGACATAGTCATGTTAAACCACCACATGAGAGGATCCCAGCCCTCCTAACAAATTTTCATAGTGACAGTAAAATACAAAGATTGTCACCTCAACAACTGACAAGAGGATTTTGAGCAATCTCATCCTCAATGGGGAAGAGGATGAATCAAGAAATAAATGAGGGTCGATCTTCATTTTGTCTTCAGAACGAGCAATATGTTCATAAGAACTAGAGTTTCCATGACTAGTACTGAAAGTTCTATGGCATGAAGGACATGGTGTTCCTCTACAGAAATAGACATGATGGCACAAATCACACATGAGAAGTAGTTCGTTGCACCTTTTCTTCCCAAACTTCATTGCACGTGATACTGAGCTATTTAGACATTCCTTTCGCATCCATTTCTCAAAGTCCCAATATCTCATATAAGCATCTTTGTTCTCAGCCTCATTTCTCCCAAGCTGAACCGCAAAAGAAGTTGAAGCCACTGATGTGTTCAAATCATCCATGCAGACAGAAGTAGGACAGTAAATATTAGTACTGCAATCTTGGTCTGTGGCCACTTTAACTGCTTCTGTCTTGAGTTTTTCGACAGTGTCTCCATTTTGCATTTTCGCGTCATTTTGGACATTTCTTCTAACAGATTCTTTGAAGGACATCTCAATTCTTTGCAATGTCATATGCAAGTGGGACTCCCTGATTCCACGTACATCCAATGATGCCAATAGAGCATCAAAACCCTGGATGTAAACAAATGCAATGAAGAAAACCAACAAAAAAACAGAATAAATACCTAGCATAATCTAGAATAATATCTAGGATAATCCAGAGCATACAGGCTACAACAAACAAACTAGTTCATGTCTCATATTAAGTGTCACCCCTCAAATATTTGCTTTTTTGGTATTATTTATTATTTCAGAATACAAGTGAAGCATTAATTTTTTTCACCGATATCATTATTTTTTGTATCTCAACCCACCTAATCACTTTCTTAATAAGGTTATTTTAGTCAACAAAGCTCGGTTTACGTGGAAGGTTGTGGACTCTTGTGGAATCAAAGTCTTGCAAATGCAAGGTGAGGCTGCCCACAATAGTTTGATAATGGATCCGACACTTCTTTGGACCCTGTCATGCCGCGAGCGTTGCAGAACCAGGAAACATTCATGATAATAATACTTAATATCTAATGCTAAATAACCTGCTACACAATGCTTGGTTAAGTATAGACTAGACATAATCGGTGCTAATAAGAAAATGGACAATAATAACACTTGGAAATCATATTATAAATTAATGATCATTAAAGATTAGTTCAGCTTAGTGGAAGCAATACCTCTTCAGAATCAATCAGCTTCCAACAGCCATCATGCGATTCCACAAAAATCCTGCCACAACCTGGATCGCTTTGAGAAGCAGAAGTAATGAATTGCCAGTATCGGTTTCGTCTTCGATCCAAACCAAGAGGCAATGATCTACACGTGAAAGTTTGTTCCCCTAATTGACCAATATATGATTTAAAACCCGACCTTGATTTTTCAGCAACGTGAATAGATTGTTGAAGAGAATAATTATCTGGGCCAGTGGAACAATCTTGCCTCTGCAAGTTCGCTTCTAATAAATTCTGCATAAGATTTTGATTTTCCTGCAGTGAATTTATCTGCTCATGCTGGTCACAGGGAGTGAGTAAAGCCTTGTCATTTTCAACTTCAACAGTATGCACTGGGCAGTCTTTACCCCCCACTGATGGAAATGTAACAGCTGGTTCACTCTTGTTTCCCAAATTTGAGAAAGGTGGAATTTTAACAAAATAATCCTCTTTAATACGGCGTTTATCAAGTTGTGCCTCAGCCCACATCTGCTTCTTTAAAGCATTTGCGGCTTCTAGACGTTCCTGCAACATTGCTCATATACAACACAGACAGAAACGCAAAAATCATTTTCAAGGACAAACACAAGTCAATAATGAAAAATTAAGGCATGAAACTAAAAGAAAATACCTCAAGTGCAACACGAATAGAATTCCCTTCAATTGCCACAGTAGTCAAAGCAACAAGTGCGTGAAGACGCTCCTCTATGCTAAGATCTGAGTACTCTCCCTCCATAAGCCCTTGTACCCATGGTTCACCAAGAGTGCTTTCATCAACATCTATGCCTTTTAGAATAGGATTAGCAACGTCATTGCTGCAAACAGCAATTTCACTAGATTTAACAATAGTGTTTGCATTAAATTCATCATGACTTGAGACCTCCTTTTTCACGTTTGTTTGAACTCTTAATTTATCATTCTCAGGATTTTTTGCCACATCAGTTTCACAATCATCATCCCTTTCACCATCATCAGCTTCTTCTGCACCCACGAGTCCGCTTTTGAATATCCTGATTCTTTCCCTGGCAGCTGAATAAATTGCTTCAGAATCAGCTGGGTCCTTTCTGTATGCAGGACGTACACAATATGTTGAAGGAGCTGTCTTTTCAAATAGTTCTGCATCCCTAGACAAAGCAGAAGATATAGAAGCCTCTGGTGTTTTGCTAGTTGTAAGATCACGGAGTCCAGATTTCTAAATAACAAAAATAATAGAATGAGAAAATTGAATAGGTATCATGAGACACGGAAAGAATAGTTAAACCTGAATCTTGTCTGCAACTTCCAATATATTGAGGCCTCTGCTTCCTTCCAAAGAAAGCACATGAAATGCAGCATATTTAACAGTTCCAGGCGTCAAACGATGCCTATTTCTTCTTGGATTAGATAAACCCTTCCCGTGCATAATAGCAATCGCATTTTCAACAGCAGCTCCATTTCGTAGACTAGAAATTATATCTTTACCATCATTACCCTGCACTTGGAACCCGGAAGGAGATAGAGAAAAACGACCACAACCAAACCAAACAAAAAATTAAAATCACAATTTGTTATTAAATGTCTAAAAAACATTTTATATGCAACAACTAATTATGAGTATGAGCACAATCACGTATTCATAAACATGTGTGCAAAATTTTGTCTCACTCATCTAAAAATGTACTAATATTCTCACAATTTCATTGCTTGTGAGAGAGAGGAGGGTGAATGATTTGGACCCTATTTCCTCCAACCTCCCTTTCAAAAAATATTAATTAAAAACCATTCCTTTTTATTTTGCTTTATGTTGTACTTCTCTTATAGTTTTTTTAGATTTTCCTCTATCTCTAATATTTGACTACCCTCCATCTGATAGACTCTCCTTACTATAGAATACACAAGTCTTCTTTCTACTATAGGTGCTACTCTAACACTCTTTAATATTGTCATTTCTAATCTTATATCGCCAAGTATTACCACACATCCAACACATCATCTTCATATCTACTACACTTAATTTATTTTTATGTTGGTTCTTTACCAACCAACATTTTGTCCCTTACAACATCACCGGTCTTACAGTTGTCCGATAAAATTTTTACCAATACTTTTGTGTCACATAAAACTTTTGAGGCCCTGCTCCATTTCAATCACCCAACTTGAATTTGATGATTCAAGTCTCCTATTTCTCCATCGTTTTGTAAAACACCTGATGCACCTTTAACGCAAGTTTGTTTTTTTAGACGAGGCATTGGTTGATGAAAATATCATAACAGTTGTACATGATAATTTTTCATTACAAAATTCCCACAATTGATGACACTAGAGTTCCAATCGAAACAATTAGTGATGAATGGAGTACATAGAAATTACCTCATGGTTGCTAGGATGCAATGGCTCAATATTATGTTTCTTCAATTGAGGCCCAAATCCAGCTGACAACGCAAATTGTCGCAAAATCTCTGGCCATGTTAATGGATTTAAATGCCGCTGCCAATTTCTTATATCAAAACCCCATGCATATGCCTGACGGTATATATCAAAAAGGTTTTTTTAGTTTAAGGTAAAAACAATGAAAGTATATTGGAAGCTGAAAAATGAAAAAAGAAAACTTACCCCTTCAACTATCTGTGGATGCCCCCCACCAGAGTTCGTAACACTATTTTGGTTAGCTCCTAATCCAGTAGTGGGTGTTCTTGCAACATCTTCAATATCTTTCATAATGGATCTCAGAAGAGCAATATGGATCTCACCTAACAACCTAGGGTCCTGCAATATTGAGAGAAAATAGTGATCCTCTGTTGACAAAGAGCACTGTTAGCAACATGTAGTGTTTGCCTAAGTTCATTGCAAGTATCTATGTTCAGGGAACCAGGTTTCGTGCAAATATATTAGTTAGGAAAATTGCCTCCTGGTATTCATTTTATAAATATTGAACCCTTGGTTTGGACAAGCACATGCTAAGCAATAATTTAGGAGAAACAATACCTTGGATAGGGACTTTAAAGGGAAGACTAACCAAAGGATTAGAAAGGAATACTTACATAATCATGAAAAGCTTGTATAAGCTCATCCAATGTAAATGGCCATATTCCAAAAATATCAGCAAAGGTAATCAAGAACTTCCAAACCTACATATAAAGCACTTCTATTCATCATAGCTGAGAAAATTTTGTAAGCTGTAGATGGTAACAAATGCAATAAAAGTTTATACTTCGAACAATTTGGTACAGCTTAATTGTTTGAAGCCACGATAATAAAAACAGGCAAACCCGGGCATTTGTTTGACGGCCTGGTGGGGATTAGCGAACACAACAAAAAATAACTTAATTTCCAAAGTGGCGATGGGTTTAATAACAATACATTTCACTAAAAATAAAGACCAAGCAGAAAATAAAGTCAGCCATTTGGCACAAGATAATGCATAATCAGCAACATATTTGAACCATAAACCATAACTAGGGATATAAGGAAGGAACTAAGGGATCTTAATTTTTTGATTTACATGAGTGAAGGAAGAGCTTTTCATAACTTTATATAGCCTCTTGGCCTTTCAGGTGGTAATAAAATCAATGTCCGAGTCAATTCCATTTATGAGTCAGTAAAGTTTTCCAAAAAACACATAAATGGGTAAAACCTCTTACCATCAGAAGATTTCCCACATTCTCGTCAGAATCTGCCCAAGGTTGAATTGAAAAAGCTCTTTTCAACTGTACAGACTTGGGTGGGAAGGAAGTAAGCCCATCTGAAAAACCAGTGCACGTTTGGTTTCAATCCATGTTCTAGGAAATCACTTTTTTAGGTATATGTATGAGTATAACTATTTCAGATTAAAAACATTCAAATTTGAAGCAATCATAATAAAGATATACAGAACTGTGACAGATTTTGGTTGATCCATTTAATCTAAGGGGCGGCAATTGTGATGATTTTGTCAATAACTTTGAAAGTAACACATGCAAATGGTAATTAGAAAAGGTACCATTTGTACAAAAGCTAGATTTTAATATTCGAATTGTTATTTTCCCAGCATTGTAAAGAGAAAAGGGTACATTTGCACAAAATCTAGCCTTCTCAAATCTCTCGTAATAGTATCACGTCTTCTTCGCATCTTCTTTGCCATGTATATCTCGCATCTTCTACTCTAACTTTTCCTCTCTTGTGTTCTTTCTTATTCATCTTCTCATTTTTATGCTAATGTTATATCTTCCAATTACGTTTTTATCGCACATTTCTTCTCTAACCTCACATCTCTTCTGTTCTTTCTTTTTCATTTTCTTTACTCTCTCCTCTCCTCTGTTTTTTTCTATTTCATTATAATGTTTTTTATATTGTTTTATGCTACTATTTTTATGTTTTTTATTCCACTTTTGTCTAATCTGATTTTTGTATATTGAATGGGAAGTTGTTGTCCAAATATGATGAATTTTATTGTTGTTTGGTAACGTATGAAGGATAAAACAAAAAGTTATGTTGTTCCCTATATGTGTATGTATGGCTCAATAAAAATATTGTAAGAACCCGAACCAACCCAAAGCGCATTAGTTTGGTTTGGTTTTATTTCTATTTGTCAACCGAACCAAACCGAAGCGCACGTTTTTTTCTCTTACGGTTCGGATGACTTTTAGGGTCAAAACCGCCCAAACCGCACCGCGAACACCCCTAGGTTGTAATATCCCTACAAATGCCAACTAATAATGCTGAAGAATAAAATTACAACAGGTTTTACCTATTTTCTTCTAATAAAACTGATAGATGGTTCCTACTGTAAACACAAATGAGCAGAAAGTATAAGTAAAGTACTAAAATTATTCACCTCCATATGATTCAAGATTTTGCATAGTATCGTAGTCAAGAGCCAGTATTGAAGATAACCCCTTCTTTGATGCAGCTAATTCCATGAGTTCCAGATGTTCATCTTCAATAAGGTCTATTGCATCTTTGACCATTCTGCGGGCAATAGCTCTCTCACTTGCAGCTTTAATCCTTGCCGCCTCCTTCACCCTCTGCAGTTCTTCCTTCTGTTTCAGTTTCTCAGCCTACAAAAACAAAGAGCATAAGCATCTCTTATATTCACACAACGGATCAGAGTGATTGGCAATTTGGCAGAACAATCTTACATACTCTGATTGATTCCTTCTGCAAAATCTTTTCCTGTCGCTCTTGCTCACGCTTCTGTTCTCTAAGGTACCTCTCCTTTTCCTTCTGCCTTTCACGTTCTTGTCTCTCCGTCTCTTTCTTTATTTGCTCCTCTCTCTTTATGTAAGAAAAAACAATATAAGCAACAGAATAAATATAATCGCCAAGGAGGAAAAAAATAAATGGAGACCAACTCTGCCCAATACCTTTTGTCTTAGAATATCCTGTTTTACAAGTTCTTTTCTAATTCTTTTCTCTTGCACTTCAAGTTCCCGTTGCAATCTAGCCTCTTCATTCTGAAAATAAGACAAGTCATGAACAGCCACTCTATAGTAATAAAACATGTTGGTATTATGTGATGCAGATACCTTTCGCTTCCTTTGAAACCTTGAAAGTTCATCCTCATGGATAACACTCCTATCAGACAGCACTAGAGGGGTGTTAATCAGAGTTAGTTGGTGAGCCCCCCTTTGAGTGTCAAGAGTTACATCCACAAATGGGTTTCGTGGAACATCATCATTCCCTCCTAAAGCAGAAAGCATGAGATGATTTGGCCTACTTTGCTGAGACTCAGACAAAAGATTTAGACCAGGTATCTTCTGACCTTGGACTCCATACACCTTAGGTGCAGATTCATTCCCATTAAGGAAAGACGGCCCACTAGAATGTGGAACACCATCAAGAGAACTAAAGTGAGCAGATGTAGTATCTCTCTCATATATCTCATTTCTAACAGTTGGCTGCTCTGGAATAAATTGATATTCATGGAGAGTCCTTGAAATGCCCTAGAAATTGAACTTCTTCAGCTAAGAGATAAAGATATTTGTTCACCCATGATAAAATATATAACTACAAAAAAGGAAGCGAATAACGACCAAATATACAGACAAAATATAATATTTAAATATTCAATTGATATAGTTGAAATGAACAACTTATAAATTGTGCTAAATTACTCAACAGATTTCTTTGTAATAGTATATTATCCAACAAATTTCTTTAAAACTATGCAATGGTAAAGTAAGGAGGAATAAAAACAGAACAGAAATCTAACCTTATCTATATGTTCATAAACTTTTGCCTCAACAGGCCATTCAGATTGGCTGTTTTGCCCCATTGCAACTGCCCCTGGATTTATATAATTGTCAAGGGCTCAATAGCTTAGTACTTAAATTAAAGCCATGCCAATTTTAAGGATCAACTTGCTTATGCTTTTAAAGACAAGCTATTTTATTAAAAAAATTGTTTAAATCTTTATGAGAATAAGAAAATTCTTTAGGAAAAATACTGTTTAAACATATATATCACAAGAGTGTTTTTTTTAATGTTTACTGGCATCGATAATTAGATTTTAATTGATAAACTTTTAAAAAACAAAACACAAATTGAGCAGACTTCTCTCAAGCACAATTTGACTAAAAATTCTAAGCACACTTCTTTTCCAAAATCACATTCAAAACTTTCTGAGATTTATTTTTATTTTATTTTATTAGTACAAGGCCTGCTAAATTTAGGTTTATCTTTATTTAAGTTAGGTTATTCTCCTAAAGTAAATTATAACTCTGAAGTATATTAAAATATTTTTTCTACATGGTATTATCAACTCCAGATTTTGGTGTCTTGCCTCCATTTAAATCCTAACTGCCGTCATTGCGGTTTATTTTATTTTCGTCTTAATCGAGTTGTATGAAATTTCAAGGCATTGTTCACAATGAAGGAACCTTACATTCCGGCGACATTGTTCATGTGTCAGCACTGTTCACCCCAAAGTATTGTCCATCCGCACTCATTGTTCATATGACGGTACTGATCAACCCAGAGTACTGTTCATCCACACTCATTGTTCATGTGTCGGTACTATTCATTACGCCGACATTGTTTGTTTCTTTTATTGATGATTGTTCTCGAATAACTTGAATTTTCTTGATGAATAATAAATTAGAAATACAATACTTATTTATTCAACTTATGGTGTGATACAGACACAATTTAAGAAAGGTATTACAAGAACATGTTTCTACAATCGTCAAGAATTTGTCAATAATGATTTTTACAACTTTACCGATAAACAGGTATCATCCATAAATTCCCATGTGTCGAAATCCCACAACAAAATAGCAATGTAAAAAGAAAAAATTGTAACTTACTTCTAACTCTTTTCTTCCAAACGTCTCTTCCAAAATTAAATTGGGGTGAAGCAATTTTGACCATTGCTTATCTAATTAATCGTGTGTCATCTCGAATTATATGTAATGTTAGTTATGTTCGATTCATGATCTCCCTTTTTCTTTCTGCTTCTATGTTGCATGTTATTGAATCTCGGCTTTTGTCCATGTCTATAAGCAACACCGGACTTGGTTGAATTCATGTGCACTTAGATGTATCTTTGTGGGTTATCCTCCAAACAGAAGAGGACACAAATGTTATCATCCTCCCAGCCGCAAGTACTTTGCTTTTAAAGATGTCACCCTTCACAAAAATGTGTCTTACTTCACTCATCCTCAGCCTGAAATGGTGTACTTGGTTTCTAAAGATGTTGTCTTTCACAAAAATGTGTCTTACTTCACTCGTCCTCAACCTCAGAGCGGGAGCATGAATGAGCGTGACTCTGAGTTAGTAATCCTCAATCAAAACTTCCCTAAAACGACGAGGTATACTTCTTAGCCTGAGTTGTCACATATTATGAGTGAATCTACTCTTTGTCATAGTCCTGAATCTACATCTAGTCCTATTCTCATTCCTCCATTATCTTTTGTTTTGCGGAACTAGCACTTTCGGCACCAACTACTGTGTGTGCATCAGAGAAAAAGTAAATCTGACCAGTTTCAGAAACAACTTCAATAGCCTGAACCAGGTAAGTACCGAAAACCTATAGTAATTGCCTATATTGGATTTATTCTTATAATATGTATAATGTATGAACTAAAATAAATATGAACAAATATTATACGGACTAACTAAAACAAAACAAGATCAAAGCAAATTTTATATGTTGCATTAAAATAGACAGCAAAAGAACTGCCAAGATATTTTTTAGGGACTAAACCAGATAATATGAATACAATAGGGACTAAAATGTTAACTTTTTCCCCTTCCCACCCTTCTTGCCATCTACCCTTGCAAAACCATAAGAACACAATTGCAATTAGAAAACCAAGTTTACCTAATGGTGCACCAAATGCACCCGGCGGCAAGGAATCAAATTCCATTCCAAGAATAGGTCCATCCTCTCTTAATGTCTCTCCCAACTGTCTTTCCACCAACGCAACAGCTCGTAGCTCCTGCAATGTCTGATGAGCTTCATGGCAACTACTGCTTTCCAATGCAGGCAATCCAGCTCCCATCCTAGTAAATCCCATCACCCCATACTGTGCCACAACTCGCTGTGCATGCATAACATCAGCAACTGCTATTTGCTCAACACCCTCCTCTCCCATTGAAGCCAAACTCGCTGCCGCAACCTTATTAACCATTGGTGAAGCCTTCCTATCCTTCACTCTCCGGTGACAAAACCACATCTGTAACTGACGATCAGACAACCCCAACTTCACAGATAACTCAGCCCTCAACGCCTCAGATGGATAAAGCTCGGCTGAACCAAAAACACAAAAATGAACATTTCAATCTAAATTCAACTTCAAGTCAAAGAAATGCACAAAAAAAATACCTAAAATTTTACTCACTTACCAGCATATGCTTTTTCCAGAATCTCCAACTGTGAAGCAGACTTCATTTTGCGCTTGACCTTGTTCTCCTCCTCCAATAGCTTTTTCTCCTCTCCTCCTGAACAACCCTCCATAGCTGAAGCTAAAGCTCACATTCACTCAAACCCTAACAAATTGAACCGTACGGAACAAAAACCCTTGCTCCCGAAAACCCCATATCCACACTCAGAAACAATCCAGAAACCAAAAACACACAAAGAAGAAGAAAATAGCTAGAAGCGTGAATTTGGAGTTTATCTCTCTAACATTTGAGCTGGAGCAACTCTCTCTCTCTAAAAACTGGAACCGAAGGGAGTGTGATTGAGATGTGTGGTTAGGTTTGGGGAATAGCAAAAACAAAAACAAAAACAAAAATAATAGTTAATAGAAAAATGAGTAGAGATTATGGAGGGAAAAAAGATGAAGTAGAAGAAAATAGTGATAATAGAAAAAGGTGTTTGTTTGAATGATATGTGATTAATGAAAAAGAAACAGTGGTGCATTTTCCAATTGCTGCCATCTTTTTCGAATTTTTAATAAAATGAATCAATTTTGAAATTAATATAGTTAGAAGAATGCTTTATATTTATGAATGTCTCTCTGGCTAGATTTGATTTGATATAAACCCGTGTCTTTCTTTTTAATGGTTTGTTTGTTCTTCTTGGTAGGACACTGACAGTTTCGTTTCAGAACTCGTCTTTCGTACCATGTCCATGCCCACCGCTTCTACTCGCGCGTGGTATAGATCAGGCCCATGTAAAAAAATATAAAATACTAATATTTTTTTTAATTAAAGTATTTGTCAATTTATCCAACATCTCACTATTTTTGGGGTGATTTTTCTCTAAACTAATTATCATTTATTTTTTAACTTTGTTTTCTATTCTGATTAGAAACGGATTATTTTTCTCTATGAAAATATAGGTTCCAATTTTTTCATAATCAATTTTCAACTGAATCATTATTTTCAATTTTAAAACTAAGTATTGGTCAAATCAATCAGCCAATTTCTATCACACAGGCAGCATTTTCAATGTTTGATTTAAACTTTTGTAAAATGATCAAGATATTTGTAATACGAAAAATGATTGTATTTATCAATCAAATATTATTGTTAATAAATGTATGTTGATCCATTAATAAAAAATGTTATTGTTATGAACGAGAATCAAATATTTTTATAAATATTAAATAAAAATAATATTTATATATAGGAAAAAATATATTATTAATTTAAATATTTTTATATACAGAAACAATTTTAATATTAATTTGAATATTTGTATAAATAGTATTAAAATAAAATTAATATTTATATACAAAAAAAAAATATTATTGATTAAAATATTTTTATATAGGGAAGAAAATATTATTGTTATAAACGGGAACAACTTATTGATTCAAATATTTTTATAAATATTATAAAAACAAAAATAATATTTTGATTCAAATTTTTTATAAACGGAAATAATTTTACTATTGATTCAAATATATTTATAAATAATGTCAAAACAAAAAATAATATTTATATACGGAAAAAAATACTTCGTTTATTATGATATTTTTATATACGAAAACAAATACTATTGTTATAAACGAGATCAACTTTACTACTATTCAAATATTGAATAATAGAAATTTATCGACCATTGTATTTTCTCTTATAACATAATTGTCTTATTTGTTAAAAAAACTTAAACGATTAATTTGTCTAATACAAGTTTCAATAGTTTTTTTATTGATCATATTTTTCAAATGTGTGAAAAAGGTTAAGGGAACTTATTAAAAAAGACTAAGTAAATATTTAAAAATTATATTCTCTCTTATAAAATAATGTCTTCTTTGTAAAAAAAAATAAAAATGATAACCTAATACAAGTTTCAGTAGTTTTTATTTTTAATCATATTATTCTTAATATTGTTGTTTAACTTCCATCTTCTACATTTATTATTATTTCAACTTTAATGTAATAGCATTCTTAAGTTTTTTTTTCTTTTTTTCAACTTATAATTTTTATTACAATTTGCAAACAAATGTGTGTCCAAAATCATATCCCACTCAAAAACGTACTCCGTGCGTAGGCACGAGTTTCTTACTAGTTAATATAGATGGAAGAAAACTTTACATATATATTTTAAATAAAGTTGAAAGAAAATTTGTATCTTTTAAATAAAGTTGAAAGAAATTTTTTATCCAAAACTAAAATGAATCTACCATAAGAAACAATATAATAGGAATAAAAATTAAAAGGCTTAAATAATCTGTTGGTCCTTGTAAGTTAGCGAGTTTTTAATTTTGATTTCTGTCATTTTTTTTGTCTGAGTTCATATATCTCACTTTTTGCAGTCTCTACCTGCGGATTTTGGCTTTATGGAATAAAATGAACGCAAAAAATGAGATATATGAACTCAGAGAAAAAAAATTATAGTGACCAAAATTAAAAACTCCCCCTACTTACAAGGATCAAAAGTGCATTTAAGGCAAATTAAAAACAGAAACAAATCAAAATATAATGATAAATCTTCAAAACTATAAAATCCACAAACACAGATAAAAATATATCTAACTTTAATTTGATCTTCTAATTTCTCTGATTTTTGTTGCATATAGAAGACACACAGAGGTTTTAAGAAGTGGATAATCAATAGCTAAACTTATTAAGATTACTGATGAAATAAAGGCATTCAAAGCTTATTTCATGTCACTTAAGGCTAATAACTTCATATCCTATGGACACTTCAGTGACATCTTCTAATGTTAACAATTGTTGTTGTTGTTACTGCTACTGTTATTATTAGCTCTTCTAAAGTAGATACTACTTATGTTGCTCCTCAATATTCTGATGTTAATACTTCATCCATCCCCACCTCCATTATAACCTATTACATTCCATTCATTCTTGAACCCATCACTTCCTCTATTTCCCAAACCACAAATCCAAATATTGATAACACTATTTCTAACCTATATATTCCTAACATCATACCTCCGTCTATAGTTAAACTTTTGACATTTCCACCATTTCTCTTGACCACATCTCAAAGAGTCGGGCTTTCTAAACATGGACTCTTTCACCCCAATCATAAACCATTCCACCAACACCAAACACATTTCTTTCAAACAACCACACTTTTCAACCACCCAACACGTCTAATGAAAAGTTAGAAAATGAACTCATTGTCTATCCAAGCATACCCTCTCAACTATTGTTTAACCAAACATCCTCCAAAACTAACATTCATTCACTTCTTTGGATGACTTATTCATGCAGTTTAAAAAATATGCTATTGATAGACTCATTTCTCTCACTGAAGTTTGTAGAGGCAGCACAAACTTATTTGAAGTATGTGCTCTGATTAAGGCCTTCGGAAGATGGCTAGATGCTAGTTCTGAAGAGGTAAGCATTGCCTTTCTGAAATAAGCTAAGAGGAACCTCAATGTCAGACTCTCTAGTATTATGGAACCTCTACTTCAGAAGGTTCTTGCTACTCTTCTGCTCCCTCCACCAGAAGTGATTCCTCCTCATCCAGTTCAATTTCCTTGGTTTCTATTGAGAATTCTCTTGAAGATACAAATGGTTATGGTACCAAGAAGACTTCAGATGCTGATGATTATGTTCTGAAGAAGTTGGAGTTTCTGGATGCAGAGAATTCAAAAATGAAGGAAGAACTTCAAAGATTGAAGGGTTGCTTGTAGAGATTCTGTTTAAACTTCTTGAAAAACCCTCTAAACCTTAGTTTTTGTTTAAATTATGTGCTATCTTTGTTATGTTCTTATGTTTTCCTCTTTCTTGTACTCATTATTCTGATTAATGACAATTAGTATTTTGTTTGGTCTATCTTATCTTTGTCTTTTTATTATTTTTGATGAATGACAAAGGGGGGAAAGAGAAAATGATTTTGATATACCTAATTTTCCATAATGGTAACCCAAACATGTTTCTAACAGTTTGAACTTGGAAAATTTTCTGAGAACTTTGAAAAAGTTCATCTTTATGACCAAGTGTTTCAGGTTCTAAGTATATACAGTTTTAATCAAAAGTTTACTAGATTCTAAATTCAAGGCTCTGAACAAGCTCATCATACACTCTGAACAAATGCATGACCTGGTTCTGATACCACTAAAAAAAAGCTCTAAGATAGTAAGTTATGATGAAGCATGCTCTGACACTCAACCAGAATTCTGATAAAACGCTTTTGGTCTCAAGCTAATGCAGTCTGAGACATTTTCTAAATCATTAAATCCTGGCTGCTGCCAAAATGGAAAATAGTGAATAGACTTCTGTCTAAAAAGAAAGTTGTAACAACCTGGATTTTGCCACAAGGGAAGTTATTTATTTCATGCTAATTTATAAGGATTTATATCTGTTAAAATCATTTTAAGTCTGGAATTCAGGGGGAGCTTACAAATCTAACTCTAATATTCTAAGATTAAAAATAAGTGTTTAACGATATAAAATTCAAGGAGAGCTTACAAACCTCACTCTGATATCTTTGTAAAATTCAAGGGGAGTTTACAAACCTCACTCTGAAATTTTTATGTAATTAAATAGTGTAAAATTGGTCATCAAAATACATGGTTTGTCATCATAAAAAAGGGGGAGATTATGAAAACAAGTTTTGATTATGCATATGACCTCAAGTTTTGATGATAACAATACGTGGATTGATATGGAACAATTTTGTACACTAATGATTTTTGTCAAGTGTGTAGTTGTTGCTTATCAGGTTCCGGCTCTGAAGCTCTGACGTGTGACATCATCATATTCTTGAATCAACACATTCTGACTCTGAGAAAGTACAAGAACTCACAAGACTCTGTCAAGTTAGAGAAAAATCGCAGAGAACGATTCTGAAGAACGTTTATGCTCAAGCTTCTGACTCTGACTTTGAGTAAAAAGCCTCTAAAGGACTATCTTACTTCAAGACTCTAAGCTCAAGCCGAAGATTCTGAAGACCAGGTTCTAATGAACAGTGTCAAGACTCTGAAGACTGTAGTTCTAAAGATTCTCAATAAGGCCCTTAACTCTTCTAACTATGCTTCAAACATATACACTTAGAAGCCTCTGATACATAAAAGATGACAAGAATAGATCGTTGGATGAGAGATAAATAGTACCTCGTACAAGATCAAAACATTCCTTCCACTACACGGATATCGTGGAGTATGGACATTTATGTTGTACGATTTTGTCTCCCACCCTAATGACAGATATTCAAGGCACCAACTCATATATGAAGATTACCATTCTACCCTCTAACAGATCTTTCCTTGGCTATATATGGAAGACTTGGAAGAATAAATTATGTTGCTACTTTGATCAATATTCACAAGGATTTCACTACTATTTAAGTTGCCACACTCTCTGGTATATTTATGTGTATTTTGTATTAACACACTAAGAACTATTGTTCATATTATATGAATATTTCTCTTGTACTTAAACATTGCGTTAATCTACTTTTTAAACACATTTGTAAACCCTAAATCTATTTTAGTGAATACCTCGAGTGACTAGGATTTAATATGTATACTCAAGAAGACAAGGACGGTTGTTTTTGTGGTGTCTGTAAGGAGTTTGATTTAGTGGATTAAGTCCTTTTCAGAAGGCAAAATCACCTTGGCGGGTGGACTGGAGGTAGCTTCGTTAACACTGAGCTAGGATAAAAAAACATCTTGTTATTTTTATTATTCTTGTTCTTGTTTGATTGGTTTTAAAAATCTTTGATTTTTAGAAACCCAATTCAAACTCCCCCCTTATTTTGTTTCTCGTAACCTTCACCTCCCACTTGTGTGTGAAATCACATATCCAATAATTGGCAACAAGGGCTAAGTCATGTTTTAGAACTCATCGTACCAGGAGGAAGATGACTTCCGACAGGAAATCTTTTCTAAACACATAACCACTTTTAAATGATAGTAAATTTAATATTTAGCAAGTTAGGTTTAGAACATTTCTTCAAAGTATAAATCATGAATTGTGAGAAACAGTAATCAATGGTCCACTTATCCATACTCATTAAGTAAATGATGAAGTAGAAGATAAATCTGATTCCCTGTGGACCAAAGAAGAAAAGAGAAAGTTTGTAATAAATTTACAAACTAAGAGCTTTATAACAATGTCTTTAGACAAAACTAAGAGCTTTATAACAATGTATTTAGATGATAGTAAATTTTACTATGTTCATCATTGTCAAACAACTAAGGAAATGTGGGATACTCTTGAAATGATATATGGAGTTTCTCCAAATATCGAATAAGAGAAGATGAACACACGGGGCAAAGAAGATAAAGATACTAATATCAAATGTTTTTCAAAGTTTAGGAATATTGGAATTTATGTTGGGAATTTTATCACTAACAAATATCTAAGAGTTAAGAATTGTAAGTTTAATCTAACCTGTCGTAACCCAAAATTTGACATTCTCTTTTGCCTTTTGCATGAGCATGTGCATTTGCATCGCTGGCATACGCATTCATACTTTTTCTTTGTGATTTTTGTTGCTGGAATATTCAGGTTTTCCAAGCCCGATTAATCACATCCTTACAAGGTCATCACATCATCATTACAAGCATAAAATAAGGGTTTCTATGCATATTCATCAAAGCAAAAGGTTGAAAATCAGAACTGTGGCTACAATACAATTTTTCAAGCAAAATTGGCAAGTTTTGTCGTGGTAATCGATTACCACTTTGCTAGGCAAAGTAGGGTAATTAATTACCCTGTGCATAAATACAGTTTTTGCTGCATTTTCTATGACAACCACTTTCACTCTACTATTTTAGGGTCTACTTGGTTCTAGCATTGTGTGGAACTTTCTAGACATCTCTAGACAGTTCAAGACCTTTCTAAACACTTCAAAGCATTCACTCTAATACATCAACTTGAATTGAGACTACCATGTAACTTCATTCGCAAGCATGAGAACCCTTTGATTTGAACTTGCATTAGGATTGCTACTGAGTCAACTACCTAACTAACTGAGTTAACTTCCAATTTAGTGAGTTGAGTCCAACTAACTCCAAGGCTAGTTCCAAAGCAAACTCCAAAGCATATTCCAAACCTAGCAATTCCAAACCTCCACTCCATATAAACAAATTTTCACCATTTCACAAGGACCTTCAACCATTTTTACAATTCTCTCTCAATTTTCATTCTTCAATCTCTCGTTTCTCTCAATTCTCTTTACATTTTCTACAACTTTTTCACATTCATCTTCATCTTCTTCCCAAAACCTCATTAGAGCTCAAATTCACCATTGAAGAGTAGCAACTTCTACATTGGAAGTGCTTTTCTCTCGAGCTTAACCATCATCATCTCACAGCTCGCTCTACTTGGTTTTCTGGAGTCTTATTGGCTTTTGCTTCAACTCAAGTAATTATCTCAAGTTTCTTCGGTGAAAATTCGTGTTTGAAGATTTATTCGCAATTTGCTCAGTTTCACTACGGTTTGGTTGCAAATTCAAATTTCTCTGGTTTTCTTTGATCTTTCTCATCACATATCAATAACAACAATCACCAAGGTAATCCTCCGCCTTATAGGTTGGAATTTCTCACTTGATATATTGTTTTTGATCACTTTCGTATAAGTCACGAAGTAGCTTCAATAATTTTTCTTGTGTGCAAATTGATTGTGCAATTGTTTGATTCTTGTTCTTGATGAATTAATTGATTCAATTGATGTCTAATTGATGTTTTTGAACTTAATTTTCATGCACAAATGTTTATCATAGCATGTGGATAATTGGATAAGTGTTTTGATTGCTGAAAGTGCTTTTTGAAAAGTTGTTTTTTGCCACTGTTACAGTAGTAATTGGTTACCTATATAAAGGTAATTGATTACCCTGCTTATTTTTCACGTGGTTTTGCAATTTTTGAGCAGGTAACCGATTATCTGCATGTGGTAATCAATTACCATTGTAACAGAATGTCATTTTTGCTTATTTCCAAGTTTGTTTGCTATTCTTTCCTCATTTAACTTCCATGGCTTAATATGCTTGATATTTTTGGATGTTTTATGAGCTTTTTAACTTTTGTTAGAAGCATGTATGCAAACTTTCAATGTGTGATTTGTCGATTATTGATTGTTTGCATTTTGTGACACTTGTATGATTATGATCATTCTTGCACATCCTTTGATCACATGCTACATGATTTGTGATGCATACTAAATGACAATTGGTACTATTTTGCATTTACATTCATGTTTGCATTAAGTTTTTTCTTTATTGGAATGAACTTAATCTTGTATAATCAATAATTCAGCCTTTTGCTTTAATGATTTTTCATCTCCTTTGGAAATCTGTTAGCATATCATTCCCTTTTGATTAATTGACGAAACCTTATTTCGATTAGTTAATTTTACTTGTTTCTTTTCTTTTCTTTCCTTTCGGAGATTTGTTCTCTCGATCCCCTATGGATTCGAAGATTTGTAACACGTTGGAGCTTTGTGTAAGTTTGCGCCATTACTTTATCAGTTTCGTTTGTCGTACTACACGTTGGTGTTAGAGAAGGAATGAGAATGGAGAATTCCTACACTCATTCTGACTATTTTAGGTAGGGGACGAATAAGCTTGTGCCTGGAATAGTCATCTCCATCTCCTTACTATAGCGTCTTCTTCTTCCCAACCGAGTCGATCATTGATCACATGTACCCTAATCTTTGTCTCTTGGTTGGAGTTCCTTCTTTCGATATGACATTTCTTTCTCTTTTGGCCAATCTATTCTGGGTCTCCCCATAAAATTTGTAATAAGTCCTTTCTTTGGCTAGTCTATCGTTCCTTAGGTAAAGCCAAATTCTCTTCTTCCCAGCGAAGTCAATCCTTTTTTTGGCTAAATGCAGTCTGGCTATAAATTCTAAATCCCTAGCGGAGTTTGCAACCTTCCCTTGGTTCTATCTCCCTTCTTGTTGGGTTAATCATTGCCTATTAGTTAATCATCAATTTGTTCTTTTCTCAGTTAACCACAACTCCGTCTATTAACATACTGAGTTTCCTTTAGGTTAATCACCTTTTCCCAGTTAATCACATGTTCTTTAGTTAATCATGGTCTGCCCATTAAAACCAGTTTTCCTTGGGTTAATCACCTTTGCTTAGTTTATCACCCTTTTTCTCAATTAACCACAGTCCGTCTTTTAACATACTGAGCTTCTTTTGAGTTAATCACCTCTTTTGGTTAATCACGCATTCTTTTCAGTTAATCATATTCCATTTGTTAAACACCGAATCTCCTGCAATTAGCAATCTTTCTTTGGTCCAAACACTCACACCTTTGGGTTAGTAACCTTTGTTTAGTTCAAATACCATTTCCTTCGGTCAAATACTGCTTGTTTAGTTAACGTACCGTTCTTTGGGTCATAACCTTCGCTTGGGTCCACACCCGTCCCTTTGAGTCACAACCTTTGCTTGGTTCCACACCTGTCTTTTTGGTTGATCACTGTATGTCGGTTTAAACCAACTTCTTTCTCTTTTCGATTAACCACTATTTATTAGTTAATACACTGAGTCTCCTAAAGAGTCAAACACCTTCTTTTGGTTCGATACTCTCATTCTGGTTCATCATAGCCCGTCTGTTGACACCAACCTTTTGCTTTCCCCATAGAGTCTAACTCTTATCTTTCTTCGGTCAATCACTGCTCTCCAGTTAATGCACCAAGTCTCTTGTGGATCTTATCTTTACCTTCATTGTTATATTGTATTCTCCTGGTTTCGACATCATTCTTTTATTTTATCCTCAGTGGAGTTATCACTTCCTTTCTGCCGTTCCTTAACAGAGTTTTCCTTTGTCTTTCTTTCTTGGTTTTGACACCACATTCAATTGCATCCCCCAATTAGGTCTTGCTTTCTTCCTTTAGCTCTTGGTTTTGACACTGTTTCTTTTTCCTTTTCTTTCTTTGTCCTAGTTCCCCGAACTACGTAGGCTCTGACTTCCTCATTGCACTATGAGGGTACATAGGCACAAGATTGCGAAATCTTGGTGAGCCACCTTCTTCCACCTTTTCTCTCTTTCCTGGTTCCATGAAATACAAAGCTATGAATTCCTCATTGCACTATGAGGATACATAGGCACGAGGGCCCCAATCCTCCTCAAGCACTTCTTTCTCTCTTCCATTTTATTTTTTCTTTTCTCTTATCTCTTCTCTATTTTTATCTAGAAGCCTTTAGATAGATAACTCATCCAAGCCTAAAATCAAGCGAACTGGTTCCCGTCGAGTACGACGGATGCTTAAAGTGCTAGTACCTTCCTTTCACATAACCGACCCCCTTACTCGTTTATCTTCCCTTTGGGTTTTATTGATATTCTCCCCGTCCTTTGGGAGTTGAGATCAGAAGTCAGGTTCCTTTTGTCTACACCAGCAGTTGTCCGAAGTTTCCTCTTATTGCTGAAGCTATTTGCATTAGTAAGAAGGATGTGGAAGACAATCTCAAGACTAAAGGAAAGGGTATTCAAGGGTTTGCTTCGAAGTTTCTAGTAGACAAGGTCGTTTCTTTTGTTGAAGTTGGAAACTGGAAGGCTTTCAATGTCGTGTTTGATTTACTGATATATTGGATTGTTTTGTTTCCGAACATGGAGGATTTCATAGATCAAGCTGCCATCAATATCTTCTTGTCCAAGAATCATGTTACTACACTTCTTGCTGGTACCTATTATTCTATTCATTCAAGGAATAAAAAGAAGAAAGGAACTATTGTATGTTGTGCGCCTATGTTATACTAATGGTTCATGTCTCATCTTTCGCAAAAAGGTCATTTCCTTGAGAATAATGGAAATCTCAAATGGCCTTAGAGGATCATGTCTCTTACTGTTGATGACATCTCTTGGTATTCTCGAGCTTACAATGATACCATAATCATTCTTCATTGTGGTAAATTCTCCAATGTACCTCTCTTGGGTACAAAGGGTGGAGTTAACTAAAATCTGAGACTTGTCTTCAGTCAATTAGGGTATCCTACGCTTGACAAGCCAGATCCTAAGGTAGTGGAAGAGTTCATCTTTCATGAATAGGTTGATGACATGGTGTTACTGAAGAGATTCAGTGATGCATGGGTATAAATTCACCATGATGGAATAGATGAGTTGGGTAAAAATAAATGCATAGCGAAAGAAGCCTACACGCAATGGATTAAAGATCAAGTTTAAGTAATCTTGCTACCATTTCCTTTAGAGCCTTCTATGAATGCCAAACTTCCTCAACTTGCCATTATTCCTCCATCTGAATTTGATCAACTCAAGTAGGTTATTGAGATGTTGAAGAAAGAGAACATTGATCTTCGTTTCAACCTTGATAAAGTCACATCCAAGAAGGAAATCTTACAAGTGGATCTTCACCAGAAGAGGGAGCTCATGCTCAAAGAGGCAGACTTTGAACAGAACAAACAGAGGAAAGTAGGTGATGCTTTGAAGAGTACTTGTGATAGACTTGCCTCAAAGAAGAGACAATTTACCAATACTCAGTATCAAACACATAAGGATGAGTTGAGCTACAAGAAGCAACTTGCAGAACTTGGAGGAAAGTTATCAGAGTACGAGACAAAGTTGCAGAGTGAACAAGATCGTGATGACCAGCTCGTGAAAAACCTTTCTGAATGTCAAGCTGAGCTCGACAAAGTCTTTAGTGATATCCAAAAGTTGCGGGATCAAGTGCATCATAACCAAGAGGAGATCAGTCAGTCCACTTTGGAGAGTACTCATTGGGAGCGTCAGAGCGGCCATCTGCAAGTCCTCTTGGATTAGAAAGAGACATTTCTACATGATCTTCTTCAGGGACCTAATCATTTCTTGTTGCTCAACCTCGTGAAGGATGCAAAGTATTTGAGTGAGATACACGATCGTCTAGCCAGATTTGTCGAGCATGCACTAGAGGATTTACCAGGGTTGTTAAGGGATGCATATGCTGATGTGCTGCCGCACAAGACTCCTCGGGCTGTTTTTCATTTCTTGTCTGTTTGTAGGGTGATTTTTGATAGGATTCATGTTGATCTTGTTGTAGCCCAAAATGCAGATATTTGAGTTGTATTTGAACTTGTACTTCTTTACCTCATGGATTGAATGAAGAGTTTTTCTTGCCAGTTTTATCTTTGTGTCCTTACTTATTGCTTTATGATTATTGCTAACAAAGATAAACCTCACGAATTCTTGGAATTTAAAACTTTATTTTTGCATACATTGCATTCAATTATACTTATATGCGTGTCATTCATCTAGAAAACCAAAATGCTTACATTGTCCATCTCCGCCTTGTAGAAAGACAACGACTTGACATCGTTATTTCACTCGCTCAAGAAAATCCAAGATCATGGCTGATATTGAACACAAGAATGCTGCCTATAAGGAGACTTTGGTCCAGGTTCAGGTTCGGATGGATCAGTTCCATACCAACATGAATGTTATCATGGAGTTCCTGCGTGCTCAAAAGGACGCCGTTGTTGCTACTTCTGTTGTTGCAACTGTTACTGATGCTACTGTTGTCACTGCTGTAGTGATTCCTCATCTTGTTGTTACTTCTTCTCCTGTTATTGTTAAAGTGCTGGTTGAGACTGTTGTTCAACCTATTGTCAACCTACCAAGTGTTCAGCCTGGTATGAATAGAATGCCTGTTGCTTTCCCATGGGAAATGCTTTTGAATTTCACTCCTTAGATTGCTAGTGGTAGTGCCTTTGTTCCGTATCAACCTTTTGTTGCACCCATGCCCAATGGTAATTCGACCGCTTACCCTTGGGGCATGCCTACTCCGATTCCACCTCCTATGGTGAACCATGACGATCACGAGATTCCTCAAGTGCAGATTCACCAAACTCTTGTGTCGACTGATGTTGAGATTCCTGATGAAGACGAGCATGTGTATAGGGGTCCTCCTATTCATATTCCGGTTTTGTATCAACCTGCTCAAACTGTTGTTCAGAATGTTCATTCTGGAGTGTCTTATCTTAGGGCATCCTCTATTGCTGCGGTACTTTATACAGGTTATCCGTATGGTTTTCAGATGAGTCATAATGTTGGTCAAATTGTAAATTATGGATTGGTGTATCCATATCAGTTTGCTTCTCCTCAGATACCTGCTCCAGCTGCATCAAAACTTCCAAATCCATATACTTTTGTCAGACCTACTGATCATAACAGACCTGGTGACTATAAATTGTTTGATGAAAGAATCATAGCAATAGAAGGTTATTCCACTTTTGAAATGGAAGCCAAAGACTTGTGTTTGGTTCCTAATGTTGTGTTGCCGCAGAAGTTCAAGATTATAGAACTGCCAAAGTACAAAGGGTTGAGTTGCCCTCGCAGTCATGTGACCATGTACTGTAGGAAGATGGCATCCTACATTGACAATGATGAATTGTTGGTTCATTGCTTCTAAGATAGCTTGTCTAGAGCTTCTTTAGATTGGTATATGGGTTTAGAGAATATCAAGATTCACTCGTGAAGAGACTTGTCAGAAGCATTCTTGAAGCAATATAAGTATAATCTCGATTTGGCCTCTACCAGATTACAATTGCAGAATCAGGCTTAACGTACAACTGAAACTTTCAAGGAATATGCACAAAGGTGGCGCGAGATGGCCTCTCGTGTGCGACATGCTCTTTCTCACAATGAGTTGGTTTATATCTTTATGGGTTCTTTGCAAGGGTTGTACTATGAGAAAATGGTGATTAGTTCTTCATCAAACTTTGCTGATATCGTGACTATTGGTGAAAGAATTGAGAATAGGTTAAAAATTAGTAGGATTGTTGGTACTGCTGGTCAACAACCAACCAAGAAACCTCAGAGCAGTCATTCAAAGAAGAAATAAGGTGAAGCAAATGTTGTGATGGCAAAGACCTCTCCTCAGTATCAGGTTCACATGGCTCTCACGCCATATTATTCGTATCCTTATGTTGTTGTTCAGTATCAACAACTGTCATATCAGTATCATCTGCAATAATAAGTCAAGTATCCTCATAATCAACAACAACTGCAACGTCAAAAGTTTCAACAAAACAAAAAAAAATCAACAATATCAAAATAGCAATAATCAGAACAACCGCAAACGTCTAAATTTTGACAGAACTCTCGTACCATATACAAAGTTGTTTCCTTATCTGATTCATCAAGGGGAAATCATTCCCAAGGAGATCGCGCGTGCAGTTCCTTCTTTAGGTCCGAAGCATAATCCAAATGTGTCCCGTGCTTACCATTCTGGGTACATAAGACACACTACCGAAGACTGCATCGTTCTTAAGGCCAAGGTTTAAGAGCTAATTGACCAGAAAATCTTGACATTTTCTGAAGAGTATCTTAATATACAAACTAATCCCTTGCACACTCATGGTAGACCTAGGGTTAATATGATTGACGATGATCATGGGGTTGAGTTGATCAGAGATATCGACAAAGTGAAAACTCTAATGACTGTTGTGATCAAGAAGTTGAAAGAGCAATGGTTATTAAAAGGTTTTCATGGGAAATTCCAAATCTGTAATGATAATCCCAATCAGTGTTGAAGGTTGCACTCATATCTTGATCAATCAAGGTGTAGTTTAGTTTTCTAGATCCAAGTTTGTGGAAGAGGTAGCTACTATCGAGCCGTTCACGATCATATATAGGAAGGTTCATGTGGAAGCTCCTAAGAAGAAAATACAGACTATCACTATTTGTGTACCAAAACCATCCCCGTATCAGAATTCAAAAGAGCTTCCTTAGAAGTATGGTTCCACCATGTTTTCTAGGGGTCAAGAAATTCAGTTTTCAGAATCCGAAATTGTGAATGTTACTGCTACTAGAGGGATGACTCGTAGCGGACGAGTGTTTTCTCTGAAATTTGTATTTAAGCCAATGCATGTTTCAACTGTTGTTCCTCCCAAGGAGAATTTTGTTTCAACAACCCCTGTTGTGCAACAAGGGGCATCAACTGTTGCATCAGTGTCAGTCATTTCGTTTATGGATGTTACAAAAAGTAAAGAAGTAATGGATGATCAAG
Organism: Lathyrus sativus; assembly: GCA_963859935.3. Classification (NCBI taxonomy): domain Eukaryota; kingdom Viridiplantae; phylum Streptophyta; class Magnoliopsida; order Fabales; family Fabaceae; genus Lathyrus; species Lathyrus sativus. The sequence goes on from OZ012741.1 coordinate 534,104,625, forward strand.
AGTTTTTGAAGCTGATCAAGAAGTATGGTTTTAAGATTGTGGATCAGCTAGGGCAAACTCCTTTGAGGATTTCAATCTTGTCATTATTCATGAGCTTTCTCGTGCATAGATCAACTTTGTTGAAAGTTTTAAACACTGCTCATGTAATGCATGATATTCCTGTAGAACAGTTTGATGATGTGGTCACAAACATAATTGCAAGTCGGTATTTGGGTTTCAATGAATCAGAGTTTCCTCCTAAAGGTACCACCCATACTAAAGCATTACACATATTGGTGACTTGTACAGACTCTTTACTATTTCGTGTTCTTATGGATACGGTTTTTCTCTCAATGTGATGCCTAAGGGCACATTAAGTCAACTACATGGGCCGCTACTCGAAAAGTGCATCGTGCAACGACGGGGAGTCGAAAAGGGAAGGACAAAAGAGTCGCCACCAAACTTTATTTATTCCATGAGGGGAAAGGAAAATATCGAGAAAACCTTAAGAAAAGAAAAGATAAGATGGTCTTGCAACCAAGAACAAGTTCGAAAGCCGGTTATGCGAGGGGAAGGTATTAGCACCCCTCGCATCCATCGTACTCGATGGGAACCATTTGCTTGTCGACGTGTGATTATATCTACTTAAATATTATGCTATAAAAGTGTTTTCCAAAGGGTAAAGAAAGAGGGTTTAGAAACTAAGAAAGGTTGCATAACGGGGAAGAAAGGAGAAAGAACAGACTCGGTAGGACTTCGCGGTTCTATGCCTACGTATTCTCAATAGATATGAGAAAATCAGAGTCGACATAATCCGGGGAACTGCAGATATGGGGGGAATGTGCTCGGCAAGGATTGTGGCCCTTGTGCCTACGTATCTTTACTTAAAAGAAGTAAAGAATCAGAGCAGCCGTAATTCGGCCTACGGTTTGTTGATGTTTTTGTGGATGATGCTATCGTGCGTATTCTATCAGTTTAGGTGTTTTACTGCTTGCATGTGAGGAGACTTACGCGTTACCTGTTTGCGGTAGAATGGACGTAACATATCCTTTTTGAAAGATTGATTAGTTTTCACCATGTGAGGCAAGATGTCACGTTTGATTGGTTGAATTGTTTTTAGGGGCGAGATGAATCCTCGGATAGTAACCCCTACGGGTAGTACCCGGTTCTTTATCTCAAAGTTTTTGTTATGAAATGGTGTGGTGAACGTAGCGTCTTCGTGTTGAAAGACGAGTATCAAGACCACACACACTAGAATGAGTATCCTGACACTTGAAGAGGAAGGAGTCTACACTCAATCCTCTCTCTTTAATTCAATGCAAAGAGAACTTCGTTCTTCTTATTAAAGTATTTTTGGTTTTGAATGGTAAGTGCCTTGCGACTGTAAACCCTACGGTAAATGTCAGCACTCGGGATAGGGGAAGGCCTACGCCTAACCACTCCATGACCATTCAAGTTTTTGTTACAAAATGAAGTTTGAAAATGCACTCGGTACGGGACCGAGGTTTTAGGTGCGTAAGGTTGAAAAAGGAAGTGTCTTCGTATTGAAAGACGAGCGTCAAAACCACTCACACTACAACGAGCATCTTGATACTCGGAGAGGAAAAGGCTTACACCCAATCCCCTCTTTTAATTCAATACAAAGAGATTTGATTTTATGAAAGTATTTTATAATGGGCTAAAAATCCAAAATAAAGGAGAAATACGATGAAAATGTAAAATAATAAATAAATAAATAAAGGATGGAAAGTAAAATGGTTCACTAAAAATAAATAAAGATGTGATTTTGGGGTTTTATAATATTTAAAAATAAAATAAAGTAAAATCAAGAAAAGAAGTAAATAAAAAAAAAAGAAATAAGAGAAATGAAACAAATAAGTGTTTAAAAAAAAAAAAAGAAATGTCCATACTATGACTTGAACACAAGACCTTGGAACTGAAAACACAACACACAACCACCAAGCCACTTTCACGCGCATGATTATGACGGGAAAAGAAGAAGAAATATCAAAACAAGGAAAAATAACTAAAAAGGCAAAAAAAACGCCCTCAACAGGGCTCGAACTAAGGACACAGGCAATGCAAGGTGAGAGTCTTAACCACTGGGGTGGCGATACATCCGTGTATCAATGCCACCCCAACCCTACATATACCAAAACGTGCGCACATGCTGGGCAAGCCAAGGCAAACAAGTGAAAAATACCAAAAGGCGTTTTGATCATAACTTCTTCAATTTCCCACCAAATTGGATGAAATTTTAGTCTAACTTGATTGATTTTTCATGAGGAACACAATGGTGTTGTTGGATTTTTCAAAATATGCTCACAACTTAAAACTCGAATGCTCACGTAATGTGAAGTTTAAAATGCGTTTTTGGGGGCAATGATTAAAATTGATGAAACTACACACCAATGAGGGTCTGCGCACCTTGTAAATATGATGTAGAAAGAGTTCTAACAGCAAGTTTGTTCAAAAAAAACATCATGCCAAAATTATGGTATATGAGTTGCAAATGGTGCAGTTTTGGAAATGCAATTGAAAACCAAGGGATCAAAACAGATGCAGACAATCCATGTAATCATTATGCACACACTCTAAATATGTAAATCAAGGATTTCAGACTTAAGGAACAATCAAAAGATAATGAAAACAAGAACTGGCATGTGAATGGCAATTAATGATCATGAGTGAACTTAAAAAAGGTGATGCCAACAAAAGTGAGTTCAGACCAAACACATGCCTATTCCAAAGCCACAACAGCTGTTCATGGTGATGTCAAGAGAAAAGGTTTCAAATATTTTAGCAAAACAAAGACCTTACCAACAAATTGCAAGCAAATGAAAAGGTGATGGAGAAACAAAATGTTCAAACAATGCCAAGACAAATAATTTGTGACAGAAACTGTTATGGATTCATATTGCAACAGATTATGAACTCAAAGCACACATATATTGAAATAAAACAAGATGAAACCTAATGACATCATAAATTGATAACAGAAAAAATAGGCACTTAAACAACATTCCTCCTAAAGCTGCAAACATACTAATCAAAACTCCCTAACTGATCTTTGCAGCAGCCAAACATCCTGAGCAACAAATTTCAACACAGGAAAACAGTTGTCCAAAGAGTTGAAAAAACAGAAATAGTAGTGTCAATTGATACCCTATGGTCATAACATGTCCAAACCACTTAACTGGTTTAGGCAGCCAACAATGACATGAATTTTACAAGCTAAAAAAAAGGTAGCTAACAGGCCTCAAAATCAAAGCAACAACATTCATTGAAATGGCAGCCAACACTTTCCAACAGTAGAATAATGGAGCAACAATGAGCATAACAGGGTTCCATTTGAAAACAGAAGCATCAGCATGATTTTGGCAATAATAACAGGTTTTGACAGCACTTAGCAACATTAGTAGTGTTTTTTGCTTACTCAAGCATAAGGTTAATAAGCAGCCAGAAATTCTACACAAACCAAACCAAACTCCTTCAACCAGCCAATCAAACTGAATTAGCAGTGCTAACCAAGGAACCTTCTAAGTATTGAATTGAAAACCTAACTAAACTGTCTAGAATCAAAGATTCAGTAAACTGTGATGTACAATATCTCCTCCAACTGATAAACCCTCCCCTCAACTGAAACTATGGCCAGCATATGTCAACAAGGTTTGGAATTTTAAAAGAGGAACCAAAAACAGGCCTATGACAGTCCATTTCCCTCAAATCTGGAAGTGGTTATGTTTGTTATGTGTCAATAAAGCTTAATGATGAATATCACACATACAATGTTGCTCCTGCTAACAAATGCAACACACATAGCCAAATACAAAATGCCAAAAAGTCTGTCCATAACAGACTTGGACAGTGGATACATTATACAAACAAACTTTCCATTATGTCAATAAAGTATGAAATACAAGCTTGGCATGAAATTAAACAGGCATGTAATGACAGTCAAGAAAGAGATGTCCAACCATGAAGAGTTTGTTCTTGCAGCTAAGGGAAGGCATGCACATGTGAGTTTTGAAGAGTATTTGAAAAAAAACCACAAACTGATTGAGATCATAACTTAGAATTTGGAAGGTCAAGACAGTTTTGTTTAAGGCAAAAAGAAAGCATAGCTTACATCACAATGGAAACAGGTATGCAACAATGAGTATGTACAAGTTGAGCAATTTCAATTTAAATACAGTTGTTGACAGCAAACAAATACAGTCAATACCATGTTGATCATTATCCCTCAATAACACATAATCATGCCAATCATGCAAACAACCTTAATGCATCATTCTGAAGTCAGTCCACTTTAATGCAAATAAAAAGATTTGGATAAACCAAAACTTAAAAACAAAGAAAACATGAGAGTTGCAGACAACAACTCCAAACACATCACAAGATCTTATTCAACCTTAAAACCTCAAACCTCATGTCTTGCCTCAAATGTGCTGACCAAGTTCAACCAATCTAAAGCCTCCAGCAGACCTCCCTAAGGCAACCTATCAGCACATCTCAACAAGTTTGAGACACTCACCAGACCTCCTTACTAAGCAAAACTCAAAATCTGATTCCTAAATGTTGCACCTTCAAACAGACCTATGGCCACCAGACCAAACTAAAACAAGACAGCTCCTACTTAAAATGATAACAGCTCTGCAACAAAAGAAGCAACCTCAACAAGGAAAGCTTAAAAAGTCCTACCACCCTAAACTCAACCGTGCTGCCTATATCACCAAATCAAGCTAGAACCTAACAGTCACACTTCAAGGATATCAAACTAGCACACAACAAAAAACCAAGATTGACATTACAATGCTAAGTCTAGGTGAAAACATAAACATTAAGAACCAACAAATCTAGTCCTAACACTAGCTCTATAAACAACCTAAATTCCTATCCAATGTCAAATAGTGAGCACAACTGGTTTGAGGATACAAAAATCAAAATTCCAACAGTTAACATTTTGCTTTGGCAAGAACAGTGAGTTCTCAATCCAGCACATGAGACTAACAGAACTAAAGTGGCTTCCACCCAAAGTTGCTACTTCTAACAGGTTTGAAAACAAACAACATTTTCATAAGCAGCCACTCTCTTAGACTGGTCTCAACATCCTAGTCACAAAACCAATAAAACCAATAACAATAACTGCTATAACATCACAACATCCTCAACCAAACAAGGACACAAAACCAGTCCATATAGGCACAACCCCAAAATCATGTAAGCACACACTTGACAAAAATGTAAAAACAACTCACAGTGGTATAATGGTACTGGTTGAGTAAGCTCAAATCAGAATAAAACTACCAACATGACTGTGAGTCCAAGATTAAACAAAATCCAACTCAACCTCAAGACAACTCTTAATTTAAAAAGCTATGAAGAGAAAAAAACAGCAATGCACATGGTATTGTTCTCACACAAATCTTAACAGCAAGCTAACAAACCATGACAATATGTAAGCTATGTGACAAGACCAAATGATACATGATGCATATTAATGAATGAACTTAGAATGACATACCTCTTATAGGTCTTACTATGCTAGCAGCCAAGAAAACCAGAAATTCCCCTTTGAGCACACTTGTGAAAGTCACTTCCTTTTGAAGAAAAAATGCAATCCTGAGGTCACTTTGAGAAAATGCACTTCCAGTAATTTTTTGAAGTTATGGACAGCTAGAACATCATTAACATGAAGTGTCTAAGGTGTCAAAATGATGGAAATAGATCTATGTAGTGATTTAGCTCTCAAAATGCATAAAAGTCAAAATATGGAAGTATGAAGGTTGACTTTTTGATCCATGGATTTTTTTGAGAAACCAATGGTGGGAATAGCTTCGGAGGGTCATTTTAAGGATGTCTATATGGTTTTTGGGGTGTTGGAATGTTTGGAACAACATCTGGTGTGAGAAATGCAAAAGGGTGAATATGGTAGTTTTGTGAGATTTTTTCAACTTCAAGCAAGGAGGGAAGGAGTGAGAGCCATGTGCTGCAGGTTTTTTGGATAGCTCTGGTGTAGTTTGGAGAGTGTGAAGAAGTCTCTATTTATAGGCCATGAGGAGCTTGGGGCAGATTTGGTTGCATTGGCCTTTGGAGGGAAATTTGGAGAAAATCTTCCACAAAATCTTGAGACATCTTCATCCATCATGCTCTTGGCTCAATGCAAGCAAGAACTCAAGTGGAATTAGGTGTGTGAGGTGAATTAATAGTGCCTAGAGTGTTGATGTCATAGCTGCTACAGTTTGGAGCCATAAAATTTATCTTTCTTCTCTTGGATTTCTTTGATTATTTTAATACAACTTGCTTCAACTTGCTCTTCTCTCTCCACATCTTTCATTTTTCTACATTTTTACTCATACACACCTATAAATATCAGATTGAACATGATCTAATGGTTGAGGGTGACCCAAGTTGTTGAAATTTGAATTTTGGAAAAAGTTGAAGTGGTGACTTCAAGTGTGGCAGCCCCAACTTCTATGATCCATAACTCTCAGCTCACAAATGCTATTGAGGAGTTCTACCATATTTTAGAAAGCCCTCAAGTAGATCTACAACTTTCATGTTTTTGAGATTTTCAAATTCCCACTGAAACTAGGTCAAAAGACCTCTCAAAGTTGCTGAAAAACATACTTAAAAGGCCAAATAACTTAGAATTTTTCAAAGTTATTTCCCTTCTTGAAATGAATTTGGTCATAACTCTAAATCTATGCATTTTCTGATCATGGACCACTTTGGTACTTTTGTAGGACTTGTCAAGATCTTTCCAATGAGCTTTGAACCAACTCAATTGGATGTGTGGTTGAGGAGTTATGGTCTTGCCCCTTTCAAAACCCTAATTCCTGACTTTTGCAATTACTCCTCAACCCTTAATCCAATGGTCATGAAATTTCATGGGAAGGTGTAATATTACATAAGGAACATTTTTTATTCTCATCTTGAAGTCAAATTACTTATGAGTGAAAAGTTGACTTTTCAGTCAACCGTACGATCAATCGGTGACTACCGAGTTGACTGTTGATGTTCTGGGACTCCCTAGGTCTTGAATCTTCTTGAATGGACTTCATTAAGCCATGTAAACCTTATGGACCAGAATTGCATCATTGGAACACCTTTCAAAACAAAAGTCAAACTACAGTTGGCTTTTCCCGATCGAAAAACCCTAATCGGGGATCTTGAGCGGCACTGTCTTTAATCTTTGGGTGTCAACCTCCCATTGGGTTCATACTTGACCCAATGTAGTATCCTTGACCTTGTTTCATGGAGGATTAAATCAAGACATTGACTGATCAAACCATTGACACCTCGACTTTTGACTGTGCGAAACCCTAATTTCTCCTTTTTGCTTGGGTATTGTGCAGATGAACTAGGTGATCATTCCAACTCCACCATGACCTCTGAGATATCCAACAGGCTTTCTCTCATGCTCCTTATGAACTCCCTCTGATGATTCTTTGATAATTTTGTGATAACAATACCCACCTGATGGCTCGTACCAATGCCTTTGATAAAAAAAAAAGAGGTGGGCAAATTTAAGGTATGATAGATGCCCTTATCTAATCGGCTTAAACCTAGTAAGACGAGATGCCACGACATTCATTCTCTCGAGGTAGAAGATGATTAGATATAGAAGATCCTGAATTTGTCCGAGGAGAAAGTAAATACTTGGGAATGGGATACTGGATATCCTTCAAAGGTCGCTAACACCAAAAGGATGTTATCAGAGAAAAACTTGACACCGAAAGAATGACAAGCCTATCACCAAAAGGATGATAGTACACTCACAATGCTGCTCTAAAATCAAAAGAGAGTAAGGGACCCACTGCCAAAAGGAAAATGGAAAACATGCTAGTCATGACACCAAAAGGATGCCAGACCCATCACCAAAAGGACGACGGAGCGGAAACAAGATCAACCCTAACACCAAAAGGATGTAGGGGATCCATTACCAAAAGGGTAATGGAAAATGTGCCTGTCATGACATCAAAAGGATGCCAGACCCATCGCCAAAAGGATAATGGAGCAAAACAAAATCAACCTTAACACCAAAAGGATGTAGGGAATCCATTACCAAAAGGATAATGGAAAATACGCCAATCATGACATCAAAAGGATGCCAAACCCATCACCAAAAGGACGACGGAGCGGAAACAAGATCAACCCTAACACCAAAAGGATGTAGGGGATCTATTACCAAAAGGATAATGGAAAAAAAACACTAGTCATGACATCAAAAGAATGCCAGACATATCACCAAAAGGATGATGGAGCAAAAATATGATCAACCCTTAACACCAAAAGGATGTAGGTGTAATACCCCAAATTTTACCCTTTCTTTTTTATTTTTATTTTAAATTCTTATTAATCTAATAAATTAACCTTTTTTTTAGATCTTGTTTTTTTAACTAATAATAATTTAATTAAATTTTTTTATAACTTTACTAATATTTTTTATTAACTTTTTTTTTTTCTATTTAGTTTATTTATTTAAAGCTCTTCTTACTAACTTTTAGGATTTAGATTAAAATTTAACTTTTTTTTTTTCTTTCTTTTCTTCAAGAGTAAATTTTTTATAACCTTTTTTTAAATTAATTTCTAACACATTTTTTAATCAAATTCTAATATTTTTTTTAAAAATAAAAATCTAACTTCTTTTAAAATTAAAACTTTTTTTTTCTAACTCTTTAAAGTTAAATCTTTTTCTAACTTTTTAAAATTAAAACTTTTTTTCTAACTTTTTAAAATTAAAACTTTTTTTCTAACTCTTTAAAGTTAAATCTTTTTCTAACTTTTTAAAATTAGAACTTTTTTTTCTAACTTTTTTAAAGCTAAATCTTTTTTTTCTAACTTTTTAAAATTAAAACTTTTTTTTCTAACTTTTTTAAAGCTAAATCTTTTTTTTTCTAACTTTTTTAAAGTTAAATCTTTTTTTCTATTTTTTTAAAAAAATCAAATCTTTTTTCTAACTTTTTTAAAGTTAAATTTTTTTTTCTAACTTCTTTATAAAGTTAAATCTTTTTTCTAACTTTTATAAAGTTAAATCTTTTTTTCTAACTTTTTTAAAAAAATTAAATCTTTTTTTCTCTAACTTCCTTTTAAAATTAAATCTTTTTTTTTTCTCTAACTTCTTTTTAAAATTAAATCTTTTTTCTCTAACTTCTTTTTAAAATTAAATCTTTTTTTCTAACTATTTTAAAAATTAAATCTAACCTTTTTTTATAAATTAAATCTATCCTTTTTTTTTAATAAATCTAAATCTTTTTTTGACACCTTTATTTTTCAAATTAAAATTCTAAATTCTTTTTAAAATTAAATTCTAACGCCCTTTTCTTTTTCTTTTTTTTTTAAATTTTAAATTCCTTTTAAAATTAAATTCTAACAGTTTTTAAAATAATTCTAACATTTTTTAAAACCAACATTCAAATATTTTTTTTTATTCTAACTCATTTTTTTTTAAAACTCTAATTTTTATTTAACTTGAAACTCTAATCTTCTTTGCTAACTTTTTAAATTTAAATCTCAACACTTTTCCAATCTTAATGAATTCCAGATAGAGTTAAATCAAATCAATCAGATCAATCATCATCATAAGAAAATCAGATCTAAAATCATTGAATCAAATCTGAAATCATCATAAAAACTCATTCAAATCAAATCAGAGATTGAAAAAGATTGAGATATTCAAATTAAATCTGAGATTAAAAAAGATTTAAAAATCAAGTATAAAAAGGACGGAAATCATAACAAGAAAGGGAACTTTTTCGTAAAATCCAAGCAAACCCCGTCAAAAATCCTCTAGCCTCAGGACAAAGCATCATCGGCCATCATCATTCCGTAAGGATCAAAAAATATAATTACAATTTTTGTGTTGCTTTTCATGTTTTTCAGAAAAAAGAGATGAAGAAGACAAATCGGTGGCCATGCAAAAGAAGAAGAAGATAACATCCGTGAGAGGCAAACAAGAAGGAGAAGAACACACGCAAACTCAGAGAGCAGAGAGAAGAAGAGTGATGACCGGCTCAACCCTCTTTTTTTTTTTATTATTTATTGTTTTTCCATTTGTTATTTTATTTTGTTTATCTTTTTTAAAAAAAATCAAGAAGGCCCTTTCTTTTTTATAACCAAAAACCTTTTTCAAATTAATTAAAACTCTTTTTAAATAAAATAATCAAATGTTTTTTTTCAAATAATAAAACTTTTTTATAACTTTAAAGTAAAACGTGTTTTTAACTAACATTAAGATTTTTTAAATTAAACCAATTGTTTTTTTTAATGATTAAATCTTTTTTTTTTTTTTCAAAATATTATCACTAAAACTCCTTTTTTAGAATAATTAACCAAACTTTCACTTTTTTATTAATAAATTTTTTTAAAACTCAAAACTCTTTTAATTAAAATTAATCTCTCTTTTCACAAATTTAAATCCTTGGTTAAAAAGACCATAAAAGTCCTCCAAAATTCATACGGTTTGTTTCTCGTTCAATTTTGATTTCGTTTTCGTCTAACCCCACATACTGACATTTTTGTTTGTTTTGTTTCTTGCAGCTATTATGTTCAATTTGAAACTTATTTTCGGTTTTATATTTAGCTATTATAATTGTAACTGCTTATGGGATGTAATTGTGCGAGACAATTGTCGCATTTATCTTTCCGCACTTTATTTTCTGCCGTTGTATGTATATTTAATTTCATCGCATCTTTATAATTAATTTCACTCCTCCGAAGGAATTAGGTCTAGCCGTTTGACCGCCGTGTCAATAGTCCTCAACTTCAAACCCTTACAACCTTACAAACCCTACTTTTCACAAATGCCTCGCCGCAGGCAAAATTACAATTTTACCCCTAGCATTAGGTCAAAGAGCCGCCGCGCTCATTTTAGGGTTTCCCGCCGCGGAATCCCTAACCTAACCTAATTTAACCCTAATTACAACTTAACAATTCAACGTAGAGATTTGGAGTTTCTACACTCCACGTAAGCGTGTCCTTAAGACATGTTTATTCCCCTTGAGACCTTGACCACAGTCAAGAAGTCTCTAACCTCCCTTTTGAGGGGAACTACGATTACTCTGATTCCACTCCCGTAAGGATACGTAGGCACAAGATGCGATGTCTTGCCGAGTAAACTTAGAATTAACCCCTTAGGTCTTTTTTCTCACTTTTAATCTTTGTACATATACCTTAAGCAAATAAATAAAGCAAATAGTAAACATTTGAACAAAAGGTTCCCGTAGAGTACTACGGAAGTTTAGGGTGCTAATACCTTCCCTAAATTTAACCAACCCCCGAACCCTAGATCTTTCCCCGCATTGTGTTTACGATGCAAAATAGGTTTTCCCTCTTTTGACCTTTTCCTTCGGATAAATCAAAGAGCGGTTGTGAATTGAATTGCGATTCAAACTCATTAATAGTTTGTGATCCTATTTCCACCGCAACAGAAAATGGCGACTTCACTGGGGAATGTCTAATCTTAACTTTTGAGGGTTATCCCTAACTTGTTCATATTTATTACTATCTGTGACATTATTCATTTGCATGTATATATTTGTGCTTTGATTGTGGGACTGTTCCTTGTGCTGTGAGATAGGTCCTACACCCGGATCTAGTGTACCTTAGGTAAATGGCAATAGACCAAGGAAACTGTACGACGTATATCGATACGGTTGATCTGGTGGCCATGGTTAGTGCGACTTCTTGGTTGGTGCTTATATTCCTTAAGTCAAGTTGAGGATAATATTGAGGCTGCCATATGTTGTCAACGCACTAACTGACTTTTAGAACCCTAGTTAACTCATCTTGGCCTTTAGAAAGTAGTGAGGTAACCGGCTTTGGTGCAGACTGAAGTTGGTTGACACTCGATACTACGCTCATTGAGATCTTAAACTTGGAGGGTTTTGGTTGGCAAGTAAGTTGCCTTCTGAACAACCACCCTTGTGAAGGATCAATGATATTGAGATCCCTTAGAACCTGGTTACTTTTGTAGGACAGGATGAACCATCTAACTTCAGGGGAGGGTACTTGCCTTTGAACCTCATGCAAGCCTTTAACCTAAGACTTTGTGTGTTTTCATGCATTGCATCCATAAAGCATCTCATCGCATTGTATTTCATGAAGTTCAAACATCATTTATGGATATTGCGGGATACCATAAAAAAAAAATAGAATGAAAAAACAAGAAAAAGATTTCTTTGGTACCCCACGACATTCGTAAATGTTTTGAATTCCATGAAATCTTCATTTACATTCACATTTTAGCATCATACTCTTGCATTACATGTGTCTCCCGATTTCTCACACTCGGTTCTCTCACCTTCCAGTTTCGTCACCCTGAGTTCTCGGCACCAATACAACACCAGAGCTCAAACTCGGAAAAGAATGGAGGATCAGGCAAAAGAGATTGATCGCCTTAGCAATGAACTCGAAGACCTTCGAGGGGGGATGGGGCGTATGATGGAATTGTTACATGTCATGAATGCTAAAATGGATACCCAGCCCACTGTTGTTTCTGAGATTACCGGCGTTACTGTGGACCCTCCACCAAGTGTGACCGTAGCAAAGGACCCACCTTATGGTCTTACTCCAGGTTTTGTGCCTCCTCAAGCCACTGTTCCGATTAATCAACCTGTTCAGCAAGCCGTGCCCTTGTTTTCTGAAGTTTCTAGGGGGGCTCCTATCTTTGCACCACCTGTTGTACACACTCGTGCGCAACCGTACTTCAATGAGACAGCTTTTGATAATCTTGATGAGAATGTTGAGGGTTATGAGAAACATGATAAGCTTCGTGAGGAAGTAAACACTATCGTCCAGAGATTGAAAAAGGTAGAGGGTGATCAAATTTTTGGGACTGCTGCAAGGGATGTTTGTTTGGTCTTGGGTTTAGTTATTCCCCCGAAGTTCAAAACTCCGAACTTCGATCGCTATGAAGGTGCCACCTGTCCTAAGAGTCATTTGATCATGTATTATCGCAAAATGGCTGCCCATGTTGAGAATGATAAACTGATGATTCATTGCTTCCAAGATAGTCTGAAGGGTGCTTCTTCCAAGTGGTATTTAACTTTGGACCAATCCCGCGTTAAGAGCTTTCAAGATTTATCTGACGCTTTCATCAAACACTACAAGTACAATATGGATCTGGCTCCTGACAGAAGACAGTTGCTGAGTATGTCACAAAAGAATTCTGAGTCATTCAAAGAGTATGCTCAAAGGTGGAGAGAGACTGCTTCGCAGGTAGAACCTCCTTTGACCGAGAAAGAGTTAGCTGATTGGTTTGTCGACACAGTCCGTCCAGAATTTTACGAGAGAATGGTGGGTAGTGTGACTTCAAATTTCTCCGACATCGTTGCTGTGGGTGTCAAGATTGAATTGGGTATGAAGAGTGGTAAAATGACAAATAATCATGGCGCTTCTAAGGATCAGCCGAAGAAACCTCCGTATAGCTCCCAGAAAAAGAAGGAGAGTGAGACTAATGCTATATCCTCTGGTAGACCAAGGGAACGCTTTTACCGGCATCCGCAAGGTTATGCTCAACCTCAAGGGTACCCAGTCCAGTATGCTCAACAACCCTATGTGGCAGCTATTACACCTTCTTTCAATCAACAGGTTCCCATGTATCAACCTATGCAACAACCTCCTATTTAGCCGCCTCCTGTCAACTACCTACAGGCACCCAATACTCCTGCTCCTCAACAGCCAAAGAGTCCGGCTCCTCGCCAGAATATGCCAAACAGAAGAACGTATAAACCTTGTCCGCCGATCCCGATGACTTTTACCGAGTTGTGTCCCTCTTTGGTCAAGCAAGGTCTCATCACTACTCGGGCTTTGGGTCCGTCTCCTAATCCTCTACCCGCCAATTACAACGCTGCCGCTCATTGTTTATTTCATGAGGGTGCGCCTGGTCATGATCTGGAGAATTGTTATGCTCTCAAAAATATTGTCAGGGATCTATTGGAAAAGAAGATTTTGTCATTTGAAGATCCTCAACCAAATGTTAAGAAGAACCCTTTCCCTAACCATGAGAGTGTCAATGCCGTTAGTGTTGATTCGAGGGATGGTTATGCCCTTGACGTTGAACAGATTAAGACTCCTCTCAAAATGTTCCATTTGAAACTGTTTGAAGCTGGTTTAGTAGATACTTCCCACGTTGCATGTGTAAGTTGTGAAGCCAGTACTAAGGGTTGTGTGTTAGTTCAGAACGATGTTCAGAGGCTGATTAATGAGGGTGTTTTACAAGTGACAAGCCAAGCCAAGAAGGATGTAGTCGCTGTGGTTGAGCCTGTTTTCCATCAGCCTGAATCAAAGGGTAAGGTACCAGTGTTTAATTTATCAGGGGCAGGCTCCGCCAACCTCGTGTTCGATATACCAAGGTCGTATATCCCTGAAGTGAATCAGCCTAAGCCTATAGTTATTCGAAGACCGAGTCCGTTTCCTTTCAGTGATCCTAAAGCTGTGCCTTGGAAATATGACGTGACTATGATCAACGAAGAATCTGGGAAAATTATTTTGAAGCAACGACTGAAAACTGTTGAAGATGTGACCAGCGTAACTGGGGCAAGCCATGACGACTCACAATGATCGTAAACCAGACGTTCTTTCCATTGAGGCTCCGCCAAAGGAAACTGTTGCTCTTAGATTTCATAAACATTTAGAAGGATTTTTCCGACAGTTCATTTGTTTATTTATATGCATTTCTCTTTGATTAAGCATATTTAGCATGTACGAACTTGTTTATGTTTGATTAATTAATGCAACGCATATGTTTGTCTTGAATAAATCCATTCGTTTCACTCATTCAAAAAACGTTTTCATAAATCATAATGCCAACTTTACCCGATCTCTTGTTCTGATGGAGAATTGGGGGGAGGATGACGAACCCAAAACGTCAGATTTCTTGTCGTATGCTTTCGATTGAAACCCGCTGATGATGTAAGGCATTGTTTCAAATCCCAAACACTGGAGATATAAGGATGTTAATCCCTAGTCAACCCTTTGAGCCTTGAAGTAGGAGTTTTTCTTTCTTTTTAAGAACCTTCATCCTAACCTGGGGCAGGGTAGGTTTCAGTTAAACCGATCGAGCGCTTAGACTCTTAAAAAGGAAGAGCCAACCTTCGAGAATTTATCCTTAGCATCTTAAGAAGTCCAATACAATGGCTATCCCTCGGTTACCTAAGGAGTGGGGCAGTCACGAGTCTTTCAAAAGATTTACACGACTTGTGCATAAAAGAATATTCAAAAAAATAAGAGCCCGCTAAGTCAAAACCTATGAAGGAGACTTAGGCAAAACTGGGGCATCCCGCTGGACTCCAAAGTCAGATCAAAAGACGTTGTCCAGGCAAAAGTTAGGGAATAAAAGCAAAACTAGAGGGTACAATAAATAATCCCTAGTAAAGAACAAAATCGTGTGAACAATTGCCATTAGAAATAGGTGAGTGACTGCCATGTCCAAAGCCTTGATAAGTTCTCGACCATAGCAAATCCGCTTGAGATATGAGCGTTCGTATCCGGTTAACTGAATTAGGATTGGAGAACATCACGAAGAATGGGTGGGTACAAATATAACTTTGAGCCTTTATCCTTTGTTTCTTAAACCGTGAACCGAGCCACGATACAACCTTTAAAAGACCTAATTGAAGTAGGACTTCGGTTGAAAGCATACTTGACAAGATCACGTTTCCTGACTCCTACGAGCTATGCTCAAAAATTCATGTTGGCATTATAATTCAAACTTATATCCTAACCAGTGATCTCGGTCACGAGTTGTTGAGGTATCTTTTTCAAAACAAAAAAACAAAAAATTCAAGACAAATATATGCGTACATTGATAAGCTCAGGATAGGCATTTCAGGCATGATGACTTTGCTTGATATCTTAGAGATTTACATATGGACATAACCCGTGGAACTTGATGATCCTGCTAAACAGGGGCAGGCAGTTTCCCAATTCGCTTACCAACACGAGTCTGACATTCTTAAGAGCTATTTCCCAAAGATTTCATCGTAACACGATTAATTTGTGCCAGTTACGTCGAGACCTGACAAATCTCTCAAAGAGTTTGAGAACAATGGGGCAGCCGGACTCGGTGTTCTCTATAAAATCCTCTTGAGATGACCCTACCTCGCAACGCAAATATCCTGGGGCACCATGTTTTTAAAGGAAACAAATGGCGACTACTATAAGGTCCTTCAAGATCAAGGCCATGTGGTTTCACAACTTTTCTTCATGCACCCGAGGGATTTTACTCACAGCGGCTTTCATCCCCCAGTAAAGCTCAGTGTTGCAATAGGCTCTTAAACTATTGCCTCGTCATAGTCCCCAGCGAGACTTTAAGCTGACAATACTTTGGATGGAGCCGGTGGTGCCTAAGACATCAAAGATTTCACCGACATGCTCCCAGTGATAGTCCCCAGAGAGACTATAAGCTGACAACCTTTTCTTGGGTAACTCAAAAGTGTCCCTCAGGTTTTCTTCTCCCCATGTGAAGACGTGATACTGTACACCCAAGCAGATTACCTTCTCCTCAGAGAATTCCAAACTTTAAAACCAGACTTGGTTCTACCATTGATCTTTCTTACCCATGATTGACGTATTGGTTGCAGAGAACGCAGGGTATTTCCGTCGAGATGTTTATTTCATCTCTCGTCCCGTCTCTAGTCAGTTTCGTCAGCATACGCAAGGGCATAAGCATCACATGCCTATTTCGTTATATATTCATTACATATTCATTACATATTCATCACATATTCATTACATATTCATTACATACTCATTACATACTCATTTCATAACATCTTGCATAGTTACATACATAGACATCAACATACATTCATATTAACATATCCATTAACATACGCGATAACATGCACAGGTTCATCGTGTCTCCATCATTGGTCGTTACCACCGAGTAATTGGGGTTTGTCCATTCTCTCCAAATAGATTGTCAGCCCTAAGCATAAAATGCTTACTTGTTTCCAGTTTCCCCACAGAGCTCGATCCTCGTGGATGACGGTTACTTCAGCTATCTTTTCTCGCCAGGATTAGATATCTACCCTTCGAGTTCATTCCCTCGATGGAGTCTTGATTACCAGTCTTCTTTCTAGCTCGATCCTAGATTGAATCTCAGTCTTGTCGGTCGTCAAGCCCAACCGGACGTGCATTTATTTCGCACCATCTAAAGGTTTTCACCATACCATGACAGATACGCGACTGTCTCGCTTGAGAAGTTTATCACTGTACCCGGACGTGCATTTATTTTGCACCATCTAAAGATGTTCACCATACCATGGCAGATACGCGACTGTTCTCGCCCGAGAAGTTTACCACTGTACCCGGATGTGCATTTATTTTGCACTATCTTTCAAGAAAATCAACTACAATCATTTACAGATACACGCCAGTTCACTCCTGGAAAATCTATCAATACAATACTTTACAATCCTACAGGTTACAATACTCCACAACACTTTACATCTTACAACATCGATATACAACATTTCTCATCTAAGAAGCCGATCCTATCTTCGTTATGACTCACAGCAAATGGCCATCTCCATGGAGCAGTTGGGCTTCCATTTACCTGTCGTCTTGAAGTATAGGGGGTTTTGAACCAAATCGTATTCAGGAGAGCACGATCTTGAGTTACGGGGAGGTTTGAGCAGTTTCATATTCAGGAGAGCACGATTCTGAGTTATGAAGAAGTTCATTTATCCTTTAGTAAAAGAAGGAACGGAATCATATTCAGAAGAGCACGATTCTGGGTTATGAGGAAGTTCAGTTGGCCGTTTTTCAGGAGAGCACGATTCTGAAGAATGAAGAAATTCAGTCATCCAGTTTCATATTCAGGAGAGCACGATTCTGAAATATGAAGAAATTCAGTCATCCAGTTTCATATTCAGGAGAGCACGATTCTGAAATATGAGTATCTTCAGTCATCCAGTTTCATATTCAGGAGAGCACGATTCTGAAATATGAGTATCTTCAGTCATTCAGTTTCATATTCAGGAGAGCACGATTCTGAAATATGAGTATATTCAGTCATCCAGTTTCATATTCAGGAGAGCACGATCCTGAAGTATGAGGAAGTTCAGTTTACCCTTTTCATGTTCAGGAGAGCACGATTCTGAAGCATGAAGAAGTTTATTTATCCTTCAGTAAGAGAAGAATCAGAATCGTATTCCAGGCGCCGACCTTAAATGCGAGAAGATTTATTTATCAGATAAGCAGCAGCCTCTTTATTTGAGTGCTTATCCATTTTTTGCACATAAGTCCCTTCCAACGATAAGTGACAGTTCTCCCTCGAGAAGCTTATCAGGGCAATTCCCATCAAAGTCCATTTATTTTGGCATACAGTCGGTCTTTACCCTGTATATTTGCTACGGAGTTCCGAAAAGTCCGTTTGATCCTGTCACGAGGGGTAGTTTACAGAAGCTTGGATGTTATTCCTTGCTCAATGCTCCAGCATTCTGTAATCGATCTTACAATCGTACGTGATCCAGTTTTATTTTTAGATTCCCCAGTGGAGGCCGTCTCATAGGTACCATCTCCATTCGAGGATCTCGTTCCTTTTCTAAAAGTGACAATTGGTCATTCGCACCAGTTGACTATCATTTTTAGAATTCCCCAGTGATGTACTGTGTCTCAGCGCGTCATTTTCCCCAGTGTGTTTCTTCTCGTGGCGTCTGTCTTGGTGTCGTCATGTTTCGTCAGCATTTTCGCATTCATTATTCCAGCATACGCATCATATCATAGTCATGGCATCATCTGCATTAAGTCGTTCCAGTTTTGTCCATAGCATTGCATATCGTCGCATATAAGGGCAAAATTTTCGGTTATCTATATTTAAATCCCTCCACCATGATTCCTCGAGTCTCCGCCACTCAAATCATCCGGTGTAGTTATTTAAATAGGGGCAACTGTAATACCCCAAATTTTACCCTTTCTTTTTTATTTTTATTTTAAATTCTTATTAACCTAATAAATTAACCTTTTTTTTAGATCTTGTTTTTTTAACTAATAATAATTTAATTAAATTTTTTTATAACTTTACTAATATTTTTTATTAACTTTTTTTTTTTCTATTTAGTTTATTTATTTAAAGCTCTTCTTACTAACTTTTAGGATTTAGATTAAAATTTAACTTTTTTTTTTCTTTCTTTTCTTCAAGAGTAAATTTTTTATAACCTTTTTTTAAATTAATTTCTAACACATTTTTTAATCAAATTCTAATATTTTTTTTAAAAATAAAAATCTAACTTCTTTTAAAATTAAAACTTTTTTTTTCTAACTCTTTAAAGTTAAATCTTTTTCTAACTTTTTAAAATTAAAACTTTTTTTCTAACTTTTTAAAATTAAAACTTTTTTTCTAACTCTTTAAAGTTAAATCTTTTTCTAACTTTTTAAAATTAGAACTTTTTTTTCTAACTTTTTTAAAGCTAAATCTTTTTTTTCTAACTTTTTAAAATTAAAACTTTTTTTTCTAACTTTTTTAAAGCTAAATCTTTTTTTTTCTAACTTTTTTAAAGTTAAATCTTTTTTTCTATTTTTTTAAAAAAATCAAATCTTTTTTCTAACTTTTTTAAAGTTAAATTTTTTTTTCTAACTTCTTTATAAAGTTAAATCTTTTTTCTAACTTTTATAAAGTTAAATCTTTTTTTCTAACTTTTTTAAAAAAATTAAATCTTTTTTTCTCTAACTTCCTTTTAAAATTAAATCTTTTTTTTTTCTCTAACTTCTTTTTAAAATTAAATCTTTTTTCTCTAACTTCTTTTTAAAATTAAATCTTTTTTTCTAACTATTTTAAAAATTAAATCTAACCTTTTTTTATAAATTAAATCTATCCTTTTTTTTTTAATAAATCTAAATCTTTTTTTGACACCTTTATTTTTCAAATTAAAATTCTAAATTCTTTTTAAAATTAAATTCTAACGCCCTTTTCTTTTTCTTTTTTTTTAAATTTTAAATTCCTTTTAAAATTAAATTCTAACAGTTTTTAAAATAATTCTAACATTTTTTAAAACCAACATTCAAATATTTTTTTTTATTCTAACTCATTTTTTTTTAAAACTCTAATTTTTATTTAACTTGAAACTCTAATCTTCTTTGCTAACTTTTTAAATTTAAATCTCAACACTTTTCCAATCTTAATGAATTCCAGATAGAGTTAAATCAAATCAATCAGATCAATCATCATCATAAGAAAATCAGATCTAAAATCATTGAATCAAATCTGAAATCATCATAAAAACTCATTCAAATCAAATCAGAGATTGAAAAAGATTGAGATATTCAAATTAAATCTGAGATTAAAAAAGATTTAAAAATCAAGTATAAAAAGGACGGAAATCATAACAAGAAAGGGAACTTTTTCGTAAAATCCAAGCAAACCCCGTCAAAAATCCTCTAGCCTCAGGACAAAGCATCATCGGCCATCATCATTCCGTAAGGATCAAAAAATATAATTACAATTTTTGTGTTGCTTTTCATGTTTTTCAGAAAAAAGAGATGAAGAAGACAAATCGGTGGCCATGCAAAAGAAGAAGAAGATAACATCCGTGAGAGGCAAACAAGAAGGAGAGGAACACACGCAAACTCAGAGAGCAGAGAGAAGAAGAGTGATGACCGGCTCAACCCTCTTTTTTTTTATATTATTTATTGTTTTTCCATTTGTTATTTTATTTTGTTTATCTTTTTAAAAAAAAATCAAGAAGGCCCTTTCTTTTTTATAACCAAAAACCTTTTTCAAATTAATTAAAACTCTTTTTAAATAAAATAATCAAATGTTTTTTTTCAAATAATAAAACTTTTTTATAACTTTAAAGTAAAACGTGTTTTTAACTAACATTAAGATTTTTTAAATTAAACCAATTGTTTTTTTTAATGATTAAATCTTTTTTTTTTTTTTCAAAATATTATCACTAAAACTCCTTTTTTAGAATAATTAACCAAACTTTCACTTTTTTATTAATAAATTTTTTTAAAACTCAAAACTCTTTTAATTAAAATTAATCTCTCTTTTCACAAATTTAAATCCTTGGTTAAAAAGACCATAAAAGTCCTCCAAAATTCATACGGTTTGTTTCTCGTTCAATTTTGATTTCGTTTTCGTCTAACCCCACATACTGACATTTTTGTTTGTTTTGTTTCTTGCAGCTATTATGTTCAATTTGAAACTTATTTTCGGTTTTATATTTAGCTATTATAATTGTAACTGCTTATGGGATGTAATTGTGCGAGACAATTGTCGCATTTATCTTTCCGCACTTTATTTTCTGCCGTTGTATGTATATTTAATTTCATCGCATCTTTATAATTAATTTCACTCCTCCGAAGGAATTAGGTCTAGCCGTTTGACCGCCGTGTCAATAGTCCTCAACTTCAAACCCTTACAACCTTACAAACCCTACTTTTCACAAATGCCTCGCCGCAGGCAAAATTACAATTTTACCCCTAGCATTAGGTCAAAGAGCCGCCGCGCTCATTTTAGGGTTTCCCGCCGCGGAATCCCTAACCTAACCTAATTTAACCCTAATTACAACTTAACAATTCAACGTAGAGATTTGGAGTTTCTACACTCCACGTAAGCGTGTCCTTAAGACATGTTTATTCCCCTTGAGACCTTGACCACAGTCAAGAAGTCTCTAACCTCCCTTTTGAGGGGAACTACGATTACTCTGATTCCACTCCCGTAAGGATACGTAGGCACAAGATGCGATGTCTTGCCGAGTAAACTTAGAATTAACCCCTTAGGTCTTTTTTCTCACTTTTAATCTTTGTACATATACCTTAAGCAAATAAATAAAGCAAATAGTAAACATTTGAACAAAAGGTTCCCGTAGAGTACTACGGAAGTTTAGGGTGCTAATACCTTCCCTAAATTTAACCAACCCCCGAACCCTAGATCTTTCCCCGCATTGTGTTTACGATGCAAAATAGGTTTTCCCTCTTTTGACCTTTTCCTTCGGATAAATCAAAGAGCGGTTGTGAATTGAATTGCGATTCAAACTCATTAATAGTTTGTGATCCTATTTCCACCGCAACAGTAGGGAATCCATTACCAAAAGGATAATGGAAAATACGTCGGTCATGACATCAAAAGGATGCCAGACCCATCTGTTGCACCCTAAAATTTGCTCAACCTATTTCACTTGGTTTATGTTTCAATTACATTAGCATTTGCATATAGAGTCATGTATATAGTCTAATCATCTGCATAGCATAGCATAGCAAGCCATTCAACAAGGGACCAAGTACTATTCTCATCTCTATGAACCTATCAAGAGGTTATTGTTCAAATTCAAGCACATCCAAGTCATCAGAAAAGAAATTGAAATCTAAGAAGTCAGTGGATCAAGCAGTGGATCTACTGCTTGATCAAACTTCCAAGCAAGATAAGTCAAAATGCAAGCTTCAAATGGATCCTTGGCCAACATGAAACTTGTATAGGATCTCAAGACCTTTAATTTGAGTGGTGGAAGACATTAAGGAGATTTATAGAACTCAAGTTATGGTCCTTGCAAGTTACAGGTCATCTGGGGTATCTGAAATTTTGTCTGTGAAAGTTACTTGTCTTCCATGCAACTTTTACCCCTCAAGGAGATTTCAAATGAATTTCTGGTCAACATAAGAGTTGTTCCTTATTGTCTTAGCTTTCTAGAAAGGTATGGTATGCCTTCATCCGATTTGTGGAACTCGACTTATGGTCTTGGCAAGCAAAGGGTATTTTGGTCATTTGAGAATTACAGGTCATTTCAAGCCTATGCCCAAAACTCATATAAGGAAGCTTCAAATGAAAAACTTCACAACATCAAACTTGCTCCAAATGGCATTTTGAGTCTAGAAAAGTGATCATGAAAGTTTGGAAATGCTCATAGCTCAAGGTTTCAAATTTGGTGAATTTAATGAATAAAAAGTGACCTAAATTTGAGATTTTTCATAATTTGGCCAAATGGGATGAAATTATAGGTCATTTTGATTGGAAAAAATGTTTTAAGAACATTGGCAAAAGTAGATTTTTGAGTTTGGTTCAAACTTTGGAAGTTATGCTTGGTTACTTATGTGTGAAGTTAACATATCCAAAATTCAAGGAAAGTGTGCACAAGAAGTTTCTATCAAATTCTAGAAAAGTCCATGAGTGTCTATATATTGAATTGAGAGGCTTCATTCAAGGGTTGGTGAATCATTGTGATCAAAATACCAAGTTATACCTCATTCTTCCATTTTGCAAAACCACTTCAAACTCCATCAAATCTCCATCAATTTCCAAAGTTCTTGATCCCATCATTATCTAGATCATTTAAGGATCAAATTTCCATCAGAATCTGGTTGAATTGAGGAAGAAATCGTGCTATCCATCTTCATCATCCAAAGTGCAAGAAGAAGTGGTTACAAGAATCCAAGAGGTGTGAGCAAGAAATATTGCATACAGAATCAAGGATCAAGTGTGTTGATCAAATCCAGATCATTGCAAGCTTTGGATCTAAAGAATTCCCCACCTGTTTCATCATTTACACCAGGTTGGTAATCTCATCGAATTGGCATGTTTTAGTTAGAATAATGTAGAATCTTTAGGTTAGAATTGTTAGGATAGGTTAGAGGATCATTTCCATAAAATTTGAGAAGGTTTCATGGAGGTTACCATAGAAGCACCAAATCTGTTAGGGCTTAGAACTCTTAGATTAAAGCATGATAATCTTAGATGTATAGCTCATAATGATCAGCATGGCGTGTGGATTGTATTAGTGTAATAGTTGGCAAGAATTGGCAAGATGGATATCAGTGAATAATGGTGGAACTGAGTTCTTCTACCTATCGGGTTTGGTTGTTGATTGATTCTTAGGAGAAACTGAAGCCATGGTTGTGTAGAGGGAAGGATGTAGATCATTTTTGATCTTTACATCGTGAGATTTCAT
Source organism: Lathyrus sativus (assembly GCA_963859935.3). NCBI lineage: Eukaryota > Viridiplantae > Streptophyta > Magnoliopsida > Fabales > Fabaceae > Lathyrus > Lathyrus sativus. Next base: position 534,128,498 of record OZ012741.1, read on the forward strand.
GGAGAATCGAGGGAGAACAGAGGGAGAGAAGTTGGATGCATGGGGAGGGTTTTTCTGCAACCTAGGGTTTCTGAGGTAGACGATGGAGGGGGACCGTTGGATGATCATGAGACCATTGACCTGAATTCGAATCTGAGGGCTCTCGTTTAATTGGAATTTGGAGGGAATGGCTGTGTGTGGAACGCAGCGTTTCATTTAACTGAAACATTGGGCCTGAACCAAACTTGCTATTGACACCCCCGTCAACCAAGGCCCAAACCATTATAACTGATTTTCTTACTCTTTGCACCTCTTTTGTTTTTTTATTTTCTTTTGAATTTTCTGAGTAGCTGGGCCCAGACGCGCCTTGCTAGGCGCACCCCCCAGTCTGGGCCCATTGCTTTTTTCCAATACTTTTAAATACTTACTGCACCCCATATCCAATTTAACTCACATTAATTTCATTCATTTTTTTTATTTCTTTGAAAAATCATAAATAATTGAAAATTGCATATTTTTAATTGGTTGTTTTTGCATCCTTTTCATATTTTGGTTAAGAAAATTATCATAAAAAAAATTAGCATTTCATTTTATTTTTATATTTTTAGTATATTTTTCTTTTAAATAGGTTTAAATAATGTTTAGTTTAATGCATGATATTGTTGATTTTAGTTTAATTAGATGCTTTTACATTTTGGATCCAGTCTTTTTAGGTTGATTAGCTCAGAACTTTAGCTTACTCATAGAATTTAATTCATAATTTTAGGATTAATTTTTAGGTGATTTGTTTAGGTGTGATTAGAAGAATCAAAACTAGGGTTTAGGAGATAACATAGGTGTAGTAAATCATTTCTTTCATGAGTTGTAGATTGAATCTTGGGGTATGGGACTATAGGGGTTATGGGTAAATAATAGATCCCTTAGAAATTATCAGGTTTCCCCTATTATACTATTACTATTAGTATACTGCTTGTATTTGCTTGACTGTATGGTGTGCCCTCTTTAGGGTTTATTTTTTGACTGTGTGGGGTATTGGGCTTGTTTGGGGCTTGAGGTTTGAGCTGAAGACTTTGTTGATGAAGCCATTGGAGATCAAAGAGATTGAAGACCAACTTCCAGAGTTGATAAGGAGTAGCTCTTGCTGGCAGCTGTTGAAGGCTATAGGGTTTAAGAGCTAGGCAGAGCTCTAGAGTAGAAAACTTGCTTCATAAACATGGAAGGTCTTGTTTGCCTCCATTCTTTCTCTATGATTCAAAGTCTCTTTTAAATATCCACCTCCTTCCTTTGGAAGGATTAGTGAATGTATTTAAAAGATAGAACTTTTGAGAGAAAATTGTCTGTATCATGTTAACAGTCAGTGAGCCACCCTTGGTAGGCAATTGACTGTTTAACATCCATTGCATCTTGTTGACTGATATTCATCTTGGAGATTGAGACTTGAAGAAAAGCCATTGCAGACTGATGATAAAGACCTTGACTGAAGGCTTGAAGGTTGAAGACAAAGACCTTGCTTGAGGGTTGTGAAGATAAAGATTGATGCATGCTTGAAGCTTGTAGCTGCTTGGAGATGACTTGAAGGCATAACTGCTTTTGCTGTTTAGTTTTGCTGTTTTTAATTCTTGATGTATTGATTGAATTTCCCTGACTGTATTGTTTGTTGTTTAACCTGTTAGGTTGAAAGTGAATTCTTGTTCACTTTTGCCTATTGTTTTATAGGTTCGAGGTTGAGTGAGACTCCCTTGCCTCGCTTGTATTGCTGCATCCATGCATTTTACTGCTTTATTATATATATGCTATTGTTTCTGTTTCCGTCTATTCCCTTAGGATCTCTGTTTCTCTCTGTGCAAGAGAGGAGCATGATAGACACTAGGTCTTAACCCATGCATGATAACATTAGGTTAGTTTGATTCCCTTTTCAACCATAGGTTAGAGTTCTGTCTCTTCTTTCTCAAAACAAATAGAAAAACACAATAAATATTTCAAACACAATAAAAGACACTTCTTTCGTAAAAGAATGTGAACTCATCAAAACGTCATTTTTGTCCGCTTGGACTGTTAATCAGAAAAACCCTTTTTCAGAAGGAATAAAAACAATCAAGACAGACTTGTGTCGTACGTGGCCCGAACTACGTTTGCTCTGATCTTTCATGCTGTATGAAAGTACGTAGGCATAGGATGCGATATCCTAGCGAGCAACCTTCCCCTCCTTTCCTGTAGGTAGGCGAACTACGTTGACTCTGATTTCTCGTTCCAGACGGGAATACGTAGGCATAAAGTGCGATACTTTGCTGAGTCATTTTATTTTCTTTTAACCCCAGACCTATAGTTTAGATAGAAGTAACAATCCATACCCGAAAACAAGCGTGGATCCCGTCGAGTACGACGGACGTGAGGGGTGCTAATACCTTCCCCTTGCGTAACCGACTCCCGAATCCAGCTTTTGGTTGCGATGACCATTCCTTTCCCGTCTTCGCGGTAGGTTTACCTCGAGCGTTTCCTTTTCCTCCGTTGGGATAAATAACGCACGGTGGCGACTCTTCTGTTCAGCCGGCGCCGATTTTCGCAGTAGCGACAGCTGGCGACTCTGCTGGGGATCCAACGTCCCCTGGCTGCTAAGGACTGCGATAGTTCCTTATGCATTTGGGATCCAACGTCCCTTAAGGGAGTCAATCCTAGCGCTTGTTTTCCCGTCGAGGATTTTGTATGGATTTATATTTTTGTCATTTACCTTCAGCTATATTATTGTTATTATTGCTGTATTGGGGTTGTGACGGGTGTTCCATGATTGAGAGATAAGTCGGACCTGGGCTTGAGTGCACTTAGAATTAGAGTAGAAAGTAGTGGGCGCGTGCCGGCTTTGCTTGCATTAGTGTCCCACAAAATCTACACTCGGACGAGGTTCTTCTGGTTGACTTCTTTTTCTACCCTTTGGGTCAAAGGGGTTGTTGGTTAGTTGGATTGTCGACTCCGGGAACCGATCATTTGGAAGTTGGCTAAGTGAGGCCTCTTCAGGATTTGATGATGCCACTCCTTCTGGGAATCGTATCATCAACCCTGAAAGTCTATGACGCCGACGACCGCATAGGATGCCGTATCTTTGTCAGTTACTAGGACACCTACCTGTGAGAGGGTTTGGGGTTATGCAGGTAACTAGACCTTCAGATACCGGTTATTTCTTGATCTGAGATCCTGGGTATTTATGGACAGTTGTAAGGTCTGTCAGAGACCAGTTGGAGTTATGATATGAGGTCTATCAGAGACCAGTCAGAGTTATGATATGGGGTCTATCAGAGACCAGTTTTGGAGCTTTTGTATTAGGTCTATCTGAGACCATGGTTTGAGGAATTCTGGAGGGTCTATCTGAGACTTTTGATATGGTTCAGGCTTCTCAGCCATGGCATTTGGTCCCTGTTGTATGTACTTGCATTGCATTGTCTGCATACCCATTATCATTGCATCCCATTAACGTGTGTTTGTGCTGCAGGTGCATTTGCATATTCCCTGGTTCTAGTGCCCGGACTTCTGCTTATTGATCATGGCTGGTTTGAGAAAGACAGTTGCGTATAAGCTACCTACACCTGACATTACTCCTTTACTTGGTCTGATGTCCCTTGCTGATGAGGAGGTTAGGAGAAGTTTCAGGATGAGTCATGGAAGATTGCTGAGATTAGTCTGCAAGCCAACTGCTGTTGAGATGAATGGGCTGTACACCTTGATGCAATTCTATGACCCGGCATTGAGATGCTTCACGTTTGCTGACTTTATTTTGGGGCCTACCATTGAAGAGTATGTGGAGTTTACTGAGCTACCAGTACAGAATAAGGTTCCCTTTATTCATTTAGTCGCTGAGCCCAAGTTAGAGGACTTAGCTAAGGCCTTGCACATGAACGCTGCCGAACTATTAGTGACTTCTTGGCTAGGGGTTCCAGGCTTCTCCCTTGATTTTCTGGTTGGCAAAGCTCAAGAGTATGCCAAGAGCGGGTGCTGGATAGTCTTTAATGCTATCTTGGCTCTGTGCATTTACGGAATAGTGCTGTTTCCCAACTTACCCAATTTTGTGGACTTGGACGCTTTCCATTTGTTTGCTGCTGGCAACCCGGTGCCCACTTTGATTGGAGATATCTATCATTCATTGCACTACAAAAATGAAAATAGAAGGGGGAAGACTGTTTACTGTTGTGCACCGCTGTTGAACATGTGGTTTAAGAGCCATCTTCCCCTGAAAGGACCTTTTGTGGACAGTGCAACTACAGCTGACTGGCCAGAGCGCCTGATGAGGCTATCTTCTGAAGACATTGAGTGGTTTGACCGAGACTTGCTGGGGTCTGAGCTTATTTTCAGTTGTTCTGGGTATCCTAATGTTCCGTTGATAGGAAGAAAAAGGTGTATCAATTACAACCCATCTCTGTTTGTCCGCCAGTTTGGATACGCGCTGAAGAACCCACCAAAGGAGGAAAAAGTACAAGAATCTCTGTACTTCACCGGTGATTTGAAGGGAGAGTTACTCGCCAAGCTTCAGCACGCATGGATGCGTATTAACAGAAGAGGGAAGCCACTGTTGGGGAAGAATGATTGTCAGGCTTATGCACCCTACAAAGTGTGGATCCGGGAGAGAGCAAGACAATTACTGATGCCATTTCCAGCTGCACCAGTCCCTGTTCATATTCCAGTGGAAGAACCAACTACTGTTACTAGGGAGGCCTACGAGCAAGTTGTAAAAGAAAAAGAAGCCTTGATGAAGATCAATGAAGAGTTAGAAAAGGAGCTGGCTCAGATACGTAGTGAGAAGAACAAGGCTGTGCATGCTTTCCAACAGCAGATCGAGCTAGTAAGCAGGCTTGGTGCTGAATTGACTGAGGAGAAAAAGAAGCATGAACGTCTGGGTCAAGAGTTCAGAAGCTCCCATGACATGCTGGAGTCCAAAAAGAAAGCACTCGACGCCACACACCGAGAAATCTCTTCTTGTAACAAGACTTGGAATGCTACGCTAACCAACAATAAAAAGAGGGAAGATAAATTGAAGCAGCAAATTTCTGAACTCGAAGAGCAGTTGAAGGCTAGCATTAAGAAGTACGAAGAAGAGGTGATGACCAGGTATAGTCTCCAGAATGCATTGAACAAGGCCATCGAAGGCAGGAACGAAGCTGTGTCTCAGAAGCGGAAGCTAGAGGATCGCTTCGGAGAAGGGGCATGGGAAGAAACCGCTAGTGACGTGCGACGTGTTCTCAAGAGAAGAAACCAGCTTGTCGAGGGTCTGCTTACCCGACCAAGTCATCCAGAGACCAAGAAGTTACTAGAAGAGTATCAGGCTTATGAGTGTACTTGACCATCTCATGTATTGATGCTTTATTTGCATAATGCTGACCATCACCAGGATTGTTGGTTGAGGTCATGCCTTCTTATTGTACATTCAGTGATATTGTATTCTTGGCTTAATGGATTTCTCTGCAATATACGAGGTTTTCTATGATTCGGCTCCGATCACAGTATTGATAGCACTGTCACTGCACTGACACATTCACACTAGAATCGGGGAATGATATTCCCTAATGCACAGACACATTGCATTGCATTCATATTCATATTGCATTACAGGTGATTATTGGATGGTATCTTATTTCCTGCACTGTACCAGGTCTTTTCAGGATTGAAGATCAGCGCCCGCACCGATACTCCACTCGCACCAACTGCCGAAGAATCATGGATCAAATGCAGAATGAGATGCAAGATATGCGTGAGAAGCTGGCGCTCTTCATGCAGACAATGGAGACCATTGCAAAAGGACAGGAGAATTTGCAAGCTTTGGTGCAGCCTCTGTTGGTCAAAAACGCTGGGCACGGAAATGAAGACCATAATTCTGTGCGAGTCGACACTATTCATGGGGATGGTACCCCCACACCGGTGGCTCCACCTGTGGTAAACATACCTGCTGTCAATGTGAACAACGGCGCTGCTGCCGGAAACGGTAACGTTGGAATTGGGAACGAGACTATCGTTAACAATGTTGGGCTTGGAGATGTTAACCTGGGTGATAATATGGGAGGCAACGACTTCGGTAATGCTGGATTCAGGTTCAATGACTAGGGGTTCGATAATACTGGGAAGTACGGTTTCAATACTCAAGGCTTCGGGCAGGACGGATTTGGTATGACTAATCAGGGTTATGGAGGATTCGGGAATGGAAATGGCGCTGGGTTAATGACTTTTGGACCTGCTGGAGTTGCTCCGGGGTACGGCAACAAAGGGCGAGGCCCGGTAATGAATCAGATTAGAGATGGCCGTAACAATGGATACGATGGGTATGGAGCTGGGAATGGTAATTGGCAAGAAGACCAGCAAGAGGACGCTTTCTTCGGTGGAGGTTTCGAGGGGCCTATGGATGACTCCCAGAGGATCAGAATGCTAGAGGAGCAGATGAGGGGGGTCGTGAATCAAAGTGCTGTCGGCTTAGACATGTCAACAATGGGTCTGGTGCCTGGCCTGAGGGTGCCAATCAAATTGAAAGCTCCCACATTCGACAAGTATAAGGGGGACACCTGTCCGAAGGTGCACGTGCGGTCATATTACAGAAGGATGTCGGCGTATTCTAATGATGAGAGGATGCTAATGCATTTCTTTCAAGATAGCTTGTCTAGCCCTTCCCTCGAGTGGTATATGGGATTGGAACCAACGCATATAAAGACATGAAAGCAGCTGGCAGAAGCATTTGTAGCTCACTATAAGTATAACAGCGACTTGGCACCCAACCGGGTCCAATTGCAAGGGTTGTCCCAGAAGAAGGGTGAGAGCTTCAAAGAGTATGCGCAGAGATGGCGCGACATGGCTGCTAGGGTCCATCCTCCTCTAGAGGACAAGGAAATGAATGACATGTTCATAGGAACATTCACCGGCATGTTTTATGACAAGTTGTTTCACACTTCTTTGGGCAGTTTCTCAGACTTAATTCTGATGGGAGAGAAGATTGAAAGTAACATTAAGCAGGGGAGATTCCAAGCTGAGGAATCCACCTCAGCAGGCAGTAATAGAAGGGCTTTTGGTGGGCGCCGTCAGGGCGATGCAAGCGCAGTGTTTGGGGGCCGAGGCTGAGGCCGGGGCAGAGGTCGAAACCAGTACCATCAGCCGCAGCAGGTGGCAAGTGTTACTATTCCGTTTCAGCAACAACCATTTCAACAGCAACAACAGCAACAGCAGCCACAACAGGGGGCGCAGCCTGCCCAACGCAGATTCCAGGGGGGCAAACCAAGGAGGGTGTTTGAAAAGCCTCCTTCAACGTATGCAGATTTGCTACAGACACTACTAGGGTTGAGCTTGGTAGAGAAGAGAACTCTGGCGCCAATAACAGGCACTCCTCCGTATGGTTATGATGCAAGCAGGCACTGTGAATTCCACTCTGGGGCCCCTGGCCACGATGTAGAGGGTTGCCATGCGTTCAAGCATGTAGTGCAGGATCTATTGGATAGTAAGGCTATCAATTTTGGAACAGCGGGTCCGAATATAGTGCAGAAGCCCATGCCCAACCATGGGACAAACGCCATTTTAACTGAGGAGGGTTTGAACTTGATTATGCATGTTGACGACCTCAAGACACCGTTGTGTGAAATAAAGAGCCGATTATTGCAAGGGGGTGTCCATCCAGGTTGTGACGAGTACTGCTTAGAATGCTGGACCCTAGCTGGGGGGTGTGATGACTTAAAGAAAGGTATTCAGGCTTTAATAGATGGAGGCACACTGCAATTTGACCGAGCAGCAATTGAAGAACCTGCAGGGGTATTAGCAGACAAGCAAAGTGATGTAGCCACTGTGACGATTCCTCGAAAAACGATTATTGCGGTGGAAATAGGATATCAAACTATTGATTAACTTGAATCTTAATTCATTTACAACCGGTCTTTGATTTATCTGAAGGAAAAGGTCAAAAGAGGGAAAACCTATTTTGCATCGTAAACACAATGCGGGGAAAGATCTAGGGTTCGGGGGTTGGTTAAATTTAGGGAAGGTATTAGCACCCTAAACTTCCGTAGTACTCTACGAGAACCTTTTGTTCAGATGTTTACTATTTGCTTTATTTATTCTTAAGGTATATGTACAAAAGGATTAAAAGTGAGAAAGGAGACCTAAGGGGTTAATTCTAAGTTTACTCGGCAAGACATCGCATCTTGTGCCTACGTATCCTTACGGGAGTGGAATCAGAGTAATCGTAGTTCCCCTCAAAAGGGAGGTTAGAGACTTCTTGACTGTGGTCAAGGTCTCAAGGGGAATAAACGCATCTTAAGGACACGCTTACGTGGAGTGTAGAAACTCCAAATCTCTACGTTGAATTGTTAAGTTATAATTAGGGTTAAATTAGGGATTCCACGGCGGGAAACCCTAAAATGAGCGCGGCGACTCTTTGACCTAATGCTAGGGGTAAAATTGTAATCTTGCCTGCGGCGAGGCATTTGTGAAAATTAGGGTTTGTGAGGTTGTAAGGGTTTGAAGTTGAGGACTATTGACACGGCGGTCAAACGGCTAGGCCTAACCTTCGGATGTGTAATGTGACAGGAGTATTGATGAATGTGTGAGATTTGAATCATGCAAGCGAAAAAAATGCAGACAGTAAGCCATACAAGCAGAAACTTAAAGACAGAAACTAAAACGCGATTGTTAGGATTCGCGAGGTTACATGAGAGGAGCAGATACAATATGATAATGAAATTTAAATAGAACGATAATGAAATAAATAACAGTAAACGCAATAAACTGCAAAACGAACAAACAACGTCAGTGGGCAGAGTTAAATGGATTATCAGATGGTGAAGAAGTGAAATTATGCATCTTTTTGTGGTTTTATTTTATGATATAAACTTTAAATTAAAATAGGATTTTTTTAATATTAATTTACTCAAATCCTAAAAAAAACTATTTTAACCTAATTTTTAATTTTTAAAAAAAGTGGATTTTAATATTATTTATAAAAAAAAAGATTTTTGTTTATTATTATAAAAAAGGTTTTTAATTTTATTTATTTAAAAAAACAATTTTAATATTTAACATAATATTAATTATAAAAAACAAAAAATGTAAAAATGAAAAATAAAAGGGGTTGGGCCGGTAATCACTTTCGGACCCAACCCGGTTGATGTAATTGTAAAAAAAGGATTTTAGGGTTTCACTTCCTATTCTCTTCCCCGCGGCGCCGTTTCTTCAACTCCTCTTCGTCTTTTTCGCTGCGATTCTCTCTTCGATCATGTTGAAACCCTGAAATCAGACACAATAACATTAAAGGTGGAATCCACACACATATTTCACTCACGTTCTCAGTTGCGATGACGGTATTTTCTTCGAGGCGATGATGTGAGAAGCTGAGCCTCAGGGTTGTTTGCTCGTCGTCAAATGGCGGCGCCGGCGGACCTCCTTCGTTGGGTTTGTTCGCTCTGGGGTTTCTTCCTTTCGATCTCGCAGTCGCTTTCCACTTTCTCCCGCTAGGGTTCGCGATTTGTCCTCTCTCCCTCTAGGGTTTTCGCTGTTAGCCCGTCAGGGTTTCAACATGGTGAGCTCGTTCCTTTATATACCACTCTCTCTGATCTGTGGGCTTTGTTGGTTCTGGATTTTACTGAGATATGATTTGCTTTTCTGATATGTTTTGACATTGATCTTTCCTTTTCTGATACTGATTGGATCTTGTTTCCTTTTTAGGATTTGATTGAATTTGATTGTGATTTGCAATTTCTCTGATATTATTTCCTTCCTTTTCCAAACTTGATTTGATTTTGTTTTGTGGTAGTTCTGATTCGGTTTGATTGGATTTTTTCTGGATATTTGCAGATGCAGATTTGTTTTGGATATTGTGGCCTGTTTGATAAAGCGTTATTTCAATTTCGGTTTTGCTGATGTGGATTCGAGCAACTTGTTCTTGATGTGGATATCCAGTTTTTCTGATACGGTTTGACCCTGTTACTGATACATATTGGTTTTGTTTGGATTTCCAAGATTTTGAGACGAGCCATATTCGATGTGATTTGGATTTACCATTTGATTCTGCTTATTTCTGGAATTTTTCTGATACGATCCTGGTCATTGCTGTGGATTTGTTGGCTCGTTTCCAGACTCGGATAACCTGTTTTTTCGATACGGTTTCGGACCCGCACATGTTCACCACTATTTTCTTATGATGATTCTTTGCAGATGTTGGCCTACGGTGATGCTTTTGTCAGTAATTCTGTTTGTGTTTTTCTCGACGGAATTGATGCTTAGATTCTTCTTTTAATATTCACTTTTATGCTTAACCAACTTCTGCTTCTTCTGAACTGAACTTGATTTTAATTATGAAACTTATGAACTTTATTTGGTACAATTTGATTTCAGTGACATTCAGTTTGGTGTTGTTGGTGTGGTTCTTTTTCGGCGCATAATCTCAGTCCCTTTGAACTAATATCTGCTCATTTCCATCGTTTCAGGGCTGGAGTATTTGGATTCACAAACAGTTTGATGATTGGGGCTGTGATGTTGCTAAACTGAGCCTACATGATGGCTGCCTCTGATTGTTTCTGTTGTGCACTTTCAGTTTGTATTTCCAATTACTTTTGGCTGTGAAACCGTTTCGAGAAAAGCCACATATTTACTTGATAGGCTGCTATATTTACTTGATGGTCCCTTTTTGAATCCATATCTGCGCAAATCATTTCGGCTCGAAAAAGCTTCCTTTATCTCTCTCGGTTGTCCCGTATGATAAGAACAGGGATCACCTGATCTGACGCCAATGGCGCGGATCAGTAACGGGGGTAGGACGCAGCTTCGGTTGTGCCACTCCCGGCACTCGATGATGACGATGTTCTGAGAGTGTCGAATTCATCTTTCTAACATCTTTCTACTCTGTTCTGTTTTGTTTACCTGTTCCTTTGCAGGTGATCGAGAATTTCGTGGAGCACTCAAGGGAAGGATATCATGAAGAAGCCTTAGGAGTTTTTAGGATTTAGGATTTTCTTGGAATAGATACTCCATGTAAAAATGTAATCCTTTTGTAAATGAATGAATTGAATTCAAAAGTTGTCTTGGTCCATTCCATTTGTAAATCAAATATTTATGAAATGAAATTCAACAATATTTATTCACTTCTCAAACGCAATCTATGAATAATCAACTTGAAATTATTTATACTCATTTCCACAAATATTTGAATTTACTTCCTAATTATAAAGTATAAATATTCGCGAATGATATTCACAAATATTAAACTTTCACTTCCTTTTCCGTATTAGACAGTATTATGAACGATACTCACCATCTTTGTATCATTTGACCATTTTAACCGCAACCTGATTAACTCCCAATAAATTCAACATAATCCCACTTGTTGTATGTCCGAAATGCTTTATTGATGAGCACAAAAAACTGCTCAAACGGTCTTAGAACGAAACATGGGCAACGGATGGCCCACATTCAAATATGTTTCTGACCAATTTTCCAGTAATAATGACGCCTTGATGGTGACCAAACCCTATGACAGACAACTATCTCAAGTACCATGGTCCAAATGCCTCGAGACCTAAAGACCCGCTTTTCTTCAGAATTTGCCAAAACGGCGTAAAAAAAACTAAAATGCCCCCTGGTATAATTCCTGCAAACAAAACGGACTCCACAACTAGTTAGTGACTAACGGATGCAAAAATGAAATGTTGTGCAAAATGACTGACTAAATGTAAGGGTAAAATTTGGGGTATTACAACGATCACTATAACGGCACCGGCCAAGCGACCGTCGATCACCATCACCAAGGCCGGACCAATCCCGTACGAGAGCACTAAGGCAGTCCCATGGTCCTATGGGTTGGAAGTGTATTGTGACGGGGTAAAAATTGATGTTAGTAAGCAGCCAGCTGAGACTGTAGACAACGTTGTCGGTACCGGAGGTATGACAAGGAGTGGGAGAATCTTCATATCGCCTGAGGTAGAGGCTGAAAGACTGGTAAAGGGGAAAGGAAAGATGAATGAGACTGGCCCTGTGCAGGCAAGCGGAAGAGAAACGGCATCGAAGGATGTGGAAGAGTTCATGCGCTTGATTCGTAAAAGTGATTATAAGATTGTTGAGCATCTACAACAGACGCCGTCAAAGATATCTATATTGTCGTTGCTATTGTGTTCTGAAGCTCACAGAAATGCATTATTGAAAGTTCTGGATACTTCCTTCGTACCTCAAGATGTTTCCGTGAATCAGCTGGAGGGTGTGTTGGCACATGTGAACACAGGCCATAGCTTGGGCTTTACAGACTTTGATTTGACCCCGAAGGGGAGAGAGCATAATATGGCGTTGCACATCTCTGTTGAGTGTAGAGGATCAGTCATGTCGCACGTGCTGGTTGATACCGGATCGTCTTTGAACGTGCTGCCCAAGAAAGCGATGATGAAATTAGATGTCAGAGGAATCCTATGTACGCCCAGCGACTTGGTGGTCAGGGCATTTGATGGTACGCGAAGAACAGTTTTTGGATCCATAACATTACCTCTACAGGTGGGGCCGGAGGTTTTCGCGACTGAATTTTATATCATGGACATCCAGCCAGCATACAGCTGCCTTCTCGGACGACCCTGGATCCATGGGGCTGGGGCAGACACGTCTACCTTGCATCAGAAGTTGAAATATATGGTAGGGGACAGTGTGGCCACTGTATGTGGAGAAGAAGATATACTGGTCAGCCATCTGTCATCATTTAAGTATGTGGAGGTCGATGGAGAGATTCACGAAACACCCTGTCAGGCATTTGAAGGGTTGCGCGTCAAAGGCAAAGGTCCCGGGCCGAGCAAAGCGTCGGAGGTAGCCGTCTCGTCATATAAGGAGGCTCAAGCTCTAGTAGAGACTGGTGAAACAAAGGGCTGGGGCAAAGTGCCGGATATTCCCGTGAAGATGGACCGATTTGGGCTGGGATATCAACCGTCGTCATCAACACCTGCTGTGGGGGCACCCCGTTTCAGAGGACCAATAACCATCACTGCTAGTGGAGTATGTCACGAGACCATCAACGCTGCTTCAGAGTCTGACGAAGGAGACAGCGATTGCGATATGGACGCCTGGATTCAGCCTAGCGTGCCAGGACAGGGATTATGCAATTGGTCTATTCAGGAGATTGTTCCTGTGACTCTTAAACAGTAATGCTTTGTTTTTTTTAATTGTTGAACAATCTGGTGTCTTACCCGGGGCATCATGATTTGCTTAGGGTCGTGCTGTTATGAACATTGCGTGTTTAATCATTAAATAAAAAGCATTTTTTCATGTGCAAATATTGCGATCTCTGTTTTTCCTGTTTTGTGTTTTACAATAAAATGGCAACGCGGTTATTCGCTTTATACGCATTTTGAAGCATTTAACCATTCCTTTTGCAGGATAACATTTTCAGATGATATCATTGAACCACCTATGACTCGTCTCGACCTTGAGCACCCGGTATTTCAGACCGAAGAAGAGATTGTTGAAGATAGTGACGTTCCTGAGGAGTTGTCTTGGTTGGTGAAGCAGGAAGAAAGAGTCATTCTGCCTCACGAGGAGGTCATCGAAATTATTAACCTGGGGTCGGAAGGGGTTGAAAAGAACATCCGTATAGGAGCCGCACTGCAGAGCGACGTCAAGCGAAGACTGGTTGAAATGCTCAGAGAGTATAGTGATGTGTTCGCTTGGTCGTATGAGGACATGCCGGGGCTTGATACAGATATGGTTGTGCACCGTTTGTCGTTAAAAGAAGAATGCCCGCCAGTCAAGCAGAAGCTTCGCAGAACTAGACCTGATATGGCAGTGAAAATTAAGGAGGAGGTTCAAAAACAGTGGGATGTTGGTTTCCTAGTTGTGACGAAATATCCCTCATGGGTCGCTAACATTGTACCGGTGCCAAAGAAAGACGGTAAAGTGAGAATGTGTGTAGATTACCGTGACTTGAATAAAGCGAGCCCAAAAGATGATTTTCCGCTTCCTCACATCGATGTCCTAGTTGACAACACTGCTCAATTCTCCGTATTCTCCTTCATGGATGGCTTCTCGGGCTATAATCAGATTAAAATGGCGCCAGAGGACATGGAGAAGACTACTTTCATAACGCCTTGGGGAACATTTTGTTACAAAGTGATGCCCTTCGGATTGAAGAATGCTGGGGCAACGTATCAGCGTGCAATGACGACTCTTTTCCATGATATGATGCATAAGGAGATCGAAGTTTATGTTGACAATATGATTGCCAAATCCCAGACGGAGGAAGAGCATTTAGTGAATCTGCTGAAGTTATTCAAAAGGCTTAGGAAGTTCAGGCTGAGACTGAACCCTAACAAGTGCACCTTCGGGGTGAGATCGGGTAAACTGCTGGGGTTTATCGTAAGAGAAAGAGGAATAGAGGTCGATCCTGCAAAAATAAAAGCAATACAAGAGATGCCGACGCCTAGAACAGAGAAAGAGGTGCGCGGGTTTTTAGGGAGGTTGAACTACATCGCTCGGTTCATATCTCACCTAACGGCTACGTGTGAACCATTATTCAAGCTGTTGAAAAAAGACCAAGCTGTAACGTGGAATGAAAATTGTCAAAAGGCGTTTGATAAAATAAAGCAGTATTTGCAGGAGCCTCCTATTTTGATACCCCCAGTGGCAGGGAGACCCTTGATTATGTATTTGACAGTTCTTGAGGGAAGTATGGGTTGTGTTCTCGGTCAACACGACGAGACAGGAAGAAAAGAGCATGCGATCTACTACTTGAGTAAGAAATTCACTGAATGTGAATCTCGATATTCAATGCTTGAAAAAACTTGTTGCGCGCTGGCCTGGGCCGCCAAGCGTTTAAGGCAATACATGCTGAATCATACAACCATGCTCATCTCGAAGATGGATCCTATCAAATATGTATTCGAAAAGCAAGCATTATCAGGGAGAATTGTCCGTTGGCAGATGGTCTTAACTGAATATGACATCCAGTATGTCTTGCAGAAGGCTATAAAGGGGAGTGTACTGTCTGAGTACTTGGCGGAGCAGCCTATTGAGGATTACCAATCGATAAGGTTTGATTTTCCTGACGAGGATATCATGTACCTAAAGATAAAAGATTGTGATGAGCCGTTGTCAGACGAGGGGCCAAAATTGGGTTCCAAATGGAAGTTGATATTTGACGGAGCTGTAAATGCCTACGGTAGCGGAATAGGGGCAATCATCACCACTCCACACGGGTCGCACATCCTGTTTACTGCTTGATTGACCTTTCCAGTTACCAATAATGAAGCCGAATACGAAGCTTGCATCATGGGGCTTGAAGAAGCCATTGATTTGCGAATCAAAAATCTGGACGTATACGGAGACTCAGCTCTGGTGGTGAATCAGATAAAGGGAGAATGGGAGACACGTCAGCCTAATTTGATACCGTACATGAACTATGCAAGGAGATTGTTGCCTTTCTTTGACAAGGTTGAATTGCATCATGTACCGCGAGCGGAGAATCAGATGGCTGACGCCCTGGCCACTTTGTCTTCTATGTACAAAGTCAACTTCTGGAACGAGGCTCCCAGAATCGTTATCTCTCGGCTTGACAGACCTGCCTTCGTGTTTGCTATTGATGAAGCATCTGACGATAAACCGTGGTATTTCGATATCCTTAATTTCCTGAAGAATAAAGAGTATCCGACTGGGGCATCCAGTCAAGATCAGAAGACTCTCAGGAGATTGGCGGGTAATTTCTATTTGAATCCGGATGGTGTCTTATACAGAAGAAATCACGACTTGGTGCTGCTGCGTTGTGTGGACGAGAAAGAGGCAAAGCTGCTCATGGAGGAAATACATGAGGGTACCTTTGGTACGCATGCTGGTGGGCATGCTATGACGAGGAAGCTGCTGCGGGCAGGTTATTTTTGGCTGACTATGGAAACTGATTGTTTCAAGTTTGCGAGGAAGTGTCACAAGTGCCAAATCTATGCTGATAAGATCCATGTGCCTCCGAGTCCTCTGAATGTGATGTCATCGCCATGGCCATTCTCGATGTGGGGAATCAATATGATTGGAAAGATCGAGCCAACAGCTTCTAACGGGCACCGGTTTATTCTAGTAGCAATCGATTATTTCACCAAGTGGGTGGAAGCGGCGTCTTATGCGAATGTAACTAAGCAGGTGGTAGCCAGATTCATCAAGAGAGATATCATTTGCAGATATGGAATCCCCGAGAGGATAATCACCGACAACGGTTCAAACCTGAATAATAAAATGATGAAGGAGCTCTGCAAGAGTTTTAAGATCGAACATCACAACTCCTCCCCTTACCGACCCAAGATGAATGGCGTTGTTGAAGCGGCCAATAAGAATATAAAGAAGATTGTTCAGAAGATGGTGGTGACCTATAAGGATTGGCATGAGATGCTACCTTTTGCTTTGCACGGTTATCGTACGACGATACACACATCAACCGGGGCAACCCCGTTCTCGCTGGTATACGGAATGGAAGCTGTGCTACCACTGGAAGTCGAGATTCCTTCTCTGAGAGTATTACGAGACGTCCAACTAGACGACGCAGAATGGGTAAAAGACAGGTTGAACCAACTGAGTGTAATGGATGAGAAGAGGCTAGCTTCTCTAGCATATGGTCGTTTGTACCAGAGCCGAATGAAGAAAGCATATGATAAGAAGATACATCCTCGGAGCTTTCAGACGGGCGACCTTGTGCTGAAAAGGATTCTCCCGCCGCAGGCAGATCACAGGGGCAAGTGGACCCCCAATTACGAAGGGCCATACGTTGTTAGAAAAGTCTTTTCAGGAGGGGCTTTATTGTTGTCCACCATGGACGGTGAAGACTTTACGTTGCCTGTGAATTTGGACGCAGTTAAAAAATACTTTGCTTGAAATTGACCCGCTGGACAGAAAAAAGAGAGTCCAGGCAAAAATGGGGCATCCTGGCGAACCAAAAACAAATTGAAAGGTTCGGGCAAAAGTTAGGGATAAAATTGAAAAAAATGTACACCCGCGAAGTTGAAAACCTACACTGGGCGGCTTCGGCAAAAAAGGGTATCCCGGTGAACTGAAAACCCGTAAAGGGCGGTTCACGCAAAAGTTAGGGATTTGAAAAGCAAATGACTGCGGTCCGAATTTGATACTGCATTGAGCATTGGTGCGGGAGAATATACCTGAGGGGTCGATTATCAGATACAATCTCTTCGGAAGTGTGGATACCGGGAAAAGCATCAGAGTCAGGCGAGTCATAGGAGGATCAGTTCGTGATGTTCGTCTGCATCCCGTTGTCGACATGTGTACAAATTTGATTTGTCATTATATTTATGCTTCTTGTGCATACTTGTATATTTGTTGTGTGTAACTTCCTCTTTTCAGGAGTTACATCCCGTGTACAAAATTCTGCCCATTCAGGGGCCCAATCAATAAAACATGTTATTCAGTATTTGATGCTGGTTCTTTACTATTTTGTACATGATAAACGCCTAGGTTTAATAAAACTAGCAAGTACATAACGCCGCTGGCCCTTGCCAATGATTGCTAAAACTTTGAATTAACTGAAAATAATGTCACTAACGCTAACCTGAATGGATTGGTTGCCTAGAATTGTCTTGTTTTGTTTGTGGTGTTTCAGGGTTCGTAGCCGTATGAAGTGAACGATCAAAAAGTTGCAGTATTGACCAGAGGCTCGTAACGGAAGACTCACTCCCCATGCAGGTTGTGCTTCCAAGATAACGATGTCCCCTACTGACGAAAGATCAAATTCCCCAGCTAGTCGTGGCTTATTCGAAGGACATGCTCCAGCAAAGTCGTTTATCCTTAGCAGAGTTTGGCGATTCCAAGATTGTAGGCTGTATTCAGACAGTGTGGTGTCCCCCAGAAGGATTCCTTATCTCAAGCAGAGTGGTTTAGCCTCAGAAGATTAATGTTTCCAACGTGTGAGCTGTATTCAGGCAGTCTACCCTTCCCAGTAGGGTCATTTACGCTCCCCCAGCGGAGTCAGTCGATTTTCCCCAAGAGAATCGTTTCGTCCCCAGCGGAGTTCTCTTTTTAGCAAATGTTTTCTGCCTTCCCAGTGGAACTCGAAGATTAAAACTATCTCCGACAGAGTTGGTTGAGCGCCCTGGCATTTATTTTGTCAGAATACCGTGTGATATTCGTTCATTCCCTAGCAGAAGTCCGATCATACCGGGCGCATCTGCTATTCCCCAGCAGAGTTATATTCCCCAGCAGGGTTGACTTCACTCTTCCAACATTTATTTTGCTGGAATAATTCTGTAGCACCTGGCTATCCCCAGCGGAGTCGACATTGTCTTCAGCATTTATGTCACATTTGCATTCACCAAATAAAAGAACGCGTAGCATTTCCATGTCGAATGGAGCATTATGTCATTGTCAAACATACGCATTTTTGAAACATAAACCAGGCTGGCTAACCGTTTGTTTCAAGTATTGCTCTCTTGCAGGTGGAAGGAGCTCTTGCTCAAATGAATTACCAAACATTCAAGATCTCGGCGTGAGATATTCAACGATAATGTCCGTTTTGGCATTATTCCCCATAGAGTTAGTAGGCAAAATCTCTCCTTGTCCCCAAGCAGAGTTATTTGTCATCAAAGGGTTTCAGGAATCAGAATTTCAGAGGCTGCCGCCGGTTATCAGAACAGGCGTCCGGTAGTTTGGTTTCCAAATATCCCCAGTAGAGTCCGCCCCAAAGTTGCTGTATTAAGAAGGTCGTGGTTTGGGGACCCATGGAGAAATGAGTCCTGACGTGGACAATCTATTCCTATATTGACGGGATTTCTTCGTGCTAGAGAAGTGGGTGTCCTAACGTGGACAGATTTATTTCCCCGGGTTGATGAGGTGTGCTAGTCCTAACGCGGACAGATTCGGTTTCTCGGTATTGGTTGAATGTGAAGTCATAACATTGACAAAATTGATTACTCTTAGTGTTGGTGTCCTGACGTGGACCATTTATTCCCAGTAAATGTCTTCCTTCGTAATAGTGAGATGTGCGTCCTGACGTGGACAAGTTTATAGTTCTTCGTGATGACAAGACATGCGAGTCCTGACGTGGACAAATTTATCTTTCTTCGTGTTGGTGAAACGGGAGTCCTGACGTGGACAAGTTTTATTTCCCCAGCGGGTCTAAGAAGCGGGAGTCCTGACGTGGACAAGTTTTATTTCCCCAGCGGGTCGAAGAAGCGCGAGTCCTGACGTGGACGAATTTATATTTCTTCAGGTCAACAAACGGTGTCCTGACGTGGACGATGTTACCCCCATGTTGATAGGGTTTTCTTGTGCAGACGAAGATGTGAGTCCTGACGGGGACAAATCAAGATAATCTGTGATTCCTTACGTGGAGAGATGTGATTCCTTACGTGGAAAGATTGTATTCCTTACATGGAAAAAGATGTGATTCCTTACGTGGAGAGATGTGATTCCTTACGTGGAAAGATTGTGTTCCTTACGTGGAAAGATGGATTCCTTACGTGGAAAGAAGTTTATTCCTTACATGGAAAGAAGGTGATTCCTTACGTGGAAAGATGGATTCCTTACGTGGAAAGAAGTTTATTCCTTACGTGGAAAGAAGGTGATTCCTTACGTGGAAAAAGATGTGTTCCTTACGTGGAAAGAGGTTATTCCTAACGTGGACGAAGTTTATTCCTGACGTGGAAATTTTACTCCTGACATGGACGAAGGTTATTCCTAACGTGGAAAGAATCCCCTCGTGCTGATGAAATGCAGACGAGTCATCTCCAGCGAAGTCGCCGAGATTTTTCCGGGTTGACGGCAAATGGGAGTCCTGACGTGGACAAGTTTAGTTGAGATTTCTTCGTGTTGACGACACAGGCGTCCTAACATGGACAAAGTTCTATCCTTGCGATGATAGAATCTTTTTCAGGCTGATGAGAATAATCCCCAGCACGGTCGCTAATGGATCAGTTGGTTGCTGTAACAGTTAGATTCAGTTGATGAATGTCGTTCCCCAAGCAGTGGTGCGGTTTATTTCTGCGGTTGGCAAATTTCCGGGTTCTTAGTATTCAACCGTCTCGTACCTCGAATGTTTGAAGGTCGTTCGCTCTTCACCCAATCGGGTCCAAGTCGCTTGAATAGGGGAAGCTGTTGCACCCTAAAATTTGCTCAACCTATTTCACTTGGTTTATGTTTCAATTACATTAGCATTTGCATATAGAGTCATGTACATAGTCTAATCATCTGCATAGCATAGCATAACAAGCCATTCAACAAGGGACCAAGTACTATTCTCATCTCTATGAACCTATCAAGAGGTTATTGTTCAAATTCAAGCACATCCAAGTCATCAGAAAAGAAATTGAAATCTAAGAAGTCAGTGGATCAAGCAGTGGATCTATCTCCTATCTGAGGGTATATGAAGATCATCAAAGAAGTTGTGAGCTGTGAATTGAGCATGGAGAGTATGTAGACATCATGGAAGACTTAGAAAGTCATTTGGAGAAGGAGGCAAGTCATTGATATGATCACAAGAGTTGCAGTTGAAGACGGTCAACTAGGGTTTCATCTGGGTCAACCCTGGGTCAACCCTAGGTCAATTGACTGATTGAAAGGCATTAAGGCCTGTCTAAGAGGTGTGGGGTTCATCATTTGACATGTATATAAGGATATGGTGATGTGCCAAGAAGAAATCAAGAGAAATCAAGAAGAAGAGGAGTTTCTAAATTAGGGTTTCTGTGTAAAATCCCCTGATTTAGGTCAAACTTCCAAGCAAGATAAGTCAAAATGCAAGCTTCAAATGGATCCTTTGCCAACATGAAACTTGTAGAGGATCGCAATACCTTTAATTTGAGTGGTGGAAGACATTAAGGAGATTTATAGAACTCAAGTTATGGTCCTTGCAAGTTACAGGTCATCTGGGGTTTTTGAAATTTTGTCTGTGAAAGTTACTTGTTTTCCAAACAACTTTTACCCCTCAAGGAGATTTCAAATGAATTTCTGGTTAACATAAGAGTTGTTCCTTATTGTCTTATCTTTCTATAAAGGTATGGTATGCCTTCATCTGATTTGTGGAACTCTACTTATGGTCTTGGCAAGCAAAGGGTATTTTGGTCATTTGAGAATTACAGGTCATTTCAAGCCTATGCCCAAAACTCATACAAGGAAGCTTCAAATGAAAAACTTCACAACATCAAACTTTCTCCAAATGGCATTTTGAGTCTATAAAAGTGATCATGAAAGTTTGGAAATGCTCATAGCTCAAGGTTTCAAATTTGGTGAATTTAATGAATAAAAAGTGACCTAAATTTGAGATTTTTCATAATTTGGCCAAATGGGATGAAATTATAGGTCATTTTGATTGGAAAAAATGTTTTAAGAATATTGGCAAAAGTAGATTTTTGAGTTTGGTTCAAACTTTGGAAGTTATGCTTGGTTACTTATGTGTGAAGTTAACATATCCAAAATTCAAGGAAAGTGTGCACAAGAAGTTTCTATCAAATTCTAGAAAGGTCCATGAGTGTCTATATATTGAATTGTCATTCAAGGGTTGGTGAATCATTGTGATCAAAATACCAAGTTATACCTCATTCTTCCATTTTGCAAAACCACTTCAAACTCCATCAAATCTCCATCAATTTCCAAAGTTCTTGATCCCATCATTATCTAGATCATTCAAGGATCAAATTTCCATCAGAATCTGGTTGAATTGAGGAAGAAATCGTGCTATCCATCTTCATCATCCAAAGTGCAAGAAGAAGTGGTTACAAGAATCCAAGAGGTGTGAGCAAGAAATATTGCATACAGAATCAAGGATCAAGTGTGTTGATCAAATCCAGATCATTGCAAGCTTTGGATCTAAAGAATTCCCCACCTGTTTCATCATTTACACCAGGTTGGTAATCTCATCGAATTGGCATGTTTTAGTTAGAATAATGTAGAATCTTTAGGTTAGAATTGTTAGGATAGGTTAGAGGATCATTTCCATAAAGTTTGAGAAGGTTTCATGGAGGTTACCATAGAAGCACCAAATCTGTTAGGGCTTAGAACTCTTAGATTAAAGCATGATAATCTTATATGTATAGCTCAGAATGATCAGCATGGCGTGTGGATTGTATTTGTGTAATAGTTGGCAAGAATTGGCAAGATGGATATCAGTGAATAATGGTGGAACTGAGTTCTTCTACCTATCGGGTTTGGTTGTTGATTGATTCTTAGGAGAAACTGAAGCCATGGTTGTGTAGAGGGAAGGATGTAGATCATTTTTGATCTTTACATCGTGAGATTTCATGGAGAATCGAGGGAGAACAGAGGGAGAGAAGTTGGATGCATGGGGAGGGTTTTTCTGCAACCTAGGGTTTCTGAGGTAGACGATGGAGGGGGACCGTTGGATGATCATGAGACCATTGACCTGAATTCGAATCTGAGGGCTCTTGTTTAATTGGAATTTGGAGGGAATGGCTGTGTATGGAACGCAGCGTTTCATTTAACTGAAATGTTGGGCCTGAACCAAACTTGCTATTGACACCCCCGTCAACCAAGGCCCAAACCATTATAACTGATTTTCTTACTCTTTGCACCTCTTTTGTTTTTTTATTTTCTTTTGAATTTTCTGAGTAGCTGGGCCCAGACGCGCCTTGCTAGGCGCACCCCCCAGTCTGGGCCCATTTCTTTTTTCCAATGCTTTTAAATACTTACTGCACCCCATATCCAATTTAACTCACATTAATTTCATTCATTTTTTTTATTTCTTTGAAAAATCATAAATAATTGAAAATTGCATATTTTTAATTGGGTGTTTTTTCATCCTTTTCATATTTTGGTTAAGAAAATTATCATAAAAAAATTAGCATTTCATTTTATTTTTATATTTTTAGTATATTTTTCTTTTAAATAGGTTTAAATAATGTTTAGTTTAATGCATGATATTGTTGATTTTAGTTTAATTAGATGCTTTTACATTTTGGATCCAGTCTTTTTAGGTTGATTAGCTCAGAACTTTAGCTTACTCATAGAATTTAATTCATAATTTTAGGATTAATTTTTAGGTGATTTGTTTAGGTGTGATTAGAAGAGTCAAAACTAGGGTTTAGGAGATAACATAGGTGTAGTAAATCATTTCTTTCATGAGTTGTAGATTGAATCTTGGGGTATGGGACTATAGGGGTTATGGGTAAATAATAGATCCCTTAGAAATTATCAGGTTTCCCCTATTCTACTATTACTATTAGTATACTGCTTGTATTTGCTTGACTGTATGGTGTGCCCTCTTTAGGGTTTATTTTTTGACTGTGTGGGGTATTGGGCTTGTTTGGGGCTTGAGGTTTGAGCTGAAGACTTTGTTGATGAAGCCATTGGAGATCAAAGAGATTGAAGACCAACTTCCAGAGTTGATAAGGAGTAGCTCTTGCTGGCAGCTGTTGAAGGCTATAGGGTTTAAGAGCTAGGCAGAGCTCTAGAGTAGAAAACTTGCTTCATAAACATGGAAGGTCTTGTTTGCCTCCATTATTTCTCTATGATTCAAAGTCTCTTTTAAATATCCACCTCCTTCCTTTGGAAGGATTAGTGAATGTATTTAAAAGATAGAACTTTTGAGAGAAAATTGTCTGTATCATGTTAACAGTCAGTGAGCCACCCTTGGTAGGCAATTGACTGTTTAACATCCATTGCATCTTGTTGACTGATATTCATCTTGGAGATTGAGACTTGAAGAAAAGCCATTGCAGACTGATGATAAAGACCTTGACTGAAGGCTTGAAGGTTGAAGACAAAGACCTTGCTTGAGGGTTGTGAAGATAAAGATTGATGCATGCTTGAAGCTTGTAGCTGCTTGGAGATGACTTGAAGGCATAGCTGCTTTTGCTGTTTAGTTTTGCTGTTTTTAATTCTTGATGTATTGATTGAATTTCCCTGACTGTATTGTTTGCTGTTTAACCTGTTAGGTTGAAAGTGAATTCTTGTTCACTTTTGCCTATTGTTTTATAGGTTCGAGGTTGAGTGGGACTCCCTTGCCTCGCTTGTATTGCTGCATCCATGCATTTTACTGCTTTATTATATATATGTTATTGTTTCTGTTTCCGTCTATTCCCTTAGGATCTCTGTTTCTCTCTGTGCAAGAGAGGAGCATGATAGACACTAGGTCTTAACCCATGCATGATAACATTAGGTTAGTTTGATTCCCTTTTCAACCAAGGGTTAGAGTTCTGTCTCTTCTTTCTCAAAACAAACAGAAAAACACAATAAATATTTCAAACACAATAAAAGACACTTCTTTCGTAAAAGAATGTGAACTCATCAAAACGTCATTTTTGTCCGCTTGGACTGTTAATCAGAAAAACCCTTTTTCAGAAGGAATAAAAACAATCAAGACAGACTTGTGTCGTACGTGGCCCGAACTACGTTTGCTCTGATCTTTCATGTTGTATGAAAGTACGTAGGCATAGGATGCGATATCCTAGCGAGCAACCTTCCCCTCCTTTCCCGTAGGTAGGCGAACTACGTTGACTCTGATTTCTTGTTCCAGACGGGAATACGTAGGCATAAAGTGCGATACTTTGCCGAGTCATTTTATTTTCTTTTAACCCCAGACCTATAGTTTAGATAGAAGTAACAATCCATACCCGAAAACAAGCATGGATCCCGTCGAGTACGACGGACGTGAGGGGTGCTAATACCTTCCCCTTGCGTAACCGACTCCCAAATCCAGGTTTTGGTTGCGATGACCATTCCTTTCCCGTCTTCGCGGTAGGTTTACCTAGAGCGTTTCCTTTCCCTCCGTTGGGATAAATAACGCACGGTGGCGACTCTTCTGTTCAGCCGGCGCCGATTTTCGCAGTAGCGACACCATCACCAAAAGGATGATGGAGCGAAACAATACCAACCCTAATACCAAAAGGATGTAGGGAATCCATTACCAAAAGGATAATGGAAAATGCGCCAATCATGACATCAAAAGGATGCCAGACCCATCACCAAAAGGACGACGGAGCGGAAACAAGATCAACCCTAACACCAAAAGGATGTAGGGGATCCATTACCAAAAGGATAATGAAAAAAAACGCTAGTCATGACATCAAAAGAATGTCAGACCTATCACCAAAAGGATGATGGAGCGGAAACATGATCAACCCTTAACACCAAAAGGATGTAGGGAATCCATTACCAAAAGGATAATGGAAAATACGCCAGTCATGACATCAAAAGGATGCCAGACTCATCACCAAAAGGATGATGGAGCGAAACAATATCAACTCTAATACCAAAAGGATGTAGGGAATCCATTACCAAAAGGATAATGGAAAACACGCTATAAGCTATTACCACAAAGAAGGATGATAATAACTCTCATGAGGAACGCTCACGGCCCTGAACGATGTGCCCCTGATTAGGCTGAATCTGCTTTTGATAGATGTCGCTATCGCGAAAATAAGGTGCCGGCAAAACAGAAGAGTCGCCACCTTTCGTTATTTATCCCTTAGAACGGGAAAGGAAACGATCGGAAAAACCTGACGAAAAAGGTATAAGACAAGGTCATCGCAACCATTGTCTGGGTTCAGGAGTCGGTTACGCAAGGGGAAGGTATTAGCACCCCTCACGTCCGTTGTACTCAACGGGATCCACGCTTGTTGTGTTCATATGACGGGTTGGTTTTATCTATCTACCTATCAAGGCTGGCTTAAAAAGAAAAGAAAATGACTCGGCAAAGCGTCGCACTTTATGCCTACGTATCCTCATCAGAGAATGAGAAATCAGAGTCAACGTAGTTCGACTAACTATGGGTTACGGGGAAGGTGGCTCGCCAATACGTCAGTATTGTGCCTACGTACTCTCAACAGGTATGAGAGATCAGAGCTTATGTAGTTTGGGATAATACGGATTATGGGAATTCAGATTCATCTGTTTTATCGACTAGGGTTAACAAACAGTTCCAGCAGTTGGATGTACGCAGCTCGACCCTTGGAGACTTAGGCGTTACCGTTTGCGGTAGAACTGGGAGTTAACGAAACTCTTTTCTTCAGAAAAGCTTCCTTTGATTTATGGGCCCACGGGACAAAAAGGTTTGAAGTTTGTTTTCTGTCTTTTACGGAAGAATTGTTTTTTATGGATGTTTGCAACCAATATCGCACTAGAGACTATGACCTGAGAGTGAATGCGTCACATGTCACCCAAAGGGTGCCATACTAAACATCTAGACTGTTGAAAAGAAACTCTCCAACAATCCTTTCTCATATAGCTTGAGGCTCGTAACGTACGACATCATTTAACCTTTATTACTGTATTTTAATTTGTTTTGAGATGAGAAGAGAGAACAAACAAGTTCAAATAAGGGGAGACTATCAGGTCCTAATAGTTGTCATGCCAAGGATTCATCCTATGATTGATGTTTGAAACAGGGAACTCCTAGAAGTTATCATGCATAGGTTTCAACCTAAAGTTCTAGTCATCACTTCCTTATCAAAGGAAGTGAGATTCCAATGGGATCATGTCAACGATAAACAGAAACAGATAAAGCATCAGCTTCAACAGTAAGCAGTAAACGACTGTAAAATGCATGCAATGCAAGTGAGGGAGGAAATGTGTGTGGGGCATCAGCCTCCACAAGCTCATCTCAACCTCAAGCCAGATATGAATAACTGTAATCATACAGAGAGAATAAAACATGCTATCAAGCAAAAACAGCAACTGCAATCATACAGAGGAAATGAAATGCTATTAAGCAACACAAACCACAGAGGCAAGGGAGCTGGGCTCTACCGAATACCTGCAAGCAAAGCCATACAGTAAAAATACAAGCAGAGGGAGAAACTCAACCTCTAGTGCAATCATGCTCCTAGCTTACATCAGTCTAAATATGAACTTATTCTAATGCATCAAGCAAGTCAAACAAGGCACAGCAATACAGGGAAGAAAATAGATCAACAGCTTCCACAACTTCAAGCTTCAACTCCTCAGCACTTCAGTCTTCAGACCTCACCTACCCTTCAAGGCTAGCATCTTCCATAGCAAGTATCAACTTGCCTCTCCAAGTTTTCAATACACCAAACATAGGTATCAACTTATTCTTTCTTCTTCAAGCTTCAGCTCTCCAGTCAATTCCACCTTCAGGCTCCCTTCCTAACTGCAAGTATCAACTTGTTTCTTCAGGCTCTCAATGCATCAACATAAGTATCAACTTATCCTTTCTTCTTCAAGCCTCAGCTCTTCACTCAATCTCAATTGAATCCTCTTTATAAGTGTCAACTTATTCTTCAAGCTTCAACTCTTCACTCCTTTGCCAGTATCAACTTGGTCCTCTTCATCTGCAAGCTTCAGCTTCTCAGAATAATCTTCAAACACAAAGAAGTATCAACTCCGTCCTTCAATATTCTTCAAGAAAGTAACTCCATCCTCTAACAAGGGAGAAAGATGCATCTATCAAGAGCAAAGTTGGGATGATTGGTAGCAGAGTGAAGACCAAAGGTCACCACTAAGCATCCTATCATCAGAGAAAGGGACCCTCAAAGGTTCTACCAATTTGCAAAGAGCCACACATCCTACCAAAGGAGGGATGAGGCCTTTACAAGGGACCTTAAATCATAGGGAAGAATGGAATTGATTAACATATTCCATGTTTATGAAGAAAGAGAACTATCTAGAAGCTCTGCCTACAAAACCCTAATCTTAATACCTAATCAAACTACACCAAAAGAAGGGAAGATATTCAAATCCAAGCCTCTTTAAGCAATCCAATGCATCTTCAACTTATCTCCAAGATCATCCAAGAACAAGCAAAGCAAAACCCTAATCTAAGGGAACTAAAGATGTTAATCTAGTTGAGTTAGTGCATTAGAATCATCTAAAACTAGCACCTAAACTAAAATCAATCAAAAATAGAAAACTATATTATAAATTTCTACAAAAATTACTAAGGGACCCTAATTCAATTAAGAATGCCTCATACAAAAATCAGAGGTTGAATCATCCACCTAGTTACAAAAACAAGATCTAAACCACAAGGTATCAACCATAAACCCTAAAAATGGAGCATCTAAAGGTTTCAACCTAAACTACCACTTATATGCATCACAAAAATGTGAGAAAAATCTATGGGGAGCATGCACATATATTCTAACTACTCACAAAAATTCAAGACCAAAATCATCATCACATGATCACATAAAATTCCACAAAACCAAGTATCAAACATGACTATTTTAATATCAATTAAAATGTAAAAATTCCCATAAAATCAGAAAATGAATGAAATAAAAATATTTTTTATCTAAAAAATACTAGACCCTATCATGAATCTAATGCAAAAAGAATGGGATCAATTGAATCATTTTTCCATTTTTTATGATTTTATCAAGAACCATGAATAAAATGAAAAAAAAATAAAGAAAATTAAAATAAAATGGTAAACACATGGTGCAGCTAGCAATGAAAATCAGTTCATTCTGGAAATTGGGCCATGAAGGGGTGTGGTTATCAGTTAGTGCATTAAGCCCAAAACAACCTAGTAAGTGAAACACATCGTTTCACTTACTCAGACTCTCTCATGAATCCAAATTAATCCTGGCCGTGGAATACATTGCTCAGTCAAAGTCTTCATGCTAATCCAACGGTATCCCATTCATCTTCTTCATTTGAACCAAACATGGAGGGAGAAACGCCATGGATGCAGGGTGAAGAACACTCATCTTCTCCAACTCAGGTTCCATCAAATCTTCACTAAAAATCAAACTCTAAAACCCTAATCCACTCAGAATCTCTGCCTGAATCTAACCCTGCCAGTCACTCTTATTGAATCGTCACCATTCTCAAAACACGATAAAAAACTCAGAAACTGACCAAGATCCAATCATCACCATTCTCCAAATTAAAGTGCCTAACATTATTACCAGGTTATCCTGAGTTGATTCCACCATCTAGCTAGGGTTAACTCTCAAGAACCACCAAGATATGATCAAGAACAGAAATTTGGTCACTCCAATAATTGTCACTAAACCTCATCAAATGCTACCAGAAAGCTCCATATACTAACCTACAATCATTCTAACCTAACAAACCGTGCTAATTCTACTTAATTTATGCTGGAGGAAGAAGTTTACATACCTGTCAATTCTTGATGAACAGATGCACAAAATCTTCAAATCAAGCTCTCAAACCTTCCAGACACGATCAATGGATCATTTCCTTGCTTCTGTATGCACAAGAACTGGTTGAAACCTCTTGGAAATTGAAACCCGATAGTGAGTTGCAGGTTGAAAAATCCAAATGCTAACACTCAAATTCTCAATGCTTTTGCTGTGATTTCACTCTGGGATCATTCAACAATGCAAATGGAAGCTATTGGGATCAAGAAAATGGATTGAAATGAACTCAATTGGAGTAACCGAATTCAGTTACACCATGGAAGTTTCAAAACTCACTCTCTCTTTTCCTTTCAATTCCCACCCAAAAAACTGATCTGAACCACTTCTATTCAATATATAGAATGTGTAGGGATGATCTAGAAAGCTCTAGATCCTTCCAATGAGAGATTCAATTTCTCATGTCACTTGAATTCTCATGATATGTCATGGTATGCACAACTCTGCTAACAGCTTGAAATCAATCCCAATTCCTTCCAATTTCTCCCCTCATGACATTTTGGAAGTGTTTGGCTTGCAAGGGACCTTGATCATGCCTTGATTCTATGTTTTGCAAATGTTACTTAAGATGTAAGTAACTACTTTTCAAAGCAAGTCCACAAATTACACTTCAATTCAAAAATGTGGCTAAACCAATGTTCTTAAAATGTTTTTTAGAATCAAAATGATATATTACATGCCTTGGTTTGGACATGTAGATCAAAAATATCAATTTCCAACTTTGGTTCATTTAACTTATACCCTTATTTTAGGTCATTTTTCCAACTTTGAGTTACAAGCAATTCCAACATCTCATGACCTCTTGACTAGCCTTAAAACATCATTTTGAACAAGTTTGATGTCGAACATTTTCCCATTTGAAGCTTGGAAATAGGAGTTATGGCCTTATGCTTGAAATGACCTATAATCTCCAAATGACCAAAATGCCCTTGACTTGTCAAAGCCATAACTTGAGTTCTACAAATCCTATCAAGGACTTCTAGTACTATCTAGAAAGCTAAGAGGATAAGGAACAACATTCATGTTGACCAAAAGTTCATAGGAATCATCCTTCTAGGGCAAAAGTTTCATGCAAGTTGGACAACTTTCAAGCCCCCAAATTCACATACCTCAGATGACCTGTAACTTGTCAAAGTCATAACTTGAGTTCTACAAATCCTATAAAGGACTTCTAGCACTAAAATTAAAGCTAAGATCAAGCTCTACAACATTCATGTTGGGGGCAAGATGAGATGACAATCACATCTTGAGCTACATTGCCTTGAAGTCATGGGTCAAACTAGGGGATTTTACACTGTCAAGCCTTAGAAACCCTAGCTTGAAACTTCTCAAACTCTTCAATCATGATGAGTTGACCTTGGCATCATCCTTATAACATCTCAATGCATCAATCTATGATCACATGGCTCTTTGAATTAGGTCTCAACCTTGTTTAAATCATCAGTTGACTAAGGGTTGACCCAGTCAAACCCTAGCTGCACCACTCATGGCTGAGGCTTCTTAATCTTGCACAATGACCTGTCTAGGCATCAAAGTGATCTTCAAAACTTATCATGAGCTCTCTCAAGACCTCAAGTCTAACTTCATGGCTTCAGAATCATCTGAGGACTTTCCACAACTTTCAAGTTAGGAGACCTGCACACTTGGTTTCAACCATTCTCTCTGAGGCTCTTTTAACTTCTCTGACAAGGATATCAACCCTTGAACACTTGAATAACCTTCTTAGCTGGCTTCATAGTCTTGTGTAGCTCTTAATTGGTAATCATACCTCTTGATCTCCTGCATACATGTCAATGAAATGCAAATGATAATGCTAATGTGCATGAAATGAAACATAAGCTAGGTAAAGAAAAGTTGAGCAAATTTTGGGGTGCAACAATAGACCCACAATTTTTGCAGATGATGCCCCTGACTGGGATGATGATCATTTTGAAGCTCTGGAATTGGTCTAAACAAAGGTTGCACAACTCCGTGTGGAACATCCATGGTCCTGCATAGACTGCCCCTGGCTGGGCTGATTACGACCTTGGGAATCTTCGAGATTGATCTTGGATTTGAGCTCGCACATGCGAATGTTTGATGATGATAATGTTCCATAAATGGAAATGCAAATGCAAATGCAAATGCTGACGTGCGGAGATGCAAGAGCTGGGGGGAAAATGATATGATTATGGATATGCATATGATGCAAGATGCTTATGAAGTCGAATGCGATGTGTATGATGCATATGATTATGACGGGTAATTGGAAATGCAAGTGCCGACGTGGCGGATTTTGGTAGTTGCCAATGCAAATTGGACTTTGGGTTTAGGTGGGAAGGTAGAGGACAAGCCTGACTTCCTGACATTATCTTCATGATGTAATAAAACTCGGAGGTGCTAATACCTTTAACTCGGGACCAGCTTTGCTAGGCTTGACGGCCTTGTTAGTTAAGTCGTTTTAAGTTTTAAAACGGTGTTCCTGTGTACTCCTTGGAGTCACGGTCACCCTTTAGTTACCCTAAAAGAGCGGGTCGTCCCTTAATTTAACTTACCATAATGTCATTATATGCAAAACCCATCATCAAATAAACGAAACTTGCAATCATATGGTAAATAAAAAGAACAGAGAAAACTTTGATGAAAGTAATTTTTATTGATGAAAACCCATAAATGGGAAAATTACAAAAGGAGGCAATTCCTAAAAGAGGTAACTGCTTTGAAAGAAATATATAAAAGAAACTAAGACAATGTCGGAAATGATTCCTGCCGAGTTTCAAATCCGATATGGCCCACATGTCTCTGAAGGCCCTTCATGCCTTGCTTCTGAATGCAACGATTGAATTGATCTTTCTCAGTCGAGAGCTTGATGATTATGAAGGAGGGTTCACACGTCTTTTCAAGATGCAGTGTTGCCTTTTTGAATCCCTAACTTTTGCCTAAGCCGCCCTTTCGGGTTTTCAACTTACCAGGATACTTTTACTTTTTTATTTATTTATATATAGTCCCTAATTTTTGCCTGAGCCATCTTTATGGCCCACCAGGACGCCCGTTTTTGCGTGGATTCTCTTTTTGGTCCACCGGGTCTATTTTTCAGGCATAATATTTTTTAACTGCATCCAAATTCACAGGGGATGGAAGATCATCACCGTCCATGGTCGAGAGGATCAAGGCTCCTTCAGAGAAAAATTTCTTTACTATATATGGACCCTCGTAGTTTGGTGCCCATTTTCCCCTTGGATCAACGTGAGTTGGCTGAATTTTCCTCAGTACCAAATCTCCTGCTTGGATGTGTTGTGGGCGAACTTTCTTGTCAAAGGCCCTCTTCAACCGTTTCTGGTATAACTGTCCGTGACAGATGGCTGTCATGCGCTTCTCGTTGATGAGATTAAGCTGGTCGAGTCTGGCTTGTATCCATTCGGCTTCATCTAGCTTGACGTCTGCCAAAATCCTCAAGGAGGGAATCTCTACTTCAATGGGCAATACTGCTTCCATGCCATATACGAGAGAAAACGAGGTTGCCCCTGTGGAAGTGCGCACTGAGGTGCGATAGCCATGCAGCACAAATGGCAACATCTCGTGCCAATCTTTGTAAGTCTTCACCATCTTCTGGACGATTTTTGATATTCTTATTTGCCGCCTCAACAGCTCCATTCATTTTGGGACGATAAGGTGTTGAATTATAGTGTTCAATCTTGAAGCTCTTACACAACTCTTCCATCATCTTATTTTTGAGGTTTGAACCGTTGTTCGTAATGATCTTATTCGGGATTCCATATCGACAAATAATATCTTTCTTGATGAAGGGAGTCACCACTTGCTTAGTGACATTGGCATACGATGCAGCTTCTACCCATTTGGTGAAGTAGTCGATGGCCACTTAGATAAAACGGTGTTCGTTCGAACCAGTTGGCTCGATGCATCCAATTACATCTATACCCCACATGGCAAAAGGCCAAAGCGAAGTCAACACATTCAGAGGGAGTGGTGAAGTATGAACTTTGTCTGCATAAATTTGGCACTTGTGGCATGACTGGACATGGAGACAACAATCTGTTTCCATCGTCATCCAATAGTATCCCACCCTCAAAATATTTTTAACCATAGTATGACCACTAGCATGTGTTCCAAAAGATCCTTCGTGCATTTCATTTATGATGCATTCTGCTTCGTGTTTATCTATACATCAGAGCAAAACCGAATCATAATTCCGCTTGTACAACACGTCACTGCTGAGGAAGAACTTCGAGGAGAGCTTTCTGAGGTACTTCTTGTCGGTGATAGTTATGCCTTCTGGATATTCATGTGTCTCTAGATACCGCTTGATATCATAGAACCAAGGGTGATCATCGACTTTAGGTTCCTCTGCATCGGCTGCCAGACAATAAGCGGGTTCGTTCAGATACTCCAGACGGATGGATGGCGCCTTGTTCTCCCACTTGACTTGAAACATGGATAGTAGTGTTGCTAGAGCGCCAGCCATCTGATTTTCTCCTCTGGGAATGTGATGAAAAGTGATCTCATCAAAGTATGAGATCAGCTTTAAGACATGATCTTTGTAAGGAATCAGCTTGAGGTCAAGTGTTTCATATTCCCCTTTAATCTGGCATATGACAAGCGCAGAAGCTCCATATACTTCCAGAATCTTGATCTTATTATCAATGGCAGCTTCAATTCCGAAAATACAAGCTTCATATTCCGCCATGTTGTCAGTACATTTAAAGCATAATCTGGCGGTGAATGGTAGGTGAAAACCAGTTGGAGAAGTGATGACTGCCCCAATTCCATAACCCTTGGCATTTGCGGCACCTTCAAACATAAGTGTCCATCGCGACCCTGGTTCGGGTCCATCATCTGGGCCTGGTATGGTATAGTCCTGGCAAACATGACGTCTTCGTCGGGGAAATCAAAGCGCATAGATTGGTAGTTGTCCATAGGTTGGTGGGCAAGGTAGTCAGAGAGTACACTTCCTTTGATAGCTTTCTGCGTAACATACTGGATGTCATACTCTGTTAATACCATTTACCGACGAGCCACTCGTCCGGTGAGAGCGGGCTTCTCGAATATGTATTTGACAGGGTCCATCTTGGAGAACAATAAGGTCGTATGAGTGAGCATATATTGTCTCAAGCGTTTTGCTGCCCAAGCCAATGCACAACACGTCTTCTCGAGCATTGAATACCTGGATTCACAGTCGTTGAACTTCTTGCTGAGGTAATAAATTGCATGCTCTTTTCTACCAGTTTCGTCATGTTGACCCAACATGCATCCCATGGATCCTTCTAGCACAGTCAAGTACATGATTAGGGGTCGTCCGGGTACTAGAGGCGTCAAGATTGGTGGTTCTCGTAGATATTCTTTTATTTTCTCAAAGGCTTTATGACAATTATCATTCCACACCACTGCTTGATCCTTTCGAAGTTGTTTGAAGATGGGCTCACAAGTGGCCGCTAGATGAGATATGAACCTAGCGATGTAGTTCAATCTCCCAAGGAAACCTCAGACTTCCTTTTCAGTTTTGGGTGTCGGCATCTCTTGGATAGCTTTGACCTTATCTGAATCGACTTCAATCCCCTTTTGGCTTACAATAAAACCTAGCAGTTTACCAGATCTTACTCGAAAAGTGCATTTGTTGGGATTTAATCTCAGCTGGAATTTCCTTAATCTGGTGAATAACTTTTCTAAGTGAATGAGGTGTTCTTCCTCAGTCTGGGATTTTGCAATCATATCGTCTACACATAACTCAATCTCTTTATGTATCATGTCATGGAAAAGAGTGACCATTGCTCGTTGATATGTCGCGCCTGCGTTCTTGAGCCCAAACGGCATGACCTTGTAATAGAAAGTTCCCCATGGGGTGATAAAAGTTGTTTTTTCCATATCCTCGGGCGCCATCTTAATCTGGTTATATCTAGAAAAGCCATCCATAAACGAGAAGACAGAGAACTGGGCTGTGTTGTCTACTAGTACATCAATGTGTGGTAGAAGGAAGTCATCTTTCAGACTTGCTCTGTTGAGGTCTCTGTAATCGATACACATTCGCACCTTCCCATCCTTCTTTGGTATTGGGACAATATTCGCTACCCATTGCGGATAGCTGGATACTGCCAGAAAACCAGCGTCTAGTTGCTTCTGCACCTTTTCTTTGATCTTGAAGGAAATTTCTGGCTTCGTTCTCCTCAACTTTTGCTTCACCGGCGGGCAACCTTCTTTGAAGGGTAACTTGTGCACCACAATATCTTCATCTAGACCAGGCATATCTTTGTATGACCAAGCAAATACATCAACATACTCTCGAAGCAATATGACTAGCTTTGTCTTAATCTCTGACTCCAAAGCTGCACCTATCTTGATTTCCTTGACGTCCTCTTCAATTCCCATGTTGATGATTTCGACCTCTTCTTGATTCGGCTGAATGACCTTTGACTCTTGCTTTAGCAATCTAGCTAGCCTTTCTGGGAGATCACAATCTTCCTCGTAGTCTTTGTCGGCTTGGTAGATCGGGTTATCAAAATCATATCGGACCATAGTGGGATTGTTATCGACAGGAACCGGGGAGGATCTGCATGATGAATGACTTCATGCTTTTAAAAAAAGATGAAAGAAAGAGAACAAAACAAAACATTGCCTTTCAAAAATAATTTTATGTGCAAAAAGTAAAAATGAAAGAAAGAGAGCGTAAAATGGATGCGAAAGTTTATTTATTGATGATAAGTTGTGCTTGTAAAAGCCAAAAGCCCTACAACATGATCCATATGCCTTGGGATGAGCATAGGATTTTTTAGGTAAAATAAAAAACAGGGAATTACTCATCTACTAGGGTAACTTCAGGGATTTCGACGACTCTCCACTTGTTCAAAGTTTGATTAGTCGCCCTAGGATACACCATGCACAACTCTTCATGATCTTCGGCTTCAGTTTCCAAAAACATGACTTGACCATCGACAAGGTGTCCCCCACTAGTAAAAACCAACAGATTTGTAAGCCCTTTGCCTCTATCAGTTGCATTCTTCTGCTTGTAACCTAGACCAGCTCCATTTTTGTTAACGGGCAATTCCAACACTCTGCCCCATCCTCGCGGATGTCCTTCCTCTATCATTGTTCTTGCGTCCTTCCAAGTCACTATTGAAGATGCTGGCTTTTCGTAAATCATTTCAACATTGATCACTTCAAAGGCTTGAAACGGGGTCTCATGCACTTCACCTCCTACTTCCACATAACGGAAAGAAGCCAGATGGCTCACAAGAACATCTTCTTCACCTTCAATAATGACCATCTGATTATTAATCATAAATTTGATCTTTTGATGCAAAGTTGGAGTTACAGCACCTGCAGAATGAATCCACGGACGACCAAGGAGGCAACTATAAGCGGGATATATATCCATTACATAAAATGTAATGATAAAAGTATGAGGTCCAATCTTGATTGGGAGATCAACCTCTTCTACCACAGTTCTCTTATCTCCATCAAAAGCTTTTACAATAGTCTAACTTTGCTTCATCACAAGTCCTTCAATTGACAGCTTGCACAACGAGCTCTTTGGCAACACATTTAGCAATGATCCAGTATCAACAAGTACTCTAGAGAATATGACATCCACACATTCGATAGTAACGTGTAAGGCCTTGTTATGATTCTTACATTCGGGAGGTAATTCATTATCATTAAAGCTCAAAATATGACCCGATGTTATATTCCCCACCACTTCTTCAAACTGCACTACTGATATCTCCTCTGGCACGTGAGCTGCCTTCAAGAACTTTAACAGTGCTTCTTGATGGGCTTTCGAACACATTAGTAATGACAACATGGATATCTTCAAGGGAGTCTGATTGAGTTGGTCAATCACTTTGTAATCACTTTTCTGAATGATTCTTAGAAACTCCTCTGCTTCATTATTTGGGACGTCTTTTTGTTTAGATGACTACCCCTGTTCAATGGTGCTTGATCTAACAATATCTTTCTTTGCATTGTCACTGCTGTTGACAGGTGGTGTAGTTGGAGCAAAAATCCGACCACTTCTAGTGACACCACCGGTTCCTACGATGTTCTCTATAGTCTTTTTCTCTTCCAATATATCCTTTTCTCATATCTTCTGCCTGTTGAGAAAGACAGTCTCATCATATAACCAAGGTACAACATTAGTGCTTTCGTATGGAAACGGAGCTGGGGCCGAAATGACAAGCTGATTCATTGACGGTGGAGACATAGGTATCTCAACCGGATCATATGGGATTTGTAGTGGGATAGAGGTCTGTCATACATGTTGTCCCATTCTTCCTCATCGCACGGTATGGTCAATGGTGTACGAGTCAAATTATCAGAAGGAATCCACATCTTATACCCATCATCGTATGGTATCTCCAATGTTTCAAATGGAATTTCAAGAGTTGCAACTTCTTCACACTTTGACAGTTGTTCTGATACTAATACACCTTGATCAATCAGACTTTGGATGCCTTTCTTCAACTCAGTACATCCTTGATATTTGCCCAAACAAACGTGGCAGTCAGTTAAACATCCTGGATAAATGTTCTTCAACAGGAGTTGCTCCTTAATAGTGGAAAGAGGAGTTCTCAATTTGTCAATATCCGAAATTAATAGGATCCCCTTAGAGCCTTCAATCATGTTTGTTGAGTGATGAGCCGACATTGGATTGGTTTTGATGTTTGGAGTATTTCGAGTGAAGTTTATCGCCTTTGAATCGATAAGATCTTGTACAATGTGCTTCAGAGTCTTGCAATTTTCAATGTCATGGCCCAGGGCGCCAGAATGGAACTCACACTTGGCATTGGCGTCATAGCCAAAAGGGAGAACTTCTGGGGGATTCCTTATTTCCCTGAGCTAAACAAGGCCTCCTTTTAACAAAAATGGTAGTAGTCTAGCGTAAGTTAACGGAATTGGATCAAATTTTCTTTCTGGTCTCCTCAGCCTTTGTTGACCTTGGTACTGATTTTGTCTTGGTTGATAGGGTTGTTGTTGTCTGTTTTGTTGAACAACGGGTTGACTTGCTGGAATGGACAATGGTTGTTGTGGAGCAACGACAACAACATGGTGATAACCTTGATGAGTTCTTCCTCTATCTGCGAACACAACACTAGTTTCGCTTTCTTTCTTCTTAACGAATCCCTGATAGGGATTCTTGAACCCGCTTGAAGATCCGCTAACATTCTGAATCTTTCCCGCCTTCATAAAACTCTCCAATATTTCACCGGTCGTGACAAGTTCAGAAAATACTGTAGAGGTTGTAGATGCTAGTCGTTCAAGGATCGGTCCCTGTAGCGTGCCCATAAAGAGGTATGTCAGCTCTTTCTCTATCAACGGGGGTTGTACTCTCGCAGGTACTCCCCTCCACCTTTGAGCAAAGTCTTTGAACGATTCATTTGGTTTCTGGATTAAGTTCTGAAGTTGCATCCGGTTTGGAGCCATGTTAGTGTTGTATTGATAATGTCTCACAAAAGCGTCTGCTAACTCCTTCCAGCTTTTCACATTGGATCGTTCAAGATGCATGTACCATTCTAGAGAAGCCTCTGTTAAACTATCTTGGGATCACAAACTTTTGAGGTATCTTAACTCCGGGTGCAAGACATATTTCAGCGGCATCTAGTCCCAAAACATCGGGGCCTTGCAGCGGCTTTACCACTTCTTGTAAAGCATTGAACCTCTTTTCTAATTCAGCGGTCTGTGGCGCATACGCTTCAACTGAATTCTCGTAGAAGCCTTCATGATCATCATAGTGAACTGGTGGTGGAATCGTGGTACCATGAGGATGAGTTGTACCGACTGGGGGATGGACTGTGTTGATAGGTGCAACACCTGCAGAGGTAGGATTTGCCCCAACAGGGGTTGGGATGGCATCGGTAGGAGTTGGAACTGCGCCATTTGCGTTAGGAACTGCACCAGTCAAAGTCTGGTTAGCGTTCCTCTCTGCTGTTTGCCTTATCTCCTTTTGACTTCTGGCCATGTTCTGAATCACCTCCATGAGTTGATTCATCTGCGTCTTCATACCTAGCATATCGTTCCTCAAAGTAGCCTGGTCTTGCTCTAGTTGATCCATGACTCTTTTCTGATTATTCCTTGTGTTGTACTGATGTCGAGAAGTCAGCTTGCTTTACTCTCTCTCTCTCTCTCTCTCTCTCTCTCTCTCTCTCTCTCTCTCTCTCTCTCTCTCTCTCTCTCTCTCTCTCTCTCTCTCTCTCTCTCTCTCTCTCTCTCTCTCTCTCTCTCTCTCTCTCTCTCTCTCTCTCTCTCTCTCTCTCTCTCTCTCTCTCTCTCTCTCTCTGTGAAAGGGTAAGCGGCGTGTAAGGTCGGGTTTTAGGGAATGCAAAAAAAGAATGATGCGCAAACGTATGCAATGTTCAAGAGACTTTCGAGTTTTATGATTATCATCGGTACTATAGAACTGTGACTGAATAATAAAGAAATGCACAATTTAGACCAAAAAGCAAACTTTCATTAATTTGAGAGAAAATTCAATACAAACGATTGCTGAATAAGTTGAAAGTAAAAATTCATGTTACAAGAAAGATACTGAATAACTAAAACTCTTTCTCTCGAAGACGTTCTTCTAGCTTTTTTGTCTCGAACATGAATCTTCTAACCATTTGGTCACAGAGTTGGATAAAGTGGTGAATAGAAGGAGGGATATCATTTCCTTCCAAGTCTTGAATTGCGCTTTCCAACCTCCATGGGATATCTTGAATCATGAGATTGCAATGCCCCACCAGATTGTTATACCTAGTGCGACACATGTCTAGAGTCGACTGGTAGTAACAAATAGAATCCACATGGGTGTCCAACAATTCATTGAGCTGAGCCTCCTTCTTGAGCCACAGTGCACTATCCCTTTGCAAGGCGTCGAAACGATTCCTCCATAGAGTAGCTATTTCTCGAGCAGCCTCTAATTCCAAACATTTGTTGTTCCACATGTCAGGAGTGACATATGAAGCCCTTAATGCTTCCTCCTTGAGTTGTCGCTCGTCTTCCACTAGGGTCAAGGCATTTCTTAGTTGTTTTTCAAGGTCCTCAAGATCAGCTTCAAGATTCTCTCTTGTCTCCTTCTTCTCAGTAGAAGCTAATTCAAAGAAATGCCATGCTCGATCACAAGAAGCCTTGGTTTCCTTTAGGCGTTGTCGAAGAGTTATTAATGATGTATCAGCCCCTTCAAAACCCTGCTGGTACTTGATTCTCAGGTCTGTTTCTAACTTCAATTTCTTGTTATTCTCAGCCGCTCGGTCTTGTTCAAATTCTACCTTCCTTTTGTACTGGCCATTCTCCACATTTGCTTGGTGAATTTCAACCTCGAGGTTCTTATTTTCTTTAGTCAACCTTTCTACCACTAACTTCAGTTTCTCATACTCTTCCATAGATACATGGGTGGGAGCAGGAGGTCCTTCTCGCATAGATGGTTCTGAGGGAAACAACAACAATCTTTCAGTCACTCTGGCTAGCAACCATTGGTTGTATGGTTCTTTAGCCACATAATTCTTTGCCTTCAAGTATTTCCTCCCTTTCGTATGAATCTTGGCCCATGCTTTAGCAATCTTCCTGGAAAATGCATGATCTTCTGTTGTGGCAGGCAAAAAGAAGCTTTGAACTTTCTCTACTTCGGGCTCCTCTTCCATAGCATAGCCCAACTAGCGCAATGCCATGACTGGGTTGTAGTTTATGCAACCAACCCTACTGATTAGAGGTATATTACCGAACTCCCCACAACTAAAGATAATCTCTACATCGTAGTACTCTTGAGAATACCAAGCAATATCATTGGCTTCTAGAGACATAATGCGCTGAGACCACTTCAGCTTCTTGTTGTTTTCCACAAACGGTCCTCCCTTCGGTAGATGGGAGATGTACCATTTGAATAATAGGTGAGAACAACATTGGATCATTCCGGTCTTCTTTTCACTTCTCCAATGAATAGAGTGGTAGACATCAGCGAGGAAGGTAGGGATAGGATTCTTTTGCATGAAGAGAATGATAGCAGCGATGTCTATGAAATTGTCAACATTTAGAAAGAGGACAATCCCATAAATCATTAGAGCAACAATAATACCAAACCTTTCCCAATCTCCCACAGTCTTGTACTGAGCAGCTTTATCTAGCAGAAATTTCAAAGGAAAGCCTTGAACCCCTCCCTTATTGGCTAGCCCATCTTTGACCTCCTCTTTGGTCATACGAAGAGTAAGAGAAATGGCATGAGGCTTTGGTTCTTCTTCCAAGCCGGTGTAGATAGGTTGATCCTTAATCTTGATATTCAAAATATGAGAATATTCCTCAAGAGTAGTGGCCAACTGATAGTTTTGAAAAGTGAAACATCTGAGAGGCGCATCATAGAACTGAGCCATGGGGAACAAAGCCCAAGTATCGACCTTAGAATGGAGGAGATCAAGCAATTTCCCATACTTCCCCTGAAAGTTGATCTTGATAGCCTTTGGCATATCAATCAGAATGTCTTGAATCAATTCCAACTTTGGTTCTCTAAACTTGATGGAATTTGTGCTTCGCTTTTTTTTGACCAGTCATTGTGTTCACCAATACCTGAGATAATCACAGTCTCTTAAGTCTCTTGATATGCAAAAATGCTATGCGATGCAATATTTTATGAATGCACATGATAAAGAACAAAAAGCGATATCAAATTCACAGGTCCTGCAAAACAACACAAAAGGCACCTCTCTTATCGGGTGGGTAATCTATTGGTTTAGAGAGAGTAACCCAAAGGCTTTAAACAAAGTCCCATGTACTAACCCTCAAAAGTTTCCCATCAGAACGACTACTCATAAGACGGTAATCCTTTCAAAGGATGAACACAGAGTTATGTTTTAGTGACCCTTGGAATAAGGTTCTAAAAGGTCCTCAGAATCGCAGACTCCCAAGTTGGAATAAAGATGCCATTACGACTACTCGTAAGACATAATCATCCCAAAGGGGTCTCATCTGAGCGGTGGGATTCGGTCCAACTCAACGAGTCCTAAGTCTCGCAAATCAGAAAGAAACCACCTCTTAATCTTAGTGTATACTAGAAATCTCGGGTAGAAAGCTTTATCCTCACAAACCATCCTAATAAACCCAACAGGTTAGAAAACACAACAGAAATAAATAAAAAAAACAGATAAATCACACATGCGACAAGCAAATTTGGTTTGGCTTGCTAGGGGTCCCCAGCAGAGTCGCCAGCTGTCGCTACTCGAAAAATGCATCGTGCAACAACGGGGAGGCGAAAAGGGAAGGACAGAAGAGTCGCCACCGAACTTTATTTATGCCATGAGGGGAAAGGAAAATATTGAGAAAACCTTAACAAAAGAAACGATAAGATGGTCTCGCAACCAAGAACAAGTTCGGAAGCCGGTTATGCGAGGGGAAGGTATTAGCACCCATCGCATCCATCATACTCGATGGGAACCATTTGCTTGTCGACGTGTGATTATATCTGCTTAAATATTATGCTATAAAAGTGTTTTCCAAAGGGTAAAGAAAGAGGGTTTAGAAACTAAGAAATGAGGCATAACGGGGAAGAAAGGAGAAAGAATAGACTCGGTAGGACTTCGCGGTCCTATGCCTACGTATTCTCAATAGATATGAGAAAATTAGAGTCGACGTA
The DNA here is from genome assembly GCA_963859935.3 of Lathyrus sativus. Classification (NCBI taxonomy): domain Eukaryota; kingdom Viridiplantae; phylum Streptophyta; class Magnoliopsida; order Fabales; family Fabaceae; genus Lathyrus; species Lathyrus sativus. The sequence goes on from OZ012741.1 coordinate 534,171,098, forward strand.
GTTTGGGGAACTGCAGATATGGGGGGAATGTGCTCAGCAAGGATTGTGGCCCTTGTGCCTACGTATCTTTACTTAAAAGAAGCAAAGAATCAAAGCATCCGTAGTTCGGCCTACTGTTTGTTGATGTTTTTGTGGATGATGCTATCATGCGCATTCTAGCAGTTTAGGTGTTTTACTGCTTGCATGTGAAGAGACTTATGCATTACCTGTTTGCGGTAGAATGGACGTAACATATCCTTTTTGAAAGATTGATTAGTTTTCGCCATGCGAGGCAAGATGTCATGTTTGATTGGTTGAATTGTTTTTAGGGGCGAGATGAATCCTCGGATAGTAACCCCTACGGGTAGTACCCGGTTCTTTATCTCAAAGTTTTTGTTATGAAATGGTGTGGCGAACGTAGCGTCTTCGTGTTGAAAGACGAGTATCAAGACCACACACACTACAGTGAGTATCCTGACACTTGAAGAGGAAGGACTCTACACTAAATCCTCTCTCCTTAATTCAATTCAAAGAGAACTCCGTTCTTCTTATTAAAGTATTTTTGGTTTTGAATGGTAAGTGCCTTGCGACTGTAAACCCTACGGTAAATGTCAGCACTCGGGATAGGGGAAGGCCTACGCCTAACCACTCCACGACCATTCAAGTTTTTGTTACAAAATGAAGTTTGAAAATGCCCTCGGTACGGGACCGAGGTGTTAGGTGCGAAAGATTGAAAAAGGAAGCGTTTTCGTATTGAAAGACGAGCGTCAAAACCACTCACACTACAGTGAGCATCTTGACACTCGGAGAGGAAGAGGCCTACACCCAATCCCCTCTTTTAATTCAATATAAAGAGATTTGATTTTATGAAAGTATTTTATAATGGGCTAAAAATCCAAAATAAAGGAGAAATACGATGAAAATGTAAAATAATAAATAAATAAATAAATAAAGGATGGAAAGTAAAATGGTTCACTAAAAATAAATAAAGATATGATTTTGGGGTTTTATAATATTTAAAAATAAAATAAAGTAAAATCAAGAAAAGAAGTAAATAATTAAAAAAAAGAAATAAAAGAAATGAAACAAATAAGTGTTTTTTTTTAAAAAAGAAATGTCCATACTAGGACTTGAACACAAGACCTTGGAACTGAAAACACAACACACAACCACCAAGCCACTTTCACGCGCGTGATTATGATGGGAAAAGAAGAAGAAATATCAAAACAAGGAAAAATAACTAAAAAGGCAAAAAAACGCCCTCAGCAGGGCTCGAATCAAGGACATAGGCAATGCAAGGTGAGAGTCTTAACCACTGGGGTGGCGATATATCCGTGTATCAATGCCACCCCAACCCTACATATACCAAAACATGCGCACATGCTGGGCAAGCCAAGGTAAACAAGTGAAAAATACCAAAAGGCGTTTTGATCATAACTTCTTCAATTTTCCACCAAATTGGATGAAATTTTAGTCTAACTTGATTGATTTTTCATGAGGAACACAATGGTGTTGTTGGATTTTTCAAAATATGCTCATAACTCAAAATTCGAATGCTCACGTAATGTGAAGTTTAAAATGCGTTTTTGGGGGCAATGATTAAAATTGATGAAACTACACACCAATGAGGGTCTGCGTACCTTGTAAATATGATGCAGAAAGAGTTCTAACAACAAGTTTGTTCAAAAAAAACATCATGCCAAAATTATGGTATATGAGTTGCAAATGGTGCAGTTTTGGAAATGCAATTGAAAACCAAGGGATCAAAATAGATGCAGACAATCCATGTAATCATTATGCACACACTCTAAATATGTAAATCAAGGATTTCAGACTTAAGGAACAATCAAAAGATAATGAAAACAAGAACTGGCATGTGAATGGCAATTAATGATCATGAGTGAACTTAAAAAAGGTGATGCCAACAAAAGTGAGTTCAGACCAAACACATGCCTATTCCAAAGCCACAACAGCTGTTCATGGTGATGTCAAGAGAAAAGGTTTCAAATATTTTAGCAAAACAAAGACCTTACCAACAAATTGCAAGCAAATAAAAAGGTGATGGAGAAACAAAATGTTCAAACAATGCCAAGACAAATAATTTGTGACAGAAACTGTTATGGATTCATATTGCAACAGATTATGAACTCAAAGCACACATATATTGAAACAAAACAAGATGAAACCTAATGACATCATAAATTGATAACAGAAAAAATAGGCACTTAAACAACATTCCTCCTAAAGCTGCAAACATACCAATCAAAACTCCCTAACTGATCTTTGCAGCAGCCAAACATCCTGAGCAACAAATTTCAACACAGGAAAACAGCAGTCCAAAGAGTTGAAAAAACAGAAATAGTAGTGTCAATTGATACCCTATGGTCATAACATGTCCAAACCACTTAACTGGTTTAGGCAGCCAACAATGACATGAACTTTACAAGCTAAAAAAAAGGTAGCTAACAGGCCTCAAAATCAAAGCAACAACATTCATTGAAATGGCAGCCAACACTTTCCAACAGTAGAATAATGGAGCAACAATGAGCATAACAGGGTTCCATTTGAAAACAAAAGCATCAACATGATTTTGGCAATAATAACAGGTTTTGACAGCACTTAGCAACATTAGTAGTGTTTTTTGCTTACTCAAGCATAAGGTTAATAAGCAGCCAGAAATTCTACACAAACCAAACTAAACTCCTTCAACCAGCCAATCAAACTGAATTAGCAATGCTAACCAAGGGACCTTCTAAGTATTGAATTGAAAACCTAACTAGACTATCTAGAATCAAAGATTCAGCAAACTGTGATGTACAATATCTCCTCCAACTGATAAACCCTCCCCTCAACAGAAACTATGGCCAGCAGCTAGTATGTCAACAAGGTTTGGAATTTTAAAAGAGGAACCAAAAACAGGCCTATGACAGTCCCTTTCCCTCAAATCTGGCAGTGGTTATATTTGTTATGTGTCAATAAAGCCTAATGATGAATATCACACATACAGTGCTGCTCCTGCTAACAAATGCAACACACATAGCCAAATACAAAATGCCAAAAAGTCTGTCCATAACAGACTTGGACAGTGGATACATTATACAAACAAACTTTCCATTATGTCAATAAAGTATGAAATACAAGCTTGGCATGAAATTAAACAGGCCTGTAATGACAATCAAGAAAGAGATGTCCAACCATGAAGAGTTTGTTCTTGCAGCTAAGGGAAGGCATGCACATGTGAGTTTTGAAGAGTATTTGAAAAAAAATCACAAACTGATTGAGATCATAACTTAGAATTTGGAAGGTCAAGACAATTTTGTTAAGGCAGAAACAAAGCATAGCTTACATCATAATGGAAACAGGTATGCAACAATGAGTATGTACAGGTTGAACAATTTCAATTTAAATACAGTTGTTGACAACAAACAAATACAGCCAATACCATGTTGATCATCAGCCCTCAATAACACATAATCATGCCAATCATGCAAACAACCTTAATGCATCGTTCTGAAGTCAGTCCACTTTAATGCAAACAAAAAGATTTGGATAAACCAAAACTTAAAAACAAAGCAAACATGAGAGCTGCAGACAACAACTCCAAACACAACACAAGATCTTATTCAACCTTAACACCTTAAACCTCATGTCTTGCCTCAAATGTGATGACCAAGTTCAACCAATCTAAAGCCTCCAGCAGACCTCCCTAAGGCAACCTATCAGCACATTTCAACAAGTTTGAGACACTCACCAGACCTCCTTACTAAGAAAAACTCAAAATCTGATTCCTAAATGTTGCACCTTCCAACAGACCTATGGCCACCAGACCAAACTAAAAGAAGACAACTCCTACTTAAAATGGTAACAACTCTGCAACAAAAGAAGAAACCTCAACAGGGAAAGCTCAAAAAGTCCTACCACCCTAAACTCAACCATGCTGCCTATATCACCAAATCAAACTAGAACCTAACAGTCACACTTCAAGGATATCAAACTAGCACACAACAAAAAACCAAGATTGACATTACAATGCTAAGTCTAGGTGAAAACATAAACATTAAGAGCCAACAAATCCAGTCCTAACACTAGCTCTAGAAACAACCTAAATTCCTATCCAATGTCAAACAATAAGCACAACTGGTTTGAGGATACAAAAATCAAAATTCCAGCAGTTAACATTTTGCTTTGGCAAGAACAGTGAGTTCTCAATCCAGCACATGAGACTAACAGAACTAAAGTGGCTTCCACCCAAAGTTGCTACTTCTAACAGGTTTGAAAACAAACAACATTTTCATAAGCAGCCACTCTCTTAGACTGGTCTCAACATCCTAGTCACAAAACCAATAAAACCAATAACAAGAACTGCTATAACGTCACAACATCCTTAACCAAACAAGGACACAAAACCAGTCCATATAGGCACAACCCCAAAATCATGTAAGCACACACTTGACAAAAATGTAAAAATAGCTCACAGTGGTATAATGGTATAGGTTGAGTAAGCTCAAATCAGAATAAAACTACCAACATGACTGTGAGTCCAAGATTAAACAAAATCCAACTCAACCTCAAGACAGCTCTTAATTTAAAAAGCTATGAAGAGAAAAAAACAGCAATGCATATGGTATTGTTCTCACACAAATCTTGACAGCAAGCTAACAAACCATGACAATATGTAAGCTATGTAACAAGACCAAATGATACATGATGCATATTAATGAATGAGCTTAGAATTACATACCTCTTGTAGATCTTACTATGCTAGCAGCCAAGAAAACCAGAAATTCCCCTTTGAGCACACTTGTGAAAGTCACTTCCTTTTGAAGAAAAAATGCAATCCTGAGGTCACTTTGAGCAAATGCACTTCCAGCAATTTTTTGAAGTTATGGACAGCTAGAACATCATTAACATGAAGTGTCTAAGGTGTCAAAATGATGGAAATAGATCTATGTAGTGATTTGGCTTTCAAAATGCATAAAAGTCAAAATATGGAGGTATGAAGGTTGACTTTTTGATCCATGGATTTTTTTGAGAAACCAATGGTGGGAATAGCTTCAGAGGGTCATTTTAAGGGTGTCTATATGGTTTTTGGAGTGATGGAATGTTTGGAACAAGATCTGGTGTGAGAAATGCAAAAGGGTGAAAATGGTGGTTTTGTGAGTTTTCTTCAACTTCAAGCAAGGAGGGAAGGAGTGAGAGCCATGTGCTGCAGGTTTTTTGGATAGCTCTGGTGTAGTTTAGAGAGTGTGAAGAAGTCTTTATTTATAGTCCATGAGGAGCTTGGGGCAGATTTGGTTGCATTGGCCTTTGGAGGGAAATTTGGAGAAAATCTTCCATAAAATCTTGAGACATCTTCATCCATCATGCTCTTGGCTCAATGCAAGCAAGAACTCAAGTGGAATGAGGTGTGTGAGGTGACTGAATAGTGCCTAGAGTGTTGATGTCATAGCTGCTACATTTTGGAGCCATAAAGTTTCTCTTTCTTCTCTTGGATTTCTTTGATTATTTTAATACAACATGCTTCAACTTGCTCTTCTCTCTCCACATCTTTCATTTTTCTGCATTTTTACTCATCCACACCTCTAAATAACAGATTGAACATGATCTAATGACTGAGGGTGGCCCAAGTTGTTGAAATTTGAATTTTGGAAAAAGTTGAAGTGGTGACTTCAAGTGTGGCAGCCCCAACTTCTATGATTTATAACTCTCAGCTCACAAATGCTATTGAGGAGTTCTACCACATTTTAGAAATCCCTCAAGTAGTTCTACAACTTTCATGTTTTTTAGATTTTCAAATTTCCACTGAAACTAGGTCAAAAGACCTCTCAAAGTTGCTGAAAAACATACTTAAAAGGCCAAATAACTTAGACTTTTTCTAAGTTATTTCCCTTCTTGAAATGAATTTGGTCATAACTCCAAATCTGTGCATTTTTTGATCATGGACCACTTTGAGAATTTTGTAGGACTTGTCAAGAGCTTTCCAATGAGCTTTGAACCAACTTAATTGGATGTGTGGTTGAGGAGTTATGGTCTTGCCCCTTTCAAAACCCTAATTCCCGACTTTTGCAATTACTCCTCAACCCTTAATCCAATGGTCATGAAATTTCATGGGCAGGTGTAATATTACATAAGGAACATTTTTGATTCTCATCTTGAAGTCAAATTCCTTATGAGTGAAAAGTTGACTTTTCGGTCAACCGTACGATCAATCGGTGACTACCGAGTTGACTGTTGATGTTCTGGGACTCCCGAGGCCTTGAATCTTCTTGAATGGACTTCACTAAGCCATGTAAACCTTATGGACCATAATTGAATAATTGGAACACCTTTCAAAACAAAATTCAAACTACAGTTGACTTTTCCCGATCGAAAAACCCTAATCGGGGATCATGAGCGGCACTGTCTTTAATCTTTGGGTGTCAACCTCCAATTGGGTTCATACTTGACCCAATGTAGTATCATTGACCTTGTTTCATGGAGGATTAAATCAAGACATTGACTGATCAAACCATTGACACCTCGACTTTTGACTGTGCGAAACCCAAATTTCCCCTTTTTGCTTGGGCATTGTGCAGATGAACTGGGTGATCATTCCAACTCCACCATGACCTCTGAGATACCCAACAGGCTTTCTCTCATGCTCCTTATGAACTCCCTCTGATGATTCTTTGATAATTTTGTAATAACAATACCCACCTGATGGCTCGTACCAATGCCTTTGATCAAAAAAAAAAAAAGAGGTGGGCAAATTTAGGGTATGACAACTGGTAGAAGGGAGCGAGATGAGGCCGAGCCCTTTAATCGTTAAAGCTTTTGGCGATTCTCGAAGGCAAGTTATTGGCAAAGTGGATCTACCCATTAAGATTGGACCGCATTTATTTAGCATTACTTTCCAAGTATGGATATTAATCCTGCATACAATTGCTTATTGGGTCGACCATGGATTCATGCCGCATGGGAAATTACTTCCACACTGCATCAGAAGCTGAATTTTATGTTCAATGATCAAATGGTCATTGTTTGTGGTGAAGAAGATTTGCTAGTAAGCGAATTGTCATCCTTCTGATATGTCGAGACTGATGAAGGCATAACTGAGGTGCCGTTTCAATGTCTTGAGTTTGAAGATGTCAACTCCGCTTCTGTCAATCCACGTAGATCACTGAAAATGACCATGTCATCTGTCAAGAGTGCTAAAGAGACCATCGAGAAAGGTGTCTTGCCTGGATGGGGGAAAATCCTGAATGTGGTTGAGAAGCATGATCGCTTTGGACTAAGTTATCATCTTGATCAACAGGCTAGCTCACGCGGTCAGCAGAAGTGCAATTTGATCAAGTTCAAAAATGATGGATTCTAGGAGGGTGATATCGTGTCAACCATTGACGACGATGACCCTAGAAACCAAAGTGCAAGCTTTGTATGCAAGTGTCCGTCTAGGTTCAAGCTCAACAGTTGGACATATATTGTGATTCCCGTGGTTTTTCCCATAAACATGTAATGTATTTTGCTTTCCTGTTCCCTCGTCCTCGCCCGAGACGAGTGGATAACTTGTAAAGGGTCTCCCACTTTTGAAACATTATATGATCAATAAATAAAAGACTTTTTTCATTCAAAACATGCTCTATTTCTTTCTTTATTTTACTTTTTCACAAATGAAAAATGAGAAAAGTTTATTTTATTTTTCACCTTTCAAATAGCTCATTCTAAACATAATTCATAAGCATGCAGAGAAAATAAACGCATTGATAACAACATGGCAAACATCCGCTGTAATTCTGGGATTCCAATTAACCAAGCCGAAGAAGATGGTGAGGAAGATTATGAATTGTCGGCTAAACTAGCAAGGCTCTTTGAGCACGAGCAGAAAGAGATTCAACCACATAAAGAGCCAGTAGAAGTTATCAATCTTGGTACTGATGATGTCAGAAAAGATGTCAAGATTTGGGCATCCCTCGCTAAGCATGTACACTCCGAGTTTGTTTAAGTTATTGAAAGAGTATGTTGATATTTTCGCCTGGTCTTATCAAGATATGCCTAGGTTGGATACCAACATCGTGGAACATCACTTGCCACTAAAGCCTGAATTTCCTCTTGTCAAGTAGAAACTCAGAAGGACTAGACCCGACATGGCACTTGAAATTAGAGAAGAGGTAAAGAAGCAATTTGACGTTGGGTTCCTAGCCACTTCCGAATATCCTAAATGGATTGCTAACATCATCCCGGTTCCGAAGAAAGATGAGAAAGTTAGAATGTGTGTGGATTATCGAGATCTCAATAAGGCAAGCCCAAAAGATGATTTTCCTTTGCCTCATATTGATGTTTTGGTATACAATACTGCACAGTTCTCTATCTTTTCATTTATGGACGGTTTTTCAGGATATAATCAGATCAAGATGTCCCAAGCTAATATGGAGAATACTACTTTCATCACACCTTGGGGGTACATATTGTTCTAAAGTCATGCCATTTGGTTTGAAAAATGCAGCGGCAACATACCAATGTGCCATGATAACCCTCTTTCATGATATGATCCATAAAGAGATTGAGGTTTACGTGGACGATATGATTGCCAAATCTAGAACTGAAGATTACCTAGACCATCTGAATAAGCTGTTTGACAGACTCCGAAAGTTCAGATTACGGTTGAAGCCTGGAAAGTTCACTTTTGGAGTTCAATCCGGTAAACTATTGGGATTTATTGTGAGTCAGAAGGGCATTGAAGTTGATCCTGACAAGGTTCGGGCAATTCAGAACATGCCGCCTCCCAAAACAAAAAAAGAAGTCTGTGGCTTTCTGGGCCGACTTAATTACATATCCAAATTCATTTCTCATCTGACAGCTACCTGTGAACCAATATTCAAATTACTAAGGAAAAATCAATCGATTGAATGGAACAATGATTGCCTAGAAGCTTTTGACAAAATAAAAAAAATATTTGCAAGAACCATTGATCTTAGTACCTCCGGTTCATGGTAGGCCTTTAATCATGTATCTCACTGTTCTTGATGAATCAATGGGATGTGTATTGGGTTAGCATGACGACACTGGCAGAAAAACATGTAATTTACTATCTGAGCAAGAAGTTCACTAATTGTGAGACCAAATACTCACTCTTAGAGAAAACTTGTTATGCTCTAGCTTGGGCTACTCGACGCCTAAGACAATATATGATTTTCCATACTACTTTATTGATATCCAAAATAGATCCGATAAAGTACAATTTTCAGAAGTCTGATGTCTCTGGACAAATTGCTCAGTGGCAAATGTTGTTGACTGAGTATGACATCTAACATGTTACCCAAAAAGCGATAAACAGGAGCGTCTTGTCTGACTACCTTGCTCATTAACCTGTGGAGGGTTATCAACAAATCAAGTTCGACTTTCCCGATGAGGATGTTCTATTCATCAAAGATTATGAGACTCCATACCCTGATATAGAACCTGAACCAGGGGCACGATGGATGCTAATATTCGATGGTGCCACCAATGCCAAAGGTCGTGGAATTGGTGTTGTCCTCATCTCTCTGATAGGTTTTCATCTTCCCTTCACCTCCAGAATATGCTTTAAATGCACCAACAATATGGCTGAATACGAAGCATGCATCTACGAAATTAAAGCAGCAGTTGACATGAGAATCAAGATTCTTGAGGTCTACGGAGATTCTGCCTTGGTGATTGGCTAAGTCAGAGGAAACTTTGTGACTCGGGTTTCCAAGCTGGTTCCGTATCAAAAGCACATCGTGAAATTGATTCCTTATTTTGATGAAATATCTTTTCATCATATTCCTAGGGAAGAAAACCAACTAGTTGATACTCTTGCCACCCATGCATCCATGTTCAAATTCAAGTGGAAGAACAAAGCTTCTTTTATCCGTATTGATCATTTGAACGAACCAGCACATTGTTTAGTAATTAAGGACAAGTGTTGCAGTGAGAATAAGATATCAAATTATTGATTAATTTGAATCACAATCTTGATTCACAACCAGTCTTTGATTTATCCGAAGGAAAAGGTTAAAGAAAGGAAAAACCTATTTTGCATCATAAACACATGCGGGGAGAGATCTAGGGTTCGGGGGTTGGTTAAGCTTAGGGAAGGTATTAGTATCCTAAACTTTTGTAGTACTCTACAGGAACCTCTTGTTTAAAATGTGCTATTGCTAATGGTTATCTGCTTAAAGATAATACTAAGGGTTAAAGGTAAAGAGAAGGACCTAAGGGGTTAGTCCTAAGTAAACTCGTCAAGACTCGTATCTTGTGCCTACGTATCCTGGGTAGGGGACGGAATCAGAGTATTCGTAGTTCCCCTTAAAGAGGAGTGTTGCACCCCAAAATTTGACCAACCAATTCTTGTATTTGACTTATGTTTCGACTCATTTTGCATTTTGCATTCGCATATCGCATTCTGCACATTTCGTTAGCCAGTCTGATTCTATCGGGATTACAGCCCTCTTATCACGTTTCAGGCAGTGCAAACCAGTTCGAATAAGCAGGTTTTGTTGTGGAATTTGTGCTCGTCCCGATGATTCGGTCTACATTGTTACTTTTGAGGATATTTCGGTGTCTGGTTTCTACTGTTTATTTCGCTATATTCTCGCATCTTTTTTAATTCATTTAATTGATTTTCATTGCATTTTCTAGAATTTTCTTCCTTAATTCTTGACTTTAGAAAATAGATTTTAAATAGTTTCTAGAGGTTAATTGTTTTTCTAGAATATTAAATAGATTTTATTAGCTATTGATTAGATTCTAAATAATTTTTAGATATTATTAGGTTTTAATAGTTTTTCTATTTTTTATAAGTTTCTAGATATTAATTGATTTGTTTTAGAAATTAATAGGTTTTAACTCTTTTTAGATTTTAATATAAATTTTAATTGGTTTTTAGGAATTAATGGGTCTTTATTAGAATATTAGGTTGATTAATCCTTTTAGATTTTAATAGTTTCCTTTTATTAATTCTTTTTAGGTTCTACTATGGATTAATTAGGATTAGTTAATTGGCTTTGATTAGTATTGTGTTCCAACTTTTATTAGCATTTAATCATCTTCATTTATCATTAATTCAGTCATTAATTAAGTCAGAGTTTTGAGTCCAGTTTTGTCCCATTTGTGGGCCAGGTGTCCAATTATCAGGGCCCACCAGTCCATTCTGCGCCACTTGGCATTATATAAGGCAAGCCACTTATCTCTCTCCTCTGTACGCCACCTCACAACATTCATTCTCTTTCTTCCTGCATGGACCCACACGCTGCCACATGTCATACTTTCACGTCCCCACACGGCCATGCAGCTCGCCACGTATCCATCTCCCACTTGGCCACGCGTCCCACTTAACCTCCTCACTGCCGACCATGCAAACACGCTGGGAAGCACGTCGGAGAAATCACCACGGTGGTTCACACGGTCAAAACCTCACCGGAATTCGTAACCATCACCGGAATCTTCACAGTTCATCATCTTCATATCAACTTTTCCAGTCTCTCATACGAATCTTCATCAAGATTCGTCAAATGTTCATACAATTTTCGGAAAACTTCACCAAGATTCGTTCACAATCATCACTTGTTCATCACCAAGATCTTCAAGATCTTCATCCGTTTCATTCAAGAACCTTCAATAATCGTCATTATCCGTTCATCACCTTCCTAACCGTTTTCCGGTGATCGTAACCACCTTCACCATGTTCATGATTTTCAAGGATTTTCCAGAGAACTTCAAGAGCATTCATCCGGTTCTTCGTAACCTTCAACGAACTTCATCCGTCTTGTTCAGATCTTCAACCACATTCATGTTCATCCTAGATTTTCCTAGATGAATGTTCATCAAACTTCACAGTGTTTTTCAGGCAACAAACTCATACATGCAACGGATTCAAGATCTGCAACGGATTCGAGATCTTAAAAAAGCTTCAACGATCTCCATCGATGTTCAAATAACATTCATTAGCCTCCGCATTGTTTCCATATTTTCGATGAAGATCATGCGATCTTCATTCAAGCAGTCAGGGATTTGCTTTTCCAGGTTTCTAGAAACCTTCTTGATTTCTTCCCAGATCTTAATCAACGCGATATTCTTCATCATGTTCGCCAGAAAGCTTCATCAAGATTCCTCGATTCTTCATGTGTTCATCGCAACCTTTCCAGATCCGTTGTTGTTCACTCAGGTGCTTCAAAGAATCCTCTTCATAACCATTTTTCAAAGAATCATCAAGAACGTTCATCAGAGAATCTTCAAGAAACTCCATAATCATCAACATCATTTCCAGATCTTCATTGTTCACGTCATAACTTCATCATCTTGCTTCCGGATTTCTTCAAATGCACTTGACCTTCATACTCGTGTTCCCGAAATTTCAACAACAATCCAGATCTAGATCTTCATCCAACTCTATTGGAATCGCTCAACCATCAACATCTGCAAACGTCAACGACACAGTTAGGCGAACTCCACAGTTGCGGTTGGTGGTGATGTTTAGGTGAACGAAGCTGAGATGGTGGGTCGGAAAGAGTTGTCTTGGACGGCGGCGGCGGAGGCTGAGTGAAAGAGAGAAAAGCTAGGGTTTTGGAAAGATGGGAGAAGGGAGGAGAAAGGTCCTTATGGACCAGTTGGGTTGATGGGCCTTGGGCCCAACTTGCATTTTCCTGGCATACCCCCCATTTTCGTTTACGCACCCCTCCTGTTGTTTCTTTTTTATTGTGGGCTTGGAGCCCACCTGTAGGAACTGCTGATGCACCCTTCATTTTCCTCACGCACCCCCTGTTTCCTCTATTGCTTATTTTTGTTTGTGTTTTTGTGGGCTGGGCCCAACTGTTTTTCTGCTGAACTATTACCCCCTGTTTAACTGCTGTAACCCCCTTCCCTTTATTTTTTGCTTTTGTATTGGGATATTTCTTTGTAATAGATTTTAGTAATTCTTTACTATTTTCTTCTTAGGAAATTATAGTTTATTTTCCTTTAGAATATTATGCATTATTTTTGTATAGATATTGTATATAGATTTTATATTCTAGTTTTATATTCTATTTTTCTTTTAGGATATATAGAGTTTATATAGAATTTTAATTTTATTTTCCATATGCAATTTATTTGTAATTTCTTTAGAGTTTTCTATTAGGAATTTATTGTCTATTTTAGGAGTAGAATATTATTTTCATTTGTTATTGGATTTCTCTCCTCATTTCTCTTCTACCATCTGATTTTATTTTGATTTTATTCTGTGCTGGCCGTGTGACATGATTCAATTGGAGAATGATTCTCAATATCATTTCTCTATCTTGTCTTTGACACGGATATCAATACACTACCTCTTAGAGTTTGATTTCTCGGATAAGTCGAACCATGACGGTTTAGCGTTACATTGGTTCTGATTTGAAACGTCATCATTAAGGATCCAGAGAGGAGAAGATTGGAATGGAGCTTGCGTATAATGTCAAGGGCCAACGGAACCGCTTCGTTCGATTACATCTTTCTTATTCAAGTCTTCGCGCAACCATCGAGTGTTGTGAGCTATAGCGTTAGATACGTAGAAAATGACAATTGAACGGTCTCCCCTTAATCGTCTAGAGTGTTTAGTCTAGCACCATTTAGGTGATATACGATGCATCCGCTCCTACGCCTTAGGTTCTTGCGTGTGTGTCCCGAGTTCCTTCTTGTTTAGGCGTGTTAGGCCTGCTTCCTCTTTGTTCTCACCCCCGTGCGATCGAAACCCTTTTCTCTCGCATTCAGACGATTAAGATCCCTTCTCTTGCCCCTGTGCAATCGAGACTTGTTTTCTATAGTGCACCGAACTACGTTTGCTCTGATCTCTCGTACCAGACGAGAGTATGTAGGCATAGGATTACGATGATCCTAGCGAGCTCACTTTTCCCCCCTTTCCTGTAGTTCGCTGAACTACAGCTGCTCTGATTTCTCGTACCAGACGAGAATATGTAGGCATAGGATTTGATATCCTAGCGAGCACACTAACAACTAACTTCTCTATTCTCTCGCTTCCATGCGATCAAGACTTTCCCGCTGACGGCTAAATTCCCTTTCTCTTGCCCTAGCGCAATTGAGACCAGACCGTAGTTCTAGTTCCCGTAGGTTCCCATACCTTTAAACCCCGACATACTACGTCCGTTCTACCGCAAACAGGTAACGCCTAAGTGTCCAATGGTCGAGCAACATACACCTAACTGCTAGAATGCGTATGCTAGTATCGTCAATTCTTTCTCTCACCCTTGTGTGATCGAGAACACCCCGTAAGCCGTAGTATCCCGAACTACGTAAGCTCTGATCTCTCATATCTGTTGAGAGTATGTAGGCACAATACTGACGTATTGGCGAGCCACCTTTCCCCGTAACTCGTAGTTAGTCAACTACGTAGACTCTGATTTCTTGTTCTCTGACGAGAATAAGTAGGCACGAAGCGCGACACTTTATCGAGTCAATTTTCTTTTCTTTTCAGACCAGCCTTGATAAGTAGATAGTTAAACCAACACATCAGATAAACACAACAAGCATGGATCCCATTGAGTACGATGGACGTGAGGGGTGCTAATACCTTCCCCTTGCGTAACCGACTCCCGAACCCATACATGGTTGCGATGACCTTGTCTTATACCTTTTCGTCAGGTTTTTCAGATTGTTTCCTTTCCCGTTTTGAGGGATAAATAACGAAAGATGGAAAATCTTCTATTTTGCCGGCACCTTCGCGGTAGTGACAGCTGGCGATTCTGCTGGGGAATAACGGTGGTTCCCTATGCGAGTCTCACCTTGGATTTTCTTCCTAGCTGTCTGGGTCATCCCCAACAGCTGGCGACTCTGCTGGGGATCCAACGTCCCCTACACGAGCCAAGCTGGGGATCCAACATCCCCTGTGCGAGTCAATCCTAGCGCTTGTTTGTTTACTTGTTGGGTTTGCGTTTATTTATCGCACTTTACTTTCCGCACTTTTACTTTCAGTATAATATGATTATTTGCTGTGCTGTTGTGGGAGAGGGGCTCTGATGAGTGATAAGCTAGACCCAGGCTTGAGTGTATACCTAGCATTAGTTATGGAAAATAGTGAGCGTGTGCATGCTTTGCATGTACTAGTGTCTCACAAAATCCACGCTCAGACGAGATTCTCCCGGTTGACTTCTTTTCCAGCCCTTTGGGCTTGAGGGGTTGTTGGTTTGGAGGGTTGTCGACTCTGGGGACCAATCATTTGTGACTCAGCTGAGTGAGGCCTCTTCAGGGAGTGATGATGCCAAACCAGAAATGGTGAACGTATCATCATTTCGTGAAAGTCTGTGACGCTGGGAAATGCATAAGATGCCGAACCTTTGTCAGATTAGGTCCATACCTGTGAGTGGGAGGGTTTTTGCAGGAAACTTGACTTCCAGCCAACCCGGTATTTTGGTTTCTCTCTTCAGAGCGAACTTATCCTGTCAGCAGCGCAGCAGTATTCAGAGCTTTGTGGGGGCTGTGATCCCGTGTTTGTTTGCATCTTGCATTGCATTTCATGTGCATCTCATGCTTGCATGTCCATCCTCAGCCGGAACAGAAAGCTTACCCGTCTTTTGTCCAACTCACAGTTGGTTTCTAGACATTCGCATTAGACTTGAATCAGCTTCAGGATCATGAATTCAGAGGAGCAGAACTTGGTTGTTACCAGGGCAGAGTTTGAACTGTTAAAAGATCAGTTGAGTCAATTCATGGAAGCTGTGGCAGCTATGACTAGAGATGAGGCCAATGATCAGAGGATCCCGGTGAACAATGTTGCTCAAGCTCAGCATGTGCATATTCCTGTCAGAGACAAAGATGCATCTTCTCTCCATGACACGGACTATCAGAATTTCATTTTCCTTGTGCCAGATCCTCAGAGGATTGTTCCGAAGGTTAATGCTGAGAACTCACAGACCGTTGAGTTTATGAGAAGATATCGTCTGTTGGATGAAAAGCTTGATGCTCTAATGAGTCAGAATACTCTTGATTTGAATGTTGCGAGCATGTGCTTAGTGCCAGGCCTTATGATGCCTCCGAAATTCAAAATGCCAAATTTTGAGAAGTTCAAAGGGGATAGTTGTCCGAAGCTACATTTGATAATGTTCTGCAGAAAAATGACTTCGTATGTCGCCAATGATCAGCTTATGATTCACTGCTTTCAAGATAGTTTGAGTGGAGCATCGTTGAATTGGTATATGCAGTTGGAAAGAAGTTGCGTCAGATCATGGTCAGATTTAGCCAATGCTTTCGTGAAGCAGTACGACTACAATCTTGACATGGCTCCTAGCCGCGTGCAATTGCAAGAATTATCTCGGGCGAATAATGAGTCCTTCAGAGGTAATGCACAGAGATGGAGAGAATTTGCTGCTCGTGTTCAACCCCCGCTTTAGGATAGAGAGTTGGTTGATATCTTCTTGGGTACCTTGAAAGGCCATTACTTTGACAAGTTGATCAATGGTAGAGTGTCGAACTTTGCTGACTTGGTAATAACAGGAGAACACGTTGAAAGTAGAATTAAGAGCTGAAAAATTCGAGACATCTCAGATACCTCAGTTTATGAAGATGAATCATTTGTCAGTTCTCAAGAAGAATGGGAGAAAGAAAGTGATGTTATCTCGGAATCTCTCGTGCCTCAGATTCAGTGTTCAGATACTTCGGGTATTCAGAGTCAGCAATTTGTTGGGTCTGTATGTCAGATATCTGCTCCCCGTCAGAGTCAACAGTCATATCGTCGTCAACCGCATCGACATGCTAGACGAAGACCGAGGAAGCCACAAAGGAATTTTTCTCAGCTACCGGTATCGTACAGTCAGTTATTGCCGGATTTGATCAGAAGTGGATTGGTTGTTCCGAAGAAGATTAATCCAGAAATTCCGCCGTATCCGCCAGGCTTCGACGTCAACACCCGCTGTGAGTACCATGATGGGGCACAAGGGCATTCGACTGAAGACTGCAAGGTGCTTCGAAGCCAAGTTCAAACTCTGTTGGATTTTAACAGGATCTCAATCACGCCTCAGGGTGTTCAGATTAACGACTTTCCTTCATCCAGCCAAGTGGGTGTATCAGTTCATGTTATGGGAGAGTTCACTGAGAGCAGATGTTCAGAAGAGTATCAGGATGACTTCGACGATCAATTCTGAAGATGGCTGGCTCAACAGCAAATCAAGTTCGAAAAGCCCGGTTCCCAGAATCCGGCAACATGTGTTTTATCATGTCATTTCTTTGCATTTGTAGTTTCTTTCCTGCTAAAGCGCAAATTGCATTTGTAAAAATTTTATTGTTTTCAATTGATATTGATAATGAGATGAATATGCATGTTTTGAACTAATCCATTCGTGTTCACTCAATGTTTTAACTGATGTCAAACGCTTGTTTAAGCGGAATCCGGGGAGGATGACGAAATCCAACGATGCGTAAGCTTCCGATGCTATGCTTTCGAACAAAAAACCTGTTGATGATGTACATGCATTGTTTCAAATCCCAAACACCAGAGATATAAGGAAGATAATCCCTTGTTAACCCCTTTGAGCATAGTAGTAGGAGTTTCTTTCTGAAGATGGAAAACCCTCAATCATAACTTGGGGCAGGGTAGGTGTCAGTTAATTTGACCAGGCGTTCAAATTACAAAAGGAGTGTCCGTTCGAGGATTAATCACACCGCTATAGGTCGTACCTAAAAAACCATGATGGTTAAACCTGGCCGATCAGGAGTGAAACAGTCACAATCTCTTTAACAAGTCAAACGAGCTGTTGCCATACGATTTGTTCAAAAAAAAAGAAAAAAGAAAAGAATCAAAAAGAAAAGCCGCTAAGTCAAATCTTGAAAGCAAGCGACTTAGGCAAAAATTAGGGCATCCCGCTGGACTTCAAAATTGAAGAAACTCAAAAGAGTTGGTCCAGGCAAAAGTTAGGGAACGAAAAAACGAAAAAAATGAAAAGACGAAAAGTGATTACGAAAGAAAAATCCTCGAAAAGAACGAAATCGTGTGGCTACCGGTGCCCAAACAAAGACGAAAAGCGAGTGACTGTCACTCCGAAAAATTGTGGTTTACTGAACCGTCACTCCTGTCATATAACCTTTAAAAGGTGAGCGCTAAGGTTGAATTAGCTGAACGTAGGATTGGAGAACATCACAGAGAATGAGTGGGTTAAAATGAATTTTGAGCCTTTATCCTTTCTTTCTTAAACTGTGAACCCGACCACGTTATAACCCTTAAAAGTCCTAATTGAAATAGGTTTGTTTCGAAAGCATACTTCGGTAAAGATCGCATCAGAACTGACTCCTAGATAGGATTCCCATTACAACATTGTATTGACAATGACATGTTGACGAATGATTTCATACACTTTATGTCACAATTTTTTTTTCCAGTGAACAGGAATGGATTTTGAAAACTGCCATATGCATCGCATTTGATATGTCTTTTATGAAGAACAGTTTGTTTTACTAGCGAGTAAGCGCTTGACAACGGGAAAGTTTCCACGATGGAAAGATTTGATTAGGATAAAATGCAGAATGCCTGAATTCCGGTGAACCGGGGCAAGCTATGTCAAACGATCACAATATGGGAGTCAGCCATCCAGAAGTCAATTAATCTGAAGCAGTCAGGTCGAGATTCCGTGAATCTCTTGAGGACAATCAGAGGTATTCCCCCACAAATTAGCCAATCAAGGGCAAAGTCGTTGCAAGACAGGGGCAGACCACCCTAAGAGTGCAAAAGTTATTTCTGGCCCGTGGGGCAATTAATATGAAGCACCTCTTCGAGGTTCAAGATGCTGAGGCAGATATGGGTGTAGAGATTGCAGATTTCCTTTCAAGGATCATCCCCATAGAGATCCCACAGGCTGGGGCAAAAGCTGAAAGCGAAAGAACCGTTCCTCTCCATATCCGCAGAGTTTACCAAAAGTCGTTATAGATTCTGGGGGAAGCCATCATGAGTTCGTTTCAAGCAGGATGATTCCTTCTTCCCCAGCAGGTTTAGTTGTGTTTCCCCACAGAGTCTGAACAGGGGGCTATAAGCATTGATGTGTCTCCTCGAACGGAGATAGATTCTCCCCAACCAGGTGCATCCTAGGCAGGATCATCATCTCCCCAACTGAGTTATACGCAGAAGTACATACCCGTTCCCAGCAGTGGGTCAACATGCAGTGTTCTCGTAGAGGACTATTCGCAAGTGTTCAACTTCCGATAGTTTAGACTGAAGTCTCCAGCGGAATTGAAATTCCCCATAGAATTGTATTCTCCTCGGCAGGTAGGAGTGATTCCAGCATCTGGTTGCCTATCCTCAGCTGAGTTTGCCGTTCCCCAAGAGAGCTGAGTCCTTGGAAGCCGTTCAAGCCATTATTGGTTTTCCCCAGCGGAGAATGTTTAAATAGCTGTTACTGTACTTCCCCATCGAAGTTCGTTTCTCCAGGAAGAGTCTATCTGCGAAGGCCGTGTAGTTGATTTCTGCGATTGATATCGTTTCCTCAGCAGAGTTGTTTGCTCAAGATGATTCTTGAATTCCTCAGCAGAGTTTGTTCGTCCAGGATGATTCCTGAATCCCCAAAGCAGAATTACTTGATAGTTCTCCCGAATCCCCAGCAGTGTCGGTCTCACCTTTCCAGCATTTATTTTGCTGGAGTAATTCTGTGATACCCGGTTATCCCCAGCGGAGCTGGCTTCACCTTTCCAGCGTTTATTTTTTTTGAATGGTCCTTCTATGTACAGCTTCTCTCCGGCAGCCCGAGCCTGCATTTGCATATTTGCATATATCATCATATTTGCATCATCTTTGCATTTCATCCTCAAATGCGTAGCATTTCCATCGTATGAAGCATTACGCCATAGAAAAATTCAAACATATGCATATGCATATGAAGCATAAGCCAGTTTGTTATTAGTCTTCTGTGGCAACGCGAATCACCCTGCGGTCGATACAGGGGCATTTATCCAGCAGCAGTGTTCAGACAGCTCATCAACTTACTTTCTCTTAGGTTTCAGATCATACGACGATTATGTTTTATCCTCTGATGATGACAGCCCCAAGCAGAGTTCCTTTGTCCATCAATTCTCTGATGTCGACAGATTCTCTTTCCGTTAATCTCTATTAACGATGTGTATCTCCGAGCAGATTCTCTTTCCGTTAATCTCTATTAACGATGTGTATCCCCATCAATTCTTCTTACCATCTATCCTTAGACGACGTGAGTTGTGAATACGATCTTCTGTGTTTGTTCAACATTCAATGATTTGGATTTTGGATATGGTTTTCTCTCCGTCTATCCTTGAAAGATGTGAGATTTCAAGACGAATTTCAGATATGGTTTACTCTCCGTCTATCCTTAGATGATGTGAGTGTCGGATATGGGTTTCTTTCAGGTTATCGGATGAGATGTTGTTCTAAGAAGGTTCTCGTGCCGTCAATTCCTATTGATGCTGTGGCTCTCTAAAGAATGTTTGATTTCCTTGTTGTCGATTCCTATTGACGATATGGCTATTTGAAGATGATTCTCTTTCTGTCGATTCCTATTGATGATATGGCTATTTGAAGATGATTCTCTTTCTGTCGATTCCTATTGGCGATGTGGCCCTTTGAATATATTCCTTTGCATCAATTCTTATGGACGAAAGAATTCAAAAGTTTGCTGAATAGTTGCGAAGTTCGTTGACGTAATTGATAACACGAAATCGTATATATATATTGATGCATAATTCAAATGATGCCTGACTGTTTTCGATCCGATTTCGGGTTATTTCCATGTTATTTGTCTGATATTTTGCAGGTATTTGATAATCACGTCTAAAAAAAGCAATATGAAGAAAAGAAGAAATTACAGATGAAATATGGACGAAAACCGGATGAAAACAACATGAAAAACGCAGAATGCATATTTTGCTGCTGTGACGACCGTCACAGCTCCATGACGACCGTCACACGGGTGACGATCGTCACACACCGTGACGACCGTCATGCAGGCAAAAACGCCCAACTTCAAATGAACGTGCAAAATATAGTTCCAAGTCCCAAATAGTGGACCACTACTCCCTGATATTTCTGCCTCTAAGTCCACCTTCTTCAAGTTATAACCGTTAGAATTCTATTTCTATAAAAAGGGAAGGAGGGGAGCTGAGAAAGGGAGCCGCATTCAGACAACGAAGTGCTGCCCAATTTCATTTCCAGAGCAAAAGTTCAGTTTTATTTCTTTCTATTTTTTTGTTTCCTTTCATTTTCTTTTGTAATTCCTGTTTCCCTTGTACGATCAATTGGCATAAAGACCAGAATCCTGCCAACATTTGTGGAGGATCTGCCCAAAGGCCAATTGAAATATTTACAGGTTCTGAATTTTAATCGTAATTTCAGTTTTCATTATAATGCATGTTATTAATCATTGTTTTTATTTATGTTTTACCTTTCCCAAATTCATGTCTAGCTAAATCAGAGTAATCGATATGTAATAATAATTCGAACGGGATTTGATAATAACCGGTTGAAAACTTTCTTTTTTAAAAGTTGTTTATGGTCTGAGTGTTTAAATTTATTTACTGAATAAACTTCGTCGCGAAAGCGAGAACTTATTTAAAAGTAGTTTTGCCACGAAAGTGGGAAATTAATTAAGGTATGAACCAACAAGCGAAAGGTGCGGTAAGACCAGATAGTAAACACTAGTCATTTGTTTTAATAACAGCGAAAGCACTTTAAAACATATTAGAACTTAGAGATTTCCAAAAAATAGTTTTAACCCCGAATGGGACACGAAAGCGTATATTTGGCCCTTAGAATTATGACTAGCGTCAACAACCATCGTGAGACGAAAGTCTTCAGATCACTCTTTTCTGCTTAAATACATTCTGAAAAAAAACATTTCATAAACCGGTAACTTGTCAAATCCCCGAAGAACATAATTACTGCATATCGATTCACTTAATTATAATTCAAGTAAACCTTCTAGTTCCCTTTAGTGACAAAAATTATTCCCTTAAATATTATCTACCTAGCTAAACATAGTAACTCCCGAGAAAACTAGTTTGATTACGAGTCCCTGTGGGATCGATATCTTTTATTACTACGCGATAGACTGTGCACTTGCAGTTAAGTTGTATTAGACATAGAAAGTCGCGATCAAGTTTTTGGCGCCGTTGCCGGGGATCCGTTTAGTCAATAGTGTAACCTTCTATTACGCCGTATAGACTAGGTTAACAATTTCATTTTTCCTTTACTAGTGTTGTCGATTGTATGCCAAGTAATCGCCCACAAGGCGATATCTTAAAACCTTCAGTCGCAGAACTAGAGCGCTTCTTACATTTAAGAAATAGCATCATTGAGTACCAACTCAAACATAACATTCCCGATCCTCTCACTCCCATTCCCAAATCCGAAGAAGAATCAAAGATGGATGAAGCACCACAAAACAAACCGCTGAAGGCATACGCTACACCCTCTCAGATGGAGCCTAGAAGTAGCATTGCTGCCCCAGCTATTACGCGAAACGATTTTGAGTTGAAACCGTCATTGCTGTCAGCTGTACAACAAAACCAATTCTCAGGAAATGCAACTGAGGATCCAAACGAACATTTAACGAAGTTTGTACAATACGCAGACACAGTGAAAGCAAATGGAGTAACTCCAGACGCAATAAGACTTCGTCTTTTCCCTTTCTCTCTTAGAGACAGAGCGTGGACATGGTTACAATCCTTACCATCCAACACCGTTACAACGTGGGAACAGTTGAAGAACTTCTTCTTAGTGAGATATTTTCCGCCAAGCAAAACTGCTATGCTTAGAGCTCAAATCAACGGATTTCGATAAAAAGATATTGAATCTCTTTACGAAGCATGGGAACGATTCAAAGATATGATGAGAACACGTCCTCACCACGGTCTATAAGACTGGGTGACAATCCATACTTTATAGAATGGACTTTTATACAATACCAGATTGACAATAGACGCCGCCGCGAGCGGTGCACTTATGGATA
The DNA here is from genome assembly GCA_963859935.3 of Lathyrus sativus. Lineage (NCBI taxonomy): Eukaryota > Viridiplantae > Streptophyta > Magnoliopsida > Fabales > Fabaceae > Lathyrus > Lathyrus sativus. The sequence goes on from OZ012741.1 coordinate 534,194,002, forward strand.
AGCCATACGACGAAGCCTATCAACTAATCGAAAACATGTCTCAGAACCACTGCCAATGGGGAGGTGAACGCACTCCAACAGAGAAAACCACAGCGAAATGTGGGATGTACGAGATCAGCTCCCTTGAAAAGTTCAACGCTAAAGTAGATGCTCTAGCACAGAAGATTGACAGTCTGACCGTTAACCCCACTACAACCGTCGCTGCCGTAACTCCAAACTGCGAGTTATGCGGAAGCACCACTCATAATGCGCCCGAATGCCCATTGCTAGCCGGAATCCCACCAGACCAAGTAAATTATGCTCAAGGAAATCCTTACGCAAATACTTACAACCCAGGTTGGCGAAATCATCCAAACTTTTCTTACAAAAGCGATAATGCATTGCAAATGCCTACTACTCCGCCGGGATATCAGAAACCAGCTGCTGCTCAGACTGCACCTAGGAAATCAAACCTCGAGTTGATGATGGAAAAATTCATAGCTACTCAAACTCAAAAAAACAAAGAATTCCTGAATCAAAACATACACACTAGCGAGCAAATTAAACAGTTGACCGGAAAAGTAGACGCTTTAGCCACCCACAACAAAATGCTAGAAACACAGATATCACAAGTGGATCAACAACAAGCCTCTGCTGCCGCACCCGCTGGCACATTTCCTGGACAACCCGAACAGAATCCAAAAGGTCAAGCAAATGCTGTAATATTAAGAAGCGGAAAAGAATTGGATGAACCGATCGATCCGAGGACCGAAAACTCAGCCATGCAACAAAAACCAACTGAACAAGCAGAAAAGGAATCCGAGTTAGAGAAGAAGGAAGACAACGAGAAGGAGGATACCGCAAGTGAAAAAACGCAAGCACCTCCAGCGCCATATAAACCACCTATCCCTTATCCTCAAAGATTAATAAACTCCAAAACTTCAGGACAATTTAAGAAATTCGTAGAGCTCCTTAAACAGTTGAATATCACTATTCCTTTTACAGAAGCGATAACTCAAATGCCGTCATACGCTAAATTTCTCAAAGAAATCTTGTCAAATAAGAGAAAGATCGAGGATAACGAAACAGTTACACTTACTGCAGAGTGTAGCGCTATTATTCAAAACCGCATGCCTCCTAAATTAAAAGACCCAGGTAGTTTCTCCATACCCTGCGTCATAGGAAAGTTCGTAATAGACAAAGCTCTATGCGATTTAGGAGCCAGTATCAGTGTTATGCCTTTATCTATATGCAAAAAGCTGAATATGGGAGACCTAAGACCAACTAAAATGTCCGTACAATTAGCTGACCGATCAGTAAAATACCCCGTCGGAATACTGGAAAACGTTCCAGTACGCATAAGACAATTCTACATCCCAACCGACTTCATAATCATGGACATCAAAGAGGACTCTATTACCCCAATTATCCTAGGAAGACCGTTCCTAGCTACAGCCGGAGCTATTATAGACGTGAAGAAAGGAAGGCTAACATTTGAAGTAGGAGAAGAAAAGATAGAGTTCATTCTCACCAAGTTCTTACAAGCACCAGCCATAGACGATACCTGCTATTTAGTAGATGAAATTGATGAATGCATAAGAGAACTTGAAAATGAAGAGACCACGTATTCAGAAATAATAAAGATTCAAATACCCGATATTTCTGAAGACGATGATTGGCGTAAACCGTATAAAGACGACAGCCTAAGCGAAAGCTTAGCACTGACCCCAAACCATATGCCAGGTCCGAAGAACCCATCTTTAGAACTCAAAACACTACCCAAAAACCTTAGATATGAATTCCTAGATGATGAACTAAAAAGACCAGTGATAGTCAACGCCGACTTAGGACAACTAGAAACCATAAAACTATTAGAAGTCCTAAAGAAGTACCCCACCGTGTTAGGCTATAACATAAGCGATCTAAAAGGTATAAGCCCTTCAATCTGTATGCATCGAATTACAATAGAGGAAGACTTTAAAACCTCTAGAGAGCATCAGAGGAGACTGAACCCCATCCTAAGCACTGTAGTCAGAGATGAAGTAAAGAAATTGCTAGATGCAGGAATCATCTATCCAATCTCCGATAGTGAATGGGTTAGCCCAGTTCATGTCGTACCAAAGAAAGGAGGAGTCACAGTAGTTAAGAACGAAAAAGGCGAATCAATAACAAAAAGAGTCGTGACTGGAAGCAGGATGTGCATTGATTATAGAAAGCTTAACAAGGCCACACGAAAAGATCACTTCCCGTTACCCTTCATAGACCAAATGTTGGAAAGATTAGCCAAACATTCATATTTCTGCTATCTAGATGGCTATTCAGGATTTTTCCAAATTCCCATTCATCCCGATGACCAAGAAAAGACTATATTCACCTGTCCTTATGGTACTTTTGCTTATTGCCGAATGCCGTTCGGACTTTGTAATGCTCCAGCAACCTTCCAAAGATGCATGATGGCAATCTTCGCAGATTTCATAGATGACATCATGGAAGTATTTATGGACGATTTCTCGGTATGTGGACAAAGTTTCGAAGGATGCCTACAAAACTTAGAAATGGTATTAGAACGTTGTGTAAAAGTGAACCTCGTCCTAAATTGGGAAAAATGCCATTTTATGGTCCGACAAGGAATAGTTCTAGGACATGTCATATCAAATAAAGGAATTGAGGTCGACAAAGCTAAAATAGAGATTATAAAAGATCTCCAACCTCCAAAATCCGTACGAGAAATACGGAGTTTTCTAGGACATGCCGGTTTCTACTGAAGATTTATAAAAGATTTTTCAAAAATCACAAAACCTTTGACCGGCCTGTTGATGAAAGATGCTGAGTTTGTCTTTGACGACGACTGTCTAAAAGCATTCGAAACATTAAAATTAGCCCTTATCACCGCACCGATTATGCAACCACCCGATTGGCGACTACCGTTCGAAATCATGTGCGATGCGAGTGATTATGCCGTAGGCGCAGTTCTAGGACAAAGGAAGGACAAGAAACTCCATGCCATCTACTATGCCAGTAGAACCTTAGATCCTGCCCAAATGAACTACGCTACAACAGAAAAGGAACTTCTAGCAGTTATATTTGCGCTTGACAAATTCCGTTCTTACTTAGTAGGAGCAAAAATTATCATATACACATACCACGCTGCCATTAGGTACCTAATAAGCAAAAAGGATGCCAAACCAAGATTATTGCGATGGATCCTGTTATTACAAGAGTTTGACTTAGAAATCAAAGATAAGAAAGGAACCGAGAACGTTGTTGCAAATCACTTATCCCGAATAGAAGGCATCAAACATGAACCAGTACCGATAAATGACGATTTCCCGTACGAACATTTGATAGCCAAATTAGAAAGTGACATGCCTAACTTAATCTCGGAAGATCCAGAACTCGAAAAATCCGTAGAAGCCGTCTATGCCCAAGTCACATTACCTTGGTATGCTGACATCGCTAATTACCTAGCTGCAGGCGTGCTTCCACCGGATCTCACTTATCAGCAAAAGAAGAAATTCTTCCACGATCTGAAACACTATTATTGGGATGAACCCCTACTCTTCAAGAGAAGAGCCGACAACATATACCGTCGCTGTGTCCCAGAGGAAGAAATAGAAAATATCATTTCCCAATGCCATTCAGCACCATATGGTGGTCATGCTAGTACATCCAAGACGTGCGCTAAGATTCTCCAAGCCGGCTTATTCTGGCCTAACCTCTGGAAAGACGTTCACATCGCTGTGCTAAAATGTGATCGATGCCAACGAACTGGCAACATCTCACGACGCGATGAAATGCCTCAAAAAGGAATCTTAGAGGTAGAAATCTTTGACGTATGGGGAATAGATTTCATGGGACCATTCCCGCCTTCTTTTGGTAATAACTACATACTCGTCGCTGTAGACTATGTGTCTAAATGGATAGAAGCCATTGCTGCTCCAACAAATGACGCACGAGTAGTAATCAAACTCTTCAAAAACACAATCTTTCCTAGATTCGGTGTACCTAGACTCGTCATTAGTGACGGCGGATCACACTTCATATCGCGAATCTTTGATAAACTTATTTCTAAATATGGAGTCCGACACCGAGTAGCTACACCCTATCACCCGCAAACTAGCGGACAAGTAGAGGTCTCGAACAGGGAAATAAAACAGATATTGGAAAAGACTGTCACTACCTCAAGGAAATATTGGTCATCAAAGCTAAATGAAGCTTTATGGGCTTATAGGACCACTTTTAAGACACCAATAGGTACTACACCCTACAAATTAGTTTACGGTAAATCCTGTCATCTCCCTGTAGAATTAGAGCATAAGGCCTTCTGGGCCATTAAGACACTCAATTTCAACTACACCGAGGCAGGAGAAAAACGAATCTTGAACTTACACGAATTAGAAGAACTTCGATTGGACGCTTACGAAAATGCCCATATCTACAAAGAACGAACTAAAAAGTGGCATGATAAACGTTCAGTCAAGAAACAATTCAGTGTGGGAGACATCGTACTGCTATTTAATTCAAGATTAAAACTCTTCCCAGGTAAACTAAAATCTAGGTGGTCCAGACCTTATGAAGTGACTAAAGTACTTCAGAGTGGAGCTGTTGAAATTACCGATAAGACGAATGCACCATTTATCGTAAACGGGCAACGTCTAAAACATTATAATAAGAACGAAAACAGCCCTCAAGTCTGCAGTATAGCATTGCTTGAGCTTCCAGCTCAAACACCCGAATAGCTTGTCACCAAGCTATCGTCAGGCTTTAGACGTTAAAAACAGCGCTTACTGGGAGGCAACCCAATTTTCCCGTATTTTCCTTGTTACTGTATTTCATTCCCATTTTTATTTAAAATTCTACTTTGAAACTTTAACAAAAATTCTAAACTTAAAATTGCTACTATTTTTACTTTCATTTATTTTCATATTCTTATCTTATTTTTCTCTTTTCTCTTTTGTTTTTACCGCCTTTCGTTTTTAAAAATCCTGACTTCAAATTTCTGTTTTAAACTTTTCAGGATTTTAAAAGTCTTCAAACCTTCCTCCTGTTTTTCTCCGACTTACCTGCGAGTATGGCCGCGTACGACTTCACAAAGGTTCATTTTCGAGGATTAGCTCAAAAGGCAAGATTTGAAGCATTAACTGAGAGGGACATAGCCTTAACACTGTATTATGATAAGTCTATCATGGAGAAACTAGGGATTACTGATAGCATCCAATACCTTTTCAATCAATTAGGCTGGGAGAACACCGCTTTGAAAACCCGTTTTTCTACCTATAAGGACCTCACCTACGAATTCCTTAGTTCCTTCAGGTACTTACCCAACTATGGTTTTGGATCCAACACAGAGCTGATCACCTTTAGGATGTTTGGGATGGACCAAACCCATAGCCGAATGTCATTAGCTAACCTCCTAGGATTTTCTAGCGGACCGCATGTGTTCATCAGTGCAGAAGATGATGATCTTGATTTTGAACTCAACCAATTCTGGGGTAGAATCACAGGCGACTATCACCCTGAACCAGACAAAATGTATAATGATGAGATTCATAACCCAGCTTTCAGATACTTTCATAAGATACTAGCTCACACCCTTTTCGGGAAAGAAGAAAATATTACTACAGTATCTAAAGAAGAGTTATTTATCATGTTCTGTGCTTCTCAGGGCCGTACAGTGAATGCAGTACCGTTTATGATGAGATCCTTCCGACGCCTCACTCAGGACCCACAATCACCTATTCTAATAGGAGGCCTCGTGACAATGATTGCCCATGAGCTTGGCCTTAGATTCCACTTAAATGCAAGCACTAGTTTTGGCACCATCCGACCCATGAATATCCAGTTCTGTTTTAACAGGCGCATTTTAAGAACTATGGGACCTGAACCTTACGAGTACCTCATCAATGAAAAACCTGTCCAGCTATTCACATTGCCAAATCATCAGATGACAAGTATCTATAACAAGGACAACTGGCTTTATGAATTGGATGACCCTATGGGACCTCCTTCACCTCAATCGACACCACAGAACTACATGTACGACAGTGATCACATCTCTGAAGCACACGATTATATGTACTATGAGGATGCTGTATTAGAAGCTGAAGTAGACCCTACGACTCCTGCGCATTACAACATCTATCCTGAGCCCATTCCTGAGGAGACCACGAACAAAATGGATACTGTTCTGCACCGATTGGACAACGTTGACGCAGCTCTGACTACTGTAAAAGACGACATCACAAGCATACACAGCGAACTTGTAGTCTTCATGGACTTAGTCTGTGACCAGCTCGACTACTACGCTCGGAAGTTTGATGAGTTGAAGGCACAAAAAGACTAGATATTAGCATTAGATTTAGTTTAGTTTAGTTTTTCTACTTTCCGTCCGTTTTCAATTATTTTGATTTTTGCATTGTTAATTTTCCTATGTATTACATTACAATCATTCTAATTACTTGTTATTTCAATTATAGTCTTTATTCATTTATTCTGTTTTTACGTTATTCTTTGTTTATTGGCCGATATAATACATTGCCATATCATTTATAGGCCTAAAAATCATTGCAAGAACACCCCCAAAGCAAAATTCTGCGTTCTGCAGATTTTGCTGGTGTGACGACCGTCACAGGAGCCTGACGACCGTCACACGGGTGACGACCGTCACAGATACGTGACGACTGTCACGAGCCCAAAACTGTTATCTGATATAACAGGGGTTGCATTTTCTCTCCCACTCACATCCTTTCAACTCCCAATCATCACAAACTCACACCCCACTTCCAATTTTCGTTTTCCCCACCTTGCTCCATATATTCCAACTCCCATCTCAACTTCCTACTACACTTCTGTAACATTTTTCCACTCCATAGAACCAACTCCATCCATATTTCCTCAGCATCCTCCAACAATGGCGAGAAACAACGAAACCCCAGACCTCAGCAACATCGTGTTCAGCGACGGCGACTCCGGAGAGAGACAGCGAGCCAACTATATCGCCTTCCACCAACGGTCGCTACAACCGACCCACTATCCACATATCCCATCGCTCACGGAGCTCGGACTCCTTGACGGCGCCACTTGGATGCTCCAAAGAGCCGACATCTGGAACCTCTGCACAAATCCTCAGCCGACGTACGAACAACTCACCCTCGAGTTCCTAAGTTCGTTCACCTACGTCACTTCCAGCGGCGACCTCAGCCAACACTCCGGTGCCACATGCTTCCGAATGTTCGGCACGAACTATCAACTGAACCAGAACCAGATTGCCGCCATCTTACAATTCCCTCGCGGCGACAATGCTCACCGCCGCCTCACCGAACAGTTCCAGCACGAAGCCCTAGCGCTCTGGTACCAGTTAACCGACATCAATGCCGATGGTTGGGATTCTCTGCACGCAACGTATATCCACAACCCGACCATCCGGTACTTCCACCGAGCACTGAGCAACACCATCTTCGCCCGGGATAGCAACCATAAGGTGAACTCAAAAGAGCTCTTCTTTCTCCGCTGTGTCTTCAACAACGAGCCCATCAACGCCGCTCCGTTCCTCCTGGCCCACATTCAGGCCAACTGTAACCGTGGCTCTAAGCCATTTTACTTTGGCGGGATTGTCACTGCCATTGCACTTGGGCTGAACCTCGGTGACCGCCTCCAGCATCTCCATGCCATTCCCTCGGTGTTCCTCGACACCGACCACTGCAGGGCCTCTCACCTCATCCGTTCCAGAGCCGATGGCAAATACCACCCGGTCGTGCGTGGCAAAACCGTCAGAAGCATCATCCTTCCATCACGCACCCCGATGCACCAAGAGGATCGTACCAACTGGCTATTTGACCTCAATGCCCCTCCTGCTACCGCTGCTCCAACTCAGACCCACACCCAAGGTTCTGATGACGAAATCCAAGATGAGTTGGACAGACCTGAGCAACCAGAGGCATCACAACCACTTCCTTCCGAAGGTACGTCCTACCGCCGCCGCCATCGTCCAGAGCCCGACTACTCTGAAGAAGACCTTCGCCGATCTCTCGACCAGCAGGCCCAGATACTCGCTATGATGCAGCAGCAGAATCAGCGAGCAGAGCAGTTCGAAGCTTGGCATCGGACCCAAATGCAACAACTCCAAACCGGCCAAGAAACCATTACTGAGAACTTGGAGAATCTGACCTTGCAGTTCGAAGGACTCCGCGACTATGTCTATCATACCAGAGCAATGAGCTTTGAGGACCGAGTCGACCAAGTCAGAGCCAGAGGACGCGAGCGAGGACGTGACCGAGGCAGAGGCCGTGATTAGTTACCATTTTCCTTATTTGTTTACTATATTTTTAGTTTCTTTGTATTTTCATTTACTTGTACTTCCCTCTCGCATTCTTTCAAATCAGTGGGGACACTGATTGAGATAGTGTGGGAGCGAAGCGTTTATTTCCCATTCCTGTGTACTTCTATTTTCGTAATTTTAATTCGAACATTTTCACATTTTAGCAAATAAAAGCTCGTTTATATATCTTTTTCCGTTACGCAAACATCCCCACGTTATTCGACATAAACAAAATTTTTTCCGTTCGTTCCTCAAAAGCAAAAGCATTACGAGAATGCGCTCGAGTTCAAACCAAGTTTTGAAACTCCGAGACGACAATTCTAACAAAACCGGTACCGTCCTTACACCTTAGATCTCCAGTTTATGCGAGTCAGTTTCAAGTGCCCACGCAAACTCAGCCCCAAGTAGTTTATACTAGCAGTCAACACCATCCTAGAACACTTCTAAGCGAGCGACCAATGCAAATAAGTGTATGATCTCCAAAAAGATGAAAAATCATGAAAAGAAAGCCATTTAGCCTAAATTTAAAGACGCGTTCCCTCTAAGTTAGGTGCTCCTCACCCGAGCATTTAGCCCAACGGTACAAAAACTCATTGAAAAATCAATGATATAAGCTTATGAGCAATGAAAAAGATCAAAACAGAAAGGAGATCATATTCACTAACAGGTCGACTTGCCATGAAAGTGTATGGACAAAGGGCTTAATGTGATTGCGCTAGAACAAACAGGGTGAACTTGACGCGAGAACCTTGACACCAAGCTACAGTAGCATGACTGGGACCGATTTGCATAAGAAGGAGACTTCCGAAGACTTGTAGTCCAGTGTCGTCACCGTACTCGTTTTGTTCTTACTAAGAATCCCGGTTTTTCCCAACTTTGTGAATGAGGAAGTTGCCTCGTGCTTGCCGACTTTTTCCTGTTTTACTTGAGTACAAGCAAAGATTCAAGCTTAGGGGAGTTTGATAACACGAAATCGTATATATATATTGATGCATAATTCAACTGATGTCTGACTGTTTTCGATCCAATTTCGGGTTATTTCCATGTTATTTGTCTGATATTTTGCAGGCATTTGATAATCACGTCTAAACAAAGCAATATGAAGAAAAGAAGCAATTACAGATGAAATATGGACGAAAACCGGATGAAAACAACATGAAAAATGCATAATGCATATTTTGCTGCTGTGACGACCGTCACAGCTCCATGACGACCGTCACACACCGTGACGACCGTCATGCAGGCAAAAATGCCCAACTTCAAATGAACGTGCAAAATACAGTTCCAAGTCCCAAATAGTGGACCACTACTCCCTGATATTTCTGCCTCTAAGTCCACCTTCTTCAAGTTATAACCGTTAGAATTCTATTTCTATAAAAAGGGAAGGAGGGGAGCTGAGAAAGGGAGCCACATTCTGACAACGAAGTGCTGCCCAATTTCATTTCCAGAGCAAAAGTTCAGTTTTATTTCTTTCTATTTTTTTGTTTCCTTTCATTTTCTTATGTAATTCCTATTTCCCTTGTACGATCAATTGGCATAAAGACCAGAATCCTGCCAACATTTGTGGAGGATCTGCCCAAAGGCTAATTGGAATATTTACAGGTTCTGAATTTTAATCGTAATTTTAGTTTTCATTATGATGCATGTTATTAATCATTGTTTTTATTTATGTTTTACCTTTCCCAAATCCATGTCTAGCTAAATCAGAGTAATCGATATGTAATAACAATTCTGACGGGATTTGATAATAACCGGTTGAAAACTTTCTTTTTCAAAAGTTGTTTATGGTCTGAGTGTTTAAATTTATTTACTGAATAAACTTCATCGCGAAAGCGAGAGCTTATTTAAAAGTAGTTTTGCCACGAAAGTGGGAAATTAAGTAAGGTACGAACCAACAAGCGAAAGCTGCGGTAAGACCAGATAGTAAACACTAGTCATTTGTTTTAATAACAGCGAAAACACTTTAAAACGGATTAGAACTTAGAGATTTCCAAAAAATAGTTTTAACCCCGAATGGGACACGAAAGCGTACATTTGGCCCTTAGAATTATGACTAGCGTCAACAACCATCGTGAGACGAAAGTCTTCAGATCACTATTTTCTGCTTAAATACATTCTGAAAAAAAACATTTCATAAACCGGTAACTTGTCAAATCCCCGAAGAACATAATTACTGCATATCGATTCACTTAATTATAATTCAAGTAAGCCTTCTAGTTCCCTTTAGTGACAAAAATTATTCCCTTAAACATTATCTACCTAGCTAAACATAGTAACTCCCGAGAACACTAGTTTGATTACGAGTCCCTGTGGGATCGATATCTTTTATTACTACGCGATAGACTGTGCACTTGCAGTTAAGTTGTATTAGACATAGAAAGTCGCGATCAGTAATCACTGATTTGATTTTTCTTTCCGTCGATTCCTATTGACGATGTGGATCTTCGGACAAGTTCTTCTTCCCGTCTTTCTTTAGACAATGTGAGTATCAGATTTGTTCCTGTTTACCCTCAGATGATGTGAGCGTGGTGGCCTTATTTCCGTCTACTTTTAGACGACATGAGTATTAGATGTCTACCCTCAGATGATGTAAGCGTGGTGGATTTCTTTCTGTCTATCCTTAGACGACGTGAGTGTTGGCTGTCTATCCTTAGACAATGAAAGGATCGAGTGCATGTTGATCCTGTTTTCAGTGGTGACTTCCCGTCTACTTTTAGACGACGTGAGTATTGTTTCTCTTTCTGATGAAGGGAAAGGATGAAGTGCATGTTGATCCGGCCTGTGGGTTCAGTGTCTGTGGCGTTACACAGATGACTGACGGTGAAGTCAGGTGTTCTGTATCTGATGAACAGTCAATTTGTTGTCGTGCAACTGTATTCAGTTTTCAGAGATCTCGTTCCCAATCAGAGTTGCAGTTTATTTCTGCGGTTGGCAAATTTCCGGGTTTCTTTGGTATTCAACCGTCTTCTACCTTTGAATGTTTGAAAGCCGTTCGCTTCTCAACCCTTCAGGTCCAAGCTGTTTGAATAGGGGCAGGTGTTGCACCCCAAAATTTGACCAACCAATTCTTGTATTTGGCTTATGTTTCGACTCATTTTGCATTTTGCATCCGCATATCGCATTCTGCGCATTTCGTTAGCCAGTCTGATTCTATCGGGATTACAACCCTCTTATCATGTTTCAGGCAGTGCAAACTAGTTCGAATAAGCGGGTTTTGTTGTGGAATTTATGCTCGTCCCGATGATTCGGTCTACGCTGTTATTTTTGAGGATATTTCGGTGTCCGGTTTCTACCGTTTATTTCACTATATTCTCGCATCTTTTTTAATTGATTTAATTGATTTTCATTGCATTTTCTAGAATTTTCTTCCTTAATTTTTTACTTTAGAAAATAGATTTTAAATAGTTTCTAGAGGTTAATTGTGTTTCTAGAATATTAAATAGATTTTATTAGCTATTGATCTGATTCTAAATAATTTTTAGATATTATTAGGTTTTAATAGTTTTTCTATTTTTTATAAGTTTCTAGATATTAATTGATTTGTTTTAGAAATTAATAGGTTTTAATTCTTTTTAGATTTTAATATAGATTTTAATTGGTTTTTAGAAATTAATGGGTCTTTATTAGAATATTAGGTTGATTAATCCTTTTAGATTTTAATAGTTTCCTTTTATTAATTCTTTTTAGGTTCTAATATGGATTAATTAGGATTAGTTAATTGGCTTTGATTAGTGTTGTGTTCCAGCTTTTATTAGCATTTAATCATCTTCATTTATCCTTAATTCAGTCATTAATTAAGTCAGAGTTTTGAGTCCAGTTTTGTCCCATTTGTGGGCCAGGTGTCCAATTATCAGGGCCCACCAGTCCATTTTGCGCCACTTGGCATTATATAAGGCAAGCCACTCATCTCTCTCCTCTGGATGCCACCTCACAACATTCATTCTCTTTCTTCCTGCATGGACACACACGCTGCCACATGTCATACTTTTACGTCCCCACACGGCCATGCAGCTCGCCACGTATCCATCTCCCATCTGGCCACGCGTCCCACTTCGCCTCCTCACCGCCGACCATGCAAACACGCTGGGAAGCACGCCGGAGAAATCACCATGGTGGTTCACACGGTCAAAACCTCATCGGAATTCGTAACCGTCACCGGAATCTTCATAATTCATCATCTTCATATCAACTTTTCCAGTCTCTCATACGAATCTTCATCAAGATTCATCAAATGTTCATACAATTTTCGAAAAACTTCACCAAGATTCGTTCACAATCATCATTTGTTCATCACCAAGATCTTCAAGATCTTCATCCGTTTCATTCAAGAACCTTCGACAATTGTTATTATCCATTCATCACCTTCCTAACCGTTTTCCGGTGATCGTAACCACCTTCATCATGTTCATGATTTTCAAGGATTTTCCAGAAAACTTCAAGAGCATTCATCTGGTTCTTCATAACCTTCAAAGAACTTCATCCGTCTTTTTCAGATCTTCAACCACATTCATGTTCATCCTAGATTTTCCCAGATGAACGTTCATCAAACTTCACCGTGTTTTTCCAGCAACAAAATCATACATGCAACAAATTTAAGATCTGCAACGGATTCAAGATCTTCAAAAAGCTTCAACGATCTCCATCGATGTTCAAACAACATTCATTAGCCTCCGCATTGTTTCCAGATTTTCGATGAAGATCATGCAATCTTCACTCAAGCAGTCAGGGATTTGTTTTTCCAGGTTTCCAGAAACCTTCTTGATTTCTTCCCAGATCTTCATCAACGCGATGTTCTTCATCACATTCGCCAGAAAGCTTCATTAAGATTCCTCGATTCTTCATGTGTTCATCGCAGCCTTTCCAGATCCGTTGTTGTTCACTCAGGTGCTTCAAAGAATCCTCTTCATAACCATTTTTCAGAGAATCATCAAGAACATTCATCAGAGAATCTTCAAGAAACTCCATAATCATCAACATCATTTCCAGATCTTCATCGTTCACGTCATAGCTTCATCATCTTGCTTCCGGATTTCTTCAAACACACTTGACCTTCATACTCGCGTTCCCGGAATTTCAACAACAATCCAGATCTAGATCTTCATCCAACTCTATTGGAATCGCTCAACCATCAACATCCGCAAACGTCAACAACACAGTTAGGCGAACTCCACAGTTGCGGTTGGTGGTGATGTTTAGGTGAACGAAGCTGAGACGGTGGGTCGGAAAGAGTTGTCTTGGACGGCGGCGGCGGAGGCGAGTGAGAGAGAGAAAAGCTAGGGTTTTGGCAAGATGGGAGAAGGGAGGAGAAAGGTCCTTGCGGACCAGTTGGGTTGATGGGCCTTGGGTCCAACTTGCATTTTCCTGGCATACCCCCCATTTTCGTTTACGCACCCCTCCTGTTGTTTCTTTTTGATTGTGGGCTTGGAGCCCACCCGTAGGAACTGCTGATGCAACCTTCATTTTCCTCACGCACCCCCCGTTTCCTCTATTGCTTATTTTTGTTTGTGTTTTTGTAGGCTGGGCCCAACTGTTTTTCTACTGAATTATTACCCCCTGTTTAGCTGCTGTAACCCCCTTCCCTTTATTTTTGGCTTTTGTATTGGGATGTTTCTTTGTAATATATTTTAGTAATTCTTTACTATTTTCTTCTTAGGAAATTATAGTTTATTTTCCTTTAGAATATTATGCATTATTTTTGTATAGATATTGTATATAGATTTTATATTCTAGTTTTATATTCTATTTTTCTTTTAGGATATATAGAGTTTATATAGAATTTTCATTTTATTTTCCATATGCAATTTACTTGTAATTTCTTTAGAGTTTTCTATTAGGAATTTATTGCCTATTTTAGGAGTAGAATATTATTTCCATTTGTTATTGGATTTCTCTCCTCATTTCTCTTCTGCCATCTGATTTTATTTTGATTTTATTCTGTGCTGGCCGTGTGACATGATTCAATTGGAGAATGATTCTCAATATCATTTCTCTATCTTGTCTTTAACACGGATATCAATACGCTACCTCTTAGAGTTTGATTTCTCGTATAAGTCAAACCATGACGATTTAGCGTTACATTGGTTCTGATTCGAAATGTCATACTCAAGGATCCAGAGAGGAGAAGATTGGAATGGAGCTTGCGCACAATGTCGAGGGCCAACGGAACCGCTTCTTTCGATTACATCTTTCTTATTCAAGTCTTTGCGCAACCGTCGAGTGTTGTGAGCTGTAGCGTTAGATACGTAGGAAATGACAATTGAGCGGTCTCTCCTCAATCGTCTAGAGTGTTTAGTCTAGCACCCTTTGGGTGATATACAACGCATCCGCTCCTACGCCTTAGGTTCTTGCGTGTGTGTCCCGAGTTCCTTCCCGTTTAGGCGTGTTAGGCCTGCTTCCTCTTTGTTCTCGCCCCCGTGCGATCGAAACCCTTTTCTCTCGCATTCAGGAGATTAAGATCCCTTCTCTTGCCCCTGTGCAATCGGGACTTGTTTTCTATAGTGCGCCGAACTACGTTTGCTCTGATCTCTCGTACCAGACGAGAGTACGTAGGCATAGGATTACGATGATCCCAGCGAGCTCACTTTTCCCCCCTTTCCTGTAGTTTGCTGAACTACAGCTACTCTGATTTCTCGTACCAGACAAGAATATGTAGGCATAGGATGTGATATCCTAGCGAGCACACTAACAACTAACTTCTCTGTTCTCTCGCTTTCGTGCGATCGAGACTTTCCCGCTGACGGCTAAATTCCCTTTCTCTTACCCTAGCGCAATTGAGACCAGACCATAGTTCTAGTTCCCGTAGGTTCCCATACCTTTAAACCCCGACATACTACGTCTGTTCTACCGCAAACAGGTAACGCCTAAGTCTCCAACGGTCGAGCAACATAAACCTAACTGCTAGAATGCGTACGCTAGTATCGTCAATCCTTTCTCTCACCCCTGTGTGATCGAGAACACCCCGTAAGCCGTAGTATCTCGAACTACGTAAGCTCTGATCTCTCATATTTGTTGAGAGTACGTAGGTACAATACTGACGTATTGGCGAGCCACCTTTCCCCGTAACCCGTAGTTAGCCAAACTACGTAGACTCTGATTTCTCGTTCTTTGACAAGAATACGTAGGCACGAAGCGCAACGCTTTGCCGAGCCAATTTTCTTTTCTTTTCAGACCAACCTTGATAGGTAGATAGTTAAACCAACCCGTCAGATAAACACAACAAGCGTGGATCCCATCGAGTACGATGGACGTGAGGGGTGCTAATACCTTCCCCTTGCGTAACCGACTCCCAAACTCAGACATGGTTGCGATGACCTTGTCTTATACCTTTTCGTCAGGTTTTTCTGATCATTTCCTTTCCCGTTCTGAGGGATAAATAACGAAAGGTGGCGACTCTTCTGTTTTGCCGACACCTTATTTTCGCGGTAGCGACAAGGAGGAAGAGGAACTTCTTGACTATGGTCAAGGTTCCAAAGGGAAGTAAACGTTCATAGGGAAGCGCTTACATGGATTGCGGCGACACCGATTCTACATTGAGAGTTGAATTGAGAGAGGATAAGTAAGTATTCCACGACGGGAACTTACGTGGAGTGCGGCGACTCCTGATCCTAAGGCTAGGATAAAGGGATGTTTGTTCACGGCGGGAAGCCTAAGCATGAGTACGTCGACTCAAATCCTAAGGCTAGGAAAGGCTGGAGTGTGTCCACGACGGGATGCCTAAGCACGAGTACGGCGACTCGGATCCTAAGGCTAGGATGGGGTGAGGGTAAAGGCATTGACGCGGCGGTAAAATTAGAATACCTTTCCTTCAGAGGGATAAACAGTTAAAATAATGGAAAGTAAGCAGTGAATAATACATGTGATATAGCATGAGATAATGAAATGTGAATAGCAACATGAATATATGAACAACATAGTGAAATGGTTAAGTCGGAATGATAATCGGGAAAAGAAAAGTGATTAATTAAGTTGGTGAATTGTAAAAGCTAAATTCAAAAATATTTTTATTATTATTTTATAATATTTTCGTTTTATTTTTATTTTTAAAGGTTTTCAGATTTTTTAAAATTAATTAAAATAAAGTTAGTTGGTTAGTTTGTATTTTATTTAATATAATTGTTACAAAAAAATAATAAAATAAAATATAAAAAAATAAAGAAATATAATATGGGTTGGGCCAGGGTGTTGAATTCCCTGGACCCAACCCGGGTCGGAATTGCAACAAGAAGGAGGAGAAAAGGGTTCTAAATGGAACCCTAATTCTCAAAGGCCATCAAACAACGTCCCACTTCTCCTTTCTCTCTGACTTCTTCTCTTCCTCAATTCTCACCGTGTATCTTTTCTTCTCTCAGACTCTCTGACCTCTTCCTCTCTTCTTCCACCTTACGCGATCCACTTCCTTCTTCTTCTTCTTTTACGAACCTCTCTATCTCTCTCCTCTCCACGAATCTTCTTCTCTTCCGATCGCTGAAAAAGAAACACAAAAAAACAACCAAAAAAATTAATAGAAGGGAGGCTTATGGTATGGGTTTGTGGTTTTGCGGTTGCTTCCGGCGATGATGAACAAAACTTGTGTTATGAGCTGGTCCGTTTGTGGTTGGGATTTCTGTGAATGTTTTTTGTTTGAGGATTTTGCTGTGTTTGCGAATTTTTTACGGATTTTGGGCAATGACGAATCCTTGTTTTGAGCCTTGAGGTTTTTCGTGATTTTTCGGATTTATGATGTTATGGGTTTCTGGGCGATGATGAGTTTTTTTTCTCTCTGAGCCTTGGCTTTTTTTCCCGATCTTTTCTTTTGATGGTTTTCGTTCTTCTTATAGTTTGATTTTTTTAAATGATTTGAAGAAAGTTAAAGCTTTCCATTTTCGTTTGATCTTGTTGGATCCTTGTTTTGGAAAGTTGAATTGATTTGTTTTGGAATTTGATAAGGCTGTTAACTTTCTTTCCGATTTCGTTTTTGCTGATAATGATTATTGGTTTCCATTTTCTGATTAGCTGTTGATGGTGTGTTTAGAAAGTTCTGAACCGTGTTTGTGTTTGCTGTTTTAGGAAGAAATCATTTTTACTATCTTCAACTTCCTCTTCTTTTTTTGTGTGAACTGATACTGCCTTGGTTTGATGCTGTCAGAAAAGTCTAACTATTGGTGATGATGATGTTTTTGTACATCTGAACCGTTTTTCTTTTAGCTTCTTGGACTTTGATTAAACTTTGATATTCATGATGTTTTCTTTTTCGGTTTAGAGTTGTCCAGAAGTTCTTATTCGATATTCTGTTGGAAGCTGGTGGCAGATTCGTTGCCCTTCCGACTGTTTGAGTTTGCCCAATGATGATTCTATAATCTGAGGGCTTAAAACTTCATTTTTCTTCTTAGAGTCCTTGTTTATAATTTATGACGCTGTTTGTTGTGTTTTGTAGGTGTATAGGAGCACTCGAAGTTGAATTATGATGCGAGAGTTTCGATTTAAGTTTGCTCCAATTGATGAAGACAACTCACCAAGAATTCTGACTTCATTGGAGAGCCTATAACCTTAGGATTGTACATAGATTTCCAACATTTGTACCTTGTAAAAAAATCAATAGGTTATTTTCACAGTTTTGTACGGATTTGTAAACTTTAAAACCTTTGATGGAATGTAAACTAAGTATTTTGAAACCTTGTGTATTTACTTTCAATTTTTGGATTAAAATTGTGAGATAGGCTTGAACTGCTTGCAATAATTCTTGAAAATCTATTACCAACCTTGAATAAGTTAAACCTAGTGGTAGCTACCCAAGTTCAATTTGTATCACCAATAGTAAACAACACGAATTCGTAACTCTCTCTTTTTCTTCATATCTGGCCACAAAACCTTAATACACATGATAATGCCTTGGGGGAGAACTTTGCGCCTTGATAGTTTCAAATGGTGTTATGATTCTAAATTCCAATTTTAGCTTGATTGCAAATGATCCTTGAATTGAAAAGACAATTGCTTGATAAATAAAAAACTCGAATCCCGATGTTTATAAGATGCGTGATTGTGATCATAATGTCCTTGAGTAGATGTAGGAACATTGAAACGCCTCACACTCTTGGGTTGTGCCAGAATATTTCAAATGAACCATGCTTTGAAAAATCCTTTGGAAATAGGGATATCATCTTGTATTGGCTACAAGACTAGGAGCGTAGATGCTTCCACAATAATTCAACACAACCTGTAGGGGATAAACAATGCACACAAAGCCTCCAGGACCTCTTGACCTTTCAGCAGTAACCTAATTTCACAAAACTAAACAAACAAACAGGTTAAGCGGTTAGCTAAACAAATTATGGACTAAGATGATATGCGGATGATTAGTGAATCTAAGGGTAAAGTTTGGGGTGCGACAATTGCCCCTATTTAAATAACTTTACCGAATTATATGAGTGATGAAACTTCGCGAAATCATGGTGAAAGGTATTTAAATACAGATAACCAAAAAATTTTCCCTTAGATGCAGTGATATGCAATGCTATGGACAAACAAAACTAAACCTACAAATGCTGATAATGCTATGATTTCTAATATGATGCATATGATGAAATGATAAATGCAAAAATGCAGACGGAACGACAACACAGGGGAATATGCAATGAGTAACCACTCACTAGGGATGACAACGCACTAGGGAACCACACGAAGCTGGGGAAATCTAAAGTGATGGATCAACAGGTTCGAGCATGACCAACTGTCACTTTAGAAAGAAAGCAAGAAGAGATCCTCAATGGAGATGGAACCAGTAAGACGACCTCAACTGAGGGAATCTCCAAAGTAGCTGCTCAACAGGTTCAGGCATGATCAGTTGAAACTCTAGGATAAAAGGGTAAAACAGGACCCACATGGCAGTAGGATCATGTAAATAAAATTCTGGAGTCTTCATTCTGAAATAACGTCCAAGCTTCTAGAAATTCCTTTAGCGAAGAGATCGAACGGGATCTTTAGGAACCATCAGGAAATGTACAGGGTAAAAACTGTGTTGTATGCCAAAATAAATGGACTTAAAATGGGGAAATGCCCTGATAAGCTTCTCGAGAGACTTCCACTTATCATTGCAAGGGACTTACATACCAAAACTGGATAAGCTTCCCAAATAAAGAGACTACCACTTATCTGAAAAAGATAACAATGATTAGCTTCTCATGGGAGACTGTCACTAATCTGGGAAAAAGGCAATGGAAACAAGCTTCTCGAGGGAGA
The DNA here is from genome assembly GCA_963859935.3 of Lathyrus sativus. Taxonomy (NCBI): domain Eukaryota; kingdom Viridiplantae; phylum Streptophyta; class Magnoliopsida; order Fabales; family Fabaceae; genus Lathyrus; species Lathyrus sativus. The sequence goes on from OZ012741.1 coordinate 534,213,512, forward strand.
TGGCCACTTGTTGCTAGTATAATGAAAATAGGATAAGCTTCTCAAGTGAGACTGCTACTTATCGATGCTGTAAAATGGTAGTGATAAGCTTATCGGGTGAGACTGCCGCTTATTGTGGAGCAAAGATACAATGATAAGCTTCTCAGATGAGACTGCCACTTATCTGATAACGATAAAAATGATAAGCTTCTCAGATGAGACTTCTACTTATCAGCAAAGGTAGCAATGATACAATGATAAACTTCTCAGGTGAGACAACCACTTATCTGCAAAGGTAGCAATGTTAAGCTTCTCAGGCGAGACTGCCGCTTATCTGGTAGGTAATCTGATGAAACGATAAGCTTCTCCGGAGAGATTGCCACTTATCTTGGGGCAAAGATAAAAATATGATAAGCTTCTCTGGAGAGACTGCCACTTATCAGTAATGAGGTGTTGTGAACGAATCTTCTTGATAGATAGTGCAAAATAAATGCACGTCCAAGTGGGTTCGGCGACCGACGGGGACCGAAGTTCAATCTCGAATTGAGCTAGAAACAAACTGTCAAACAAGACTACATTGAGGGAATGAACTCAAATGGGGGTTATCTTATCCTGGCACGGAAAAGATAACTAAAATAACCATCATCCACGAGGGTTGAATTCTATGGGGAAACTGGAAATAATAGGTATTTTATGCTTAAGGTTGAAGATCTACTTGGAGAGAATGGACAAACCCCATTACTTGGCGGTAACCACAACCAAAGTAACGATAAAAGACAACGAGGATAGCAAACATGAAAATGCTAATGCGTATGTCAATGCGTATGTATAAATGAAATGAAATGCTCATGCTTATGCACATGCATATGCTGACAAAACAGACAAGAGGAGGAGCAAATGGGAGATGAAATAAACATCTCGATGGGGAATACCCGACGACCTCTGCAAAAGTACATCTATCAAGGGATAGGAAATGCTGATGGCGGAACTAAATCTTGCTTCAGAGTTCCAAATTCTCTGGGGAGAGAAAAATTCCACTTGGGGATATGATATCATGACTTCACTAGAAGGATTGCTATCATGAATCTAAATTCTGATCAAAGAAGACTTGTTCACTGGGAATAGTCATCTTAGAATTAGAGAATTTCGAGGATAAAATAAATATCCGCTTCATTAGGGAAGAGTGGAGCTAGGCAGTTTCCTGGAGAACGTGTAGCAACTTCTTGGGGAAAGTACATCAACTTCCTGGGGAAAGTACATCAACTTCCCTGGGGAAAGTTCATCAGCTTCCCTGGGGAACATTTCCTGAGGAAAGTATATCAACTTCAGTGAGGAAAAGACAATTCTACTGGGAAGTGGATCCTCAAATACTATGTATCACTTGGAAGAACTGGGGAGATTCTCTACAGTCTTGAAAATCACTGGAGATTACCGGATCTGTCCAAAAGTGTTGTCAGCTTACGTTTTGCTGGGAATTTACGCGGAGGCAATGGTTTAAAAGTGCTTCTGCAGCATTGAGACTTACTGGGGAATGAAGGTAGATGTCCTTCAGATATTTCCACAAGTCAAAGCAACTTTATATTCTTTTCAAAGGCATTTCAAAAAAACAGTTTTTAAGTTTGAAAACTTTTCACTTTCAAAATATTATTAACAAATAACATTTTGGATAACAAAAATGAAAATAGAGATAGCATAAATGGAAAAAATTGAATAGTAAAAGGTTTGTTTTTATTGAAGAGTGGAAGCTTGCTAAAGGCAAAGCTCCATGGAAAATTACATTTGAAATTGGCAATAGAGAAAGGTTACATTGAATCCAACAACCTCTACTGACCCTAATAACTAAAACTACCCAAAATCCTGCTTCTGACAAGAGCGATTGGGTTGGATTTGATCTTCTGATAAAGTTCTTTGATGATTGGCGTCATCTGATGCAGTGAAATGCCTTTGTCCCTAACTTTTGCCTGGATCGCCCTTTGGGGTTTTCAATCCACCGAGAGCTCATTTTTGCCTAAGCCGCCTTTCCATGTTTTCAGCTTAGCAAGCTATTATATTTTTTTATTTTTCATCCCTAATTTTTGCTTGGATCTCCTTAATAGGTTGTAATCCACCGGGATACCCATTGTTGCCTAAGTCGCCTTTCCAGGTTTTCGACTTAGCGGGTTGTTTAGGCATAATATTTTCTGACTACATCAGAGTTCACAGGATGTGCAAGCTCTTTACCATCCATTGTTGTGAGAATTAGCGATCCTCCACAGAAGACTGTCTTCACAACAAATAGGCCTTCATAATTGGGCATCCATTTCCCACGCATGTCTTTATGAACTGGCAAGATTTTCTTGAGTACAAGTTCTCCTTGATGGAACTCATGGATTCAGGCTTTCTTGTCAAATGCTCTGTTCATCCGTTTTTGGTATAATTGACCAAGGCACATAACTGTCATGCGCTTCTCATCGATGAAGTTCAGCTGGTCAAATCTGTCTTGGACCCATTCTGCTTCATCAAGCTTGGTTCCTATCAACACCCGTAAGGAAGGTAACTCAACTTCGATGGGGAGGACGACGTCCATTCCATATACCAATGAGAAAGGGGTTGCCCCTGTTGAAGTCCGCACTGTAGTTCTGTATCCGTGCAAAGCAAGTGGTAGCATTTCATGCCAATCTTTGTAAGTCTTTACCATCTTTTGCAGGATTTTCTTGATATTTTTGTTTGTAGCTTCAACAACTCCATTCATTTTTGGACGGTAAGGAGAAGAATTGTGGTGTGTAATCTTGAAACTGTCACACAACTCCTTCATGGTTTTGTTGTTCAAATTGGTACCGTTGTCTGTTATGATCCGACTTGGAATTCCATAACGGCGGATAATTTATTTTCTGATGAAGCGGGTTACTACTTGCTTGGTCACCTTGGCGTAGGAAACAACTTCTACCCATTTTGTGAAGTAGTCGATAACAACTAGAATGAATCAATGACCGTTGAAAGCTTTAGGCTCAATTGCCTCAATCATGTCAATGCCCCACATTGAGAAAGGCCACGGTGAAGATAAAACATTCAACGGTGTTGGAGGTACATGGGCCTTGTCAGCATAAATCTGGCACTTATGGCATTTTCTAGCATATTGGATGCAATCAGATTCCACGGTTAACCAGTAATATCCAACTATCATAATTTTCTTAGACATAGCATAACTGTTGGCGTGGGTACCAAAGGTTCCTTCATGAATTTCCTGAAGTAACATGTCTGCTTCACGTTTGTCAACATATCTAAGCAGGACCATGTCGTAGTTTCTTTTGTATAGCACATCGTTCCTGAGGAAGAATTTTGGATTCTAATCTTCTCAGAGTCTTCTTGTCAAGATTAGTAGCATCGACTAGATACTCTTACTTTAGCAGATCTGCCTGCTCTTTGTATGGTTGAAGTTCAGTGTACTCATACTAAACCAATTTTTCCAGTTCAGTGGGAACTTCAAAATCTTCCTCACCATCATCTTCAGCTTGATAAATGGGTGAGTCAAAGTCAGGAGTGAAAGTAGGGTCGTTGGGTTCAACAAGGTTTGGGATAACACTGCATGTTTGAAGGCTTATTTTATTAAATGCACAAGGAGAATGCAAGAGAAAGAAAAATGTTTTTTTTTTGTAGTTTTTGAAAAGATTGTCAATTTTGTTTAAAAATGGTAAAAGAAAAAAATGGCAAATGAAACAACAAGAATTTAACAAAATGCATTTATTAATATCCTTTTGAAAGCGAAAAGGTGGCCCTACAAAATAGTCCAGTAGCTTTTGGCACATCTATGGAATTTTGAAAACAGCAAATGAAAACATTAAATTACTTTGAAATGGGAAAATCACGGGGATCTCTATTGCTTCCCAGTTGCTCAAAGTTGCATCGCTCTTGAATACCAGGTTGCTCAGGTCTTCATCATCATCATCATCATTGTTGATAGCATTGACTTGGAAACCTCTATTAACAAACACTTCTTGGACCGTCTTCGGACGCACTTTGACAGTTGTATAAGCTTTATCATGAGTTGGTTTGTAACCCAACTCGTGGCGATTCATCTTGGTCTTGGCATCTATCATTTTCCCCCAACAACTGTTCTTAGTCATCTCAGTCTCCTTGTAAGCCAATTTGGTAAGAACCCTCTTAGGTAGGACGTTCAAAGATGAACTGGTATCCACAAGCACCCTTGCTAAGTTATCCTCCTGACATTTTACTGATACATGTAGAGCACGGTTGTGATTCTGACCTTCCCTTGGTAACTCCTCATTGCTGAAGCTAAGAGTATTGTAGGTAGTGATATTGGCAATCACACTATCAAATTGGCCGGTAGTAATGTCTTAAGCAACATGAGCTTGAGCTAACAGCTTTTGCAATGCAGTTCTATGAGCAGGTGAACTCATCAACAGAGATAAGATTGGGATCTTAGAAGGAGTCTGATGAAGCTGATTAATGACTTTGTAATCACTTTTTCTGATGATCCTCAAGAACTCAGCATCGTCATCATTTGTAGTCGCTTATTTCCCTTTGTCCTTAGCCGACATAGTGGTAGTGGTTTCTTTAGGCGAAGCCTCATTGAAACGGGGAGTATAGATACGACCAATGTGTCATCTTACTTGCCCCAACTATATTTGTCACATCTTCATTAGCAGTATTCAAATCTTCCCTCGGAATAACTTTCCTAGATTCTTTCTCAATCATGGTCACATCGTACTTCCAGGGTACAACTTTAGGACCACTGAAATGAAACGGACTTGGCTTCTGAATGATTATCGGCTTCGGCTGATTCACTATAGAGATAACAGGCTTTGATGTATTGAACACAGGCACTGCAGAACTTGATTTTGGCAAATGGTGTTAGAACACAGATTGGTTCTTAATAATATCTCTATGCTTTGATGATAACTATTAGGAAATTTTGTATTTAAGAATTATATACTCTAAAATTTGCTTGAGAGTTTTTACTGCAGATTGTAAAGAAATTAATACTCCAGAAGCAAATCAGAGTTGAATACAAGAAATTAGCTAGACTCTATAGCGCCAGATGCATACATTAGAAGATTCTGATTGCTGCTAACAGAAGATCCTGAGCGTAGCCTCCAGAAGGATCTGAGGCAAGAAGCTCTAGAAGATTCTGAAGCAGAAGCTCCAGAAGAATCTGAAGCAAGCAGAAGCATCTGAAGCAAGTCAGAAGCATCTGAAGCAAGCAGAAGCATCTGAAGCAAAGAAGAATATTGTATGAAGAGTTTTTCAAAGCATAGTTTCTACAGAAGATTCTGAAAGTACTAAAGCTTCCAGTACTGAAGTTCTGTTTCAAATATGCTCTGATATTTAACACGCTGAAAGCACACATGCTGCAGAAGACTCTGATCCAGCAAAGTTCTGATCATCATTAGAAGACTCTGACCCAATAAGACTCTGATGAACTTGCTGAAAACTGAAGAAGAAATATTCAAAGATTATATCTGTTGGAGTAAATCAAACGTCTCTTTCCTCATTTATGCTAGACACAAGAACATAGACAAAAAGGATTTTTCTGTGCTTTCTTCTTCTAGGAAAGGTCACTTGATGTGAAGACAAAAAGGCTCAGACCTTTTGGACACTCTTCTCAACGTGCAGCTCACCTTGGATCAGCTGCCTATAAAAGGAAGACTCCACTAAATTCTTCAGTTAGACATTTTGCTGAAAAAGAATTAAAACATTCAAGCTCTCATACTTTCATATTCATTCTTAGAATTAATTGTACTTAAACTTAAGAGAAATATCACTGTTGTGATAAAAGCTTTTTAGAAGCATTCTTACTCTTGTATTAGATTTACATTAATTGTAAAGGATTTCCTTAAGAAGATTCAGTTGGAATCAGTAGCTCTTGAGAAGACTAAGAACAGTTGTTCTTAGGTGTTACTATTGTAATCTGTTTGATTAAATAGTGGATTAAGTCCTTGTTTGAGAAAGCAAAATCACTCTAGGAAGGGTGGACTGGAGTAGTTGAGTTCAACGAACCAGGATAAAAATAATTGTGTTTTAATTCTAAGTTTTAATCTTTCATACTTATTCAACCCCCCTTCTAAGTATTATCTCACCTTCAGTTGGCATCAGAGCTCCGGTTCTGTGTGTGCTACCACTTAACAGTGACAATAAAGATCCAGAGAGAAATACTTTGATATATATTTATTTGTTACAATGGCTGATAATACAATATCCAACATTAACAATAAATATGAAGAAAGGGACAAAATCAACATCAAACCCCCTATGTTTGATGGGGAGAAATTTGATTACTGGAAAGACAGAATTGAAAGTTTTTTCCTTGGATATGATGCTGATTTATGGGATCTAGTCATAGATGGATATGTTCATCCCACAGATGGGAATGGCAAGAAGATAGACAGAAAATCTATGACAGATGCTCAGAAGAAAGATTTTAGAAATCATCACAAGGCCAGAACAATATTATTGAATGCAATTTCTCATACTGAGTATGAAAAAATTACAAACAGGGAAACTGCTTTTGATATGTTTGAATCCTTAAAGATGACTCATGAGGGAAACTCTCAAGTCAAGGAAACAAAGGCTCTGGCCCTGATACAGAAGTATGAGGCCTTCAAGATGGAAGACTCTGAATCTGTTGAAGCTATGTTCTCCAGATTTCAGATCCTCACAGCTGGGCTAAAGGTTCTGGACAAGGGATACTCCACATCAGATCATGTAAAGAAAATCATCAGAAGTCTACCTACCAGATGGGTACCAATGGTGACTGCCTTGAAGATGGTTAAAGATATGAACAAGATCTCTTTAGAAGAACTCATCAGCTCACTAAGGAGCCATGAAATTGAGCTTGAGGAAGATGAACCTCAGAAGAAAGAAAAAGGTAAATCTGTTGCTTTAAAATCTAATAAATCTGCTAAAGCTTTGCAGGTTATTGAAGAAAGCTCTGAAGAATCTTCTTCTGAAGAAGAAGATGAATTATCCATGCTGTCCAGAAGGATCAACAAACTCTGGAAGCACAAGGGAAAGAAGTTCAACAACTTCAGAAAATCTGATCATAGAAAGGAATCTTCTGGGCACAGAAGATCTGGCAAGAAAGAAGTTGTGTGCTATGAGTGCAAAGAACCTGGGCATTACAAGAATGATTGCCCCAAACTTCAAAAAGAAAATCCCAAGAAGAAGTTTAACAAAAAGAAGAAGGTTCTGATGGCAACATGGGATGACTCAGATGAATCTGAATCATCTTCTGAATAAGAAGAAGACTGTGCCAATGTTGCACTGATGGCCAGCACAGAAGATCAGGAGGTAGGAACCTTAGGATATGAATCAGATTCTGAATCTGACGATGACGCTGAAGAGGTAATGGCTAAACTTACTAAAGAAGAACTTATAAAAGTTTTATCAGAAGTTCTTAAAAGTTATAACAATATCAAACTCAAATACAAGAAGCTGAAAAGCAGTCTTGAATCTGAGATTGATCTTCTGAAGACAGAACTTGTTGAGCAAAAAGAAATTAATCTGAAAATCAAAAATGACTTTGAAATAACTCAACAAGAATCTGAATCTGAGACTAAGTCATTTGAAAACATTTTAGAAAAATATGACTCTAGTTTTCAGAAATTTCTTACTAAGAGCATAGACAGAAGCAAGATGGCTTCTATGATCTATGGTGTTAGTGGGAACAACAGAAGAGGTATTGGATATGAATCTTCATCTGGAAGTAATCCAAAATCTATTGACAAACTTTTCATCAAGAAAACACCTCTGTACTCTCAATTTAAGTTTGGTCACTTAAATGACATTAAACACACAAGCTCTGAGAAGAATACTTATGTGTTTAAACCAAAGGCAAGTAAGAATAAACATTATGTTGAAAAAAAGAAGTTTAGACAAACCTACAAATCAACTAACCCCAAAGGACTCAAGAAGATCTGGGTACCTAAAAGTAAAATAATTCCTGTTGCAGATGTTCTTAGTAGCAAGGTCAGGACGCCAATCATGGTACCTGGACTCTGGATGCTCACGACACATGACAGGAGAAAAGTCTATGTTCCAAAGCCTGGAACTTAGATCTAGAGGTGATGTGAAGTTTGTAGGGAACCAGAAGGGCAAGATCATTGGATCTGGCACCATTGGAAATGGTAAACTTCCCTCTATTACTAATGTCTTACTTGTTGAAGGGTTAAAGCATAACTTATTGTCCATAAGTCAATTAAGTGACAATGGTTATGATATTACCTTTAATCAAAAATGTTGTAAAGCTATTAGTCAAAAGGATGGCTCTATCCTATTTAGTGGTAAGAGGAAAAACAACATTTATAAAATAAATCTTTCAGAACTTAAAGTTCAAAATGTTAAATGCCTCTTGTCTGTTAATGAAGAGCAATGGGTCTGGCACAAAAGATTAGGCCATATTAATATGAGACGTATATCTCAGATTAATAAACTTAATCTTGTCAGAGGACTCCCTAATCTGAAGTTCACTTCAGATGCTCTTTGTGAAGCATGCCAAAAAGGGAAGTTTTCAAAATCATCTTTTAAATCAAAAAATGTTGCTTCTACTTCCAAACCACTAGAATTACTTCATATTGATCTGTTTGGACCAGTGAAATCTGCATCCATCAGAGGCAAGAAGTATGGATTAGTCATTGTTGATGACTATAGTAGATGGACATGGGTAAAGTTCTTAAAACACAAGGATGTGTCACATTCTGTGTTCTTTGACTTCTGCAAGCAAGTCCAGAATGAAAAGGATTTCAAAATTATAAAAGTCAGAAGTGATCATGGTGGTGAATTTGAAAATAAATATTTTGAAAAATATTTTTCTGAAAATGGCATTGCTCATGATTTTTCCTGTCCTAGAACTCCACAACAAAATTGGGTTGTAGAGAGGAAAAACAAAACTCTGCATGAAATGGCCAGAACCATGATCAATGAGACAAATCTGGCAAAACAGTTTTGGGCAGAAGCAATCAACACAGCCTGTTACATTCAGAACAGAGTGTCTGTAAGACCTCTTCTGAAGAAGACTCCCTATGAACTGTGGAAGAACAAAAAGCCCAACATTTCATATTTTCATCCTTTTGGATGTATTTGTTATATGTTAAATACTAAGGAAAATCTGAACAAGTTTGATTCCAAAGCACAGGAATGTTTCATGCTTGGATATTCTGAACGCTCTAAAGGCTACAGAGTATACAACACTGAGACACAGATTGTGGAAGAATCCATTCATGTTGATTTGATGATAAGCTTGGCTCTGAAAATCCAAAGCAGTCTGAAAACTCTGCAGATAGAGAAGTAGTCTTCATTGACTCTGAAGTCCCAGAAGCAGACAAAGCTCAAGTGAAGGAACCAGAAGCAACGCCAGATGCTATTCCTTTAACTTCTCAAATAAACAATCTAAACATTTCTGAAGAATCAGCTGTTAGAGGATCATCATCCAGAATTAAAGCTTCTCATCCAGAGAATGTCATTATTGGAAAGAAGGATGATCCCATCAGAACAAGATCCTTTCTAAGATCATCTGAAGCATCACTATTTGGACTGGTGTCAGAAATTGAACCATCTTCTGTAGATGAAGCTCTGCAAGACAATGATTGGATTATTGCCATGCAAGAAGAGCTAAATTAATTCACCAGAAATGATGTATGGGATCTAGTTCAAAGACCACAAGGATTCAATATAATTGGTACAAAATGGGTGTTCAGAAATAAGCTAAATGAGAAAGGAGAAGTTGAAAGAAATAAGGCAAGGCTGATTGCTCAAGGGTACAGTCAACAAGAAGGTATTGATTACACTGAGACATATGCTTCAGTGGCAAGGTTAGAATCTATACACCTTCTTATTTCATTTGCTGCACAAAATAACATCACTCTGTATCAGATGGATGTTAAAAGTGCCTTTCTTAATGGTATTATAAAAGAAGAAGTTTATGTCCACCAACCTCCTGGTTTTGAAAATGAAAAATTTCCAGATCATGTTTTCAAACTAAAGAAATCTCTCTATGGTTTAAAACAAGCTCCCAGAGCTTGGTATGAGAGATTGAGCAATTTTCTTCTGGAGAAAAATTTCATCAGAGGCAAATTGGATACAACACTCTTTTGTAAATCAATTAAGAAAGATCTTCTAATTTGTCAAATTTATGTAGATGATATTATTTTTGGATCAACAAATATTATGCTTGGAAAGGAGTTTGCTACATGTATGCAGGCAGAATTTGAAATGAGCATGATGGGAGAACTCAGATTCTTTCTAGGAATCCAAGTTAATCAAACTCCAGAGTGCACTTACATACATCAGACCAAATATGTTAAAGAACTTTTGAAGAAATTTAACATGACTGATAGTAAGCTGGCAAAGACTCCCATGCATCCTACTAGCCCACTTGGCAAGGAAAAGGTAAGTAAGAAAGTAGACCAGAAGCTCTACAGAGGTATGATTGGTTCTCTTCTTTATCTAACTGCTTCTAGACCTGACATATTGTTCAGTGTTTGCCTGTGTGCTAGATTCCAATCAGATCCTAGAGAATCACACTTGATAGCTGTCAAGAGGATTCTAAGGTATCTGAAAGGTACTTCTAATGTGGGTTTGTGTTACAGAAAATCTGATGATTTCAAATTAGTTGGATTCTGTGATGCTGACTACACTGGAGACAGAGTGGAAAGGAAAAGTACTTCTGGAAGTTGTCAATTTCTAGGAAGAAATCTAATCTCTTGGTACAGCAAGAAGCAACCCACAATTGCACTTTCAACCACAGAGGCAGAATACATTGCTACTGCTGGATGTAGCACGCAGATGCTCTGGATGAAAAGTCAGCTAGAAGATTATCAAAATTTTGAAAGTAACATTTCTATCTTTTGTGATAATACTTCTGCTATATGTTTGTCTAAAAACCCTATTTTACACTCTAAGGCAAAACATATAGAAATTAAGCATCATTTCATCAGAGACTATGTTCAGAAGGGAATCATAAATTTAGCCTTTGTTGATACAGATCATCAATGGACAAATATTTTTACAAAACCCCTTGTTGAAGATAGATTCAAATTTATTCTGAAAAATATTGGTATGGATTTTTGTCCAGAATGATATTAGTCAGAAGCAAATTTTTACAGATGCAAAAATGCCTAATGCTCTGAAGTATTTCTTCTGATTGCTTACTTATTCTGCTTAATATGTTTTTTGTGAAACTCTGAACTAACAATCCTTAGAAGATTTGAACGTTGGTTAACGTTTCATTTCTCAAGAGAATTCAGAACACATGCAAGCAAACACGTGTCACACCAAATCTGAAGAGGTGGCGTGTACATTACTGAAGAGACGTTTGAGGTGAAGTTTGAATAGTGAAAATCTTGATTTTCCCCCCAATTTGTCAGAAGAAATAAATGTTTGAAATGATTATTATTCTTTGCATTTAATGCTTGTTCAAACATGCAAAATATTCTGACTGATGGTATGCCTAAATGTTTTAGTATAAATACTTGACTTCTCTTCACTTTCACACTTTTCACAATCTCAGACAATTTTATGCATTTTCATCTTCTCTTCTCTCTGCATAAAAACCCTAAGCGTGTGACAAAGCAATCTTCAATGGCAACTTCATCATCAACAGCTGCTCAATTCCAATCTTCAATGGCTGCAGTTACTTCTGCAAACATGGGTGTTGCTCCTTACTCTCCTCCTAAAAGAACTCTATTGACCCCTGTTGAAAAGTTGGAGGTTTTGTGTGAATCAATGGTAGAGTTTGATTCACTTGCAGAAAATGGCTTTGAGTTTCGTTCCATCATTGGTGCTCAAGGATGGGTAAAGTACTTTGATAGACTTTTTGGACCAGTTTACCCCCTCCTTGTGAAAGAGTTCTGGATCCATGCCTCAGTTTACCCTAAGTTCATCCTATCTTCTGTACTGGGAAAAGAAATCATTATAACAGAAGATCTGATCAGAAAGCTAATTGGATATGAAGAAACAGATGGTGTTTCACACTTGCCAGCTGGATGTGTGGACATGGATGAAGTGTATGAAAAAGTGATGACTGCTGGTCAAGCTTCTAACAAATTCAAGGATCTGAAGCCTGACTACAAGATCTGGGCCAAGATCTTCATGGGGTGCATCCATCATAGGAAGTCAACAAACTCTCCAGACTATGTCAATAATGAACAGCTCTATTTCATGTATTGCCTCAGTCATAGCACCAAGGTAGATCTTCCATATATTCTTTTTATGCATCTGTGGAACCATATAAATGCATCTAGAGAGTATGTGAAAGAAAAAGGACAGAAGATCAGAACCTGGATCCCTTTTGGAAGGTTGATCTCAAATCTTCTAACTGAGAATGGTTTGGTCACTGCTCTGTACGCTGCTGGAGTTACAGAGGAATTGGAATTCATGATGGGAAAGCCTTTGAATGCCAAAAGTCTTCAGAGACTCAAAATAGTTGATGAACTCACAACAGCTCCCAGGAAGCTGAATGTGTCTGAACTGAGTAAGAAGAGGATTCCTGTAGATGACTTTCCACTGTTCTTTGCTGAAGAGCCAAGACACATTGTTGTTATGTACATTGATGAATGTAAGAAAGAAGGAAAGCCTGTTCCTGCAAATGTAATACAGCTAGCAAGACAACCCCTACCTGATGTAGAAGAAGAAGAAGAAGAAGAAGAACTACAGAGAAAGAGGACTAAGCCAAAAGCAGAAGCTGCACCTGCTCAGAAGAAGGTCAAGATTGCTGAGAAGCCACAGAAGCTCTTGAAGAGGAAAGAATCTGGAGACACTTCTTCTGTACCAGCCAAGAGAATCAAGATAAAAGGTACTAAATCTTCTGTATCTTCTGCAAATACAATTGTTTTAAATGATTCTAATATTAAGTCTGTTCCAAAACCACCCTCTACACAAACTACTTCTGTTACTGCTCCAAGTTCTAAATCACCACAAAAACAAGCATCTGTTCCAATACCAATTACAACAAAAACAAGTCAACCAAAAGTCTCTGTACCACAATCGTCTCAACCAAAAATCCAAATCAAACAGTTTGTTCCACAAAAACAATCTTCACAGAAACAACCATCAGAACAACAACCTACAGAACAACAACCACAACCTTCTGTTCAACAAAAATCCTCTGAACCATCTAAACAAAAGACATCTGAACAACAAAAGCACCCACAAGAAAACCAACCAGAAAAACCACAAGAATCTCAACCAGAAAAAGCCTCTGAAAATCAACCATCATCAAATAATCCACCATCAAAATCATTTGAACCCATTGCACCTGTTATTTCTGAACCTACAAAAGTAACTTCTGTTCCAATTTCATCAGAACCAATCACAATTCCATCTGATTCACCCATCTCAGAACAACCATCCAAACCATCTGAAATTCCTTTAGAACCAACCAACACCTCTGAATCCCACATTCCTGACACAGAAGTTCTTGATGTCACACCTTTAAAAACCATGTTTAAAGTATCTTCTACTTCCCGTACACCAACCACTTCCTCAAACTCCTCAGAATCAGACATCCACCCAGACTTTCTAGTCTCTCCATCTCACAGAGATTCTGAGGTAAACCAACCTGAACCCATTATACCTTCAAAAGCTCCCATTACAGATCCTATTCCCACACCTGCACCATCATCTGAAATATTGATCCCAAATTCAAACCCAAGATCATCTATATCTTGTGCCCAAGTATCATCTCTATTTCATAATCTGGCTTATGGTTTCAAACTCAAAGATTTTTATGATAGAGTTGAACCATCTGACCCTATCAACCCTCTGAAACCCAAACTCACAATGACCCTTCCATCTGTGATTCTTGACTATATAAAATCCATGTCAGATGTAGGATCCTTAGCAATTATATCCTGTTCTGCTAAATCTGATAAAGCTGTTGCTTCAGCTATACCAATTACATCTGATAACAATGTTGCTTCTGATGAACCTCCCAAATCTGCTTTCCAAACCTACTCAAATAAACCTTTTGATGTAGTTACCCTTCACACCAGAGCAAAACCTCATTTGTTAAATGCCTTAATCCGATCCAAAGAAAAAGCTCCTGAAATTCCCTTCATTCCATACTATCCTCCTCCTCTGATCTCCATCCAAAAATCAATTTTTCCACCAACTCCCCAACCTAAACCTGTAACTCTGGAAACTCTGTTACATCCTAAGCCCAGACTTAATGTTAATCATTTATTTCAAACTTTTTTTGCAAGAAATACAGTTGTATTTAGGTACTGTTCAGAAGAAATGCTCAGCAACTATGGATACCAAAGAATATGACATCATCTAGAATGGATTCATCAACAGATTCAACTCTGTGGCCTCAAATCTGAAGAACATCTATTCTGATGATGCGAAGCTCAGATTTGCTGAGGCTGCAAGAACTCTATTCTGGACTGTTAAGAAATCTGAACCTCTGCTCCTTACAGATGCTCCTCCACCTTCAGCAGAAACTACTGACATTGCATCTGAGGAAAATCCGTTGGCTATGACTTTGGTAAACCCTCCTTCTAGCTCTAATGCTCTAGACTCTACAGAACCCATGTAAATTGACTCTGTTCAAGCTCCAGAACCTGATCATACTTCTTCATCTGAGATAAAGAAAGAACATTTAGATTTTGAAGATAAGATTGCTGCTTTGGAAGCTGGCCAATCAGAGATCAAGTCCTGGATGGAAAAACAGGATAAGAAGTCTGAGGATATGACATAATGGATGTCAAAGCAAGATCAAAAGAATGAAACTATGGCTAAGTGGATGTCCAAGCAAGAGCAATCCTCCTCTGAGATTACAGATCTATTGAAGATGCTTTTGTCCAAACACTCTTAGATTTTCATTTTTTCATTCTAATGTTTTTGCATCTGATGTTTGCCTATGTACTTTATTGATATATCTTCTGATGCATGTACTCTTGATCTATTGGATGAATCAAAGTTTTTCTCCACTGAATTATCTTATTTACTGTTTCCTTTATTTGTCCTTTTAAAGTTTTACTTTTTGCTTATGACAAAAAAGGGGGAGAAAATATAGATCTGAATTGTTTAATATAACTTCACCAGAATGAAACTTCAGACATATTTATTCTATCTAACATTTAATCTGAGTATTTCAGAACTTTTGATAAGAACATTCTATAAAAGAAACTCTGAGTCTCTCAGATCATTTGACCATTATCGAACTCTGAATATTAAATCTGCAAGGCATTCTAACTTTCAAATGTTAAAAGAACAAACAAGATCTAACTCTGAAGATTACTCAAGACAAAAGGGAAGTTTCTATTCCTTATCTGTATTTAACTCAGGGGGAGATTCATCATCTCAGGGGGAGTTATAATTTTAATATTATCAATTAAACAAAATTTCTGATGTTTTTGTCATCATCAAAAAGGGGGAGATTGTTAGAACACAAATTGGTTCTTAATAATATCTCTATGTTTTGATGATAACTATAAGGAAATTTTGTATTTAAGAATTATATACTCTAAAATTTGCTTGAGAGTTTTTACTGCAGATTGTAAAGAAATTAATACTCCAGAAGCAAATCAGAGTTGAATACAAGAAATTAGCTAGACTCTGTAGCGCCAGATGCATACATTAGAAGATTCTGATTGCTGCTAACAGAAGATCCTGAGCGTAGCCTCCAGAAGGATCTGAGGCAAGAAGCTCCAGAAGATTCTGAAGCAGAAGCTCCAGAAGAATCTGAAGCAAGCAGAAGCATCTGAAGCAAGTCAGAAGCATCTGAAGCAAAGAAGAATATTGTATGAAGAGTTTTTCAAAGCATAGTTTCTATAGAAGATTTTGAAAGTACTAAAGCTGCCAGTACTGAAGTTCTGTTTCAAATATGCTCTGATATTTAACACACTGAAAGCACACATGCTGCAGAAGACTCTGATCCAGCAAAGTTCTGATCATCATTAGAAGACTCTGACCCAATCAGACTCTGATGAACTTGCTGAAAACTGAAGAAAAAATATTCAAATATTATATCCATTGGAGTAAATCAAACGTCTCTTTCCTCATTTATGCTAGACACAAGAACACAGACAAAAAGGATTTTTCTGTGCTTTCTTCTTCTAGGAAAGGTCACTTGATGTGAAGACAAAAAGGCTCAGACCTTTTGGACACTCTTCTCAACGTGCAGCTCACCTTGGATCAGCTGCCTATAAAAGTAAGACTCCACCAAATTCTTCAGTTAGACGTTTTGCTGAAAAAGAATTAAAACATTCAAGCTCTCATACTTTCATATTCATTCTTAGAATTAATTGTACTTAAACTTAAGAGAAATATCACTGTTGTGATAAAAGCTTTTTAGAAGCATTCTTACTCTTGTATTAGATTTACATTGATTGTAAAGGATTTCCTTAAGAGGATTCAGTTGGAATCAGTAGCTCTTAAGAAGACTAAGAACAGTTGTTCTTAGGTGTTACTATTGTAATCTGTTTGATTAAATAGTGGATTAAGTCCTTGTTTGAGAAAGGAAAATCACTCTAGGAAGGGTGGACTGGAGTAGTTGAGTTCAACGAACCAGGATAAAAATAATTGTGTTTTAATTCTAAGTTTTAATCTTTCATACTTATTCAACCCCCTTCTAAGTATTATCTCACCTTCAAATGGAACACTAGTATTTTAGCGTTTGGATCAGGTAAGTTGAAGACAGGCTCAATCACAACAACTTTGTTAGTTCCATGATTCTATGATTGTCCATGGTTCTATGATTTGCTAAATTTTGGTAAAACATGATTCTGCACTGATGTTAAGTAGGATGTTATAACATCTTCATCTGCTATGGTGTGTTTTAATCTGAATGTCATGCAGAATGTCGTGACATCCATCTGTTGTGATGATAGAACTGCTGTCATGTGAATGTCATCCTGAATGTTATGACATCCATCTACTGTTATGACAGTACTGCTGTCATGTGTTTTAAGCAGGATGTCATTACCAATGTCATGAAATCATGGTCTAGTGCAGCAGGAGCTGATGACAATACTGATGTCATGTGTTTTAAACAGGATGTCATTACCAATGTCATGACGTTGCTATCTGGTGCAGCAGGAGCTGATGACATAACTGCTGTCATGTGTTTTAAATAGGATATCATTACCAATGTCATGACATCGCTGTCTGGTACAGCAGGTGCTACTGTTTTATATCACTTGACAGAAATGCTTTGGATATACCTCATCAGTATGTGCAGGCCAAAGATATTTATTAGGAACAAAAGGCAGATTTAATTAGTGTTCATAAAAAGGATCTTTGAGACTTTTTAGGAAACTATAATATGCTTATTTCTACTGTTGTGAAGAAGATTCTGCAGGAGTGTTCAACAGGGGGAGTTTGATCAGATAAGAACAAAGTGTGTTGGATGTCATGCTGGATGTTATATGACATCAAGCGTATGACATCAGGGGCGCGTGTTTAGGTTTACTATTATATTGCAAGAGGAAACTCACGCTATACTCCAGAAAACCTGTTATGGCTCCCTAGTTATCTCAGGCGAGATTCTAGTCAGGGTTGGGCATAACATGAAGCAACTGTGACCTAATTTGACAGCACCTTGAATTGTGGAAATTAGTTTTACTTTGTTAAACCTAATGTTTGTAACTTGTGACCAACTCAAGCCCAGTCTGTATTTCTATTTAAGGAGAAGTAGAAGCAAGGGAAATGAAACACTCATAACAAGAAAAACTTGAGTGTAGAATTAAGGTCTAGGGTTTTGAGAGTCCATTGTGTGTGACCTAGTAAGTCACCCTTTGTATCTTTGGATGCATAGTGGTAGACATATTTAGGCTGTTGTTAGGACAATGTTAATTTTTCACTCAAAGCTTTTAAGCAAGAGTGTATTTGTGAGTGAAGAGGTTTGCTCTTCACGTGTGTCTAGGAGTCTTAGGATTCCTTGTGTGCCAAGCAATTGTATGATGTATAATTGCTTTGGTTATTGTGTATGAATAGGTATGTTCATTGTGCCACTCAAAGCTTTTAAGAAAGAGTGTGTATCTCTTGATCAAAGCCGTGAAGCAAGATCAAGGTGTGTTTGAAGAGTGTCTTCATATTGTAATTGTGAATTATTTATCACTGCGGTGATTGAGGGGGAGTGAGCGGGGTCTCTTATCTAGTGGATTATAGCCAAAAGTGTCATTGGGTAGGTCTTAAGTGAAGAGTGCAAACTGGTTATTTGACTCTGAATTAATTCTACTAATAGTGAATTTTCTTCCTGGCTTGGTAGCCCCTAGATGTAGGTGTGGTTAACACTGAACTAACTGAACAATGACTTGTGTTATTTATCTTTCAGCATTTACAACTCTGCACAATTTAAATGGTTAGATAAATAGTCTGTTAGCCTGTTAATGTTACAACAGACGTCATGACATTGGTCGTGACATTAGTACAAATTAAAGAAATTTAAATTGGTCATGATCTATCCTCGTCCTTGTTTCAGCAGAGATCAATGTTCTTGGGACATATGAGATCTGCATACCAGAATTTCCATTGGTATCAGAGCAGGCATCCTATCTGTTCTGGATGAGATCTTGGGAGATACTTTCTAGTAGTTTAAACAAGGAGAAGCTGTAGCTGATGTGCTGATTCTGCCAAATGAGGAGTGGGTGAAGAATTCTATGTATCTGCTATTGTTCCCTCTGATATAGAAGCTTCAATGACCTGTTGAATGTTCTGATAGCTTGTTTAGGGCTTGTTGAAGATGTTCTTTTGGTAGTTCTGCTGCATATTGTCGCTACTGCGAAAATCGGCGCCGGCTATGACAGAAGAGTCGCCACCGTGCGTTATTTATCCCAAAGGAGGGAAAGGAAACGCTCGAAGTAAACCTACCGCAAAGACGGGAAAGGAATGGTCATCGCAACTAAATCCTGGATTCGGGAGTCGGTTACGCAAGGGAAAGGTATTAGCACCCCTCACGTCCGTCGTACTCGACGGGATCCACGCTTGCTGGTTCGTCTACTGGATGCAAAACAATCTATCTACGGCTGCTAAATCTAAACGGAAAGAAACTGACTCGATAGAGCATCGCACTCTATGCCTACGTATTCTCAAGAGAGAAAGTCAGAGTCATCGTAGTTCGGGAAACTACAGGGAATTGGCTCGCCCAGACTTCGCGTCTTGTGCCTACGTACTTCCACACAGCGTGAAAGATCAGAGCTTACGTAGTTCAGGCTAACTACGACTAGACAGGGTGTTCTCGATCACACGGGGGTGAGAGATTAAGTTGGTTTGAAAGGTACGGGAACCTACGAGAACTAAAACTACGGTCTGGTCTCAAATGCGCAAGGGCAAGAGAAAGGAAACATCAGTCGTCAGCGGGAAAGTCTCGATCGCACGGCAGCGAGAGAACAGAGAGGTTAGTTGTTAGTGTGCTCGCTAGGATATCGCATCCTATGCCTACATATTCTCATTCGGTACGAGAAATCAGAGCAGCTGTAGTTCAGCCTACTACAGCTAAAATCGGGAAAAAGGAAAAGGGAGCTCGCTAGGATATCGCATCCTATGCCTACGTACTCTCGTCTGGCACGAGAGATCAGAGCTAACGTAGTTCGAAGGGAAAACGAGTCTCGATTGCACGGGGCAAGAGAAAGGGTCTCGATCGCCTGAACGCGAGAGAAAAGGGGTTTTGCTCGCATGGGGCGAGAACAAAGAGGAAGCAGGCTTACGCCTAAACGGGAAGGAACTCGGGACACACACACGCAAGAACCTAAGACGTAAGAGCTAATGCGTCGCATGGCATCCTAAGGGTACCATACTAGACATCCTAGACGATTGAGAAGTAACTCCTCAACTGTCATTTCCTTCTTATCTACTGATGCAACTCACAACACTCGACGATTGCCTGAAGACTTGAATACGACAATGATGATGTTGAACGAAGCAGCTCCTGGGCTCCTGACGTGCGTGCAATCTCCATTCCAATCTTCTCCTCTCTGGATCTTTGATGATGACGCTCGAATCAGGAATAATGTACCGCTTAGACCGTCATGGTTCGACTTATACGAGAAATCGAACTCTAAGAGGTAGCGTATTGATGTCCGTGTCAAAGACAAGATAGAGAAGTGATATCAAAAATCATTCTCCAATTGAATCGTGTCACACGGCCAGCCAAAAATAATAATCGGGACAAAATCAGATAGAAACAAAAATAGGAGAGAAATCCAACGCAAAACGAAAATAAAAGTTTACTCCTAAAATACGGCAATTAAAGTCCTAAGGAAACTATATCCTAAAAAGAAAAGTTTACAAGAATATGCAATTAAAAAAATTACAATCTAAAGTTCTATACTAAAAATAAGAACTAAAATAATGTCCTAAAAGAAATTAAATCCTAAATTCTCTAAAAGAAAATTAAAACACCTAACACTCTATTCTAAGTATTTAAAATATTCTAACAAATATTAAACCCTAATTCTTAAAGAATATTACAATTACAAATGCAATAAAAATATTAAAAGAAATAAAATGCAGGGGAGGGGAATTAGTAATACAGGGGGTACTAGCGAAAATACAAGAGAGTTGGGCCCAACCCAACAGCTAGCATCAAAAAACAAACAACCAAAAAAACGGGGAGGGGGGTGAGTTACTGAATCCGGGGGTGTGTACTAGAAAGAAAAACAGGGAAGTTGGGCTTGAGGCCCACAAAAACACACATACACACCAAAAACGGGAGAGGGGAAGAAAAAGAAAAAAAATGGAGGTGCCACAACGCAAGTGGGCTTAAGGCCCAATGACCCAGCATTCAGGCCTTTCTCTCCTTCAGAACCCTAAGTTTTCTCACTCTCAGTCTTCGCCGCCACTGTTCACACGTGCGCCGCGAGCTCTCAAACCCTCTCTCTCGTTCTCAACTCTCTGTCTCCCTCACAACCTCTATCTCTCTCACCACATCTCAACTCAAATTCACCTACACAAAAAAATAATTGAATCAAACCAGTAAACTAAACCTAAACACTAGGATTCCTTCTACTCCCATCGCGCATAGTGTGATTGACGGACGTTGAAGGAAGAACAATTTCGATTGAGCTTGCTGAAGATTCATGGCGTTAAAGATTGCTAAAGACGAAGGTACTTGTGATTTGGAGTTGCATGTCAAATGTCTGTTCCTGGAGAACGACGATCTGGTGATAACTT
The DNA here is from genome assembly GCA_963859935.3 of Lathyrus sativus. NCBI lineage: Eukaryota > Viridiplantae > Streptophyta > Magnoliopsida > Fabales > Fabaceae > Lathyrus > Lathyrus sativus. The sequence goes on from OZ012741.1 coordinate 534,234,599, forward strand.
CTGGAAATTGGAACGACTGAACATTAACAGCAAGTTGAAGATCGTCGAATGTTTTATGCAGGTCGTTTGAAGATGTTGGAATTTCTGGCAATTTGGACGAAGAACTGATGACTGGATGATGAAGATCTTTGAATCTGGAGAGTTTTGGATCTGGATGATTGATATATTTTTGGAAAAGGAATTGATGAATTCGGTGGAGATCCTTACGAACGGAGGATGTTGAATGTTCTCCTGAAGATTGATGATGATCTTTGATAATTCTGGAAATCTCATGAAGATCTGTGAAGATGATGAACACATGAAGGTTATAGACGAAAATCCTTGCGTTTCTGGAGATGATCTTGAATCCTGAAGATTGTTGATGATGAACTTGCTTGCTAAATCTGGAAAATCTGATAATGAACGGTTAAGATACGAATTAAGATTTTATGGATCTTGAAGATCTGAAGAAAAACGATGATCAACCCTTGAAGATCGGTTGAATGTTGATGAGGATTCTTGGAGCGAATCGTTGAAGAAGAATTTTGGAGATCTGGAAATCGTATGAAGCTTGATGAACATTCTTGAAGAAGAACTGAAGAATCTGGAAAATACGATTATGAACGCCTTTGATGATTCTGGAAATCTGATTGAAGAACATGAAGATTATTGATGAGTCTGGAGATGCTGACGAACATGAAGATCTTTGCGTTTTCTGGAAAATCTGGATCTACGATGTTCTTGATGTTTGAGTTGGTTTAAGTCTGGATCAGAAGAATCTGGTAAATCTAAAACGAATTGATGAAGATGCGTACGTTTCTGGAAAATCATTGATGAGATCTATGAAGATCGGTGAAGAACATTGAAGGTCTGGAAAAATAATTCACGGTCTGATGAATTTTCCGGCGAGGTTAGAGAGCTCCGACGAGCAGTTAGGGTGGCCGTTAACAGCTTCCGACGACAGTTACTACTGAAATTCGGCCGTGTGATTTCAACGGCGACATTCTGCAGGTGTTTGCATGGCCGGCGGTGAGTTCTCCGGCGATGGGCTGTGGTGAGAGACACGCGGACAAGATGCATGCAGAATTGGTGGTAGTGGGACAGGTGGCGCGTGGAGAGAGGGAAGAGAGATAATGGGACGCCACGTGTGGGGAGAGAGGATAGTGGAGGGTTATGTGGCGCATTCTGAGTGAAGTGAAAAGTGAGGTGGCGGTCCAAACAGAGTGTAACGTGGAAGCTTCTTTTATAGCCAAGTGGCACATTCTGGACTATGGGCCTCTACGAATTGGACACTTGGCCCATTAACTGAAGACTAATAAAATGAAAATTGATTAAACTGGATATTAAACATGATTAATGGACTAAAACAGAAATTAAATGATTAATGCTGGACTAAAACGAATTAAGAAAACTAACAAACTAATGAAATGATTAATGGAACTAATGAACTAACAATTAAATGCTAATTAATGGCTTATCCTAATGAAAACGAAAATGAAAACTGAACTCAACAATTAATGAACAATTAATAAAGCTAACTCTAATAAACTCTAATAAAATAAAAACTATTAAACCTAATCAATTAATATCTATATTAAAAATCTATTTAACAAAAGCTATTAAAACAAAATCTATTAATTCTATTAAAATCTATATTAAAACTATATTTAAAAAATACTATATTAAAATCTACTAAAATTCTATATTATTTATTAAAATCTATATACTATTCTATTTAAAACCAAAAACCTAATATTCTAATAAAACTCTATTAAAAAACCTATTATTCTATTAATTCTATTTAAATTCTATAAAACTAATAAAAACCTATATCTATTAAAATTCTAGAAAAGAAAATCTATAGAAAACTATTAAATCTATAATATTCTAAAAACCATATTAATATCTATATTATCCTAAAAAAGAAACCAATATCCAATACTATAATAAAAATCCTATTTAATTCTAAAATCTATTTAAAACCTAGAAAAAGGCTATTAAATCCTAAAAATGCAAATAAAGGCAGTCAACCAAAATAAAAGAGAAAGCGAGACCAGATCGACATACGCGGCAAACAACCAGAACTCCGATCATCCGAACCGGTCTGAAATGTGAAAATAGGGCTGTAATCCCGATAAAATCAATATGACTGGACAAATGCACTGTATGCGGTATGCGAATGCGAATGCAAAATGCGTCGAACCATAAACCAAATATGGGAACCGGTTGGTCAAATTTTAGGGTGCAACACATATTTTTTCTAATGAAAGAACTCTGGTAGCCCTGGAAGAAGATTGGCTTATATACATTTTGATATATGGATGTGCCTCGGCTGCTCTGTTGTGTATTACAAGTTGTTGAAGACATTTTCTCTTGGATCAGTTTATTGGAGTGCAGCATGTGTGTTCTAGTCTCTACTAGAAGCATATGATATTCATCTAGAAAGTTTCCTGGCAAAAAACTTGGGTCAGTTTATTTCTGATCTAAGTACATAGGATCATGTGACCATGCTCATCTTGGAGGTCAAGGATAAGTGACAGTTATCTCTGATTTTCTGAAGAAGTCTCTACTTAAGGAAAGCGGGATTCCTTTTGTACAGATTTTTTGATCCCTCCTCTCTGAAGAATTAAGCCTTGGCATGGTTGGGTACTCTAAAGAGGAGTGTTCTAGAGCAAATGTATTTCAAAGGTATCTATTGTAGAATAGAGGTTGTCTACTCAAACCTGAGAACATGGAACTCCTTTCTGTCATATGGAGAAGGTTATTCTAAGTGGCAGAATGAAAGCCTGAACTCTCCAGCTGGATGTCTTTTCAGATGTTGTGACATCAAGCAAACTTCAGGACCTTAATTGATGTTGTGTCCCATCATTATAAGATATGTTGATCTTCTCAAGTATGAATGGAATTAATACTATCTCATGCAGTTTGCGGGAGCTGTGTGAAGAAGTAGATGTTATAGGTCCAAGTCTTGGTGTATCTAAGATGCCTTGCTATGGAGCAAGTAGGACATGTGACTTGAAGATCAAGTTTGCTTGGCGGATCAGAAGAGTTTCTAGAGCTCTAGAAGCAGCTGAGTAACCAAACAATGGCATTTGGTTATTTAAAGAAGTGTGCTTAAATTACTCTTGTGCAGAAGGGCAGCTGTTTGAAGACTAAAGAAGGTTCTGATTCTATTCATATATTGGAGCTTGTGGTAGAAGCCCTAAGCTGTGTATGGAAGATTACCCTCTTTTGGAGATGTATTTGATCAAGCTGGTAGAGCTGTGTTCTCTGAAGATCTTCAGGTGGATTACTAGGCAGTAGTAAGTCCAGTTGTGGGCAAATAAAGAACCAGTGGATATGGTTTGGTTTTCCTTGGCGAAGGACTTGAGGATCTGGTGCAGAACTTGTGATTCACATCTTGATTAAGAAGTACTCTATCTTGTCATACGGGATAATGATGAGGTAAAGAATGTCTTGGAGTATGGGATGTCCATCTTAGGCTGAGGTCAAAATACTTGTGGAAAAAGGGTTCTTTTGCTGCAAGTAACTCTAGAAGTGGATCTGTTTTGTGCCTTCTTACTGTATGAGCATGAGGTTAGTCTTGAGTTACTGTGGTAATCTTGGAGCATCTTTTATCAAAGATAGGGGGAGAGCTTGTGTTTGATGGGTGTACTATGGGTTTGTGGTGCAAGCAGTAAGTGAATGCATTCAGCAGGTGTGTTGAACAAAGAGTGAGCTCTTGAAGACATGAAGATGAGTCTTATGTTTTCCATTCACGTGCTTCTAAATGAGCACTGGTTAACCTTAATATGGGGAGTTATTATTTTATCTAGGATGTGTTGCTGCAAGAGTGCAATTATGTATCAAGATTGTTTGTGGTTTCAAACAGTTTGGGATGTTATGAAGGAGGAATGTCAGACAAGATGTTGTGATATTGTGTTACTGCTCTAGCTCATGGTGAACCTGACAGTGTTTTTGTTCTGCCATTGGGTATCAATGGATCAAGTCAGGGTTGTGAGCCTCTATCCAAGTGTTTTGTCTTGTTTGACAGGTGAAGATGAAGATAAAGACACCATCAGCCTTGATCTTGTGCATAAGGAAGGACATTCACTCTGACATCTTGAAGGTTGTTTTTGTCTCTCAAAGCTGAAATCCGAGGAATCTCACAAAAAGCTATGTCTATCCTGAAACTACTTCTGATACTTGTTCTAGTGTGGTTTGTGAATCAAGGGGTGTTAAGTTACAGTGATTCTTCATGTGTCTGGGTTCTCTCTTTTAGGGGGAGTGCTGATTATGCATGACATGAGGAGCTGTGTACTTGTATGATGTGTAGCTGCATTACTTGTGTTGGTTTGAACTAGGACTGTGCTTACTCCTTATGAATGACCTAGGAAACAACATTGGTTTTTGTCTGGGAGAATTTATTTTTCTCTACAAAATATTTTTGTGTCTCAAATTGGGGATTTAAAATCAATTTCTACTTGGCAAGTATTTAATTGATTATCCTTTAATTGGTGATGTCAAAAGTGTCACTCCTGAAGGTGTAGCTTCAGACAGAGAAAGAACTCAAGACTCAATGACTATGTTCATGGGGTAAAACTAAGTGGTGTTTATACTATGAAGAATCATTGTGTCCCAGCTGTTGTTCTCTGCAAGTAGAAGGAGTTCATGACCTGGTGACTTGTAAGCTAGAGTTCAGTAATGTTTAAATCCTTGTCCATGGATTGTTGCTGAGATGGTGCAGTTTGCAAGCAATTTGTGTATCTCTTGAGAGATTGTGAGATGACTGGATGTTTGGACACCATGTGCAGTTTGACAATTGAGTCTTGCTTTGAAGCATGATTATTTCTGATTCAGTTTTGCTTTGTATGTACATTTACTCCATTTTTTTTGTCAATTTTTGACTAAACCAAGGGGGAGTAAAGTGTTGTTGCTACTGCTAAGGAAATAGTAATATTGTGTAGGTGCAACTATTGAGGGGGAACATGATAGTTTGAGAGGCTGGTTATCTTGAGAAAACTAATGTTGTTGCCCTGATAAGTTGTTTGGTTGTTTTAGCCAAAATTTACCAAAGGGGGAGATTATTAGTTCCATGATTCTACGATTGTCCATAGTCCTATGATTGGCTAAATTTTGGTAAAACATGATTTTGCACTGATGTTAAGCAAGATTTTATAACATCTCCATCTGCTGTGGTGTGTTTTAATCTGAATGTCATGCTGAATGTTGTGACATCCATCTGCTATAATGACAGAACTGCTGTCATGTGAATGTCATGCTGAATGTTATGACATTAATCTATTGTTATGACAGTACTGTTGTAATGTGTTTTAAACAGGATGTCATTACCAATGTCATGACATCGCTGTCTGGTGCAACAGGAGCTGATGACAGTACTGCTGTCATGTGTTTTAAACAGGATGTCATTACCAATGTCATGACATCGCTGTCTAGTGCAACAAGAGCTAGCAAGAGCTAATGACATAACTGTTGTCATGTGTTTTAAACAGGATGTCATTACCAATGTCATGACAACGCTGTCTGGTACAACAGGTGCTACTATTTTATATCACTTGACAGAAATTCTTTGGATATACCTCATCAGTATGTGCAGGCCAAAAAGATTCATTAGGAACAAATGGCAGATTTAATTGGTGTTCATAAAAAGGATCTTTGATACTTTTTAGGAAACTATAATATGCGTGTTTCTACTGTTGTGAAGAAGATTCAGCAGGAGTGTTCAGCAGGGGGAGTTTGGTCAGCTAAGAACAAAGTGTGTTGGATGTCATGCTAGATGTTATATGACATTAAGCGTATGACATCAGGGGCGCGTGTTTAGGTTTACTGTTATATTGCAAGAGGAAACTCATGCTATACTTCAGGAAACCTGTTATGGCTCCATAGTTATCTCAGGCGAGATTCTAGTCAGGGTTGGGCATAACATGAAGCAGCTGTAACCTAATTTGACAGCACCGTGAATTGTGGAAATTAGTTTTACTTTGTTAAACCTAATGTTTGTAACTTGTGACCAGCCCAAGCCCAGTCTGCATTGCTATTTAAGGAGGAGCAGAAGCAAGGGAAATGAAACACTCACAACAAGAAAAACGTGAGTGTAGAATTAAGGTCTAGGGTTTTGAGAGTCCATTGTGTATGACCTAGTAAGTCACCCTTTGTATCTTTGGATGCATAGTGGTAGACATGTTTAAGTTGTTGTTAGGACAATGCTAATTGTTCACTCAAAGCTTTTAAGCAAGAGTGTATTTGTGAGTGAAGAGGTTTGCTCTTCACGTGTGTCTAGGAGTCTTAGGATTCCTTGTGTGCCAAGCAATTGTATGATGTATAATTACTTTGGTTATTGTGTATGAACAGGTGTGTTCATTGTGCCACTCAAAGCTTTTAAGCAAGAGTGTGTGTCTCTTGATTAAATCTGTGAAGCAAGATCAAGGTGTGTTTGAAGAGTGTCTTCATATTGTAATTGTGAATTGTTTATCACTGAGGTGATTGAGTGGGAGTGAGCGGGGTCTCTTGTCTAGTGGATTCTAGGCAGAAGCGTCATTGGGTAGGTCTTAAGTGAAGAGTGCAAATGGGTTGTTTGACTCTGAATTAATTCTACTAATAGTGGATTTCCTCCCTGGCTTGGTAGCCCTCAGATGTAGGTGTGGTTGACACTGAACTGGGTGAACAATTACTTGTGTTATTTATCTTTCAGCATTTATAATTCTGCACAATTTAAATGGTTAGATAAATAGTCTGTCAGCCTGCTGATGTTACAACAGACGTCATGACATTGGTCCAATTTAAAGAAATTTAAATTGGTCATGATCTGTCCTCATCCTTGTTTCAGCAGAGATCAATGTTCTTGGGACATATGAGATCTGCATACTAGAATTTCAAACTTCATCCTTCTTCACTTTACTACCCACTTGTAAGAAACCATCGGTGATTAATCTCTAAATATCATTCTGAACCAACAAACAACCCTTGGTATTGACATCACAAACTACACAATCATCATGGCAATCAATTACTAAACCGGCTTTAAATAATTTCAAATGGAAGATTCAGAGAGGAGTCTTGATCTGGGAAACATAAAAAATAAGGCTTTCATCAGTAGATCATCAATGGCATTAACGAACCCATGGTTAGGCAGAGGATTGCTCTTGACATTCGGATGAGGATCATCAAAAGACATAATCTTCTTTTCCATTAACTCCCTGACAAGATGCTTGAGAGCCTAACAGCTTTCTAGATCATGGCCAGGCGTGCCCTCATGAAATAAACAATGAGCGGCAGAATTGTAATTAGCTGGCATTGGACTTGGAGGCGGCCCCAAAGCTCTGGTAGTAATCAGACCTTATTGCACTAATGAAGGGTACAACTCAGTATAAGTCATTGGAATAGGAGGAATCGGCTTGTATTGTCTCCTGTTAGGAACATTCTGGCGAGGTGCCTGATTCTTCGATTGTTGATAAGCATGAGCGTTGGACGCGTTGATAATTGGATGAAGCTTGTGCAAGATGATAACCATGAGGTTGTTGATAGACCGGAGGTTGATAAACAGGAGTCGGTTGCACAGGCTGATAAACAGGAACTTGTTGGTTGAAAGCAGGTGTAACAACAACTACATACGGTTGTTGAGCAAACTGAACAGGATAACCTGGTTATTGAACATAGTTCTGCTGATGCTGACAAGGTTGACTTCTTCATCGACTTGCAGTTACAGCATTGGTTTCACCCTCTTTCTTCTTGTTAGAACTGAATGAAGTTTTCTTGGCATGATCTTTATTGGAGCTTGAACTACCATCAGTACTTGACATTTTCCCACTTTTCAGACTCAATTCAACTTTCACACCAACAACAACTATGTCAGAGAAATTTGTAGTCACATTACCAACCATTATTTCATAGAATTATGGACGAACGGTGTTGACAAACCAATCATCTAGCTCTTTCTCGGTCAAAGGAGGTTCTACTTGCGAAGCAATCTCTCTCCACCTCTGAGCATACTCTTTAAATGATTCAGAACTCTTCTGGGACATACTGAGCAGTTGTCTTCAATCAGGAGCTAGGTCCATATTGTACTTGTAATGTTTGATGAAAGCATCAGATAGATCTTGGAAACTCTTGATACGAGATTGATCCAGAGTTAAGTACCATTTTGATGAAGCACCCTTCAAATTGTCCTGGAAATAATGTATCATCAATTTTTCGTTATCAACATGAGCAGCTATTTTACGGTAATACATAATCAGATGACTCTTTGGACATGTAGTTCCTTCATAACGGTCAAATCTAGGAATTTTGAATTTCAAAGGGATAACCAGACCAGATACAAGACACACTTCTCTAGCAGCAGCACCAAATATTTGATCTCCTTCCATCATTCTCAACCTTTTGTCGATAATTTCCACATTTTCCGGAGCTTTTCATGACGTTCATCTTCATCTTCCTTCATATCAGAGATATCATATACCGGTTCATTGAAGTAGCGTTATACATGAGTATGAACTGCAGCTGGCGTAAAAGTATCAATCACTTGACGAGCTTCAGAAACCAAAGGAACAGTTGGTTGAACAATAGGAACTGCAGCAGGAGTAGGCACAAAACCAAACGGAAGACCGTAAGAAGGTACACTTGTAGCAGTAACAGATGGTTGAGGATCCACAACAATATTGGTAATCTCAGAAACAACAGGGGGCTGAGTATCCATCCTTGCATTAATGACTTGTAGCATCTCCGTAATCTGCCTCACACTTCCTTGAAGGTCTTCTAATTCATCGCTAACACGATCAAGCTCTTGATTTTGTTCCACCATCTTTTTTCGAGCTCGAACTCTGGTGTTGTACGGATGCAGAGGATTCAGGTTGACAAAACTGGAAGGCGAGAGGACCGAGAATAAGAAATCAGAAGGAAAATGAAAATGCAAAAACAGGATGTAATGCAATGCAATGGTTTCAAGGATTTCAACGGTCAGTTGCAAATATTTTCTAGGAAAGTTGAAAAGGTTTTAGAGTTTGAAATTCAAGATTTGTTTTTGAATTTGCACAAGAATGACAGTTGAATTCCTTGAAACCAGATATGTTATAATGCTAGGATGCAATGCACAAACACACAAAAGTAAACAAAAGGTCCTAGGTTAGAGAAACATGGGTAAGGAGCCAAGGTCTACCCATCCCGAAAGGTAAGTACTGAGGGTTAATTATACCTACAGAACAAGGGTTCTAAAGAGGTGCCCAAAGTCATAAGTTCATCTTTTGGATATTATTAATTTCCCGAATAAGTCGATGGTTAACAATATTCTCGAGAGAACCTATTTTGAGTGTAGTATCACGTAGCAACTATTTTGGGACTACTCCCTCATAGTCATTGCACTACGTCCTAATAAGGCCAAAGTTGTGTTTAGGTAACTACGGTCTCAAGTATCACAGGCTCCAAGGTCGAAAATAGTGAATGTTTTCACGACTAATCGTTCAACAATACTAATTTTCAAGAGGGCCTCAACTGAGCGGTGATTCTCAAGTCAGCTTGGTCGGGATTCACTCCCTATAAGCCTCGTCGAATATATCACCTTCCTATAAAATTTGCGCTCAAGTCCGGGTGTCGGACTTATCTCATAACAGTGATACCCAAGCAAGGTACAACAAATATATATACAAGAAAATAATAAAGCAAATAGCAAGAACAGAAATAAACAAGATAGGGATAACCCTCAAAAGATTGTGTCTGTGTCCCCAATGAAGTCGCCATTTTCTGTTGCGGTGAGAATAAGATATCAACTTATTGATTAATTTGAATCACAATCTTAACTCCTAATCGGTCTTTGATTTATCCGAAGGAAAGGTTAAAGAAAGGAAAAACCTATTTTGCATCATAAACACAATGCGGGGAGAGATATAGGGTTCGGGGGTTGGTTAAGCTTAGGGAAGGTATTGACATCCTAAATTTGTGTAGTACTCTACAGGAACCTCTTATTTAAAATGTTCTATTGCTAATGGTTATCTGCTTAAAGGTAATGCTAAGGGTTAAAGGTAAAGAGAAGGACCTAAGGGGTTAGTCCTAAGTATACTCACTAAGACTCGCATCTTGTGCCTACATATCCTGGGTAGGGGACGGAATCAGAGTATTCATAGTTCCCCTTAAAGAGGAGGAAGAGGAACTTCTTGACTGTGGTCAAGGTTCCAAAGGGAAGTAAACGTTCATAGGGAAGCGCTTATATGGAGTGCGGCAATTCCGATTCTACATTGAGAGTTGAATTGAGAAAGGGTAAGTAAGTATTCCACGACGGGAACTTACGTGGAGCGCGGCGACTCCTGATCCTAAGGCTAGGATAAATGGATGTTTGTCCATGGCGGGACGCATAAGCATGAGTACGGCGACTCAAATCCTAAGGCTAGGAAAGGTTGAAGTGTGTCTACGGCGGGATGCCTAAGCATGAGTACAACGACTCAGATCCTAAGGCTAGGATAGGGTGAGGGTAAAGGCATTAACGCGACGGTCAAACAGAAAAACCTTTCCTTCGGAGGGATAAACGGTTAAAATAATGGAAAGTAAGCCGTGAATAATACAAGTGATATAACATGAGATAATGAAATGTGAATAGCAACATGAATATATGAACAACATAGTGAAATGGTTAAGTCAGAATGATAATCGAGAAAAGAAAAGTGATTAATTAAGTTGGTGAATTGTAACTGGAAAAATTAAATTGTTTTTGAGTTTTTTTGTGAGAAAATTATTAAGTGGATTAAGTGGAAATTAAGATAAAAATTAATTAATAGAACAACTAACTTAAATCCTAAATTATCTAAAAAGTTTAATTAAACATTAATTAGATTAAACACATAAAATGTTTTTTTGAATTTTTTATTAGATTTGAATAAATTATTATTATTATTTTTTAAATATTGTTAAGAGAAAAATGAGATTAAATTACAATCTAATCTAAACATATTTTGTATTTTTGTTATTAAATTGAAAATAGAAAAAAAATTAAACCAAATTCTAAATTAAAATCTAATTATATATATATATATATATATATATATATATATATATATATATATATATATATATATATATATATATATATATATATATATATATATATATATATATATATATATATATATATATATATATATATATATATATATATATATATATATATATATATATATATATATATATATATATATATATATATATATATATATATATATATATATATATATATATATATATATATATATATATATATATATATATATATATATATATATATATATATATATATATATATATATATATATATATATATATATATATATATATATATATATATATATATATATATATATATATATATATATATATATATATATATATATATATATATATATATATATATATATATATATATATATATATATATATATATATATATATATATATATATATATATATATATATATATATATATATATATATATATATATATATATATATATATATATATATATATATATATATATATATATATATATATATATATATATATATATATATATATATATATATATATATATATATATATATATATATATATATATATATATATATATATATATATATATATATATATATATATATATATATATATATATATATATATATATATTTTTTTTTTTTAAAAAGCTAAATTCAAAAATATTTTTTATTATTATTTTATAATATTTTAGTTTTTATTTTTATTTTTAAATGCTTTCAGATTTTTTAAAATTAATTAAAACAAAGTTAGTTGGTTAGTTTGTATTTTATTTAATATAATTATTACAAAAAAACAATAAAATAAAATATATAAAAAATAAAGAAATATAATATGGGTTGGGCCAGGGTGATGAATTCCCTGGACCCAACTAGGGTCGGAATTGCAACAAGAAGGGGGAGAAAAGGGTTCCAAATCGAACCCTAATTCTCAAAGGCCATCAAACGGCGCCCCACTTCTCCTTTCTCTCTGACTTCTCCTCTTCCTCAATTCTCACTGCGTATCTCTTCTTCTCTCAGACTCTCTGACATCTTCCTCTCTTCTTCTACCTTACGCGATCCACTTCTCTTCTTCTTCTTTTACGAACCTCTCTGTCTCTCTCCTCTCCATGAATCTTCTTCTCTCCCGATCGCTGAAAAAGAAACACACAAAAAACAACCAAAAACTTTAATAAAAGGGAGGCTTACGGTATAGGTTTGTGGTTTTGCGGTTGCTTCCGGCGATGATGAACAAAGCTTGTGTTCTAAGCTGGTCCGTTTGTGGTTGGGCTTTCTATGAATGTTTTTCGTTTTAGGGTTTTGCCGTGTTTGCGATTTTTTTACAAATTTTGGGCGATGACGAACCCTTGTTCTGAGCCTTGAGGTTTTTCGTGATTTTTCGGATTTGTGATGTTATGGGTTTCTGGGCGATGATGAGTTTTTTCTCTGAGCCTTGGCTTTTTTGCCCGATATTTTCTTCTGATGGTTTTCGTTCTTCTTATAGTTTGATTTTTTAAACGATTTGAAGAAAGTTTAAAACTTTCCATTTTCGTTTGATCTTGTTGGATCCTTGTTTTGGAAAGTTGAATTGATTTATTTTGGAATTTGATAAGGCTGTTAACTTTCTTTTCGATTTCGTTTTTGCTGATAATGATGATTGGTTTCCATTTTCGGATTTGCTGTTGATGGTGTGTTTAGAAAGTTTTTGAACCGTGTTTGTGTTTTCTGTTTTGGAAAGAAAATCATTTTTACTATCTTTAACTTCCTCTTCTTTTTTCGTGTGAACCGATATTGCCTTGGTTTGATGCTGTCGAAAAAGTTTAACTATTGGTGATGATGATATTTTTGTACATATGAACCCTTTTTCTTTTAGCTTCTTGGACTTTAATTAAACTTTGATATTCATGATGCTTTCTTTTTCAGTTTGGAGGTGTCCGAAAATTGTTATTCGATATCCTGTTGGAAGCTGGCGGCAGATTCGTTGCCCTTCCGGCTGTTTGAGTTTGCCCAATGATGATTCTATAATCTGAGGGCTTAAAACTTCATTTTTCTTCTTAGAGTCCTTTTTTATAATTTCTGATGTCGTTTGTTGTGTTTTGCAGGTGTATAGGAGCATTCAAAGTTGAATTATGATGCAAGAGTTTCGGTTTAAGTTTGCTCCAATTGATGAAGACAACTCACCAAGAATTCCGACTTCACTGGAGGGCCTGTAACCTTAGGATTGTACATAGATTTCCAACATTTGTACCTTGTAACAAAATAAATAGGTTATTTTCACGGTTTTGTACGCATTTGTAAACTTCAAAACCTTTGATGGAATGTAAACTAAGTATTTTGAAACCTTGTGTATTTACTTTCAATTTTTGGATTAAAATTCGTGAGATAGGCTTGAATTTCTTGCAATAATTCTTGAAAATCTATTACCAACCTTGAACAAGTTAAACCTAGTGGTAGCTACCCAAGTTCAATTTGTATCACCAATAGTAAACAACACGAATTCGTAACTCTATCTTTTTCTTCATATTTGGCCACAAAACCTTAATACATATGATAATGCCTTGGGGGAGAACTTTGCGCCTTGATAGATTCAAATGGTGTTATGATTCTAAATTCCAATTTTAGCTTGATTGCAAATGATCCTTGAATTGAAAAGACAATTGCTTCACAAAGAAAAAACTCGAATCCCAATGTTTATAAGATGCATGATTGTGATCATAATGTCCTTGAGTAGATGTAGGAACATTGAAACGCCCCGCACTCTTGGGTTGTGCCAGAATATTTCAAATGAACCATGCTTTGAAAAATCCTTTGGAGATAGGGATATCATCTTGTATTGGCTACAAGACCAAGAGGGTAAATGCTTCCACAATAATTCAGCACAACCTGTAGGGGATAAACGATGCACACAAAGCCTTCAGGACCTCTTGAACTTCCAGCAGTAACCTAATTTCACAAAACTAAACAAACAAACTGGTTAAACGGTTAGCTAAACAAATGATGAACTAAGATGATATGAGAATGACCAGTGAATCTAAGGGTAAAATTTGGGGTGAGACAACAAGTATGATGACAAGCCTTGGTTTTACGACATCAAAAGATATTTGGAAAAACAGGAATATCCTGAGGGTATCACTATCACTGATAAGAAAGCTCTCAGACGGCTCTGCGCCAAATTTTTCTTGACTAATGGTGTAATGTACAAAAGGAATTATGATTATGTATTGCTTAGATGCGTGGATAGACACGAAGCAGGAACAACCATAAGGTCCATACATGAAGGCTATGAAGGTGTACATGCCAAAGGGTCCGCTATAGCTAAAAAGATCCTTCGAGCTGGGTATCATTGGCGATAATGGAGGTAGATTGTTACAACTTTGCCAAGTGGGGTATTGATATAATTGGAATGATGGAGCTGAGGGCTTCTAATGGTTATTGCTTCATTTTAGTTGCTATCGACTATTTCGCCAAGTGGGTTAAAGTTGCTTCTTACGTAAATGTTACACGATAAGTGGTTGCCAGATTTATCAAGAAAGAGATAATTTGTCGCTATGGTATTCCTAGCAGTATTATCACTGACAATTCCAGCAATTTGAATAACAATATGATGAAGGAGTTGTGTCAAGAATTTAAGATCGAACACCATAACTCTTCACCATATCGGTCCAAGAAGAACGACACCGTCAAAGCAGCAAACAAAAACATCAAGAGGATTATCCAGAAGATGATCAAGACTTACAAGGATTGGCACAAAATGCTTCCCTTCGCATTACATGGCTATAGAACATCAGTTCGTACTTCCACTGGGGCAACTTCGTATTCGTTTGTGTATTTTATGGAGGTTGTTCTACCTATTAAAGTCGAAATTCCTTCGCTCAGAGTCATCATCGAAGCAGATATCGATGAAGCTGAATGGGTCCAATCCAGATACAATCAGATGAATCTCATAGAAGAAAAATTCCTAACAGCCATTTGCCACGATCAATTTTATTAGAGACGTCTCAAGTGAGCTTTTGACAAGAAAGTTCTTCCTCGAGTATTCCATACGGGTGAACTCGTGCCCAAGAGGTATTCACCTGTTCACTCGAATCTACGCGGCAAGTGGACTCCCAATTATGAAGGACCCTTTGTTGTCAAGAAGGCCTTCTCAGGCGGAGCTCTGATCCTCACCACCATGAAAGGGGAGGAGTTGCCACTACCTGTGAACTCCGACGAAGTCAAAAAATATTATGCTTGAAAAAAAGAGATAATAATAGCCCGCTAAGTTGAAAATCCGCAAGGGCAATCTAGGCAAAAATGGGTGTCCCAATGGACCAAATAATAAAATGTTTAGGCAAAAATTAGAGATAAAGGCATTTGACTGTGAACACTTCAGCCTGTCTTTATCATAGCTGGACCTCAGACGGTAAATGATCAGTCAAATCATCATCAACAAACACACAATGTTGGAACCAAGACTTACAGTGGATGGTGGCCAATATTGTAATCAACGTAAAATCAAATTTCCCATTGCCATTTACTTTGTTTTTCAATTTATTGTAAATTTCCTCATCAAGTATTTTTGCATCCTTGCACACACCTTATGTACAAATATTTTCATATTCAATAAAATTCATCATTTGGTTTCTCATTTGTCTTTTTTCAGTATTTTGTTTGCAAAATAAAGGATTACTTATGATCATATAATGCTATAAAGCATTGAGAATAATAAAAAGCTAAATCAACTAGGAAAGCATTATGTATTGCATGCTTTACAGGAAATCCTTAAGGGATGATTGGTAGTCTCCATTTCATGTTTGATCCTTAATAGGCACCATTATGGTTCTTTGGAAGGGTTGTTTACCTTTCATTTCCCTAGTAGAACTGTAATTTCCCCAAGCAGAGACATGTTTTCTCTTCTTCTAGCAAAAGCGAGATTCCTTGCAACATCCTCAATAGATTGAAGCTATCATTCCCCGACATCGGCGGTGTTTCGGTTTTCTTTTGTCTCACACAATAATAATCATCCTGACCTTGTTCTTCCCTAAGAAGAGTCAGTTATTTGAAGATCACCCAGGGTTCCTTCTTTTCCCAAACGAAGTTAGCTACGGTTGGAAGGTTTCTTCATCCCCGACAATAATATTGGTAATATCATGGAAGTCTAAGATCTCTAGGCTCTTTCACCAGCAGTGTCGTCGTCATCCATGGAGTTCTTTTCCCCAGTTGAGGATGTCGAGTTCGTTTTGCTACAATCTCTGCCTATCTGCAACACGACATCTCAACCCATACCATTGCATAACATGATATCAAGCATCATGTAAGTTTAAGCATCATAACATATGCATCGAGCATTCTCCCCTTTGACTGACTTATCTCCTCAGTGGATCTCAGCCAAACCTTTCTCTTGAACAGATCTTTGCACTTTCACCTTACCATTTTTTGTCGTCGTCGGCCAAATTTTTTGAGCTACTCTTTTATTTAATATCCTTCCACCTCGAATAATCAAAAAGCTGACACAATTCGAGCATTCAGGTCCAAGAAGATTAAATAGGGGCAGCTGCTGTAACCTAAAATTTTACCCCCCCTTTTGCCTTTTGCATGTGCATGTGCATTCGCATCGCTGGCATACATATTCACACTTTTTCTCTGTGATTTATGTTGCAGGAATATTCAGGTTTCCCAAGCCCGATTAATCACATCCTCACAAGGTCATCACATCATTATTACAAGTACAAAATGAGGGTTTATATTCCTATTAATCAAAGCAAAAGGTTAAAAATCGGAATCGTGGACACAACACAATTTTTCAAGCAAAATGGGCATGTTTTGCCTGTGGTAATTGATTACCACTTTGCTAGGCAAAGTAGGGTATTTGATTACCCTGTGCATAAATGCAGTTTTTGCTGCATTTTCTATGACAACCACTTTCACTCTACTATTTTGGGGTCTACTTGGTTCTAAAATTGTGTGTAACATTTTAGACATCTCTAGACAGTTCAAGACCTTTCTAAACACTTCAAAGTATTCACTTCAATACATCAATTTGAATTGAGACTACCATGTAACTTCATTTGCAAGCATGAGAACCATTTGATTTGTACTTGCATTGGGATTGCTACTGAGTCAACTACCTAACTAACTGAGCTAACTTCCAACTTAGTGAGTTGAGTCCAACTAACTCCAATGCTAGTTCCAAAGCAAACTCCAAAGCACATTCCAAACCTCCACTTTATATAAACAAATTTTCACCATTTCACAAGGACCTTCAACCATTTTCATAATTCTTTCTAAATTTTCATTCTTCAATCTCACGTTTATCATAATTCTCTTTGCATTTTTTGCAACTTCTTCACATTCATCTTCATCTTCTTCCCAAAACCTCATTAGAGTTCAAATTCACCATAAAATAGTAGCAACTTCTACATTGGAAGTGCTTTTATCTTGAGCTTAACCATCATCATCTCGTAATTCTAATTGGTTTTTTTTTGGAGTTTTATTGGCTTTTGCTTCAACTCAAGTAATTATCTCAAGTTTTTGGGTGAAAATTCGTGTTTGGAGATTTCATCGCAATTTGCTCGATTTTGCTACGGTTCGGTTGCAAATTCAAATTTCTCTGGTTTTCTTTGATCTTTCTCATCACATATCAATAGCAAAAATGACCAAGGCAATCCTCCGCCTTGTAGGTTGGAATTTCTCACTTGATTTACTGTTTTTGATCACTTTTGTATAAGTCATGATGTAGATTTGATGATTTTTCTTGTGTGCGAATTGATTGTGAAATTGTTTGATTCTTGTTCTTGATGAATTAATTGATTCAATTAATGTCTAATTGATATTTTTTAAATTAATTTTCATGCACAAATGTTTATCATAGCATGTGGATAATTGGATAAGTGTTTTGGTTGCTAAAAGTACTTTTTGAAAAGCTGTTTTTTGCAATTCATGTTTGCATTAAGTTTTTTGACAATTGATACTATTTTGCATTTCCGTTCATGTTTGCATTAAGTTTTTTCTTCATTGGAATAAACTTAATCTTATATAATCAATAATTCACCATTTTGCTTTAATGATTTTTCATCTCCTTTGGAAAATTGTTAGCACATCATTCCCTTTTGATTAATTGATCAAAACCTTGTTTCCATTGGTTAATTTTCCTTCTTTCTTCTCTTTTCTTTCCTTTTAGAGTTTTTTTTCTCGTTCCCCCACGGAGTCGAAGATTTGCCACACGTTGGAGCTCTGTACAAGTTTGTGTCGTTACTTTGTCGATTTCGTTTTCTGTACTACACTTTGGTGTTAGAGAAGGAATAAGAGTGGAGAATTCCTACACTCATTTTGACTATTTTGGGTATGGGATAAATGACCTTGTACCTGGAATAGTCATCTCTATCTCCTTACTGTAGCGTCTTCTTCTTCCCAGTCGAGTCGATCCTTGATCACTTGTACCCTAATCTTTGTCTCTTGGTTGGAGTTCCTCCTTTCGATTTTACATTCCTTTCTCTTTTGGAAAATCCATTATAGGTTTCCCCATAAGATTTGTAATCAGTCCTTTCTTTGGCTAGTCTATCGTTTCTTGGGTAAAGCTAAATTCTCTTATTCCCATCGAAGTCAATTCTTTTTTCGGTTAAACGCAGTCTATTTGTCAATACCGAATCCCTAGCAAAGTTTGTAACCTTCCCTTGGTTCTATCTCCCTTCTTCTTTGATTAATCACTATCTGTCAGTTAATCACCAATTTGTTCTTTTCTCAGTTAACCACAACTCCGTCTGTTAACATATTGAGTTTCCTTTAGGTTAATCACCTTCTCCCGGTTAATCACTCATTTTTTGGTTAATCACAGTCTGCCCGTTAAAACCATTTTCCCTTGGGTTAATCACCTTCGCTTAGTTCATCACCCTTTTCTCAGTTAATCACAGTCTGTCTGTTAACATACTGAGCTTCTTTTGAGTTAATCACATTCTTTTGGTTAATCACCCATTCTTTTCGGTTGATCACAATCCGTCTATTAAACACCGAATCTTCTGCAGTTAGCAACCTTTCTTTGGTTTAAACACTCGCACCTTTTGGTTAGTAACCTTTGTTTGGTTCGAATAACATTTCCTTTGGTCAAGTACTGCTTGTTCAGTTAGTGTACTGTTCTTTGGGTCACAACCTTCGCTTGGTTCCACACCCGTCCTTTTGGGTCACAACCTTTGCTTGGTTTCACACCCGTCCTTTTGGTTGATCATTATATGTCGGTTAAAACCAACTTCTTTCTCTTTTTGGCTAACCATTGTTTATCAGTTAATACACCGAGTCTCCCAGAGAGTCAAACACCTTCTTTTGGTTCAATACTCTCATTCTGGTTCATCACAGTCCGTCTGTTGACACTGCCCTTTTGCTTTCCCCACAGAGTCTAACTGTTATCTTTCTTCGGTTAATCACTTCCTACCAGTTAATGCACCGAGTCCCTTGTGGATCTTATCTTTACCTCTATTCTTATCCTGTATTCTCTTGGTTTCGACACCATTATTTTTTTTATCCCTAGTGGAGCTATCACTTCCTTTTTGCGTTCCTCATAAGAGTTTTCCTTTGTCTTTCTTTCTTAGTTTTGGCACCACATTCTATTTCACCCTCATTTGGGTCTTTCCTTCTTCCTTTTGCTCTTGGTTTTGACACCGTCTCTTTTTCCTTTTTTTTTTTTTCTGTCCTAGTTCCCCAAACTATGTAGGCTTTGAATTTCTCATTGCACTATGAGGGTACGTAGGCATAAGATTGCGAAATCTTGGTAAGCCACATTCTTTCACATTTTCTCTCTTTCCTGGTTCCATGAACTACAAAGCTCTGAATTCCTCATTACGCTATGAGAATACGTAGGCACAAGGGCCCCAATCATCCGCGAGCACTTTTTTCTCTCTTCCACTTTCTTTTTTATTTTATCTTTTCTATTCTCTCTTTTTAGCTAGAATCCTTTAGATAGATAACCCATCTAAGCCTAGAAATAAGAGAAATGGTTCCTGTCGAGTGCGACGGATGCGTAAGGTGCTAATATCTTCCTTTCACATAACCGCCCCCTTGCCCGTTTGATTTTATCGATATTTTCCCTGTCCTTTGGGACTAAATAAAGCCCGATGACGACTATGTTGTATCTTTGAGTGTGCGATTCACTCAGGTATAATCCCGCTAGCCTTACAATCCTTAAATCAAAAGATGGGAGTCTTCATGAATTTAAGGAAAAATTAAGAAAGAAGGAAATTATAGAAAAGTTAAACGAACTAGTTCAATTACTCATATATGAAGGGATAAAAACCGAAGAATAATCATCCCCATTATACTCCTATCTTACAACTTCACTATAATTCTTTGAAAGAACATACTCTGCAGTTGAACGATCCTTAGAAGATTCAACATCAAATGAAGGAACCTCTTGTTGAAGGAATGACAAAGAAGAAGAAGAAGTTTTTTCAATACTTGAAATAAAAAGAGGAGGAAAAATATCAACCTCGAGGAGAAACATGAAAGAGTCTTCTTCAAATGAAGAAGATAAAATATGCTTAAAGGCATCCTACAAGGCAGAAACTATTCCAAGCATCAAACCATCCAATGCACAAATATTTAGAATGAGTAGTCAATTAGTGGAAGAAAATGATAAATTAAGAGAACGTATCTTAGGTCTTAAGGAATCATCAAGACATATTAAATAAATAAATAATTCATTTAATATAGAAATAACTAAGGTTAAAAACTCGAGAGAAGAATGTAAACAATGTGACTCCCTTATAAAAAAAGTAGCTAATTTACGTGAAATCTTAGGAAAGTTTACCCAAGGAAAAGATAAGCTTGACCTGAACTTATTAAGTTAAAGATTCTACATAAACAAAAATGGATTAGGATATAAAAGGTATAGAAAACTTATGAAATATGTATATCATAAGGAAAAGAAACATATAATTTACAAATGCATACACTGTAAGAGAATAGGTCATATATAACCTTTTTTTTATCCAATTATGATTTGTAACTCGAGGATTTGACGATTATCAATGAACTTGTGCAAATCAATAGTATACTTCTAAAGTATACAATATTTATGAAGCCTCTGATCTAAGGATAAACGATATCAACCATTGGATCAAAGAAAAACTTATGATCCTTAGGGATTAATTGAATGAACATGTTTATAGTGGACTTGCTCATGTTGTTTATACCAACTCTAGAATCCAATGATGTGAAGAGAATAATACACCATACTATGTTTGGTTTTTCCCTTTAAAGGAAGTGTTTATCAATATGTCTTGTATACACCATACTCATGTTGTTTATACCAACTCTAGAATCCAATGATGTGAAGAGAAGAATACACCATACTATGTTTGGTTTTTCCCTTTAAGGGAAGTGTTTATCAAGATGTATACTATGTTTAGTATACATTATTTTAAGGTTTAAATAATCATAAGATTCTGATTAACCCCTTAAAAGATGAGAAAATATTAATTCATTATTTTAAGGGGTTAATCAGAGTCTTGTGATTATTTAAAATATGGCGATAAGGTTTCTAACCTAAAAGATGAGTGTTCTAGTGTTTTATAGCAAAAAGGTGTAAATAATGATAAAAGGGGTTGCAGAAAAGTGAAAAACTCAACATAAATCCCATCATGCACCTAAGAGGATGAACCACACAAGCTCAATTAGGTAGCACAAAATGACAACCGATTAGAAGAGCTTGGCGCACAAATTTTCAGATCAAATCCATGTAAGAACACAGATTGTTTCTTAGTTATATCTCTATGTTTTGATGATAACACTTATGAATTTTGTATTCAAGAATTATATACTCTAAATTTGTTCTAGACTGTTTGCTACAGGTACTAAAGAAAATATTCTTAAAAGAGCAAATTTGGATCTGAACAATGATATTATGAAAGGCTTCAAAGGTTCTACAGCATCTTAAATGAAGATCTGAACGCTGCTCCCAGAAGAATCTGAATGCTGTCTACTGAAGATTCTGAAGCAGGAGCCTCTAAAGAATAGAAGACTCTGAGAGATCAGAAGCTTAGTCATCAGAAGACTCTGAAGATACTGCGCTGCTTAAGTATTGAGAATCTGATATAGAAGACTCTGCTCTGATAGATTTACACGCTCAAGCACACAAGCTGCACATACTCTGATTCAACACAATCTGAAGAACATCCTAAGACTCTGAAGATCCAGAAGATCTCTACTTTGGAGATTCTGAAGATTCAGACTCTAATGTTGAAAGCTGAACTTATTTAGTGAAGAAGATTTGAATATGCACGTTGGCATATCTCAACAGCTCTTTCCTCTTTTGTGCTAGACACAAGAACACAGACAAAAAGGTTTTATCTGTGCATTCCATTCTAAGGAAAGTTTCTGCAAAGTAAAGACAAAAGACATCAGGCTTTTTCAGCACAACCTCCAATGTAAAGACAAAAGGCTCCAGGCTTTTCAGCACAGCCTTCAACGTTGAGAAGACTTCATGGATCTAAGTGCCTATATAAAGAAGTCCACTCCATCTTCTTCAGTAATCGAACTACTTGCAAAAATCACTCATCAAAGCAAAACTCTCAAAGCTCTTATAATTTTATTTTGCTATAACATTGTTCTTAACTTAAGAGAAATATCACAGTTGGGATAACAGCTTCTTAGAAGCATTCTTACTCTTGTAATAGTTTTACATTGTTTGTAAAAGGTTTTCCTTAAGAGGATCCAGTTGGGATCAGTAGCTCTTGAGAAGACTAAGAACAGTTGTTCTTAGGTGTTACTATTGTAATCTGTTTGATTAAATAGTGGATTAAGTCCTTGACTGAGAAAGGCAAATCACTCTCGAGAGGGTGGAATGGAGTAGTTGAGTTCAACGAACCAGGATAAAAATAACTGTGTTTAAATCTCTGATTATTTTGTCTTACTTATTCAACCCCCCTTCTAAGTAATTTTCTCACCTTCAGTTGGCATCAGAGCTTCGGTTCTGCGTGTGCTATCACTTAACCGTGTCAGTAGAGATCCAGTGAGAAAAGTTACTTTGGTATATATTTGATTGTCATTATGGGTGATGTTTCTACATCCAATACAGCCAGTTGCAACAAATATGAAGGGGATAGAATCAGCACAAAGCCTCCCATGTTTGATGGAGAAAAATTTGATTACTGGAAGGACAGGATAGAAAGTTTCTTCCTGGGGTATGATGCTGATTTGTGGGACTTGGTTATTGATGGCTATGAACATCCTACTAATGAGGATGGCAAGAAAGTTGACAGAAAATCAATGACAGAAGTCCAGAAGAAGGATTTCAAAAATCACCATAAGGCTAGGACAATATTGCTTAATGCAATATCTCATACTGAGTATGAAAAGATTACTAACAGAGAAATAACTCATGGAATGTTTGAGTCACTTAAAATGACTCATGAAGGAAATTCTCAAGTGAAGGAGACCAAGGCTCTGGCGCTTATATAGAAGTATGAAGCGTTCAAAATGGAAGAATCTGAAAATATAGAAACTATGTTTTCTAGATTCCAGATCCTTACAGCTGGTCTAAAGGTTCTAGACAAGGGATACTCTACATCAGATCATGTAAAGAAAATCATCAGAAGTCTACCTACCAGATGGAGACCGATGGTGACTACCTTGAAGATGGCTAAAGATCTGAACAAGATCTCTTTAGAAGAACTCATCAGCTCACTGAGGAGCCATGAAATTGAGCTTGAGGAAGATGAACCTCAGAAGAAAGAAAAAGGTAAATCTATTGCTTTAAAATCTAATAAATCTGCTAAAGCTTTGCAGGTTATTGAAGAAAGCTCTGAAGGATCTTCTTCTGAAGAAGAAAATGAATTATCAATGCTATCCAGAAGGATCAACAGGCTCTGGAAGCACAAGGGAAAAAAGTTCAACAACTTCAGAAAATCTGATCATAGAAAGGAATCTTCTGGGCACAGAAGATCTGGCAAGAAAGAAGTTGTATGCTATGAGTGTAAAGAACCTGGGAATTATAAGAATGATTGCCCCAAACTTCAAAGAGAAAAACCTAAGAAGAAGGTTGACAAAAAGAAGAAGGTTCTGATGACAACATGGGATGACTCAGATGATTCTGAATCATCTTCTGAATCAGAAGAAGAATGTGCTAATGTTGCACTGATGGCCAGCACAGAAGATCAAAAGGAAGGAACCTCAGGATATGAATCAGATTCTGAATCTGATGATGACGCTGAAGAGGTAACGGCTAAACTTACCAAAGAAGAACTTATAAAAGTTTTAACAGAAGTTCTTAAAAGTTATAACAATATCAAACTCAAATACAAGAAGCTGAAAAGCAATCTTGAATCTGAGATTGATCTTTTGAAGACAGAACTTGTTGAGCAAAAAGAAATGAATCTGAAAATCAAAAATGACTTTGAAATAACTCAACAAGAATCTGAATATGAGACTAAGTCATGTGAAAACATTTTAGAAAAATATGACTCTAGCTTTCAGAGATTCCTTACTAAGAGCATAGACAGAAGCAAGATGGCTTCTATGATCTATGGTGTTAGTGGGAACAATAGAAGAGGTATTGGATATGAATCTTCATCTGAAAGTAATCCAAAATCTGTTGACAAACTTTTCATCAAGAAGACACCTCTGTATTCTCAATTTAAATTTGGTCACTTAAATGATATTAAACACACAAGCTCTGAGAAGAATACTTATGTGTTTAAACCCAAGGCAAGTCAGAATAAACATTATGTTGAAAAACAGAAGTTTAGACAAACCTACAAACCAACTAACCCCAAAGGACCCAAGAAGATCTGGGTACCTAAAAACAAAATAATTCCTGTTGCAGATGTTCTTAGCAGCAAAGTCAGGACGCCAATCATGGTACCTGGACTCTGGATGCTCACGACACATGATAGGAGAAAGGTTTATGTTCCAAAGCCTGGAACTTAGATCTAGAGGTGACGTGAAGTTTGGAGGGAACCAGAAAGGCAAGATCATTGGATCTGGCACTATTGGAAATGGTAAACTTCCCTCTATAACTAATGTTTTACTTGTTGAAGGCTTAAAGCATAACTTATTGTCCATAAGTCAATTAAGTGACAATGGTTATGATATTACCTTTAATCAAAAATGTTGTAAAGCTATATGTCAAAAGGATGGCTCTATCCTATTTAGTGGTAAGAGGAAAAACAACATTTATAAAATAAATCTTTCAGAACTTAAAGTTCAAAATGTTATATGCCTCTTGTCTGTTAATAAAGAGCAATGGGTCTGGCACAAAAGATTGGGCCATATTAATATGAGACGTATATGTCAGATTAATAAACTTAATCTTGTCAGAGGACTCCCTAATCTGAAGTTCACTTCAGATGCTCTTTGTGAAGCATGCCAAAAGGGGAAGTTTTCAAAAACATCTTTTAAATAAAAAAATGTTGTTTCTACTTCCAAACCACTAGAACTACTTCATATTGATCTGTTTGGACCAGTAAAAACTGCATCCATCAGAGGCAAGAAGTATGGATTAGTCATTGTTGATGACTATAGTGGATGGACATGGGTAAAGTTCTTAAAACACAAGGATGAGTCACATTCTGTGTTCTTTGACTTCTGCAAGCAAGTCCAGATTGAAAAAGATTTCAAAATTATAAAAGTCAGAAGTGATCATGGGGGTGAATTTGAAAATAAATATTTTGAAAAATATTTTTCTGAAAATGGCATTGCTCATGATTTTTCCTTTCCTAGAACTCCACAATAAAATGGGGTTGTAGAGAGGAAAAACAGGACTCTGCAAGAAATGGCCAGAACCATGATCAATGAGACAAATATGGCAAAACACTTTTGGGCAGAAGCAATCAACACAACTTGTTATATTCAGAACAGAGTGTTTGTAAGACCTCTTCTGAAAAAGACTCCATATGAACTGTGGAAGAACAGAAAGCCTAACATTTCATATTTTCATCCTTTTGGATGTACTTGTTATATACTTAACACTAAAGAAAATCTTAACAAGTTTGATTCCAAAGCACAGAAGTGTTTCATGCTTGGTTATTCTGAACGCTCTAAAGGCTACAGAGTATTCAATACTGAAACACAAATTGTGGAAGAATCTATTCATGTAAGATTTGATGATAAGCTTGGCTCTGAAAAGCCAAAGCAATTTGAGAATTCTGCAGATAGAGAAGTGATTCTCAAAGACTCTAAAGGATCAGAGGCAGAAAAGGCTAAAGAAAAGGAATCTGAAGCAACTCCAGATGCTATTCCCCTATCTTCTCAATTGGACAACTTACACATTTCTGAAAGATCAAATGTCAGAGGATCTTCTTCCAGAATCAAGGCATCTCACCCAGAAGATGTGATTATTGGAAAGAAAGACGATCCAATCAGGACAAGATCCTATCTCAGAACATCTGAATCTTCATTGTTTGGCTTAGTGTCAATAATTGAACCAACATCTGTGGATGAGGCTCTGAAAGATAATGAATGGATTATCGCCATGCAAGAAGAGCTAAATCAATTCACTAGAAATGAAGTTTGGGATCTGGTTCCTAGACCTAAAGGATTCAATGTTATTGGAACAAAATGGGTCTTCAGGAATAAGTTGAATGAAAAGGCAGAAGTTGAAAGGAATAAGGCAAGGCTGGTTGCTCAAGGATACAGTCAACAAGAAGGTATTGATTACACTGAGACATATGCTCTAGTGGCAAGGTTAGAATCTATACGTCTTCTTATTTCATTTGCTGCATAGAATAACATCACTCTGTATCAGATGGATGTTAAAAGTGCCTTTCTTAATGGTATTATAGAAGAGGAAGTATATGTCCACCAACCTCCTGGTTTTGAAAGTGAAAACTTTCCAGATCATGTTTTTAAACTAAAGAAATCTCTTTATGGATTAAAACAAGCTCCCAGAGCTTGGTATGAGAGGTTGAGCAATTTCCTTCTGAAGAAAAACTTTATCAGAGGAAAAGTGGATACAACTTTATTCTGTAAAACTGTTAAGAAAGATTTGTTGATTTGTCAAATTTATGTAGATGATATTATTTTTGGATCAACAAATATTATGCTTGGAAAGGAGTTTGCTAAACATATGCAGGAAGAGTTTGAAATGAGCATGATGGGAGAATTGAGATTCTTTTTGGGAATCCAAGTCAATCAGACTCCAGAGTGCACCTACATACATCAAACCAAATATGTTAAAGAGCTTCTGAAGAAGTTCAACATGGTTGATAGTAAAATGGAAAAGACTCCAATGCACCCTACAAGCACTCTAGGTAAGGAAGAGGTAAGTAAGAAGGTAGATCAGAAACTCTACAGAGGTATGATAGGATCTCTTCTATACTTGACTTCTTCTAGACCAGATATTCTGTTTAGTGTCTGCTTATGTGCAAGATTCCAATCAGATCCTAGCGAATCACACTTAACAACTGTTAAGAGGATTCTAAGGTATCTGAAAGGTACTACTAACATGGGTATGTGTTGCAGAAGATCTGATGAATTTTCATTAGTTGGACTCTGTGATGCTGATTATGCTGGAGACAGAGTTGAACGTAAAAGCACTTCTGGAAGCTGTCAGTTTCTTGGAAGTCATCTGATCTCATGGTACAACAAGAAGCAACCCACTATTGCACTATCAACTACAGAGGCAGAATACATTGCTGCTGCTAGATGTTGTACGCAGATGCTCTGGATGAAGATTCAGTTAGAAGATTATCAGATCTATGAGAGTAATCTTTCTATCTTCTGTGATAATACTTCTGCTATATGTTTGTCAAAAAATCCAATCTTGCATTCTAAGGCTAAACATATAGAAATTAAACATCACTTCATTAGAGACTATGTTTAGAAGGGTGTAACCAATCTAGCCTTTGTTGATACAGATCATCAATGGGCTGATATTTTCACAAAACCCCTTGCTGAAGATAGATTTAAGTTCATTCTGAAAAATATTTATATGGATTTTTGTCCAGAGTAATATTTATCAGAGGCAACTTCTCAGATGCAAAATGTTTAATGATCTGAAGTATTTCACCTGATTTTTGTTCATTTATCTTTAATTAATTTATTTGTGTGAAACTCTGAACTAACAAACTCAGAAGATCTGAAAGTTGGAAACATTTCATTTCTTGAGAGACATCAGATGCACATACAAAGAAAACACGTGTCACTCAGTATCTGAAACGATGGAGTGCTCAATTGAATTGACGTTTGAGGTATTGCTTTGAAAATCTCATTTTTCTTGGTTTTCCCCCCAGCTGTCATAAATTTAATGTGAAATGATTACTTTCATTAAATGCTGTACAAACGTGCGTATGTGTCTTTTGTTGTGCCCAATGCTTGATTTTTTGGTTCTCTATAAATACCACCTCTCACACTATTTTCACACTTTTCACATTCACTACACTCATGCGTTTCTGTTCTCTCTTCAACCTCTACCAAAACCCTAAACCTAAATCAAGATCTTCTTCATCAATGGCTTCTACATCAAATACTGCTGAAAAATCCAACAAAACTATAATGTACAAGAAACCAGAACGCACCCTATTTACTCCAGTAGCAGATCTTGAGGTTTTGTGTGAAAGCTTCGTTGATCTTGAATCATTAAAGGAAAATGGGTTTGACCTAACACCTGCCATTAAATCTCAAGGCTGGGAGAAATACATTGAGAGATTGATGGGTCCTGTGTACCCAACTCTTGTAAAGGAATTCTGGATTCACGCTAGCGCTGGTCCTAAGTTTATTCACTCATCTGTCCTTGGGATGGAGATAGTGATTACTGAGAAACTAATCAGGCAACTGTTCAGTTATACCGAATCTGATGGAGTTTCAAACCTTGCCTCTTCACGTATTGATATGGCTAAGGTATATGAAGAAATCACTGTAGCTGGAACACCAACAAGTAAGGTTAAAGATATGAAACCTGTCTATAGGATCTGGGCAAAGATATTTATGAGTACATTTTTTCACAGAAAGTCATCCAACTCACCAGACTACGTGAGTTCAGAACATCTGTATTTCATGTACTGCATCAGCCAGAATGTTAAGGTGGATCTGCCCTATCTGATCTTCAGTCATCTTCTGACTCATGTCAAAGAAACTAGAGAAGAGGTCAAAGCTAAAGCTGGGAAAGTTAGAACTTGGATACCTCTGAGAAGACTGATTTCAGACATCCTTGTTGAAAACAAGCTGGTAAAGCATCTGACAGATGCAAAGATAACAGAAGATCTCACATACATCATTGGATCTGAGATAAATGGACTCAATCTGAAAAGGATGAAAATCATTTCAGAATTGAATGGAAAACTAAGGAAGATAAACTCTGAGAAGGTCCAAGGCATAAGGATACCCTTGGAAGACTTTCCAATGTTCAGTGCAGATGAACCAAAGGAATTTGTCTGGATTTACATTGCAGAATGTTTAAAGGAAGGAATTCCTCTACCTGCTAATCTTGTTCAGAAACCAGGAGAAGAAATGCCCAATCTGATGAAGGAAAGGCGTAGTAAGAGGAAAGCTGAAGACAGATCGGTTCAGAAGAAAAGGAAAGTATCTGAAGTTCCAAGGAAGAAGAAGAAAGGAGCAAAGAAAGGCATAATCAGTTCTAGAGATGCCACTCTGGAAGAGGTTAGAGACACTATTCATCAGGTATTAACATCTGATCCTACACCTGTTGTTCATTCACCCCTTTCATCACCGCAACTTTCTCCAAACCTTTGTCAAAGAACTTCAACACCCTCATCTGAACCAGTACATTCACAACCATTTTCTGTACCAATTCCCTCTGAACCCCAACCTCATATTATATCTGAACCCCCTCAAACAATTCAAACAGAAATTCCACAACCTCAAACACTTCAGTCAGATATTCCACAAACAGAAACAATTCAACCGGAAATTCCTCAAATTGAAATTCCACAACCAGCAATGTCACAACCACATAATCCCCATTTAAAGACTCTCCAACCAGAAACAATCATTTCAGAACCAAACCAACCAGAGACTGTTCAAACTGAACACTCTGAACAACCTATTCCATCAGAAGATCCAAATCTTTCTGACAATATTTTGGATATCGAACCCCTCAATCAATCTATTATAATTTCTTTAACATCTGTTCACTCAGATGAATCTTCTGATTCATCTGATTTTGAATCAGAGTCACTCAAACAAGCTCGTTCTGAAAGTGTTATGAAGGAACATCTTAACATTTCCATGTTTCATACTCCACCAAACTCTCCACCTCAACCATCTGAAATTCAACTATCTGAAACTCAAACATCTGGAACCCAAACCATTCCTCAACCATCTGAAATCAATCCATCTGAAACACAAACCATTCCTCAACCATCTGAACTCCCTCAATCTAACATCCAAACATCTCAACCAACATCACCTCAACCACAACCATCTGAACCTACACCATCTGAACCTACTCCTGTTAACACTCCTAATCCTAATCCCTCTGAACAGTCTGAACAATCAGATCTAGGATCATGTGTTAATGCTATGTTTGAAATTTTCAAAAAGGAGATAGATTCTGAATATACTCGTGTTAAGGATGTGTGCATGTCTAGTTTGGATCCAACTGTTTCAAATGCTACTTGGAAGCGCTTCATCTGGATGTTCAACAAAGCTGCCTTAAAAGTTAGAGCTAAATGCTCTAAGCTTGCTAAGACTAAGTTTGCAGAATTAATCAAGGTAACTCTGATGAACATGCCTCCTCCTCCTCCTGTGTTACTTTTGGAAGCTGCTCCTCCAGAAGTTCTTGACTCTAAAATGGTTGAACAAGCTTCTAAAGAAAACCAATCTGAAGGGAACCCTACTGCTACTGCATCTGCTCCGTCTTCATCTGTGGTCGCAGAGCTTGTGAATAATGTTAAGGATATAAAAGATTGGATGATCAAGCAAGAGAAGACAACTGATGAGATCAAGACCTGGATGTCTAAGCAAGAAGAGTCAACTGCCAAAATGACAGAGCTTCTGACCCTTATTGCCTCTCGCCAGACTTAGTTTTATTTGTCGTTTTTGCACATGAACTGCTTTTGTTGCTTACTTTTTGTTGTGTTATGCGTTTTGGCTTCTGCCTGTTTGACTGTGAACTTTGGTATGGTTAATTGCATGTTGATGTTTTTACTTCTATATGCTTCTTTTCTTCTGTATCTTTCTGTCTTTAAAAATCTTTTTGATTATGACAAAAAGGGGGAGAAAAAGAGAATCTGAGTATTCAACCTGTAAGCAATTACTAAAACTGAAATTCAGACATTTTATTAACTTACTTTGAATTTAAGTCTTTCAGATTACATTGATATATCTGACATAATTCATTGAAGTTACCCTGAGACTTTTCCAACCAGAACCTGATCTTCCAAAGAAAATCTGAGTGCTCTGACTGAAGGAAGTCATAATTATCTGGCATCAAGATTTGATTCTGAAAGTCAAACCTCTTTCATTAGGCTCTGAATCTGAAATATACTTAATCAAAAAGGGAAGTGTTTTCTTTTATTAGAGTATTTATTTCAGGGGGAGATTGTTAATCTCAGGGGGAGTTATAATTCATATTTTGTATTGAACAAAATTTCTCATGTTTTGTCATCATCAAAAAGGGGGAGATTGTAAGAACACAGATTGTTTCTTAGTTATATCTCTATGTTTTGATGATAACACTTATGAATTTTGTATTCAAGAATTATATACTCTAAATTTGTTCTAGACTGTTTGCTACAGGTACTAAAGAAAATATTCTTAAAAGAGCAAATTTGGATCTGAACAATGATATTATGAAAGGCTTCAAAGGTTCTAGAGCATCTTAAATGAAGATCTGAACGCTGCTCCCAGAAGAATCTGAATGCTGTCTACTGAAGATTCTGAAGCAGGAGCCTCTAAAGAATAGAAGACTCTGAGAGATCAGAAGCTTAGTCATCAGAAGACTCTGAAGATACTGCGCTGCTTAAGTATTGAGAATCTGATATAGAAGACTCTGCTCTGATAGAATTACATGCTCAAGCACACAAGCTGCACATACTCTGATTCAGCACAATCTGAAGAACATCCCAAGACTCTGAAGATCTCTACTTTGGAGATTCTGAAGATTCAGACTCTAATGTTGAAAGCTGAACTTATTTAGTGAAGAAGATTTGAATATGCACGTTGGCATATCTCAACAGCTCTTTCCTCTTTTGTGCTAGACACAAGAACACAGACAAAAAGGTTTTATCTGTGCATTCCATTCTAAGGAAAGTTTCTGCAAAGTAAAGACAAAAGGCATCAGGCTTTTTCAGCACAACCTCCAATGTAAAGACAAAAGGCTCCAGGCTTTTCAGCACAGCCTTCAACGTTGAGAAGACTTCATGGATCTAAATGCCTATATAAAGAAGTCCACTCCATCTTCTTCAGTAATCGAACTACTTGCAAAAATCACTCATCAAAGCAAAACTCTCAAAGCTCTTATAATTTTATTTTGCTATAACATTGTTCTTAACTTAAGAGAAATATCACAGTTGGGATAACAGCTTCTTAGAAGCATTCTTACTCTTGTAATAGTTTTACATTGTTTGTAAAAGGTTTTCCTTAAGAGGATCCAGTTGGGATCAATAGCTCTTGAGAAGACTAAGAACAGTTGTTCTTAGGTGTTACTATTGTAATCTGTTTGATTAAATAGTGGATTAAGTCCTTGACTGAGAAAGGCAAATCACTCTTGAGACGGTGGACTGGAGTAGTTGAGTTCAACGAACCAGGATAAAAATAACTGTGTTTAAATCTCTGATTATTTTGTCTTACTTATTCAACCCCCCCTTCTAAGTAATTTTCTCACCTTCAATCCAATCCAAACTTGTGCCTCAAGCAAATCAAATCCCAACATTAATGAAGATCACACAAAATCTTGAAAAATCTAGCTAACTAATCAATTAGAGTCCTTAGCTAATCGATTAACACACTTAATTGGGAAAACATTATTTGAATTTCAATCAGCGTAATCTACATTGAAAACTTTCCAGGAATACACGATCAAATATTCAAATGGCACGCTATAAATAGGTATGCTTCCTTCACTATTTCTTGCATCTCATTCATACTATCTTGCTTCTTTTCTTTTGAGAGCTCCTCTACCATAAGATTTAACACAACCTCCTCGAGCCAAAAACCAAGAGAAATACCAAGAAGAAATCCCTTCAATGTGAGCTCAATAAATCGCAAAAAAGAAGAAAATATGGCAATTCTAGCCAAGAAAGTAATTCAACCTTGATACTTGGAACTAAGTCTCTTGAAAAGTCACAAACCTTATCACTATATTTTCCGAGATTCCCTCAAAGAACTCTTCGCCCGAATACCAGATATGACCTTCCCAAACTTAGTAAAAGAGTTCTACCTAAACCTGAAACTTGTAGGAACTTTCATGAGAACATCTGCAAGAGGAGTGTAAATTGCACTTCACAAGGATCGTTTTAGGAGAATTTTTTAGTTTCCCACTAAAGGGATAACCTAAAATCTTGATAAATTAAAAGGATTCAAAAAATTCAAACACTTTACTGCTATTAACTCTAATGTAATAAACCTTATGAAAAATAAGAAGGTTCCCTTGAGATCCATTCACCTGAAGCGAAAGGTTAGGATCATCTATTACCTTTTCAGGAGAATCCTATTCCCAAGGATCATAAACTATTGCTATGTAGTTAGGGAAAATGTAGTGCCCATGTGTCTCATAACCCAAGAAATCTCAACCAATTTGGTAGAAGTCATGTTCAACCACATGATCTAATGCAAAGAAATCCCATCTATAGGGCTACCATATGGACCAATAATCACAAGACTTCTGGCCACCTTCAACATTGACACCATGGAAGAAGCAGAAAACTCAACAAACCATAGGATCACCTATACTTCCATAAAAGATATTATAGTTAATATAAAGCATGGAGAAATAGAGGAAGATTCATCATTTAAGGAAGAAGAAGATGAACCAACTGTGGAAGAAGACACCAAGACAGACAATGGGCTAAAAATTTGTCAAACTCTAGCCGATGATATGAAGAAAATCATGGGAGGGAATAACGACGATTATGGCATAGAATAATCTCACCCATGTGTTTAAGTTTCTTGTTATTTCTTGCTTTTCACAATTTCAATTTAGTAATTTTCATTCTTGAACTTTGAATTTTAAGTATGTTTAAAATAAACATTTCTTTCGTTCCTAAAATGCTTTCTTTGCCTATGTCTGCATATTTACTTTCCATAATGCATCCTTACCCGCCTTTTTGATTTCAAAAAAGGAGGAGAAGTATACGATTTATCTAAATTAGGGGGAGTATTATTACTCAAACATATATGTGATATGTTCCTTTACCACCTCCCGTGAGATATGTGTTGTCATCATCAAAAAGGGGGAGAATATGGAATTGTTTTGCAGGTGATATGCTAAATAAGGACAACAACTTTTGATCATGACAACCAATATCTTTTGACAATTCAAGCATAAACGATTAAGTATATAAATATGCAAACCTAAGTATTAGGGTTTCATGGACTTGACTATTAGCTGATTACAATCAAATGGAATACAAACTCAAGCCTCATATCAAGTGAACTCAAGCAAGTGACTACAAAAGAAAGTATCTGATAAAGTCTTGAAGTGTAAGAAATCTCCACCTTAAATAGTATGAGTGAATACTTTGTAAATCATAAATACATTCTTGTAAAATTACATGGCTAAATCACACGCACAATAAAACATATTTTCAAACTATTTTTTCTTAAGAAAATATTTTCAAAAAATCTCGAAGTTGTGCCAGATGAGTTGAAAGCTGTCAGAATAGCTCTGAGCAAAGTTTTGTCTTTACTAATCGGTTGGGACATTAACCTAATCGATTAGTTGAGTTTAAAAGTGAACTCTAAGCGATTAAGACAACATCTTAATGACGTGAACCATCTAGATGTCTTTTCTTTCCTATTTTAATTGGTAATCGATTATATTTGAAGTATTTAATTGATTAGCTTGTCTTAAAAAACATTAAAATAAATTTCCTTTTTGAGCCAACCTCTAGCCTATACATAGAGGTCTCTTTCCTCATTTGAAATCATCCCGAATTGTGTTTTCAGACTTCTCACACTCTCACTAATACTTTATTCATAGTGCTAATTTGAGAAAGTTATTTTGTGAGTGGGGATAAGTTATAATTATGGAAGGGTATAATTGTAAAGATCACTAAGAGGATTTTCGTTTACAACTTGGTTGAATCTTATCCACTTATGGATTGTTTGGGTTAGAATCTAAACCCATAAAAGCTTTTGATTTGGAGATTGTATGATCAAGCCATTGTTTAGGTTTGAGATCAACCCTCGATAAAATCTCTCAAGGTTCTTGGATAGCCCATGGAAAAACTAAGACCAGGTTAAAGCTTATCGCGATATTAAAAGCTTGGATAAGGTTTGAAATTAGCTAGTGGTAAAATCTCCCATGTTATTGGTTAGCCCTTTGTAAAACCAAGGTTTAAGGTTCGTGAGCTCAGTCCGTGATAAAAGCTTGCAAAGTTTGTTTAGAAGTTTGAAGACTAACCGCTCCAACATTCTTGTGGAAAAAAAGACTATCCGCTTCAATCTACTGCGTTGAAAGGAGACTAACAACTTTGATCCCCCGTTTGAAAAAAAACTCAAACCTCTCTATTCCTAGTCTTATTATTTGGTTGGAAGTCAACAGTTTTCCTTGTATAAGGGTTTCCGGAGTATTACCTACTAAAAGCTCTCAATGTTTATTGAATTTGCTCAAGATTAATTATTGGGGAGAGTAGTAGGTCTTTTTCTTGTTTGACTAAACCTCTACAATTCTCAGTGTTCTCTCTTTCCCTTAACCCTTTATTTTCTGTAATTTATTTTTTCCAATTTATTTTTTCATCACTTAATATTTAACTTATCTTCAAAATGTTTTTAAACTTTGATTATAATCCAAAAAAAATTTCAAAACCAATTTTTTTATGAACCACGCAATTCACCATTCCTCTTGTGTGAAGTTACATGTCCAACATGTCATTCTTGAGTTCAATGTGTAATGGAAAAAGAGACTCTTATAAAGTTATTCTTGTTTGCTATTATAATATATTTTAAAAATGTTTCAAATGGGTACCGAATAAAACACATCCTCTGTCTATCACTAATGATGATTGAAAACAATTTAATATACATTGGCAATTTGCATTGAAGAAATTTGTTAATTTATTATTTGCATGCCTTTAAAAAACAATACTCCTATAAAAATAATGAAGTTGATGAAAATAAATTTAAATGATTTAAAATAAGAAAATAATAAAATTTAATAAATATCTTAATTATGATGAAAATATAAGAAAAATTAACTATTTTATAATTTAAATTTGTATATAAATAGTTAGTTTTAAAAAAATCGCTCCCCTTAACTCGGGGCCTTTGATATGTAACTATGACCATTTTTATTCAATGTTAAAAAATAATACAAATTTTATAAAATCTATCAACTTATAACATGGAATGTTGTTCATTTTTTGTGTCACCCTAATAAATTGGTCTTATTTCATTAACAATAATATGACTAATATAAATGAAAAAGTATCAACGAAAGTAAAAAAAATTCGTTAAAAATTGTTGCCATCGCCAATAAAATGAAAATAAAATAGATGTCTCTCAGAAAAATAACATAGAACTCAAATACATTGTTCTAAAAAAATAACAGTATGTGTATGATATTACAAGAATTAACCAAAACTCATATATTAATTATTACTTTTCAATGTAAAATGAATGCAAAAAACTAATTAATCACGTGAGAGAGGGAAACCAATCCCATGCCTTTGTGTAGGAAATATAAAAAATAGAATGCTACACATAACTCCAATCCAAATAGGCAATGCTTCCAAAAGTTTTTTAGCATCCTCAGAAGGTTTTGGAGCCAAACATGAAACAACATTTTGATCAAAAAGTGCAATTGCACCAAAAACCAATATAGACCCACATGCATGAAATAAATCAACAACACTTAGCTTATAGTTCCTTGCCTCTTCATCCGAAAGCTTAACTGATCCATCCATAACCCAAATACCATTCAATGTAGCAATACCATGTCTAACTTCTCCTCTTTCATCCCTTAAACTATCAGTGAATGATAAAAGGAAACACGAAAGACTACAAAATGTTAGTAGACACACTGTCATGATTTTGTTTGTTTCTGTATTGCATTGTCCTCTATGTGTTAAAACCGGTGATAAAGTTTGGAATATTAGAACTGTTCCTGTTGGGAGAAGATTAGATAAATTTGATGTGCATTTGAATGCTCTTTTTATTGTCTTTTGTGTTGATGTTTTGGGAATTTTTTGTGGTGCATTTTCTAGTAGGGGTTGTTTTAAGGTTTCCACAACAACATCCATTGAAAAATAAATAAATAAATATTTAGAATTTGATTCTTTCTGGACACTTATTCTATACTTTGGTGTTTAGAACATGTATGAACTAATTCGTAGGCATAAGCAAGAAAATAGCAACAATATATAAGTTCTTAATAGAAATGTAGGTTGAGATATTTTTGTTTCTTCGTTAAGGTTTTTTGTTGCATTGTTGTTTACATATACTATCTTCGTCATTTTATGTTTGTTACCTCAACAAAATTAGTAATTTTAAACATATAAAAACCTATAAAAATAATTGTTGATAGTATTATTTATGAAAAATATGATTATATTGGGAGAATGTTATTTGTTATGGTTCTTTCTTGTTATACAATTATTGGTTTTTACAGTATTAGATTCAAATACACCAACGTCAAGTTCCATTTTCTCTTAAAAAAAGACATATTGTCTCATTACTTTGTAAACATATTATTTTCCTCATTTTTTCTTATTTATTGTTGTTAATTCTTAATATCATTATTTTATAACAAATAAGTTATAGTATATAATTATCTTGCATTGACATTATAATTTTTTTTACATATATTCAACTATACATCACCATAAAGATATTTGTGCGTGCATTTTGTAAAATAATATTATAACATAATATAATTAAAATTGATTTAAGGTGCATTATTATAGGTGTTATGGGCCACATATAAAGCCCAAAGATAAAATCCCAATAGTAAATTAAAAGAATAAATTGTAGAATAGGTAGACTCTTTCTTCTTTATGAACATGCGATTATGCGTACGGAAGCCCTACTGGCCATCCAAATCAATCTGATGGTTGACAACGATTCACATCTCATTCCATGCTTTTAATTGACAACCATTTCTTTTAATTAAGAGGGAAAGTACGTCGCTTTTCAGATATTCAAGTTTATTCTTATTCATACATCATTTTTCACTATCATATTGACTTGAGCGTTGAAGTGGTAACCTTACAGGTTAGCCCCCCATTCCACCGTATCGCAGGCTTAGGACCACTACTCAAATCATGTCCCTTTGTTTACCGATCAATTTTGGTTCTACAATGTGTTGCGGTGAGAATCGGGATACCAAGCTATTGATTAACTTGAATCTTTAATTCTTAAATTCACAACCGGACTTTAATTTATCCAAAGGAAAGGTTTGAAGAAAGAAAGAACCTTTTTCACGATGTAACAACAACGCTAAGAGATTCGGGGATCGGGGGTTGGTTATGCATAGGGTAGGTATTTCACATCCTAAACATCTGTAGTACTCTATAGGAACCTTTTGTTTGTTTGCATGCTAAGTTTGCTAAATGTTTGCTAATGGGTCGGGATTGGGTAAAAGGTGTAGGTTAAAACCTAATGATAGTTTCTAAACTCGCTCGCAAAGACGTCGTGTCCTCTTCCTACGTATCCTAACTAGGATAGAATCAGAGCAATCGTAGTTCACCTCACTAGGGTTAAAGAACACTTGATTATGATCAAGGTCCAAAGGGGGACAAACATAACAATGCTTGTATAGAGTTTAACAAAACTCTCTTAATCTATGTTGAAACACTCAAGAGGGGAGTAAGTAATCATTACTATGATTCTTACATAGAGTTTACAAACTCTATCCTAAGGTTCTAGTTGAAGAACACTCCTAAAAAAGGTAGGCTTTTTAGACTTAAGGAAAAGTCTAATGTCTCATACTAAGGTTCAAGATGACTTCACAAAGTCAAGGGAACGGGTAATGAACTATCCATGACACAAGGGTCAATGGAGAGACTTTTCCTTTGGAGGGAGAGAAAGAAGACAACTTGGATGAGAACTAAAAAGTTCCATCACTTGGGGAAGGAATACTTAACAAAGCAATAAACAATTAAGCAATGAGAAAAAAAAGATATGGTTATAACCAAGCAAGCATGCATATCACAATAAGCAATGATGGATATAAATACAAATGGTTACGACCAAGAATCATATATCTTAACAAAGATGAAGGTAACAACCCCAGAAACATATTAACAAATATGAAAACAACAGTCATACAAATAAGTCACAACTTAAAATGATCATGTTATAAATTCGAATGTAACAACATTTAGGCATTGATGACAATCAAATACGCAAGGACTAATCACAACAGTTAATTTCAAGACTTAGGAAGAGAACAAACATTTCATGGTGACAACCAAAGGAAGGTAAACCTAACATGTTAACTAACACATAGGAAACACATACAAATAAATCTTACAAGATAAATCAAGCATGTTATAAGAGAAATTTAATCAAGACGTAAGGTAATA
This sequence comes from Lathyrus sativus, assembly GCA_963859935.3. NCBI lineage: Eukaryota > Viridiplantae > Streptophyta > Magnoliopsida > Fabales > Fabaceae > Lathyrus > Lathyrus sativus. The sequence continues at coordinate 534,274,189 of OZ012741.1, forward strand.
ACCCAAGAATGAACCAACTAACAAGTAGGAAAAAATCATTGTAACAACAAGCAATTTGAAATTTTAATCCATTAAATGAAAGTAGACATTACAATGAGCAATTTGCAAAAAGAACGGATTAAAAACGATAAAGCATGAGAAAGTTATGAATTTTGAAGTTTCAACGATTTTATGAAAATAAAATAAACAAGAAACAAGTAAATAAAAAAAGAAATGGCATGGGAAGGGATAGAACCCACGCCCTTGTGTTCACCAACACAACACAAACCAACTCATCCACTTACAAGCACGTGTGAGAGGAAAGGCAAAAAAGAAGAAAATGATAAACAATGACAATTGAAAAAATAAAAACCAAAAGAGTTGATCACCAAGGATCGAACTCAGGTTTGAAGGCAAGTGAAAGGTTACAAGGCATGCAAGTTGTCTACCACTGGGGTGGCTATACATCCGTGTATTTAGCCACCCCTATAAATACAAAAGGCATGCTTCAATGGTTTTTTTGGGCAAGGCAAAGGTTCAAACAAGGAAAAGTTGAAATGCGTTTTGATTCGTAACTCTATCAATACTCCACCAAATCAGGTAAAATTTGAGTCTAACATGCTTGAAATTTTATAAGGATCACGATGGTCACAACAAAATTTTGAAATGATGCCTCAAATAAAAAACACGATAGCATGTGCATATTGGCATTTTGAGATGCATTTAGGAAAACCACACCAGTTCTGAGTTCATACACATCAAATAGGCATTGCACACAAGTCATACACATCATAACAGATGGATTAAACACTTAGGGCTCAGTCACAACTCAATAGAATAGAAACTGGTTCATGAATTGCAAACATGGTATGAAAATGAAAACAAGCTGTCAAGGGAAGATGGAAAGGTTCAATTTACATACATGGCCTAACAGTTCTAAACATGTCATTTGATGCTCTTAAAGTTCACAAACCAAACATAAATGCTCAGACAGAAGGAAGAAGTAAGATGCAACATATTGGTGAACTTGTGAAAAATAGTGAACTTGTTTTCAAACCACAACAATACATGAACTCAAATAAAAAACCAAACTGTTAAAACTTAACACAGACAAACAGTTACATCATGTACACATATGGCTATTTCAAATGTGAAAAGGGAAGGGGTCAAAGATTGACAGTAATAGCAGCTAAAACAACAGGCCAAAACCAAAGGGCCCTGCTGCCTAGAATTTTAAACAACATACCAAACATGGATGGAACACACTTGATCAAAACAAAACAAGATAAAGATCATGAGGCCTCAACCAACATACTTAAAATGCAATGAGAAACAAACATATAACAATCAAGATGCTAAGATCAAATACTAAACACAACTGTCATGCCAAGTGGAAATGAAAGAATGCAATTTGAAAGCCAAATCATGAAACAAGTATAACCAGGTTGAACAGACCTATCACACAAACCATAAACATGATACTAAGTGTTTCTACACTTCAAGATTGGCCATAAACAAAATAGAAATGAAAGTGACTTGCTAGCTGCTCATTTAGACATAAAAATGCAAAATTGGAGACATAACATGATTGAACAAGATTAGACCAAACAAACATCATATACAACAATCAAACATGTCTATGAATGATGTTACAACTCAAGTTGATCATGAAATGCACATAACACAAAAGTTAGTTTACAAACTACAAGTGTGGCACATGGTAACTGGGGCTGTCATGACAGGCAGGGGGAAATTGGCAAGGCAATCATAAATGGGGCATAGTTCATACACATACAAACCAAAACATGCTATCTATGCTTATGAAATAAACTCAAAGCTACACAAACAGAAAGAGTAAAGTGTGTGCAGCTGTTGTGGTTTTTCAAAAAAACAGTTTTGGCAGCATAAGGGGGTACAATCTGGTCTAGTAAGTGGTCTCATGTCATAAACATAGCACATACACATCATAAACATAGAAATAAATGAGTTCAAACTCAAACAACAGTCATATTACAAGCAGGACAAGATTTGGTATGGTGATGGCATATTTTGGCTTAAAAATGAAATTTTGAAAGTGAGATGAGGAAACAAGTGGAAACAGAGCATACCAGCAATATACACACCTCACAAACATAAAAATGAGAGAGATCATGCTTAGAAATTAAGGCTTATGCAAACAAAAATGGATTTGGCATGTTGATGGTTAAGAAGTGCAAAATCTGTTGAAATAACTTGGTGGTACAGCAAGGCATTTGTTAAGACAAAGAGATTCATGCTAACTAATGACATACACATACCACAAATATGCAACCAGATGAGATTATGCCCAAGAATCAAATCAAATCCACACCAAATAGAATATGGCCTACTGGTTGCAAATAAAGCATAAAAAAAGCAAAGATTGTCAACATTTCAAAAGCAAGTAGGATCTGTCATGGCAGTTGAGGCAATTTGGCACCACATACAAACTCAAAATATGTAGAATGAAGATTCTATGCACATAGTTTAAGCAAAAATAGGTTGGAACAGAAAATGGTATGCTGTTGGTATCATGAGGTTTTGAAAATGCAGATTTGGAAGTGACAGACTGTTTTGAAAAAAGCAAGGCCAGTTTGATCATACAAGTACAACATACAACCTCAAAACATGTTAAATGATGTTTCCATATTCAAAGATCATACACAGGCTGCTCAAAATAAAAACTGGTGTGTTGGTTCAAATATTTGATAGCAAAAAAAAACAACCTCACAGCAGGCCCTATAGCTAAGTCTCATGTTTTTCATCATTTCAACAAGTTCAACTAGGCAAACAAGATCATATGAACACAAACCAACAATTTAAACACTTAAGACACAACATTTACAGACATACATCATCTTGACACAAAACTCATGGCAATGGTAAAGCAAGTGCATCAAATATCGCAATAAGACAAACTAGATTCAAACATGACCTAGAGGCAGGGGAAGCATCATGAAACAACTAACAAGTTAATCAAAATATCACTAACAACAAGGGGTGATAGATCTAGGGCAAACACATCAACATTATCATGTTTGGATCCTTAAGGCTAATCTTGGATAAAATCTTCAAAACAAGTTGTACACAACATCAAAGTTCAATATTGGCAACATATCATCAACACATCATTCATGAATGAAGTACTTTAACAAAAGCAAATATCATAACCACAAAACATAAGTTCTTTACAAAGAACCAATATGGGACAGCATAACTATATTTTCACAACAAGCACTTCAAAATTGTAAAACATGACAATGTATGAATAATAAAGAGGTTGAGCATTACATAACTCTTGTAGAAAAATATTGAGCAAGATAAAAAGCTAAGAAACCCAGAGATCTTCTTCTTTGGCAAAGGTTTGGAGCTTTCTTCCTCTTGAAGCAACAAACTATCTTTCAAGACAGTTTGAGTTGTAAACTTCCCAGCTGGTTTTTGAGACTTTGGACAGTTAAAATATGATATATATGAGGTGTTGGGAGTGTTGAAGTGGTAGGAAATGCCTTAAGTAAAAACTTGGCTTCCAAAGTGCATAAAAGTCAACATATAAAGGTATGAAGGTTGACTTTTGGGAGAATGATGTTTTTGGGTGGTTTGAGTGTATGAACACCTCCTACAAAATGTTTATAGATTGTGCCAATGGTTTTGAGTGCTTTGGAAGGGGTGGAAATGAGTTTGGGTAGAATTTTGCTTGAGACGAATTTTGGTGAAAACTTGAAGTTTTTTGAAGAATGAAGCTTTTGAGAAAATGAATGAGAGTTGAGAGCTATGATTTCTCTTGGTTTTTAAGAGTGCTCTGGTGTGTATACCATCATATATAATGCCTCTATTTATAGTGAAAATGAAGGTGATGGTAGATTTGGATTTTGCCATTTTTGGAGGGAGATTGTGAAATTTTGAATGAATCTTGCCAAGATCTTTGTGTCAGCTCTACATATCAGCTCCATGGGCAAATTCTGAGCAAAAATAAAGTGAGATGGGAGGGATGGGATGGCTGAAGTGAGGCTAGGAAGGTAGGGGACTGCAGCTGCCCAATCTCTTTGAAAAAGTTTCTCTTTCCTAGCCTTTAAATGATTATTTTAATGGCCACTTGCTCCAAGTTGCACAAGCCTTCCAATTCTTCATTTCTTCTGGTTTTTGCATCATACAAGCTTCATAATATAATAATAGAACAAGATCCAATGGCTGAGGGTATCCCAAGTTGGTGAATTTTGAATTTTGGAAAATGTTGAAGTGGTGATTTCAAGTGTGGCAGCCCCAACTTCCATGACCCATAACTTTCTGCTCACAAATGCTATTGAGAAGTTCTACCATAATTTAGAAAGCCCTCAAGTAGCTCTACAACTTTCATGTTTTTTAGATTTCCAAATTCTAGATGGAACTAGGTTGAAAAACCCTTCCAAGTTGCTGAAAAATTATGCTTAAAAGTGAAAAGTTTCTAAGTTATTTTCCCTTCTTGAAGTGAATTTTGTCATAACTCAAAATCTATTCATTTTTTGATCATGGACCACTTTGAGACTTTTGTAGGACTTGTCAAGAGCTTCCTGATGAGCTTTGAACCACTTCATTTGGATGTGTGGTTGAGGAGTTATGGTCTTGCCCCTTTCAAAACCCTAATTACCGACTTTTGCAATTACTTCCTAACCCTTGATCCAATGGTCATGAAATTTTATGGGAAGGTGTAATATGACATAAGGAACATTTTTGATTCACATAAGAAGTCAAATTCCTTATTGTTGAAGAGTTGACTTTTCGATCAACCGTTCGATCAATCGGTGACTATCGAGTCGACTGTTGATGATCCGGATATCCTGAGGACTTGAAACTCTTTGGATAGACTTTAATAATCCATAGGAACTTAATGGACCATGATCCCACCATTGAAACACTTTTTAAATCAAAAGTCAAACTACCGTTGACTTTTCCTAATTGAAAACCCTAATCGGGTATCTTGAACTGCACTGTTCTCAATTCTTGGGTGACCACCTCAAATTGAATTCATACTTGACCCAATGTATTATTATTGATCTTGTTTATAGTTGAATCAATCCAAAACATTGATTGATCAAACCATCGAAGCCTCGTTTTTGAAGGTATGGAACTCTGATTCATCTGCATCTTGACAAAGATAAACTTGAAATGGGTTAAGGTTAGTTAATCAAATGAATATGATCCTACAATGATGATGAGGATCTAAGGGGTCAAAATTTGGGGTGCAACACAATGGAATATTATCGCTGTATGTAGGAATTGACTTCTGATTCCTACGAATTTACACAACTATATCTTCTCCATTAGAATTTCATACCTCTTCTATTCAAAGTACAAATATTCGTTCCTAATCGCTTTGTTCAAAGTATTGTATTTTTTATCGTAAGATTTAGGTGCATGTATATGAATGTAGAAAATGTAAAACACTTAATATGGCATGTATATGATAGGATTACAGATGAACTATTTCGACATCCGATATATTTTACTTAATGGGAAAAATGTGATATGATTACCTAAATTCCAAGAAAAGGGAGAGAAAACTACATCTAGCATTATCTATTCATAGAATGAACCCATATGGTATTCAAAGTAATTCTAATATTTCATATTTGATGATTATGTTAATTTATAACTTACCTCCATGGTTATGCAACAAACGCGGGTTTACGATGTTGACAATGTTGATTTTCGGGCCCAAGTAGCTAGGAAATGATATATACATATACTAAGACCCCTTAATTGAAGACTTAAAACTTTTGTGGGACATACATAGAAAGCTTTATAATGAGTTTAGAAAATAGCTATTCACATTGAAAGCTATGATATTTCAAACAATTAATAATGTTTAAGACTACCGTAATCTATCCGACTATAATGTCAAGGAAAATGTGCATACCCATATATATGAAGATGCTATAAATTATATGCAGTTGGAGTATGGTGAGAAGATTGTGTTATTTGGGCATCATAGATTCTTGAACACTAAACACAATTATTAGAAATAATACAAAACAATTTAATGGTAAAGAAGAAGGTAGAGATTCTTTGTTATTGACAAACAATAAATCATATAAGAATGTAAAACATTTGAGAATTTATTTTATGTATTTTTGCATGAAAACTTATCATATGTGGATGAAAAAAGTCAGTTTTCTTTGAACCATCATATATGAAGTCATTGTATGTAGGAAATTTCATTGATGTCATGCATATTGCAAAATTTATTTTCAAAAGTGTAATTTTTATGTTACTCAATATGCCATGAAATTATATATATTGAATCAATACTAGATTAAACTTGTAAAAATTGGAATTATGAATAGAAGAAATACCAGTTAAGAAGAGGAATTGTCATATCTACCTCTAACGCCTCATATGTTGTTGACAATGTAGATATTTGCATGACTAGTCACACATATTGATTAGCTCATATCCATATTTGGAAATCATTGCACATAAGAAATTTCCTTGATGTCAAATTAAAAAAACATTTTCAAAAGAGTATTTTGTAAAATTTACTCAATGTGCCAAGAAAACCTAAGGATGACATCAATTAAATACTAAAATGACAAAATATGAGATTAAGAGTGGAATCAAAACCATCTAAGAAGGTGAATCATACATATCTACCTCCAACAATTCATATCCCGTTGGTAATGGAGATACATGCATTATTAGTCATGTTAGAAGGGTCACTACGACATGTATGTTTCATCTTATTGATTTTGTTGATGAGTGTAAAAAGGTAAATAACTTCTTCTCAATATTTATTTTCTAAGTATTATATTTATTTATTTATTATTTGTTAGTTACATAATTTTATGTAATTTGTTATATTTATGCAAAAGATAAAAAAAAGGCAAGATAATCCAACGCAATCCAAAGCTAACTTTATCTCTCAAAGTCAGTGTTCTGGCTACTTTGCAAGATCTAACTTTCCTCATTATTATGCAAACTAGATGTTATACGTATGGTGTATGAAATGAGACATATATTTTTCTATATGTATCTAGTTATATTTTACGCCCTTTACTTTGTAGAACATAGGTAGTTCGTATAGTAACCGTATGCTTTTCTGTTAGGTATTAATCAAGTTAAAACTTAAAACCTAAACTCTTCTAAGAATGTTCCTCGAATCACATGAATTCTCCCACTCTAATCTCACTAATACACCTTCCCCGTTCTATTATACATATTACTAGCTACTAGAGTATTTACTCGTAGATAAATTGGTAATGTGAAAGTTGATAAATTGGTTGTGCAAAAGCATATAAATAGATCAGCTCTAGATTCGTTACTAGTGCATAGATTGATAGAGAAAATGACCTTCTCCAGATTGGTTATTGGTGTATTTTCGTCAAGAAATAAAATATCATTTCTAGATGACATGTTGATACTTAAATTGATGAGAAATAAATAAGATTTTGGTTCTAATAAATATTGGGCTTAAGGTATCAATAGATATTGTTTTGAAATCTGATGGATGTCATATATGGTTTGTGATATATATTATACTAGGTTTTGGAATGATGATGGATTTTAATTTTTGAGTGCCAATGATTATTGGACTTTGGCGTGTTAATGTCTATTGGGTTTTTAATGCCAACATGTATTGGAATTGGGCAACAATAAAAATTTGGTTAATGATTTTAGCAAAGATTGACCTTTAGGAATGAAAATGGAGAGTTGGGTGTACTAATTAAGATGTGAACTTTAACTTTCAATGAAATTTGGGAAATAAATTATATTAGATGAGGGATGTTGAGTGCCTATAAAAGCTGGACTAAAGGTACCAATGAATATTTGGATTTGGATGCCAATGTAAATTGGACTTATGGTGTCATAACAATTGGGTTTTGGGTGGTGCCAATGAAAATTATGCTTTTAGTGAGAATTAATTTTACTTGTATTACAATATTTTCAAATATTTAAATACAAATGTGATGCAAAATTCAACATGTTGTAAATGTTAGAACAAGATTTGGTTCTACTCATTATCTATAAGTTTTGATAATAACAAAGTAGTATTTGTGTGAGAATAATTTTGGTACTCTAACATTTGTTTTTCTGAAGGATTAATAAACATGCTCTAACTCTGATAGAAACCATATACAATGAAAATCTAGTTTGACCAAAAGTCGCTTCTGCGCCAAAAAAAACAAGTATGCTTATGATCTACTCACATTCAGAAAGATTCTAAGAAGACAATATGTTGCTGCGGCAATGTTCTCTTGGTTTCTGCCTCTGAGTGTGACTCTGATATTTTACTTCTGAAGTCGTTATCTTCTGAAGACTAAATGCTGAAGACTTTGAAGACAAAGTTTTATTGAACGATGTTTTGAACACTCTGAAGACTCAAGTTTCTGAAGACCAGGGGTTCTGAAGACTGAATGCTAAAAGTTCTGAAGACAAAATTCTACTGAACAAAGTTCTGAAGACTCAGAAGACTCAAGTTTCTGAAGATCAAGGGTTCTGAAGACTGAGTGCTAAAAGTTTTGAAGACAAGGTTCTGGTGAACAAGTTCTGAAGACTCTGAAGACTCAAGACTCTTAAGACTCAATGATCAACTCTTGTACGTATGCTTCAATCATCACTATTCAGAAAGTTCTATTGCACTACCTATTCACTACCCTGATTTGGTGGTATAAAGGACAACTTTTGTGTAGATTTTCATCCCTGCGTAATGACATTCCTTCAAGCCGCTAGCTCATTTAAGGATATTCCTGATGTGCCCTATAACGGATCTTTTACCGGCTTTATAAAGAATTGACCACTTGAAGAAAAAAAAAGCAACGTATGAGAATAAGAACAGTAGAGAAGAACTACAACACAATGCAAGAACAATATTCATATTGTGTAAATTTTCTTTAAGTCATTTTTGATATTCATAGTGTTTATATCTGCTTGTGTAGAAGCAACTCATTGTAAACATTTATTTTTTAAACAATTGTTTGTAATTCCTTAAGGGACAAGTTAGGTCAGAATCCTTAAGAAGAGACAGTTAGTCTTTGTTTTTAGTCACCAGCAGTTGTGTCACACCCTAAATTTGCCCTCCCTTTTTAAACATTTTTCGTGTTTCCGATTCTACTTTTAACTTTGCATTACCCGCTTAATTTCATGCCATTTACACACGTGTCCACTCACGATTGGGCGTTTTTCGAATCTCCGTTATTTTGCCCAATGAGGGCGTGACACGTGGCCTAAGGAGGTTGTTTTTGTAAATTTTAATTCCATTTTTAGTTTTCTAACTTTTTTTCTTTTTAAATACTATCATTTTTGTACATATTTTGTTAATTAATAGAAATTAGATTTTTAAGCTTAGAATTATAATTTAGAATTTAGAATTTAGTTTAATATAGAATTTTTTTTATTAGATTAAAATAGAATTTAGAGTTTAATTTAGGACTTTTATTAAAATTTAATTAATTAGTTTTTTTTATTAGAAATAGTTTTTCTTATTTAGAATAGAAATAGATTTTTATTTTATAGCATAGAATTATATTGTCATTAGAATCATTTTAGAATATTAGAAAATAGTTTTTGGAATTTTTATTTAGAAAATAGATTAAAAATTTAGGATTTTATTTAGATTATTTTAGAATAGATTATTATTAAAATATTAGTCGTTATTAGCAAGTAGATTATAGTTAAGACTTAGATTAGGATTTAAGAGTTAGTTTACTAAATTATTTGTTAATTTATAAAAAAAAAGTACAACTAAGTAATCAGAGAAAAGATAAAAAAAGAGCTGGAAGAAGGACACATGGCAGGAACTTATATAGGCTGTTACTATTGATCTTCTTCAACCGGAGACCAAGCGAACCCTAGCCGCCCTCTCCCCTTTGCTCCTATTTATCATCATCTTCAGACCAAAAAAAAAACACAGCCTTCCATCATCATCTTCATCGCCAAACCCATTTCCGTTTTTCCTTCCAAAATCATTTTGATCATAAACCTTCAACAACCATCATTCCCTCTTCCAGAATCCGCAAGCAACACAACATCTGATTCATTAACACACTCACCATAACCATTCATCGTTATCATCTCGTTTGACACCATCACCAATAACCCAAACAGAAACACGACCCAACCAATTTTCCACGGTTCATTCTCCTTCAACTTTCAAACATCCGCAACATCTCAACCTCAAAACCCTCTACCCATTTCAATCTCTCCATCTTTAACCCTTCACTCAAACTTTCATTAGCAACCTTCAAAACCCACTTTCAACAAAAATCCCAAATTACAACTGCAAATTAGAGAGAAGACAGGAGTTTGAGACCACAAAGCAGATTGAATTGAATAAATGGAAGGAAAGATCGGGCAAACGAAGAATGTATTGCATCCTTGACCGTCACGACTTCATGATGTTGTGATTTCAGCTTTCATCGTGGCTTTTGAATAACTTGAATGTGTTTTTATTTCGCTTAAGTGAACAAGCTTGTCGCTGCGTTTGGAGGTAGACCTTGGCTGTGAATCACGTCATACCTTCTAAACCTGAGGATGTTGCTTTTGTTTATTTTGAATATGTAATAAATTGCTTCTTGTGCTGGGGCTTAGGCCCGTTTTCGTTTTGTCTGATGCTGGACGAACAGGCCTCACAGCCCGTGATGATTCTATGGGCTCTTGTTCTTAGCACCCTTTTTTGTTGGTTTTTTTAGCTTGTTTGAGATTGTGAATATATATTTTTTTTAAATCAGTTTTTTTAAATTGTAAATATACATATGTTTTATAAATAATTTTTTAAGATGTACATATTCTTATAAAATAGTTTTTATTTTTAATTTGTCAATGTACTCATATAAAATAGTTTTTTTTCTTTAGTTTGTTAATATATTTTTGTAAAGTAGTTTTTCTTTAGAGCTTTTATATATATTTTAAATAAATTTCTTGAATTTTGAACATTTTTCTCTAAAATTAAATTTTAGCATTTTTATTTGTCATTGAGGATCTATTTTCATATTTCCTCGTTTCGGTCGATGAAGAGACCCCTAAAAGCATTATCAATCAAATTATTGATAGATGATGATTTGCCCAAGACCCACATCTTTTCCACCTCGTATCGTTTTATTACAACTTTTGTTTTCGAACCGATGAAGTCTCCGATTCGTCAAACATTGATCTTCGAGGATGTTGAAACCTTCGTTATTTCAAATATAAGGAGAATGACCATTTGGGTCATTTTCTCTACTTTGAGATCACGAGAGGTTCCCTTCGACTAATCAACACGAAGTTTGTGATTAAGACGAGGTTTTTAGTGTTATTTTTGAATTTATGTCGATCTTAACCTAACTTTTTATGGTCGATGAAGTCTACATTCGTAAATGTCGATTAATCGAAGCCATTAATTTTCATTGTTTCAAATCTGTAGAAAATGATCATTTGGATCATTTTTTATACTTTGGGATCGTGAGAGATTACCTCTGATTAATAGACGCTAGTTTATGATTAAGACGAGATATCACATTTTTAACCTTCTCCATTTCACCGATTACCAACTCCCGACTTTAACATTCTATTGATACTTCATTGTTTTATATTTCCGCACATAGTTTTCTATTTTTATTTTCTATTGACATTATCTTGTTCATATTATCATCATCGTTCATACTTCATATTGTCATATTGTACATACTGTCATCTAACCCCCTCTATTTGCTTATTTTTATTCAAAACAATAAATAAATATCGAAACCATAAAATCCTAATTGGTGGATTTTTGGTTACATATCTTATATATTATCTGTATCCTGTATATATTCGTATCCATCTCCTATCTCTCTCATATCTTCTAAAAATCTCTTTAATAAAGGAATCGAGTTATCTTTGTATTGAAGTAAAGAGAGAGGATTGAATGTAGACTTCTTCCTCTCCGAGTGTCAGGATACTCACTGTAGAGTGTGTGGTCTCGATACCAGTCTTTCAATTTGAAGACACTTGCATTTGTCACACCTTTTCTCCTAAAACCTCGGTCCTGTACCGAGTGCATTTTTGAAACTCTTTTCACAACAAAAAATCAAATGGTCGTGGAGTGGTTAGGCGTAGGCCTTCTCCTATCCCGAGTGCATGCCATTACCGTTAGGGTTCACTGTCACAAAGCACTTATCATTCAAAACCAAAAAAACATCTTTTAATAAGAGAATAAAGTTCTTTTTGTATTGAACTAAAGAGAGAGGATTGAGTGTAGACTTCTTCCTCTCTGAGTGTCAGGATACTCACTGTAGAGTGTGTGGTCTCGATACTCGTCTTTCAATACGAAGACATGCTTGTATTCGCCACATATTTTTATAACAAAACTTTGAGATAAAGAATTGGGTACTACCCGCAAGGGGTTACTATCTGAGGACCTATTTCACCTCTAAAAACCACTCCCACAAATCAAATGTGACATCTTGCCTCACATGGCGAAAACTAATCTTTCGAAAAGGATATGTTACGTCCGTTCTACCGCAAATAGGTAACGCCTAAGTCTCCAACGAGCGAGCAACAATACACCTAAACTGATAGAATGCACACGATAGCATCATCCACAAAAACATTAACAAACCGTAGGCCGAACTACGACTGCTCTGATTCTTTACTTCTTTTAAGTAAAGATACATAGGCACGAGGGCTGCAATCCTTGCCGAGCATATTCCCCATTTTTATCCGTAGTCCCCCGAACTACGTCGACTCTGACTTTCTCATATCCGTTGAGAATACGTAGGCCTAAGACCGCGAAGTCCTACCGAGTCTCTTTTCTCCCCCTTTACCTCCTTTCCCTATTTCTAACCTCTCTTGGAACACTCTTATAAGCAATAACCTTTAGCAAATACCTTCACATCAACAAACAAATTGTTCCTATCAAGTACGATGGATGCGAGGGGTGCTAATACCTTCCCTTCGCATAACCGGCTTCCGAACCCGTTCTTTGGTCGCGAGACCATCTTATCCGTTTCTCTCTTGGGGTTTTCTCGATGTTTTCCCTTCCCCTCATGGGATAAATAAAGTTTGACGGCGACTCTTCTGTCTTTCTTTTCGCCTCCCCATCGTTGCATTTTTCGAGTAGCGACAGCTGGCGACTCTGCTGGGGAATCCTAGCAAGACAAACCTAGTTTGTTTGTCGTGTTTGTGTTTTATTTGCTTTTATTGTTTATTCTGCTTTGTTCTCTAACTGTTGGGTTTATTGGGTTGGTTTGTAAGGATAAAAGCTTTCTACTCGAGCTTTCTAGTATACACTAAGATTAGGAGGTGGATTCTCTCTGATTTGTGAGACTTAATTAGGACTCGTTGAGTTGGTTTGAATTCCACCGCTCAGTTGAGACCCTTTTGGGATGATTATATCTTACGTGTAGTCGTAATGGCGTCTTCATTTCCGACCTGGGAGTCTGTGATTCTGAGAACCTTTTGTAGAACCCAATTCCAAAGGTTGCTAAAACATAACTCTGTGCTCATCCTTTGAAGGGATTACCGTCTTACGAATTGTCGTTATGATGGAAAACTTTTGAGGGTTAATGCATGGGACTTTGTTTGGAAACTCTTGGAATTCCTCATTACAAACCAATAGATTACCAACCCGAGGTGAGGGATATCTTGATGTGTTACCTTGCAGAACCTGTGACCTTGACCCTGCTGTTGTTCTGTTATCATACGCATTCATAAAGCATTGCATTGCATAGCATTATTACATATCAAGGGACTTAAGAGTCTGTGATTATCTCAGCTATTGGTGAACACAATGACTGATCAAAGAAAAAGAAGCACAAATTCTGTGAATTTCTGAGAACCAAAGTTGGAATTGATTCAAGATCTTTTGATTGATGTGCCGAAGGCTATCAAGATCAACTTTCAAGGGATGCATGGGAAATTGCTTGATCTTCTCTATTATAGAGTCGACACTTGGGCTTTGTTCGTTATGGCTCAATTTTATGACGCGCCTCTCAGATGCTTTACCTTTCAAAACTACCAGTTGGCTCCTACTCTTGAAGAATATTCTCACCTTTTAAATATCAAGATTAAGGATCAACCTATCTACACCGGCCTGGTAGAAGAACCAAAGTCTTCTGCCATTGCTCTTGCTCTCCATATGACTAAGGGAGAAGTCGAAGATGGTCTAGCCAATAAGGGATGTACTCAAGGATTTTCTCTGAAGTTTCTACTAAACAAAGCCGCCCAGTACAAGACCGTTGGGGATTGGGAGAGGTTTGGTATTGTTGTCACTCTAATGATCTAGGGGATTATTCTCTTTCCAAACATAGACAATTTCATAGACATCGCTGCCATTATTCTCTTCATGCAGAAGAATCCTATTCCTACTTTCCTCGCCGATGTTTGCCACTCTATTCATTGGATGAGTGAAAATAAGACAAGAATGGTCCAATGATGTTCTCATCTACTATTCAAGTGGTATGCTTCCTATCTACCGAAGGAAGGGCCATTTGTGGAAAACAAGGAAAAATTGAAATGGTCTCAGCGCATTATATCCCTAGTTGTTGCACCCCAAATTTTTACCCCTTAGATCCTCATCATCATTTTAGGATCATATTCATTTGATTATCTAACCTTAACCTATTTCAAGTTTGTCTTTGTCAAGATGCAGTTGAATCAGGGTTTCGTACCGTCAAAAATCGAGGCTTCGATGGTTTAATCAATCAATGTGTTAGATTGATTCAACTATAAACAAGATTAAGGATACTAAATTGGGTCAAGTATGAACCCAATTTGAGGTTGTCACCCAAGGATTAAGAACAATGCAGTTCAGAACACCCGATTAGGGTTTCTGATCAGGAAAAGTCAACTATAGTTTGACTTTTGATTAAAATAGTGTTCCAATGATGGAATCATGGTACATAAAGCTCATATGGCTTATTTAAGTTCACTCAAGAAGTTTCAATACCTCAGAGGACCCAGAACACCAACAGTCGATTCAGAGTTCTTCAATCAATCGATTCGTCTGACTAAAAAGTCAACTCATTGACCAACATGGTTTTGACCAAAAATTGAAGGCAATTATGTTCCTAATGGTATATAACATCTATTCATAAAGTTTGGTGACCATTGGATAAATAATTGATAAGTAATCAAAAAGTTGGGAAATTAAGGTTTTGAAAAGGGCAAAGCCATAACTCCTTAACCACACAAGGGTTTTTGACCTAGTTTCAAGGGGAATGAATTCCTAAAACAAGCATAAATATTGTAGTACCTAATTGGGGATTTTTAAAAAGTACAAGTGGGTTCCATAACTCTTCTTGGTTAGAGAGAACCAAGATCCACAAGTTGACAAAAACTCACATTCGCAAAACTAGGTTAGCATGAGTTTTTTTTAATTCCAAAACCTATCCAAATCGATGCTAATCAAAGGCTAAACCTTATTTATGATGTTCGAATTGATAATGAACATTTTAATATCAATTCACACTAAAATGGCACAAATATCAAAGGAAATCATTATTTAATGCAAGTTGCAAAAGTGAATAGTGAAGAAAGAGAAAAAAGGTGGCTACCTTGTCAAATCATCAACTTTACTTCAACAAGTCACCTTCTAACCTATAAAGCATGATGAAAACAATATATAGGGTATGGAGAATATCTTAGTAGAGTGGCTTAAAGAAAAGTATGAAGATTGCATTGGAAAACTCAAAGATTTTCATGATGGAAGGTTAAAATTGGCAATTTGCTTCACTTTTGCCCATACCTTGATCCAAGGCCTTTGGCTATAAATAGAACTCACTTCCTACATCACAAACACACCAGTTCCATGCTAGAAACCATCTAGAACTCTCTCCCTTACACAATCACCAAATTCTTGCAAAATCTCAATAAGTCTCCAAAATCCCTCAAAATCTATTTTTGCAAAACACCTTCCAAAACCATTTCCAAACTTTTTCCAACTCAAGAAACACTTCAAAAACATCAAATATGATGTATTGAAGCTATCCAAATCACTTCCACACTTATGTAACAAGGTTTGAGTGAGTTGGTCTTTGAAATCTTTGGATTTTAGAGTTTTTCCTTCATTTACAAGGCATTTCGTCCACTAGCTTGCTTGGAGGTTCTTTGGAGCATCTATTCATCAACCTAGGAACATTTGAAGACCTTGTAAGAGCTCTCAATATCTCTGGTTTTATTATTGCTTAAGCTTGCTTCAAGAGGTAAACCTAAAACTCATAAATGTGAACTTTCTACTTGCATTTCACATGCTACCATGAATGTTTTTAGGGTTTTCACCTTCCTATCTCTCATTTATTCATTTCAACACTTTAATTTCATTCTCTTCTGAGTTTTATTTTAAAGTTATGATTTTGGCTTGTTAGCATCCTTGGGTACTTGAGTTTGACCAAAACTCTTGCTTGTAAGCATTTGTGTTTAATCATCATTAAAACTTGAATGTTTTCTCCCATGAAGTTTTGAACTTCTCACTTACATTTGTTGTGACATTATTTGATTAGGCATGATGTTTGTAAGTATACATGTCATCTTGTAAGCCCTAGGAAGACCACATCTTTGTTAAGAAATATCCCCGTCTTTGTTAAGACATGTTTTGGTTTTTACCTTTCATTAAGTCTTGAAAGAACTTATCCCCTCGTTGATATTGTAACATCTTGATGTTTGCTTTGGTTGTAACCATTTATCTTTATTGAAATCATTGCTTGATATTGTAATATGCATGCTTGCTTGGTTGTAACCATATTCCTTGTATTCATCATGCTTAAATGTTTTTTTTATTGCTTTGTTAAGTATTTCTTCCCCAAGTGATGGAACTCTTTAGTTCTCATCCAAGTTGCCTCATATATTCCCTTCCAAAGGAAAGTCTCTCTATTGACCCTTGGGTCATAGATAGCTCAACACACTCATAGGTCTGGATAGAACCTTCCCCCTTTTGGTCTGGATATAACCAATAGGATTTAAATCATAGGTCTGGATAGAACCTTCCTCCCCTGTTGGTCTGGATAGAACCAATAGGACTTAAACTCATAGGTTTGGATAGAACCTTCTCCCTCTTTTAGTCTGGAAAGAACCAATTGATCCTTATTCTGTAGTTCGAGCCCGAACTACGACCGCTCTGATTTCTCATTGGATAATGAGAATACGTAGGCACAAGATGCGATATATTGACGAGCAACCTTTCCCTTCCTCCCACCTTTTGGTCTGGATAGAACTATTTGGTCTGACAACGTAGAACTTTAGGATAGAGTTTGGTTAACTCTATGTAAGAATCATGGAAATGATTACTTACTCCCATTTCTTGAGTGTTTAACATAGATCTAGAGAGTTTTGTGAAACTCTACACAAGCATGGATATGTTTGTTCCCCTTTGAACCTTGATCATAATCAAGTGTTCTTCATCCCTTGTGAGGTGAACTACGATTGCTCTGATTCTATCCTAGTTAGGATACGTAGGCAGAGGACGCGATGTCTTTGCGAGCAAACTTAGAAACTATCCTTAGGTTTTAACCTATAACCTTCACCCTTTACCCTATCCCAAACCTTAGCAAACATTTACCAAACTTAGCATGCAAACAAACAAAAGGTTCCTGTAGAGTACTACAGATGTTTAGGATGTGAAATACCTACCCTATGCATAACCAACCCCCGATCCCCGAGTCTCTTAGCGTTGTTGTTACATCGCGCAAAAAGGGTTTTTCTTTCTTTAGACCTTTCCTTTGGATAAATTAAAGTCCGATTGTGAATTTAAGAATTAAGATTCAAGTTAATCAATAGCTTGGTATCGCGATTCTCACTGCAACAGTAGTGTCCAATGATATTGCTTGGTATTCTCATGAATACTATGATGTGGAGATCAATTTTAGTTGTGGGGAGTTTGGAAATGTGCCTCTGATTAGTAGAGCTGGTTGCATCAACTACAACCCAGTCATGGCATTACGTCAGTTGGGCTATGCTATGGAGGATGAGCCCGAAGCAGAGAAAGTTCAAAGCTTCTTTTTTCTCACTACAACAGAAGATCCTGCGTTTGTCAGGAAAATTGCTAAAGTATGGGCGTACCATTCTCATAACTGGAGGACCTTTACGGGTAAAATGAACATCCATTTCACTTGAGAGATTCTTGCTGGAACTGTAGATGGAAATACCCAAATTGAAGTTTTACAGGGGATAAAATAAATATCCTCCTCAAATGAGAAACTTGGGTCATTTTAGCTGTTGAACACGTCAGATTTGAGCTTCAGTGGGGATGAAATAAACATCCGCTTCGCTGGAGAAGACTGGTGTTGTAGAAGATCCACTGAGGAGTCGAATAATATCTACTTCTTTGGAAATGTGAAGTTTACGAAGGTTCACTGGTACTTTTGCATTGGAAAGATTCATCGGAGAGTTTTGATGAGATTCGGTATTAATGAGTTGTGTAATGGTAGTCGTCATATCAATCCTCAAATGCCCCAAGTCACCTGGTTCACGAGAAACAAGAGTTTTCAAAGAGAGTCACCTGGTTCACGAGAAACAAGAGTTTTCAAAGAGGATTTTACAGAAAACATGGCGTCCCACTGTTTTCAAACTCTTAGAGAGATTCACCGAATCTCGACGTAACTGGCCCTGATTGACGGTATTAAGACTGAGTCTTCAAAAATGGTTCTTTAGAAAGTCAAATTTGCATTAGAACAAATCACTCGGAAACAAACTTGCCCCAGGTCAGCAGAGTCTTCAAGTTCCAATAAAATCAACTTATTATTGATGCTCATGTGTAATCTTTCTAAGATATCAAACAAGGTTAGTAAGTCAGAAATGTTAATTCTGAATTTATCAATGCAACATACGTTTGTCTTGAGGTTTGTTTTTTTGAAAAAAAGGTATCCCAATAACTAGTGACCGAAATCACTGGTTAGGATATAAATTAATTTTATAATGCCAACAAAATTGAGCATGGCTCATAGGAGTCAGGAAACGATATCTCATCAAGTACGCTTTCGAACTAAACCTTACTTTAATTAGGACTTTTGAGGGTTGTATCTGGGTTTAGTTTCTGATTTGTAAAACAAAGGAATGAAAGGCTAAAATATATTTGTACCCACCCAATCTTTGAAAGATGCTCAGTCTTGATGATACCCTGCCCCAGGTTAAAAACGAGGTTTTGATTTGGGGAAAAAACAGATCCTCTCTCAAGGCTTAGAAGAGAGGTTAACTATTTTTGGTATTTTGGAGGTTTGAAACAATGCCTTACATCATCAGTAGGTTTTTATTCAAAAGCATACCACAAGATCCTGCGTTTTACTTCGTCATCCTCCCTCCAATTATTCACCAAAGTGAAAAGAAAATTGGATAAAGCTGGAATTATAAATTATGAAAAACATTTTACGAGTGAAAACGAATGGATTTCTTCAAGAAAAACATTTTATTGCATTAATTATTCAAAATGACGAGTTCTTACATGCCAAATATGCTTTTAATCAAAGAAACGAAAAAACACAAAAGCAAAATAAAGTGAAAAGCCAAACAAGTCATTTTCTTGGATTTTATTACGCCTTGGAATGGAGAGGCTTGCGGAATCGTATGATATGCCATCTGACGCTATATTGATATGAGTTTCCCAAATAACCTCGGATCATGTTCTCGGAGGACGAACCGTGATGAGGTTAGGATTGGAATCTCTGAAGGATAAGATTTTGTCCTTAATCAACCTTTGAACGTCTGCCTTCAAACCGTAGCAGCTCTCGATATCATGCCCCGGAGCACCTTGATGGTATGGGAAAAACCTGTCAGCTTTATATCAGTACGGTAGTTTCTTGGGCACCTTAGGTGGAGCTCTTGTCTGGATGCGACCTTTGCGAATCAAGACCAGGAACAAATCAGCATACTTCATAGGGATGGGGTCAAACTGACAAATTACTTTTCTCGGAATATCCAAAGATATCTTCTGATTACGAAACCGTTTCCGAAACCGTCGATACTGCAGTCGATCTGGAGAGGCCAACTTCTGCTTGGGAGGTAGTTGTTGTTCACGCTGAGCGGGCGTTGCATACTGACGTTGAGGATGAGGTATTGAAGATATGAATTCTCTGGAAGATCCATTGTGATTTTTATTATCTGGAGCTATACCCAAATTGTAATTGTATTGTTTCACAAAAGCAACGACTAAGTCTTCCCAAGACTGAATGTGGTTACTTTGTAGCTTCATATACCATATTAAGGATGCCCCACATAAACTTTCTTGAAAGCAGTGAATCATCAGTTTGTCGTTGTCAATATAAGTAGTCATCTTTCAACAAAACATCGTCAAATGGTATTTTGGACAACTGACACCCTTGTATACTTCGAAGACATGCATCTTGAACTTTGGAGGGATAATTACGCCTGGAACTAAACATAGGTCATTAGCATCAAGACCAGATGCATTAGCTCCTTTCATCATCTTCACTTGTTCTTGGAGATCACGAAATCCTTTCTCAATTACTGCAATTCTAGGATCGTCCACTTCCTTCTCAGTATGAGTATTCTGAAGATCAACAAACAGGTTGTCTTGCATAGGCTGAGGTTGCACAGGAACATTCACTTGTTGAACAAAGTCGTCGGAGGAACAACCAAATGTAGGATTAGTCCTTACTCTGAAGCCAGTCATGCGATCCATATCTTTGTTCTCTTTACTATCCTTCAGCATGTACTTCGAGCTTGGTCAAATGGTCAAGACGTCGGCTGGCGAGACAAAGGCAGAAAGACAGATGAGGATGTAGCGGAGAAGAGACACATGCACATGCTAAAATGTAAGATGCTATGCAGAATGCAGGATGAAACTTCAAGAAACTCAAAGTGTTTTTTTCCGATATTATAACGTTGGATAAAACTTATTTTATTTTCGATATTTGAGAAGCATTACAAAGTAAAGTACTCTTTAAAGAGTTTATTACATTGAAACAAAAGCAAAAGTGAACTCAGAGGTCTACTCCTTATGCTCCTTCTGTGCACAAAGTTCTTCCTCTAACTGGTTGACGCGTTCCTGCAATTCGGCCTTCTCACTGATGAGTCGATCTACACATTCTTTCCAAGCCACAGTAGCTGGGGGAAGATCATCCCTGGTGACAGTTCTTGAAGAGGTGTGAGAGGAAAATAAATCCTCTCGCGCCTTCCTTTTTCTTGCAGATTCTATCTCTGGCAGCTTCTGAGACTTCTCTTTTTCTACCTTGAGGGTGAAAAACTTGTTCCTCCAAGCGGCCTTCAGCTTCCGAGCCTCATCCAAAGCGGCCTTCAACTGATCTACCTCACTCACATCAAACCAATCGGGATCATGAAAAGTCAACACCATGGGTTCGTGAAAGGGAAAGGCATCTTGAGGTCGAGAGCCCTCTCTCGCACCCAATGTAGGTAGTCTTCAGAGGCATCACAATTAGGGAACCCTAAAGCAGTCTTTCCTTCCACGTTGACGTACTTCCATGCATATATTATGACAGCCTTCAAGTTTGGATCCTCTCCTTCCTTGAAAAATATTCCTTCCATCAAAGTTAGGTCAGGTACTTCGTTCATTGGGTGCCCTAATTGCCGGTGAGCCAAAGCAGGGTTGTAACTGATGCATCCTTTCCTCCCAATAAGAGGAACATTGGGGAATCCTCCACAGCAATGAATCATCTCAACACCTCCATAAGTGGGGTCATACCACACAATATCAGAGTGAGTAAGGGCCATGACTATTTCAGACCAGCGGGGTTCTTCTATCTACTCCCAAACAGATGGGTGCCGAGCTAGGCGGGCAATAAACCATGAATACAACAAGGCGGTACAACAAACAATATGTCCTCCTCCTTCAGCATTCCTCGAAAGGATCGAATAGTACGTGTCAACTAACAGGGTAGGAGCTGGGTTCTTGAGGATGAACAGCTTAATAACATCCATGTCGACAAAATCATCAATCTTTGGGAACCAGAAAATCCCATAGACCAACAAAGCAAAGGTAACTTCCATTATCGGAACCTCCTTCCTTTCAGCATGATAACGAACTTTCTTGATTAAGAACTCGGCTGAAAACCCAATGACTCCTTCCTTGGTGGTTAAATGAGCTTGAACATCTACTAGGCTGAGACGGGTAACATTGGCGATCTCTTGGTCATTGGGCGTGTCCTCCAATCCGGTAAACACATGTCGGGTGGTCACGGGTATCTTCAAAAATTCAGAATACTCCTCCAGGGTCGGCATTAGCTGGTAATCTAGAAAGGTGAAACAATGGTACAATGAATCGTAGAAATGAATAAGGGTCTCCAATAGTCCCTCTTTCATCTTGAGCTCGAGAAAATAGAAGGCTTCTCCATATTCTGTTGCAAAGGCGTGACGGTTCTCAATAAGATCTGCTAGCTCTCTTAAGATTTCAATGTTAGGACTCTAAAAAGTGTACTTAAATGCTTCCCTTTTGAAGTCCATGGTTACAATACCTGTGAAACGAAATTGAGTTTCTTGAAGTGAACAAAGAAAAATAATGCAATGCGAGATGAGTAGGAATTCATGGGATCCCAACTATTTATAAACATTGCG
Source organism: Lathyrus sativus (assembly GCA_963859935.3). Classification (NCBI taxonomy): domain Eukaryota; kingdom Viridiplantae; phylum Streptophyta; class Magnoliopsida; order Fabales; family Fabaceae; genus Lathyrus; species Lathyrus sativus. The sequence continues at coordinate 534,296,632 of OZ012741.1, forward strand.
GTAAAAGAAAACATTTTATTAATTTTGAAACGGATTACAAATAATTATGCTTTTAAAAGTCCCAAATAAATAGCTAAATAAAAGCTAATGAAAGCCCTAAAGAAGTTCTGAATTCCGCCGCTTGAGCTCCTCTTCCAACTGGGTCTTCTCACGGGTAAGGTTGTCCACAATCAACCTCCAAATAGTACATTGTGGGTTGGAGAAAAATAAATCCTCCAGAGCTTTCCTCTTTTTGCAAGGGAGTAATTCTTCATCCTTCGACTGTAGTTGCTTCTAAAGTTCATCCTTCTGTTTCTGAAGTTCATCATTCTCTGCAACAACCACTTGATACTTGTTCTTCCATGACTCTAACTCATGCTGCGCCTTCCTCAAAGAGACCTCTAACTTCTCAGCTTCGGACATAAAGACATAAGTGGGTTCTCTTCTTGGAGGTATAGGATCTTGACGAGAATAGGGCATCTTTAACTTGATTGCTCTCTCTCTGACCCACTGAAGGTACGGTTTCAAGGACACACAATTAAGTTTCCCAAGGCTTTTATTCCCTTTCTTATGCAAATGATCCCATGCAACCATAATCTTGTCTTGAAGTTCCTTGTTATCCCTAAAGAAAATGCTCTCTACTTGAACACTCTTAGGCGGTTCCTTCAACGGATATCCCAACTGTCGACGAGCTAAAACCAGATTGTAATTGATCCCTCCATTAACACTAAGTAACGACACATTAGCAAAATCCCCACAACCATCAATAATTAGCGTCCCATCGTATGCTCGGTTGTACCAATCAATGTCTAAATGGGTGAACGCCATAACTCTCGGGGACCACAACCCTTTATCGAGATTCGAAAAAGAACTAGACTTAGGCAAGTGCGAAATAAACCACTTGTAAAGTAAGGGCATACAGCAGGTGATCATCCCTCCACCATAGATGTTTCGAAGATGCACTGAATGATAAGTATTTCCCAAAAGAGTTGGCACTAGATTGTTTTTCATAAAGATCTTAATTACGTTAAGGTCGACAAACCGCTCAAAACTTGGGATTAGAAACACCCCATAAATAAGTAGGGCGAAAATTGCCTCAAATGGAGTCCTGTTCGTATAATCGGCATAAAACATAGCTTTACTGATTAAGAAATCTGTAGTCAAACCAAAAAAACCACCTTTACTAATTAAGTTTCCCTTGACATCAGATACCTTTAGATAAAGGGCCTTAGCAATATCTCTTTCCTCAGGGTCTCTCTTCAAAAAGGGGAAGGGAGATTCTTCTAGGATAGGTAGTCCAACCAAAAAGTAGTACTCTTTCAATGTAGGTAATAGTTAAAAGTCTGAGAATGTAAAACAGTGATAAAGCGGATCATAAAACTGCAATAAGGTGAAAGGAAGTCCTTCATCCACTTGGCGACTCAATAAAGATATTAGCTTCCCATATTTGCTCTTGAACTTCTCTTGGTCTTCAATCAAGGTTACCAACTTCCTTAGGTCACCCAATTTAGGACTCTTAAAAGTGTATTTTAAAGTGTGTCTTCTGTTGGAATCCATAGTTCCCTACAATGTTCATAAACAAAGATGAATCCCATGAAGTCCAATGCGGTATGATGCTTTATGAATGCAACAAGCACAAGTAAGCACATAGATGCACAAAGATAAACAAACAAAGGGGGACCCTAGGTTTGCAACGAGCATGGAGCCAAAGGGTATACCCATCCCCAAGGGATATGGACTAAAGGTTGATTGTACCTACAAAACAAGGTTCTAAAGAGGTGCCCAAAGTTATTAGTCCATCTTTCGGATATTATCAACTTCCCAATTACTCGGTGATTAATAATATTCTCAAGAGAACTTCTTTTGAGTGTAGCATCACGTAGCACTACTTCGGGAGTACTCCCTCATAGTCCCGCGCTACATCCTAATAAAGGCCAAAGTGGGGTTAAAGGTAACTACGGTCCTCAATATCATAGGCTCCAACATCAAAAATAGTGTATGTTTTCACGATTAAAACTCGTTCAATAGTACAGCTTTCTAGAGGGCCTCAATTGAGCGTGATTTTCAAGTCAACTTGGTCGGGATTCAACCCCCTATAAGTCTCTTTGAACATATCACTATCCTATCTTAAGTTCACTCAAGTCCGGGTGTAGGACTTTGTCTCACCACTCAAGAGTATAAAACCAAAGGCAATAACCAAACAAGTATACAAGTAAACAATTAAGCAAATATATAAACAAAACAAGTTAGGGAAACCCACCGAGAGTCCCCAGTGAAGTCGCCATTTCTGTCGCGGTGAAATTTGGATACCAAGCTATTGATGAGCTTAAATCTAATTCATGTTAGAACACAGATTGGTGTTTCTTATATCTCTATGTTTTGATGATAACTTTTATGGAATTTTGTAATGAGTAAATATACACTCTAAAATTTGTTCAAGTATTATTGTTTCAGGTATAAAATTAAATACTCTTAAAGAAGCAAAATACATAAGTACAAAGAAACTATGCAAAACTCTGAAGCATCAGATGCAAGACTATCAGAAGATTCTGAAGCGCTGCCAGAAGGATCTGAAGCAGAAGCTACAGAATGATCTGAAGCATTAATGAAAGAAGTATACAAAAGCTGAAAGCTCTGACCTTATCAGACTCTGAAGTTCTTTTCACTACAAACTCAGAGGCTTTGATAACCAGACTCTTATCATTAATATTCACGCTCAAAGCACATACTGCTGCATACTCTGATGAAGACTCTAATCAAGACTGAGACTCTGATATATTAAAGATCTGATCAAGACTGAGACTCTGATACATTAAAGATCTGATCATCTATATAAGACTCTGAACTTATCATTCATCTTAAAGCTCTGATCATCTTAAAGCATTCCATACCTTTTAAAGCTTACCACAAGTTCTGAAATGCAGATCATGAAGACTTCATATTGAAGAAATCTTGTTGAAGAAGCTGTAAACTTGATTAGATGTGGTGCTGCTTCCAAAGTAACTAACGGCTAATTTGTCCAAAGAAGTGACGTGGTGCAAATCCCAAGCCTTCTACAACCATACCTTTCTGCAGAATGCATATCTCTGCCCATACTTTTGGTGATGAAAAGTCATACAATCAAATAATATATTCAGCTGCACATCACTCAAGGCATTTGAAAAAGCTATAAAAGAAGAACTACTTCAACATTTTGAGGTTGCTAATTCACGACTCACAGTTGGCTCATTGCTAGATCACTTAGAAAGAAATACACGCTTGATTCATATAAGAGAAAATCTCTCAAGATCTTACTCATTTTGATCTCTCATAAAACCATATAGTTTTTGTTGTACTTAATCTTAAGTGTAAACATCACAGTTATGATACAGCTTATTAGAAGCATTCAAACACTTGTTAGTTTACATTAAACTGTAAGAAGTTCCTTAAGAAGACCAAGGTGTGGTCAGTAGTTCTTGAGAAGACTAAGACAGTTGTTCTTAGTGCTTTCTATTGTAATCAGTTGATCAATAATGGATTAAGTCCTTGCAGAGAAAGGCAAATCATCTTTGATAAGGTGGACTAGAGTAGTTGAGTTCAACGAACCAGGATAAAAATCTTGAGTTGTTTTTATTGCCATATTTATTAGAAACTCTTATTCAACCCCCCTTCTAAGTGTTTTTCTCACCTTCAGTTGGCATCATAGCTCCGGTTCTGTTTGTGCTATCACTTAACCGTGACCAGAAAAGATCCAGTGGGAAAAAACTCTTGATACTCTTGGTTGATATACATTATGGCTGCTGAAACTCAAACACCCAACAACAACAAATATGAAGAAAGAGTCAGCACAAAACCTCCCATGTTTGATGGAGAGAAATTTGATTATTGGAAAGATAGACTGGAAAGTTTCTTTCTAGGATTTGATGCTGATCTTTGGGACTTAATTATTGATGGATATGTTCATCCCACTAATGGGAATGGCAAGAAAGTTGACAGAAAATCAATGACTGAGGAGCAAAAGAAGGAATTCAGAAATCACCACAAGGCTAGAACTATATTGCTAAATGCTATATCTCATACTGAGTATGAGAAAATAACCAACAGAGAAACTGCCTTTGATATATTTGAGTCTCTGAAGATGAATCATGAAGGGAACTCTCAAGTCAAAGAAACCAAGGCTCTGGTGCTGATCCAGAAGTATGAAGCTTTCAAGATGGAAGAATCTGAATCTATTGAAGCAATGTTCTCCAGATTCCAGATTCTCACTGCTGGCCTAAAGGTTCTGGACAATGGTTATTCTACAGCAGATCATGTCGAGAAAATAATCAGAAGCTTGCCAACCAGATGGAGACCCATGGTCACTGCTCTGAAGCTGACAAAGGATCTGAACAAGATTACGTTGGAGGAATTAATCAGTTCTCTAAGAAGTCATGAGATTGAACTAGAGGAAGATGAGCCTCTAAAGAAAGGTAAGTCAATTGCGTTAAAATCTAATAAAACTGTTAAAGCATTGCAGGTATTAGAAGAAAGCTCTGAAGAGTCTGCCTCTGAAGATGAAGAAGAACTATCCTTGCTATCCAGAAGAATCAATAAACTCTGGAAGAATAAGCAAAGGAAGTTCAAGAACTTTAGAAAGCTAGATCAACACAAAGAATCTTCTGGGCACAGAAGATCTGGAGAACACTCTGGATACAGAAGATCTGGAGAATCCTCTGGACACAGACGATCTGGAAAAAGAGAGGTTGTTTGCTATGAATGCAAAGAACCTGGGCACTACAAGAGTGATTGTCCAAAGCTTCAGAAGGAGAACCCAAAAAGAAAGTCAGATCACAAAAAGAAAGTTATGATGGCTACCTGGGATGACTCAGATGCATCTGATTCGTCATCAGAGTCAGAAGAGGAATGTGCAAATGTAGCATTCATGGCTGACATTGAGGATAGTGCTGAATCATCTGGATCAGAATCAGAATCTGATTCTGAGGAGGTATTTGCTGAAATTTCTAGACAGGAACTAGTTGAAAGTTTATCTGATATTCTTGAAAACTATAGTAAAGTTAAACTCAAATACAAAAAGCTTCTAAAGCATATTGAATTTGAGAGTAACAAGTTTGAATCAGAAATAGCTGAACTAAAAGCTGAAAATCTTCAATTGAAAAATAGTTTAGAAACTGCTCAACTAAACTCTGATTCAAAACCTGAACCATGCTCTAAAAACATTTTACAAGAGTATGACTATAATTTCAGGAAGTTTCTAACTAAAAGCCTAGATAGAAGCAAAATGGCTTCAATGATCTATAGTATTAGCAGAAACTATAGAAAAGGTGTTGGATATAAATCTTTCTCTTATGAAGATTCAAATCCAAAATCTGTAGATAAACTGGATATCAAGTATCCTCCTTTATATTCTCTATTTACATTTGGTCACTTAAATGATATTAAACACACAAGTTCTAATCCGAACAAATCTGTGTTTAATAAGTCTAAAGCTAATCAGAACAAGTCTTATGTTGAAAGACAGAAGTTCAGAAAAAGTTTTAAGGCAACTAACCAAAAAGGACCCAAGAAAATCTGGGTACCTAAGGATAAGATAATCTATGTTGCAGACATCCTTAGCAGCAGAGTCAAAACTCCAGTCATGGTACCTAGACTCTGGATGCTCACGACATATGACGGGAAAAAGGTCTATGTTCCAAAGTCTGGAGCTTAGATCTGGAGGAGATGTCAAGTTTGGAGGGAATCAGAAGGGCAAAATAATTGGCTCTGGAACCATAGGCAATGGTAAATTTCCTTCCATAACTAATGTCTTGCTTGTTGAAGGGTTAGCTCATAATCTATTGTCCATAAGTCAATTAAGTGACAATGGTTATGACATTATCTTTAATCAAAAGTGTTGCAAAGCTGTTAGTCAAAAGGATGGCTCAATCCTCTTTAATGGTAAAAGGAAAAACAACATTTATAAAATTAGTCTTTCAGAACTTAAGGTTCAGAATGTTAAATGCCTTATGTTTGTTAATGAGGAGCAATGGGTCTGGCACAGAAGATTGGGTCATATTAATATGAGACGTATATCTCAGATTAATAAGCTTAATCTGGTCAGAGGACTTCCTAATCTGAAGTTCAACTCAGATGCTCTTTGTGAAGCATGTCAGAAAGGAAAATTTTCAAAATTATCTTTTAAATCCAAAAATGTTGTTTCAACTTCAAAACCATTAGAGTTACGTCACATTGATCTGTTTGGACCAGTGAAAACTGCATCCATTAGAGGTAAGAAGTATGGATTAGTCATTGTTGATGACTACAGCAGATGGACATGGGTACAATTCCTAAAACACAAGGATGAGTCACACTCTGTGTTCTTTGACTTCTGCAAACAAGTCCAAACTGAAAAAGATTTCAAAATTGTTAAAGTCAGAAGCGATCATGGTGGTGAATTTGAAAACAAACATTTTGAAAAATATTTTAATGAAAATGGCATTGCTCATGATTTCTCCTGTCCTAGAACTCCACAACAGAATGAAGTTGTAGAGAGGAAAAATAGAACTTTGCAAGAGATGGCCAGAACCATGATCAATGAGTCTAACATGGCAAAACATTTTTGGGCAGACGCAATTAACACAACATGTTACATTCAGAACAGAGTGTCAATCAGACCTCTTCTGGAAAAGACTCCTTATGAATTGTGGAGGAATAGAAAGCCAAACATTTCTTATTTCCATCCTTTTGGATGTATTTGTTTTATTCTGAACACTAAAGAGAATCTTAGCAAGTTTGATTCTAAAGCACAAAAGTGTTTCATGCTTGGATATTCTGAACGCTCTAAAGGCTACAGAGTATACAATACTGAGACACAGATTGTGGAGGAATCTATACATATTAGATTTGATGATAAGCTTGGCAATCAAAAGCCAAAGCAGATTGAAAACTCTGCAGATGGAGAAGTTATTCTCATAGAATCTGAGAAACCAGAGGTAGAGAAAGCTCAAGAAGAAGCTACGCCAGATGCAACTCCATTAGCTGCTCAGATGAATAACATGAATGTTTCTGAAGAAGCAACATTTAAAGGATCATCCAGAATCAAGGCTTCTCATCCAGAATAAATGATTATTGGAAAGAAAGATGACCCTATAAGAACAAGGTCGTTTATCAGATCATCTGGAACATCACTTCTTGGGTTGGTGTCTATTATTGAACCAACATCTGTGGATAAAGCTCTGAATGACAATGATTGGATACTTGCAATGCAAGATGAGCTAAATCAATTTACAAGAAATGATGTGTGGGATCTGGTTCCTAGACCAAAAGGTTTCAACATTATTGGAACAAAGTGGGTATTCAGAAATAAACTAAATGAGCAAGGAGAAGTTGTTAGGAACAAGGCAAGGCTGGTAGCTCGAGGATACAGTCAACAAGAAGGTATTGATTACACTGAAACTTATGCTCCAGTGGCAAGGTTAGAATCTATACGCCTTCTTATTTCATTTTCTGCACAACATAACATCACTCTATATCAGATGGATGTTAAAAGTGCCTTCTTAAATGGTATTATAGAAGAAGAAGTTTATGTCCATCAACCTCCTTGTTTTGAAAGTAATAAATTTCCAAATCATGTTTTCAAACTTAAAAAATCTCTTTATGGTTTGAAACAAGCTCCCAGAGCTTGGTATGAAAGATTAAGTAATTTTCTTCTGGAAAAGAACTTTATCAGAGGCAAAGTGGACACAACTCTTTTCTGTAAAACATTTAAGAAAGATTTACTAGTGTATCAATTTTATGTGGATGATATTATTTTTGGATCTACCAATATTATGCTGGGAAAGGAGTTTGCTTTGTCTATGCAGGCTGAATTTGAAATGAGCATGATGGGAGAACTTAGATTCTTTCTGGGAATCCAAGTTAATCAGACTCCAGAATGCACATATATTCACCAGACTAAATATGTCAAAGAGCTTCTGAAGAAATTCAATCTGAATGAAAGCAAATTGGCAAAGACTCCAATGCATCCTACAAGTACACTTGGTAAGGAAGAGGTAAGTAAGAAAGTTGATCAAAAACTTTACAGGGGTATGATTGGATTTCTCTTATATTTGACTGCTTCAAGACCTGATATTTTATTCAGTGTGTGTCTGTGTGCTAGATTCCAATCAGATCCCAGAGAATCACACTTAACAGTTGTTAAGAGGATTCTAAGGTATCTGAAAGGTACTACTAATGTGGGTCTGTGTTACAGAAGATATGATGAGTATAAATTAGTTGGATTCTGTGATGCTGACTATGCTGGAGACAGAGTAAAACGTAAAAGTACTTATGGAAGTTGTCAATTTCTTGGAAGTCATCTGATCTCTTGGTTCAGCAAGAAGCAACCCATAACTGCACTTTCAACAACAGAGGCAGAATATATTGCTGCTGCTAGTTGTAGCACCCAGATGCTCTGGATGAAAAGTCAACTGGAAGACTATCAGATCTTTGAGAGTAACATTTCTATCTTCTGTGATAATACTTCTGCTATATGCTTATCTAAAAACCCTATTTTACACTCTAAAGCTAAGCATATAGAGATTAAACATCATTTCATCAGAGACTATGTTCAGAAGGGAATTATCAATTTAAACTTTGTAGATACAGATCATCAGTGGGCTGATATCTTTACAAAACCCCTTGCTGAAGATAGATTTAAATTTATTCTGAAAAATATTAGTATGGACTTCTGTCCAGAATAAAATATTCATCAGATGAAAATTTTTTTTTCAAATGATAAATGTCTAAACTCTGAAGTATTTCTTCTGTTGAATTCTGTGTTTATTTCTTTGTGTGTAAGTCTGAACTAACAAGGCTCTGAGGATCTGAACGTTGCCTAACGTGTCATTTCTCAAAGAGTTTCAGAGGCACATGCAAGCAAACACGTGTAGCTCAGAATCTGGAAAGGTAGAGTGCACCATACTGAAGTGACATTTGAGGTATTGCTTTGAAAATCCAAAATCTCTTGATTTCCCCCCCTTCTGTCAGAATCTTAAATGGTTGATATGATTTTATTCTTTGCATTAATTGCTTGATATGATTATGGTTCACTTCATTCAATGCTTGTGCACGCTTGAGAGTGTGTGTCTTTTTGCATGCCCTAAAATTTTTCTATATATTCTCACAACACTTCACAAATCACACTATACACTTATCATCTCTCATATGCATTTCTGCCTTCTCTATTGCTTCCATCTCATTTCAAAACCCAAAAACCCTCGTAAACCCAGACGCATCTCAAGAACTTCAATGGCTTCACCTTCAGCAACACCTGCTCAGATGAAAACTTCAACTGTTGCTGCATCATCTCCTAATGTTGTTGGTTCATCCCAAACTGATGTTGTGTACAAAGCACCTGTAAGAACTCTTCTCACTCCAATCAAATAACTTTGTGGATTTTGAATCCATCAAAGAAAATGGTTTTGATCTCCTTTCAACCATCAAAGCTCAGAACTGGGAAAAGTATTTTGACAGGATGATGGGTCCTGTTTATCCAGCGTTGGTAAAAGAATTCTGGATACACGCTCAAGTTTGCCCTAAGTTTATTCATTCATTTGTTCTTGGGAAGGAAATTGTCATCACGAAGAAATTAATCAGACAACTACTTGAGTATAAGGAAACTGAGGGAATCACAAGTATGGCTACTGATCGTGTGGATTTGGCTGACATTTTTCAAGAAGTTTGTGTTTATGGGGAACCATCTAACAAGTCAGAGACCTGAAACTTGTTTACAGAGTCTGGGCTAAGATCTTCATGAGTTCAATCTTTCATAGGAAATCTTCTAACTCACCAGATTATGTAAATTCAGAACAAATGTACTTCATGTTCTGTATGAGTAAAGGAAAGAAGGTGGATTTACCTTATCTTCTGTTCAGTCATCTTCTGAACCATATCAAAGAAACAAGAGAAGAAGTTAGGGTTAAAGCTGGAAAAATCAGAACTTGGATCCCTATGGGAAGACTGATATCAGACATTTTAACAGAGAATGGTCTTGTGAAACATCTGTTTCATGCTGGGGTGATAGAGGATCTGTCCTATGTTATAGGATCTGTCATAAATGGGAACACTCTGAAGAGAATGAAGGTTATTTCAGAGCTTGCTGGAAAACCTAAGAAATTTCAATCTGAAGACGTCAGTAGAAGGAGAATTCCTTTAGCAGATTTTCCTATGTTCAGTGCTGATGAACCTAGGCACATCATTCTGACATACATTGCTGAATGTTTAAGAGATGGTATTCCTCTGCCTGCTAACATAGTACATAAGGAAGGAGAAGTATTGCCAAATCTTCTGAGAGAAAGGAGCAGGAAGAGAAAGGCTGATGAAGGATCTTTTGCACAACCCAAGAGGAAAGCCTCTGATGCTGGTGACAAGCCTGAAAAGGACAAGAAGCAAAAGGAAAATCCTCCAGAAGCTACTGTGGAAGAAATTAGAGAAACAATTCACCAGGTATTAACATCTGATCCCAAACCATATGTACCTTCATCCTCACCTTCACCTCCACCATCTCCTCTTAAACCATCTGAACCTAAATCATCTGTACCTCATTCATCTGTACCCATTTCTTCTCCTAACAAACATTCTCAACCATCTTCTGTTCAACTACCATCTGAACCCCCTCAACAGAAATCATCTGAATATCAACCTCCTCAACCAAACCAATCTGAACCACAACAACAACCATCATCTGAATCACAAAAACAACAATCCTCTGAATAACAAACACAATCAGAACAACAAAAACAATCTGAACCACTCTCATCTACTCAACCACCAGAAGAACCAACCATCAAAAATCCTGAACCATCTGTCCAACAACCATCTGAAGACATTCTGGATATATCACCACTTGCAACCATGTATGTCCTCTCTTCAACTTCATGTCATTCAACTGAATCATCTGATTCTGATGAATCTGAAGTCCCCTCACCAACTAGCTTACAAATTCCTGATCCCTATAAACCACTATCATCTGATCTACCTGCATCTGACAACCCTTTTCGCTTCAAATTCAACTTCACAGATTTTATGTCATCCTCATCTGATGTTGTTACATCAACACCATCTGATGCTGACACATACATACCACAACCATCTGAACCACAAACATCCATATCCCAACCATCTGAACAACCACCATCTGAACATCCATCATCAAATCACCCACCTCCTGAACAAACTCAAACACCTCCTGAACCATCACAACCTGTCACCATAGAGAACTTTCTCAACCCAAAACCTAGATCAGATGTTTCTACTCTGTTCAAAAATTTCAAGAAGGAACTACGTATGGGAATTGCTTTTGTGGAGAAAGAGTGCATGGCTAGTTGGGATCCTGCTAAATCTGAAGCTTCTTGGAACAGATTCATATCAAAATTCAACTCTGCTGCATCTGACCTCAGAAAACTCTGTGCTGATGATGCAAAGGCTAAGTTTGCTGAAATGGTCAGACAAACTCTGCTGAACATTATCACAACTCCAGTGCTTCTTCTAGAAGATGCTCCTGCTGGAGATTCTGCAATGATAGAAGATACTCCTGCATCTGACATGGAGATTGATCATCTAATGGCAACTGCATCTGCTTCTGAACCTTCTGCATCTGAGATGAAGACTGAGATTCCAGATGTTGTCCAAGAAGTCAAGGAAATCAGAACATGGATGATAAAACAGGAACAGACTACTGAAGAAATCAAGACTTGGATGGCCAAGCAAGAAGATTCCACTGCTAAGATTACGAATCTTCTGACCTTGATTGCTTCTCGCCAGCCTTAGTTTTCTTTTTCATGTCTTTGCATTCTTATTTTGCACTTGTTTTCTGTTTGTTCTATTTTCTATCATCTGCTCTATGAACTTCTTATGCTGTTGTGCTATTTTGATTTGATTAAATCTGGTTGTTTTGTCTTTCATTTGTGTGTTATGTTTTTTTTTCTCTTCTTCTGTTATCTTTTCTGCTCTATGAACTTCTTATGTTTTTTTTATCTGGCTGCTCTATGAAATTCTTTTTGATTATGACAAAAAGGGGGAGAAAGAGAATTTGACTGTTCAATCCATAAGCAAATACTAAAAATGAAATTCAGACATTGTTTTAATCTAACATTGAATCTTAAGACTTTCAGATCTCATTATTTCATCTAACAAAATGATCTGAAGTTACCCTGAGAATTATCCAACCAGGCTCTGATCCTCGAAAGCAAATTTTGACTCTGATTCTGGAAGATACACCAGACTCTTCATTTTGAAAGAAATTATCAGACTCTAATTCTGGAAAGCATCCAAGCTCTGATTCTTTCTCTCAACAAGGATTTCTACCAGGTTCTGAAATATACTCAAGCAAAAAGGGAAGTGTTCTTTTCTATTAGAGTATTCATTTCAGAGGGAGATTCTTAATCTCAAGGGGAGTATTTTTTTTCTCTTCTTTTTTTATTGAACAAAATTCCCTATGTTTTGTCATCATCAAAAAGGGGGAGATTGTTAGAACACAGATTGGTGTTTCTTATATCTCTATGTTTTGATGATAACTTTTATGGAATTCTGTAATGAGTAAACATACACTCTAAAATTTGTTCAAGTATTATTGTTTCAGGTATAAAATTAAATACTCTTAAAGAAACAAAATACATAAGTACAAAGAAACTATGCAAAGCTCTGAAGCATCAGATGCAAGACTATCAGAAAATTTTGAAGCGCTGCCAGAAGGATCTGAAGCAGAAGCTACAGAATGATCTGAAGCGTTAATGAAAGAAGTATACAAAAGCTAAAAGCTCTGATCTCATCAGACTCTGAAGTTCTTTTCACTACAAACTTAGAGGCTTTGATAACCAGACTCTTATCATTAATATTCACGCTCAAATCACATACTGCTGCATACTCTGATGAAGACTCTAATCAAGACTAAGACTATGATATATTAAAGATCTGATCAAGACTGAGACTCTGATACATTAAAGATCTGATCATCTATCAAGACTCTGAACTTATCATTCATCTTAAAGCTCTGATCATCTTAAAGCATTCTGTCGCGGTGAAATTTGGATACCAAACTATTAATTAGTTTGAATCTTTAATTCATTTGCAGCCGAACTTTGATTTGTCCAAAGGAAGGGATAAAGATCGAAATTCCCACAATGCAATGCAAATGCAAGGTTTAGAGAGTTTAGGTTTGGGGGTTGGTTAAACTTAGGGAAGGTACTAGCATCTTAAGTTTCTGTAGTACTCTACAGGAACCTCTTATTTTATGTTGTTTATTGCTATGGTTTTATCTGCTTAATGGTATAAAAGACTCTAGTAGTTTATATCTAAGTATACTCGATAAGATATCGCATCTTATGCCTACATATCCTTACGGGAGTGGAATCAGAGTATCTGTAGTTCCCCTAAAGGGTTTGAGGAGTTCTTTGACTATGGTCAAAGTTCCTACAGGATTAGGTAGTTGGTTGATTAACTTTAGGAGAAAAGATGAGTTGTCATTTTAAGGGAGATTTAACCGCCACGAGTGTAAGAGATTGTTTTATGGTGTGGAGATTCCATCTCGCTTAAGATGATTAACATCTTATTCTCTAATGTGTTTGAGTTGTTTTGAGTTAAATTGTTTTCCTACATTGTTAAAAGATAAAAGAAAAGGTCCTTCCTAGGGGTAGGATCTATCTTAAAGATCGACTTGAATGGGATCCAGGATCATAGGGGATTATGATGCAAATGATGTGCACTACACACAAGTGTTGAATCATGTGTAGGTTTTTCCTTTGGACGGAATGCGATGCAAGAATGATAAATTGCGATAAAAGCAAATTGCTCGTAAACTAAATTACGGAAATAAAAGAAGGCAATTAAGTAAAGCATACACATACACATGAAAGCGCTGAAGTGTGTGAGTGTGTATTGTGAAGTGGGGTGCACGATTAGATTACATTTTACGCTGTAGATTGATTTTAATTGATTGTTTTTTTAAGCGAGAAGTTGATTTTAGCCGGGTTGATTTCAAGTGAGTTTAAACCATAAATTAATGCTTAAAGGTTTTAAATAAAATGCCACAATGTTTTTTATTTATATAAAAAAATTAAGTGAAATGAATACTTAAATTATCATGGGTTAAATTAACATTGATTTTATTACTCATTTTTAAGAGTTATTCAGAGCTCATTATTAACTAAATAGAGATTGACAAATAAGGTGTAATTGTTTATAAAAAGTTTTATTGAGGGATAAATATTTATTTAAAAAGTTATTAAATTGAGAGATTTAAGTTGATTAATTTGCAAAGCATTTTTTAATAGGAATTGCTAGGATTTAAAAAGGTTGTTTTTAGTTGTTAATAGAAAATAGGGTTGATTAAATTGGAAATTGAGATAAAATAAACAAATATTAAATAGGATGAATCATTAGAGGACTAATTAACTAAATAATAAAAAAAGATAAAAACTGATTTGTTATTAATTCATTTAGAAAGGTTAATTAGTTAGTTAATTAAAAAAAAACAGATTGAAGGTTGATTAGGGTGATTGAACGGGGTTAATTAAGTTGGACTCCGGTGCGAGGTGTGTAGTGTCTGTGTGTGAACAGATGTGTAATTACAATACCTAAACAAAAAGAACAACAAAGAAAGAACGAAAGAGAAACCCTAATCCTCTTCGTCCCAGCCCCAAATCACCTCTCTCCAATCCTCTCCTCTCTCCTCAGACTGTAATCGATCACTTCTTTCCATTTTTCGAACCTAAAATCAAACCGGAAACGTCAGTAGTTCAAATAATATTGATAAGAGCAAAAGTTTACCGAATGTTGGCGACGACGGCGTTTGAGATGACGAAAATAGGTGCTTCGTCGGTTTGGATTCGCGGCGGTGTGCGATGGCTTCATCAACAGGAGAGATAAGTTTTTTTCTTCAGTTTTCTAGGTTTACGAACATAGGTTTTGTGGTGATTTTCTTGTCCTTTTCCTTCATCTCCTAGGTCTCCTTTTATAGACTTCAAAATAAAACACATCTTGATTGTTGTCTTGAATGTTGATTTGATTGTTGATTGGATTTTCTAATTTGGGACAAACGAAAATTTGAAATCTTTCCTCTTTCAAACGATGGCCATGATGATTTGTTAATTGACATCTCAAATCTCGATTTTGTTGTATCAGTCTGATTAATACTTATTTGTCTAGGTTCAATGTTTTGAATATTCCAACAATATATTCTCTAAACAATTGCTGACTTGTATTTGGTTTTTTGATAGGTGTAGAAAGTGGTTTGACTTGGGCCAAGGGAGAATTAGCAGCCCAGAAGAAAAAAGTTTGCCTCTGGTACGCTTTGGTGAGGGCTTCCACGCAGGGTATAGTTCTTTTCAATCCAATCTCTGTTCGTATGGTTTCTTCTTCAAACTGATATATGTCTGAACATTATTTCTTTTCACGTGTTTGGTGATGATGTTATAACTTGGATACTTAAACTGGTATGACAGGTATCAGCAGTAGATGCCTATAAAATTGAAATTCTGCCCAAAAGCTTGATGGTAGCATAGTTGACCTTTAGCTCACCAAACACGATTATGGGGACATTGGAAGTCCAACAGTAGGCGAAGTCTCCACAAGGCGAAG